>JARHVA010000819.1:1735000-2992500 GCA_037957365.1 Torreya grandis | reverse complement strand
CCTTAAAAATGTATCTTTGTTGTTCATGAGGAGAGATTGTTGGTCCATGTAGTGTCCAAAGATGGTCTTTCCATAGACCTTGCGAGAGTTGAGTCCATTATATCCTTACCCATGTCCAAGCATAAGAAAGTTATGTAGAGTTTATTGGGGAAGATTAATTTCATAAGAAGGTTCATCTTAGGCTTTACAGAGTTATACATTTCTCTTACTCACATGTTAAGGAAACACAAGGAGATTACATGGAAAAAATAAGGTAAGATTTGTTTTGAGGCCATCAAGGAGGCCATATCTCATGCCTACACACTTCTTAATTTTGATTTTAGAAAATGATTCTACTTGTATGCCTTCTCTACATCAGATGCAATCTCATCCATGTTAATGCAATAGAATGGTGAAAGCCTAGCATAGCCAATTGCCTTCTTTAGTTAGGCCTTAGGAGGATATGTGGATAGGTATATTTATGTATAGAAATATGTGCTTATTATGGTGAGAGGTTTGAATAAATTTATACATATGGTCTCTAATATCAATATCATACTCATGGTAGTGCACCCAAGCATTAAGGAATGTATACTCAATAGAGATGTCAATGAGAAGAGAGTTGGGTGGGTAATAAAATGCATGGATTATGACCTTGAGGTTATAGTTAAAAATCTCATCAAGGGTAGAGTTTTATGTGATCACCTTGTAGTAGAGGTAAAGGAAAATAAAGATTAAGTTTTGGAAGGAAATTAAAGATCAAGTGTTGGTAGTCCATGATAGCCAATAAGTAGTAGAAAACAACACACCTTTTAATCAGACACATGATGTGATTAGGTTTCTTCAATTAGTCCAATGTCTTATGGGGTTGGATATATCCAAGATAAGGCACTTTAGGTTTCAATTTATACCCTATGTCTTGATATATGGAGTACTTTTTAATAAAGACATAGGAAGCATGATTTTGAGGTGTGTAGAATCATGCCAAGTGGACAAGCTACTTGAATAGTTCCATGATGGTCCATCTGGTGGGAAATTTTATACCATGACCATAGCCTCAAAATTCATTATATCTGGGTAATTTTTTCCCACATTATTTATATATTCACACTCTTGGGTAAGGAAATGTTCAAAATGTGCCATGTTCATTGGCAAATGGAAACTATCTTCCCTTCCCTTGCAACCAATACAAGTAGAACAACCCTTCATGTAGTGGGGCTTGGATTTCATTAGGATGATCCATCCCCTTTCAAGTGTTGGAAATAAGTGGATCATCATAGCCACAAACTAATTCACAAGGTGGGTTGAAGCTATTACCCTCAAAGAAGCCAGTGAGAATTATGTCTTAGACTTTTATCACAACATTGTGACTAGATTTTATGTGCCTTCCACAATCATTTTTGACAATAAATTGGAATTAAATATCAATAAGGTATGTGAGTGGGATCTTTCACATGTAATTTATCTCAAATCATCCTCTAACTATTATCCATAAGGCAATGGAATAGCAAAGTCCACAAACAAGAACTTATTGAGGATCATCAAGAAGACTATGGAAGATAGTCAGAGGGAGTAGCATACTAGATTGAGGGCTGCCCTATAGAAAGATAGGGTGACACTAAATAATGATAATGGACACTCCCCATACCTCCTTATCTATGGGAGAGAATCAAGACTTCTTATCTCTCCTAAATTTCTTGCACTAAAGCTTGGCCACCAACATAAGCTCATAAAGGATGATGTTATGCAAGTAGGGTTGAATGAAATAAGATAGTTGGAGGAGACAAGGCATAGTTCCATGCACATCACATGTTTAAACCAGAACCAAGTGAATAAATCATTTGACAAGAGAGCCTCCTCTAGAACATTTCAATAAGGTGATATAGTCCTTAAATGGGATGAGTATCATGCAAAACTAGGAGTGCACTCTAAATTTGATAGTCTTTAGAGTGGGCTTTATATCATCACATGTTGAAAGGATATCAATGCATTTAAGATTACTAAGTTGAATGTATATATACTTCACATCCATATCAATGGGAGGTATCTCAAATTTTGCTACTAGTTCTCTTTCATGTTCTTTGTATATAAGTAGGTAGGTTTATCTTTTACCTCCAAGTATCCTTGCACAAGTGTCATGTTTATTGTTTGGTTATATTATTTAGGTAGTTTTGTGTTGTGTTCTTATTTTTTTATTGTTTTTTGGTTGTTTCATTGATTCAAGAGTGTACAAGATGAAGGAATAACCTATGTCATAGTCATGCTTTATCTGTCTAGTCATCATGAGCAAGTTTGATCAAATTTTTGGGTTCCATGACCAATAGGTTAGTCAAGAAATATGAGTCACTAGATATGTTGGTAAATTTCTAGCTATAAACCTATAAATTGACCAACCTTATATCTAGGAGTCATGATTCATCTTTGACATTATATTGATTAGTCATGTCATGTGGTGAGAAGGGTGTCTAGTCAGTTCCTGATCTAGTCATATTTTAAACTTGCCTTAGCAATCCTTGTAGGTATTTTTACCTCCTATAAATATTGATTCATGTAGTTTCATGTTGTCCAAAGTGCCTATTTGACCATTATCCACCTTGAAGGGTCATTAACATGATGAAGGTGTAGTAATGAAGGCAAATAGAAGAGACGGCTTGATAAAGGCCTAAAGGCACATTACTCATGCACAACCATCATAGGTATGCCCCTTTTTAAGATTTTAAGAATCATTATGGAGAAGGTCATGAGGTATAATTAAGGTTTTATTTATTTTTTAGATTTTACATATGTATTAACATGGTAATCTAGTTGATAAGCCTCTTTTAAGGCCATATACTTAAACCTAGTCAACAGTTTTGAGCATGATATGATGTTATTTTAGCCTTAATTACCCACTACATCACCCCATACACCTATAAAGGACATAATTTTCCCCACTATGCCATCATATAATGGTTTCATACCTCAATTGGATCCATTATTGCCCAAGGCAATTCTTATTTCCTCTAATATGGACCCACAAGTGTTAATTTATGACCTTTCATCTCCTTTAGGTCATACCACTAAGTCAAATGTTGTATTTCCCTCTTATATTCCTTAAAACACTAATGATCTACATTCTAGGGCTAAATTAAGAATATTTGTAGGAAAAATGGCCCTTTACGTGCATTTTCTCAATAGTACAAATTTGCTCAGTCAAGGACATATCCTTATAGGAAAAGTTCAAAGAGATAAAATGGTGGAAGGATAAAAATGTTTCAGTGACTTAAGGACCCAAAACCAATTTTCCTTTACCTCAATCTCATTCTCATGCTCAGAGGACCCCTTAGATTCATGTTTATTCCATACAGTAAAAAGAGAGTGGGGGTCTAAGCTTTTGACCATGGAAGGTAGACTCAAGGAGATAATAACTAATGAAATTTGTATATAAGTTGAAGGCCTATCCTTTATGAATTTTCATTAAGAATTTAAGGAACTTATGCACCATCCTTATCTACATAGGCACTTTTGGAACCCATATTTTTCAAGGGATTTTGATTCATTTTCTAAAACTAATCATTTGTCCTATTTTCTGAAGTCATATAAAATCCTTCCATGATGATTTTAGCAAAAAATCCACACATATGAGCTCATATATCATGCCAATATCCTTTATTGGTTTCCATGCATGGTTTGAACACCAGTCTATGCAAAAGATAATGTTTAGGTGCCTATGTTAAGGGTTATAAGCAAAATTTATAAGGTTGCAAAGATATATCATAGATTTCATGACTTCTTACCTAGATTAAAATTTTGATGGTCTTCTAGTTCCCTCAAAACACTTCATGGAGCTCAACTTGTGTATGGTTGAAAAATACTACATAATGGACTATGTGTATGGTCCAAGAACACCTACATGACTCCAATATACCATAAGGGATATGAAAGAGATGGTAGAATGGTGGTAAGTTATCTTCATGCCTTTATAACATCCTACCATTCCTCCATAATGGTTTCATAGCCCTTGTAGACCTATTTATATGCCTTTATACCACTAAATCATATATTTTTAAAGTTTAAAGTTTATTCATAGTTTTTAAGGTAATTTTGAGATTCCCATGTTTTATTTTGGGACCATAAACACTTTGTTTTGCCTCAAAACCTTTGTCTATTTGTATATTAATTATGGTCTCTACAAGGTCTAATTTTGGTGGTCTTAGTGGAGGTATTTTTCCATTTTCATGCCCATTCCACATTCATAGGGTCTCACTATAATTTCTCTACCATTGTGTTATGTTACCACTGTGTTGTCATGCTCATTCCATTCCAATGTGTCTCCATTGTCACCTTTTCCATTCACCTAACCTCCCCTAAGGGTGGGTCATCCCAATTTGGTTCCCAAAATACACTAGAACCATCCATACCATTGAGGTCATCATAAATTAGACCCATATGGTCATATGAAAACTTTGGAATGCAAAGGAGAGCACCTGCAGTCAACCATTAAAGTTATTGTTATAGGGCCTCAAGAGGAGCTTTGAAAATCATCTAAGGTGAAAATTTTGACATAGACATCATGAAATATGCATGATAAGATATTTTAATTATGTTCAAGGTCACTTTGGCATATTTCAAGCATCATATGAGTCATTCCTAACCTATGCATATTCAAAATCATCCTACGAGTAGTCTCCTTAGTAGAAAGCAACATAAAGTTACACCACTAACCTAGGTTAGTGTCTCCACCTCATGTGAACTTATAAATGTAAAATATATGAAAAATGGAGATAAGGATAACATTTTAAAATGTTTAGACCTAATTTCCAACACCTATAAGAAACAAGAAGATGTCATCACAATCATGATAATATATAGTTAATGCAAGAGTGAGTCCTAAGTTGAGAGGAAAGATGGGTTATGCAGGGAATTAGTGTTGAAGAGATATAACCTAATAATGGATACCATTATAAACATGTGATAAATACTTCCCAAGGTCCCAATCACTTGTAGAAACTTGGTTAGAGGTTGTGTTCAAAGATGCAAATCTGAATGCATTTCTGGCAAACTATTTAAGGATATTTTGAGCTAAAATGATAATATAGACCCCTTTAAAGCATTAAAAAAACTCTAAATTCAATATATATGGTGGTCACAACCTAAATAAGAGTCCCATATGCTCACTTGTCTTAGAAAAATAGTGTACATACTCACTATTTTATCTCAGACCAAGGCTTGTCTGTGCAAGCATACAGTGAGTTAAAAGCCCATTCATGTCATATGATGCTTGAAATAAACTTGGGGTCCATTAAAGGTTTGGTTATAAGATTTAATTATGATTTATATCCCCTAAAACCCCTCTTAATGTCTAAAACTCGTATTCATGATCAAAAATCTTGGAGGTGTGTTAGCACAATCATGTAGGCAATCTTGCAAACATTCTTTAATGATGTTTTAGAACTTCTGCAAGTTGTTGTGATCTATTAAATAGCCAAAGTGAGGATTGAAATAATTATTAAGACCCAAAAAATGGGTTTTGAGGCTTATAAGGTGGAAAAAATGTTTTAAACAAACAAAAAACTAACTTGAGCCAATCCACGTGTGTAAGCATTTTTAGGGGCATGTTCACATGCTCACCCACTCCACCAAAAGCATCCTCTGATCTAAACCTCATAATGGAATTTAAGTCTCCAAATTCACTAAAAATTAATGGTAATTTGATTTGAATTTTTGGGATAGAATGTATGAATGACTGTTAAGAAATTACTGACTCAAAACAACCTACAACTAACCCTAACACCAACTTCTGACACTCATATCTCCATAGAGCCTTTTCATGGGAATATATCCTATTCATGGTAGGAGGGGGGACGGGGGGGGCGGGGGCGGGGGGGGGGGGGGGTGTTGTTGGGGGTTGTTCCATAAAAATACATGGCCTTTTTTTTATGGTTGGATGTATGTACTCTATGAACCATCTTTAAGATGGTAGACACCTCCAACCTTGCATAAAGCATAGAAATGACCTGATGGTGAAGAATCACCTCAAGACCCATTCAAATGAAACTTTTCAACCATGAAACCACCTTTAAGGTCCTCTAAGGTCCCCTAACATTCCATGGGTCTAAGTTCACCCATAGAATAGATATGGCCACCCTTGGGGGGTTACGTGTTGTTGGGTGTCAACACGATGAGAAGATGACGATAACGAACACAAAAACTAATTTTACCTGTGAAAAAAGCTTTGGCCCGCAATTGTATGGTGGGAAAAACCATACGTAACTTGAGTATCAAAAATCATGGCAATATTTTTATATTCAATAAACTCTATTAAATAGAGAGATTCAGAGCTCAGACTCTCTAATCTATAACATTGCTATAAGAATAGGAAAATTTACAGTGAAGGTGGGCTGATTTAAACTATTCTGCCTTCTTATTTCATATCTGGAATTAAAAACACTAGAATGGAATTATAGGAATTAATATAACTACCAATTTCAATTTCATTTCTAAAAACAACTCCTAAGTTCCTCAATAAGATGTCTTATCTCAGCTAGTCATAACTAACATAGTGACCAAGCTAGTGAAAAAGGTGGAAAACTTCAAGTGAGATAATTTTAAGGTGTGCATGATTCCTTTAAGTCCATGGCGGGTATTTACATATTTTATCCACTCCTTCCCATGTATTTTCATGGAAAATTGAATCCAATTTTAAGGCCAAGTGTGAGGGGTGCCTCAAAAAGGAGTTTTTTAGAGTGCAGGTTTGTAGTACATAAAAATCTTTATAATATAATACACCTATCCTCAAGTATTTTCACATTTTATTATTACATATCTTTTAATCATAATTGCCCACACCTTGGGAAATTTATTTTATTTACTTTTATACCACTTTTTCACATAACTCTTTATGACTTTACCACCCATGATCATTTTTGGCATGTTTAGGGTCCAAAATGTATATAATAGGCTTGTAAAATCCATTGTGAGCTCAAAGATCAACTTGTAGAGATTTTCATATTCAAGATGAGTTATAGAAGGGAGGACTCTTAAGGCACTTGACTAAGTCACCCAAAGATCTCCATGTTGACCTCCATGACTATTCTAAAGGGAAAAAAAATTAGGTATTGGATAACTTGACTGTATGCACTACAAAGGGTAAAATTGGCACTATAGAGTCAATACTTCCACTCTCCAAGACATCTAAAGTCAATATGAGCAGAAGTTTGGAAAGTAAACTACATAGGCCTATTTATCAAGCAAGTAGAAGGATCTAGGGATCAAAGGCTAGAATTTAATCATTTATTAACCATTTCCATGAATTTAACCATCATTTGGGTGAGCCTCAACCAAAATAAGATCCATTACTGTAGGATAGAGGTAGTTTCAAGAAGCATTTGGCATGCACATTGATACAAAAGTTACTCAATGCACCAAGTGGGCCTAATTACACCCCATATGCATTGAATAACTCTCAAGGGGAATACTATGGGGCTATCTAAAGGAAGTTAAAATAATTATTGAATTCAATTAAAGGACTTATATCCATCTTAATGCCAAATTGGGCTCATTAAGGGAGTGTCAATGCTCAAGGACATAGACAATGCTTATGTAACTGCCTTATACCACTTTGGGCCTATTGATGACCCATCCTACACATGGAATTATCTCTCTTGTATTCCATTCTCCCTATAATGTAGGCATTTATATCTTGTTTTCCATCCCTTGGTTGGGTGTAGTAAAGCTCTGCTAAAATCATTTTGTAATCTATTTTGAAGCAATATAAGGTAATTTCAGATTATATTGAATGCCAAGTGTACTTTGTTAAAGTCTAATCTTTAGTATGTGTGTTGCCTATTCCTCATCTATATGTCCTTCATGTACCTTTCTTCAATTTTTTGGTTTCTTGTAGGTTGTATGGAGTGTTAGTTAGTGAGGTTTCTCTTATAGTGTCATAAGTTTGTAGTGTCTTGTACAGACCTATACCTTTCAGCCCTTCAAGTTGTAGGTATCTTATTAACCTTCATATAAACATTTTTTAATAGTTTTAAAATCATTTTTCTTCATTATATTCATCATTAATCCTCAAATGAAATAGTGGAGAGTGAATCATTGATCATTTGGTGCATCACCACCTAGAGTAGACTTTGCATTTAGATTAAATATTCTCTTTCTTTTCCTTATGATAGATTTACATCTTAGGAAGGCACTACATTGTCATATCATTGTATCAATCCCATTAAATTCTATAGGTTTGACATACAACTAGACAACCCATAATTTTATGTCAATTCCTTATTGGACTAGGTTTGAGTAAAGGACTTGAACAATTTTTTTCTCAGCTAAGATGTAACCTAGAACTCCCTACATATTATTTGAGAATATGTGAACATCTACCCATGTGAAGGATATGTTAAAATAGTATAGTTTCATGAGGTCCTTGTGATTCAAATCTTGCACAAGATTATCACTCTTGATCTTGACCAATGGAACACCTACCAACTTTTAGACAAAGAAAACAATCACCATGCAATATAAATGGGTTATTAAATTGGTTATAGATTAAAATATATTCCCCTTGATAATTATAGTTCCTAAGAACTCAATATAAACTCCTTTCATTGTTTCCAATGCTTCCTTTCACTCTCATACAACTTTGCCTTTACCACTAGCCTTCCTTATAACCTTATCTAAATGAAAATAGGTTAGTACAAAAAAATTACTAATAATTATGACTTGATAAGATTATATTCTCTTTTTTATTGTTTAAATACACTTGTGTTACAAATTTAAGGGTCTAACTCTCTATCTAAGTCCACTTTCTCTTTTCTAGCCTTCCAAATTAGGCATTTTCCAATGCCACTATCTAGAAATCCATACTACATGTATGGTACAATATTAAAAACGTGTGATTCAGTTAGGGGATATAATAATACACTATATTACCAATTTTTGTTAATTTTCCATGGTTAGATCTCTTCCAATAGGCAAAACCCTAGTTTAGGGCTTTCCAAACCCTGTCACAGGCCGAGGGTGATTAAAAATCAATATCTTTGTCTAGGAAAGGTTTCAAGACAAACTAATTATTTTAAAATTTATGTATTGGCTCAATTAATATTTTCCTTTTAGTTAGTATACTCCCATAACCCACAATACATTCATAATCCCTCAAACTTAGTCTTTCTTGACTATATTTATTGTCAAAAAATAGGGTTTACAAGTTTTACTCAAGGTTTTGTTATTTCCAACTTTTCAAAAGTGTTTATTAATTTAAAATGGTTATTATCACCTTTAATTACTATATCAATTCTTTCAAAACCTTATTTATGAATCAAAACAATATTTTAAGTCAACAGACACAGGGTACAGGCCTAGTTTTGGATAGTCTACTGGTTTTAGTAAGCAAGATTCTTAACTAGAATGTATCAAGAAAAAAAAATTATTACCAAAAAATGGGAAAAAAATCATTAATCCTTTTCTAAATTTGATTCCATTACAAATATCTATGAATCTCATTACTAAAGGAATAATACATAGATCACAAGTTTTAATAGGACTATATAAACCTTTGCTCTGTTGACAATTTTGTCTATCTCCTTAAGGGTCACTGCCTTGCAATTTAACTCATGCTATATATCTAAAAATAGAGATTAATATTCATCACAATAATAACCACAATAAAATATTCAAAATTACTCACCACCTTTGAGTATTCAAGCTAGCAAACACTCTACTACATCCATGCAACATCAATGTATAAAATTTTCATCAATACAGTCCATTTTATTCATCGAATTCCATTGTTTTCACATCCATCCTCTGATCCTTGGAATTTAATACACAAATATCATGAAAAAACTAATTATACCACCTTTTACCAAGATGCATAACTGAATCTAGGAGGTTTATATGTGGAAGTGATTAAAAATTGCATTGCCTTTTTTGAATGTTTTCCCACTATATGCACTTTATGACCATGCCTCTAGACTTAAGATGTTATTTAGGACCTTGAAATAATATTAAGACATCTTGGATACATTTTTAACATGTTTTACACTTTTTTCAACCTCATACAATGCATGGAAACCCTTCAACAAGATTCAAAAATTTAAATTTTCAAATGTGGCAGTTTTTGGAAGGATACTCCATAATTCAAATTTTATGCCACTTGTGTTAATATAGTTCACTCTTATGACTTAATTAGGAAATAATACACCTAAAAAAACCTAAAATACAAATTCAAGCCAAAAATGAGTCCATTTTGGGATCCATAAGGATGCCCTTGCATCATACTACCAAGCTGAATAAATTTTGCCATATATGTCAACTTGGTGTATGTTCTTCCTTAGTTGCTTTGTACCTCTAAATTGAAGGTTTTTATTTCTAATTGCCTCTCATATAGGTGAACATGTTCCTAGGCTCCACAACTAGGCCTCTTCTAGTTCTTCCTCTTCATGAGTATAGATACACATGCAACAAACATGTTAAGGAAAACACTATTTTTATCTTTTGTTGCTTGCTTGGGATGTGCATACCATGCTTCTTCTTCTGAAAATTGATCCATCACAACCTTCCTTCCATAATACACTATTTTTACAAATGTGTCTTCTTCATCCTTCACACAATCTCCTTGTTTAGTACACTTCACCTCTTGTATATCAATTATGTGGTCCTTATATGTCATTTTCTTGCATAAATGCTTATTTTATTGTTGTATATCATCTTCACAACTGACCTTAACCTCCTCTATACACAAGGACCACTTGTTCTAATCTAAATTTTCATGATCTTGATGTAACAATATCATGCTTTGGCCTTCACCTTTTTTTTCTTCTTGGACCTGCTATACACTACTCATCTCTTTTTCAACTCTTTATTTTTCAAAACTTTCTTTCATGCATTGGAGTTTTCCTATCATGCCTTCTATGAGTTCACAACTAGAAATGTTTACCAAATGCTAAGACAAACTTGAAAATAACTCATTCACAAACTTACTTAAAGAATTTTTACTTGGCATAGATTCACATTCCTCTTATTGGTCTACCTCAATCTCCTTGGGCCATTCATCCATCTTCACTTCTTCATCTTGTTGTTGCACCAAGTCCTTATAACCTGAAACCAATACCTTAAAAAAACACCAATAACTTTATCATCATGATTCAAAGGAAATAATTTATACTTTACTCCCTTGTTCTCTAAGTAATAGGTGTTCTTCACCCCATCATTACTAGTTGACCTATCAAACTTCTAAGGTCCTCCCAAGAGTACATGGTAAACATCCATGGGAATGACATCACACATGACTTGATCCCTATATGTACCAATCTAAAAATATACTAAGCATTGTTTAATCACAAGCACACTATATTATTTCTAAATCCAATAAATTTTGTAAGGTGCAAGATGAGACAATATTTTGAGACCAAGTTTACTTACCATCTCATTAGAAACCAAATTTTCCATGTTTCCTGAGTCTATAATCATTTTACAACATTTACCATGGGACTTACATGTTTTCATGAAGAGTGTTCTCCATTGTGTAGGCTCTTTCTCCTTTTGTGAATTTAATAATGTCCTCCTCATCAAGAGTGCCTCTCCTTCTTTAGGTGCTACCATTTGGGAATTTGATCCAACACTCTCTTCTTCTATTGGTTGCACTATTTGATTTATGATCTCATCTTTATAATTCCTTTCTTGTTGCTCTTTTAGATAATCCTAATACTTATGGCCTACATACTTACTTTATTTGAAACATATAGATACATTTGCACCTATATAATATGGTCTCCTACCTTTATAACCACCTCTTGGTTGTGCTTCATGTCTTTGTCCACTACATTCACCTTCTTTGTATGCATGCTTGTTGTCATAATCTCCTCTTCCTCTCACTTGTTTGCCTCTTCCTCTTTTTTGTTGTGTATGTCTTCTTGCCAATTTCTCTTCATCCTTCAAGGCTACTTGGTATGATTCTTCATCTATTTTCAAAGTTAATATA
Source organism: Torreya grandis (assembly GCA_037957365.1). Classification (NCBI taxonomy): domain Eukaryota; kingdom Viridiplantae; phylum Streptophyta; class Pinopsida; order Cupressales; family Taxaceae; genus Torreya; species Torreya grandis. Next base: position 2,980,556 of record JARHVA010000819.1, on the reverse strand, counting down.
TTGATCTCATCTTGTATGGAGAACTTGAGACCATTCAAATACCTTTCTATCTTCTCATCATCTTCCTCCAAGTGTCCTATTCTGATTATCAATCTATGAAATTATTTTGTATATTCCTTCACTAAATGATCCTTTTGTCTAAGATTTTTCAATCTTCTAAACAAATGTGTGTGTTAATCCTTGGGCATGAACTTTTCCTTCATATTCATCACCATCCTATCCCATGACTAGATTTTGGATTTACCTCTTCTCCTTCTCTCTTCTTGGATTCCATCCCACCACAAAGAATCATGTCCTCTTAATATTGTGACTAAAAATTTCACTTTATTAGTTTCATCCACCTCCTCATACTTAAAATACTTGTCCATGGCTTCTATCCAATCCACCAACTCATCCACATTAAGATTGCCTTCATACATTGGCACATCTATATTTGGTTTTGAACCCATATTCATCATGGTTTTGATCAATATTTCCTCCATTTTTTTTTTATATTTATTCCTCCTCTTCTATTTTTAGATCTTCCTCTTCTCTATCATTTTCATCATTAGCTATGAATCTTCTTCTTTGAGCTATCTCCATGGCTACCATTCTAGCATGCATGTTCCTCATTTCAATGACCATATTGGCCACATTCTATTTCATTAGTTAAGTTGATATTGGTTGCCTCTATCTTTCTAAAAAAATTTCCTCTTTACCTTATCCTCTAACTATCCTTATACTCTGATACCAAATGATGTTGAGCTTGCACAAGATTATCATTCTTGATCTTGACCAATGAAACACCTACCAACTTTTAGATAAAGAAAACAATCACCATGAAATATAAATGGGTTATTAAACTAGTTATAGATTCAAATAGATTACCCTTTATCATTATATTTCTTAATAACTCAATATAAACTCCTTTAATTGTTTCCAACACATTCTTTCACTCTCATGCAACTCTGCCTTTACCACTAGCCTTCCTTATAGCCCTGTCTGACTAAAAATAGGTTAATATGGAAAAATCACTAATAATTATGACTTTAAAATATTATATTAACCTTTTTATTATTTAAATACACTTTTGGTACAAATTTAAGGGTCTAACTCTCTTTCTAGATCTACTTTATCTCTTCTAGCCTTCCAAATTAGGCCTTCTTTAGCCCTTTTCTAATGCCACTATCTATAAATCCATAATAAAGGTATGGTAAAATCCTTAAATGGTGTGATTATATTAAGGGATATAAAAATACACTATATTTCTAGTTTTGGTGAATTTTCCATGGTTAGATCTCTTCCAATAGGCAAAACCCTAGTTTAGGGCTTTCCAAACCCTGTCACAAGCCAAGGGTGATTAAAAATCAATATATTTGTCGAGGAAAGGTTTCAAAAAAAAAATTATGGGAAAATTTATGTCTTGTCTCAATTCATATTTTCCTTTTAGTGAGTAAACTCCCATAACCCACAATACATTCTCAATCCCTCAAACTCAGTCTTTCTTAATTGTATTTGTTGTCAGAAAACAAGGTTTATAGGCTTTACTCAAGGTTTTGTTGTTTCCAACTTATAAATAGTATTTATGACTTTAAAATGGTTATTATCACCTTTAATTACTATAATAATATTTTAAAAACCTTATTTACAAATCAAGACAATATTCTAAGTCAATAGACATAGGGTACAGGCGTAGTTTTGGATAGTCTATAGGTTTCAGTAAGCAAGATACTTAACTAGAATGTATCAAGAACAATTTTTTATTACCAAAAAAATTGAAAAAACATAACTCATCATATTCTAAATTGGATTCCATTACCAATCTCCATGAAACTCATTGCAAAAGGAATAATACATAGATCACAAGTTTCAATAGGACTATATAAACTTTTGCTCTATTGACAGTTTTATCTGTCTCCTTAAGGGTCACTACCTTGAAATTTAACTCATGATATCTATATAAAAATATATATTAATATTTATCACAATAAAATATTCAAATTACTCACCACCTTTGAGTATTCAATCAAGTAAACACTCTGCTACAACCATGCAACGTCAATGTACAAAATTTTCATCAACACAGTCCATTTTATTCATCAACTTCCATTGTTTTCACATCCATCCTCTAATACTTCAAATTTAACACAAAATTATCATTAAAATTTTTACTCTACCACATTTTACCAAGATGCATAACTGAATCTTGGAGGTTTCTATGTGGAAGTGATTGAAAATTACATTGCCTTTTTTGAATGTTTTCCCACTATATGCACTTTATGACCATGCCTCTAAACTTAAGATGTTATTTAAGACCTTTAAATAATATTAATACCTATTGGACACATTTTGAACATGTTTTAACCTTTTTTAACCTCATATAATAGAAGTAAACCCTTCAATAAGGTTCAAAAATTCAAATTTTCAAATGTGGCAGTTTTGGAGGGGTACTCCATAATTCAAATTTTATGCCACTTATGCTAATATAGTTCACTCCTATGACTTAATTAAGACCTAATACACCTAAAAAACAAATAAAATACAAATTTAAGCCAAAAATGATTCCATTTTTGATCCACAAGGATGCCCTTGCATCACCTTGCTAGGGACCTAAAGAGGTTGATTTTCCTAGACAAAGGAATTCAAAAGGATCTAAAATATATTTCATCAAGTCTTTATGAGGGGTGTAACATTAAAAAGGTAAATTATTTATGCCATTAATAGGTCTAAAATCTCCTATATTGTGTATTGAATCTCACACATAATGCTAAATTAATTGGTTAGCTTGGTCCACTTCCTTATTATTCCATCCTTGGTTTGATTCTTTCAAACTCCTAATGTAAGAAAGCTCCTATATAAAGCCATGAACTAGTTAATCTCTTCCTAACAACCAAAAATGCCTTGATATGATTTATTATAGGTTTTAAGTCATAATAAATGTTAGGTAATAATCCCACAAGCCTTCTTGGTGTCTTAATGTGTAATATAAGACATAAAAACTATCAAATTTGAAGAAAAAGACATAGGTTATAGGGTTATTAATGGATTCAAAGCATGAAATTGGGTTCAAAAATATTCCTCCACATCCCCTATAATAATATTTAGGCATGAGAAATCATATCAAGGTATAACAATTCATGAGTGAGGCTAAACACTAAATTTGCAGGCTTTACAAGCAGACAAGAATCATGTTCTAACTTTTATGTGATGTTGCATGGCTCAAATAAAATGTTTAAGGAGTTGAAAATGGTTCATAAAAATATCATGCCAGTATTTAGAGACAAAATAATAGTGAGATAACTAGGAATAATCATCAAGAAGGCATCAAACATTTACAGGTAGGTTTTAGATAAGTAATTGAGATGTATTCACCCTTCTCGTATTTCATGGCTCAAACCAGGTTTTGGGGAAAGTAGAGAGGGTTGTGAGGCATCCTAAAATAACATTTATAATAACCAAGGAGGATAAAAATATGTCATTTCCCCAAGAAGAATCAAAATAGGTTCAAAACCTTGTTTAAACCCTAACTTAGGTTTTTGCACTCTTAAGTGCTTTTAGGGATTTAAAACCATAAATATGGGTAATAACACTCCCCTAAAGATTTCTCAATGTCCAAATGCAAGTATTAAAACCTGAAATTTAAATAATAATGATCCCTAATAGATTAAAACAAGGCATGTACAGGCCTACACTAACTACCTAATAAACCTTAAACATGATCTATTACCAACAAGCTTGAAAGTCTGTGTATAGGTATGCAACAAGGTTCTCATAACTCTCAATCCCTTCAAGTACCAAAAATTTTGCATGCATAATGATAAATTCTCCATGGTTATACAAGGCATAACAATTTTTCATGGACTTAATGATAATGGTTGCATGATTGTTAAGAGCATGAATAAGACATTATAGTAGTCTCTAAGGATCTAAGCCCTTTCTAAAGCAACTACAGGTCTGCATTCAAGCTCCCAAGGGTCGAAAGCATAGTTTCAAAGGTTTTAAGCCTTGAATTTAAATGTAATTAACCTAGGTACTAGGTTAGTGGTCTTTAGGTTAGAAATGAACTCCTAGAGTCCTACTAGAAGAGGAATGTTAGGTTCTCAAGAGTGGGATCAAGTCCCATTTATAGAAAGATGGAGTTCCAAGGTTTTTAATACCTAAAAATATCAATAATAGGTATGAGATAAGGCATTATCATCTCCATATAGGCCTATAATAGTTATAATGTAAAGGTCCATGACCAAGAGTCTTCACAAAGGTTCAAAGCCTATATTAGATCCTTAAAATGGGTTCTTCTTGATGATGCAAGGTTGAGTTTGTCATTGGAATGAATATAAATAGATTTAAGAGTCATTTAAGGGCTCCAAGATCACCTAAAATACTATTGGATTTAGAGGACAAGAATATGCGAGTTTAAGAGTGACTTTTATGATATTTTAAGAAAAAATATAGGCTAAACATGGCTTCAAAGCCTAGGAGTAATATCTTGGCTCAAATGCAATGGTTTTAAATCCTAAATTACTATCCTAAACACAATTAATTCAAGGTTTCAAGGGTCTTTCAAGGTGAGGATAAGTGTTAAATATATTCTACTAAAAGCATATACCTACAAGTCTGAAACAAGTTATAGGCAAGGTTTTCAAAGGTCTTTTAGGGCCTTAAAAACCTTATAAAGGTTAATATAAAGCATATAATTAATCATGAACAATGTATACCTTTAGACCTAGACTGCTAGTAGGTCTACAAGGCTAGTTTATGAATATTCCTTGATGATATAGTGTTTAAACAAGTTTTAGAGCATGATCAACATGTTACATGTTTTTTTGAGAAAGTTTTAGACCTAAAACATGCAGGTTCATAAGATTTCAAGTTATCTTAAAGGTTTCAATCTTGTCATGGGGAAGTTAAAGATATTTTTAGATCATGGATAGGAATACTTGCATTTCTATACCAAAGTTCTACCTCTCAAAGCCTACATATAATGAGCACACAATCCAAACCTTGTCAATAGTGAATTTTGGTTCATTCAAAGACAAGGAAATGGTGTAGAGATGAGATACCAAGGGTTGACATCATGATGACCTCAAAAAGACTCACAAGGGCTATATATTATTATGATGTCCAATAATATAGATACAAAGGATTCCTAAACCTCAACATGGCTTGTAAACTTGTGTTTCCTCTTTCATAGAATAATAGAGCATCAAGGCAAGAATAATAAGAAGTCTTAGGGTAGAAATTATTGGATCAAGGTAATCACAACTTGCATAATCATAGGACAAGATGTCCATGTTGGATCTTGATGATTCAGGGTAATGGATCCATCTTGAAGATCCTTGATGAAGGATTGAACTTGAATAAAATGTTATACAATTATACAGGTTAAAAGTGAACTATATTGTGTTTTTAGTTGGTTATCTTCTCATGAAGAGTCTTTAAATAAACATGGGACTCTTTCTTACTCATATTAATCTTGCATAGTTTTAAGAAGATAGATTCATTGAGCCATAAGCAAGTTACAAGCTACATGAACACCTCTCACTTGGGCATGATTAACACATTATCCTCAAAGCTCATCAAAAGGAATAATTAATCAATCCTAGTGTGGAGATGATGAAACCAACCTTAAATATGTCTTCAAATAGTGATGAGAAAAGAATTAAAAGGTTTTGGAGTAGAAAATGTAGGTTTGAGAACATCATAGATTAAAAGAACATGAAACAAGGTTCCATGAAAGGCCTAAAAAGTAAGCCTCGTGATAGTTAAAGGAGATTTAAGAGACCCAAAGTTAATATTATAGGGTTATGTAGAAGAAGGAGATGATACTTTAGTTATAAGTATGTCACAATTCTCCTTAAGAGATTCTCTAACCACTACCATCTCGTGACAGTAATGCATGTTGTGATTTATATTGTGATCTCAAGTTTATAAATAGGTTATAATCACTTTTATATGATAAATCCTTTGCATAACCAAGGAAGGATCATGATGGTTGTAACAATTAAGTGAATTATTTGCATAGAGTAGCATTAACTATTCCAAGAATGAGATCAACAGTATAGTTGTAGGTAAGTGAATGATTTCAAAATCTTCATGACCAGTGAGGAATGATTTATAGAAGATGGAAGAGAGATATAAGGCCTATAAATAAAATATGCAAATAATGGTTTAAGCCCCCAAATCAATTTACCGTTATTATTCAAGAGATTCTTCGAGTTGAGAAGGTTCTTTAAGAACATGGAAATCATAAGGAGTCAAATCACTCAAGAAGCATGGTAAGAGAATGAGAGTATAAAATAGAGGTGATTAAGCTTTAAAATTCACATTCAAACCTCTCAATGGACATCATCCCTTATAACTCTCTTGAAATTCACTAGGTGAGCTATAAGAAGATTTTAAATTTGAATATGCTCATGATACTAGTCAAGCATAACCATGATGGAGGTTTAGATTCATGTAAGAACATAACAGATATTCAAAGTATTATAAAGGTGATCCTACCTCCATGTGACTACCCATTATCTTCTCATTCATACAAGCTAACCATGATCAAGACATAAAAGTGGCATTAAAATTTTCCTTTGAAGAGGTAACTCCCATGAAGTAAAGTAGTGGTAAGCCCAAGTCAACCATGTGGTAGACTTTTTATATGCACAAGGAGCTGGTAATGGGGTGAGTTAAGGATAGAGGAAGGAGTTTCAAGAGTTTGGAGTATCCATTTGACCAATCCATCCATGTTCAATCACTCAAAAAGACAAATTTATAAAAGATAAATCCCTCTCCTCCACTCCTATACCACTCTCTTAGAAGATCATCATTTTGATAGGTATGAAGGCATTGGAAAAAGCATAATGGCCTAATGTTTTAATTATGTTCCTCTTGAATAGGTTGAATCCATATTGTGATATATGCATTTATCTAGCTTAGTAGTGCTTCACTTCTCATTCTCTTATAAATTGGGTTGGAAAGACCTTTCTTTATATCCCTCTACTAGTTGTAATGAGATTCTACTCACTTGGGAATTTGTACTATTGGATTTCAAGCCTTAGAACTAATAAAGAATCTAATTTTACCTTATAATACTTGAATTTTATGTGTTATACTAGTATTTTATATATTTATACAGTTAGAAGGAATATTTTCTCTTGTATATTGCATTTTCATTTCACCTTCATGCAAAAAGTTCTTTACAGGTCACATGTTGTGTTAGAGTTGGTTGTGCAGGTAATTAGCTATAAAAATTTGTTAATTTTGTCTCAAATAGGACCCTTTTTATATCTTACTTCTAGCCCCAATATAGTATATTTCCTTCATGTGAAATACTTATGCATGAAAATCTAATTATAAGAGTGTGTAAGATAAGTTCAGCCTCTTGTTGGTCCTATTGTGTTGTCATAGATAGGTAGAAGAGTCATAAAAGCATGGGTACATCAACTCATGTTTATTTTTTAGATTATATTTTATCTCTTTTCCCATAAAATCATAGATAAGGCTTAGTTATGTGATTGACCAAAGGAACCAGACCTATCTAGAGATTCACCCCTCATACAAGGTCACCCACAACCTAAGGGGTGTTTCCATTATATCAGCTAAAGAGAGAAGCCTTGAAACCAATTTTCTAAAGGGTGCACTTCAGACTAATAATATGTAGTATGGATCTAATGTATCAACAAACTAGAAACATAATTCATTAATACCCTCGTGCAATATGAATAATGCATCACAAGTCCAAGTTACCAAAATAACTACATGATTACCAACCTGTAGGTGGTAAAGACCACAGCATGTTTCCTAAAAAGGAAAAAAGGTTAAATATGGAGGAATTAGGAGACTCCATTTACAAAAAAAATCTATATAACACAAAACATAGGACACTCAACAACATGTTGGACTTGCCTCTACCTAGTGACCATGTTAAAATAAGATGTTGGACTTGCCTAAAACTAGTGACCATGCTAAACTGGGGGAATATTATCCAAAATTTATTATATTTACATGTGTTATCATTCTATGAATCATATTTTGTTATGTTATACACTTTTTTTAAATGTCTTGCTAACATCTCCATCTTACATTTTTGTGCATGGATATGTTATTTTCTAGGATATGATCATATTACATATGCATGGTGTAGAATATATTTATTTATTATATGATCCATTGATGTTATTAATTGTACATAATAGATTAGACTTTTTTGTTTTAATGTGTATGACCCTTTCCATTGCATTAAATTCCTTAAACATCTCTATGAGATTATTTTTTGGTTTGTGCACCATTTGAACATGTATATTGCTTATAGCCCTTGGACCTATGTCTTGTGAGACATTTGAATGTGTCCCTTGTTTGTGTCCCTTGGAGTTATTGTATGATACTATTTTATTGTGATTGTGTGCTTGTTGAGATTATTGATTTTGATTGATTTGTGTTGGGAGTGCCTAAGACCAATCTTACCAGGGGGAGAATGTGAGTTATAGGTAACTCACAATTTTAAAGATTTAATGTACACAAAATAATTTAGATAGAATAATAAACACACATTAAATGGATCATAATTATGATGATTTTATAAATGAAACTTCTATTCAATGTGAATGAGTAGGAAAATAATATATATATGTACAATTCATGTTTGATAGAGTAGAAACATATAGCATGATATCCATCATTACGACTGTGTATGGCATTGAACCTTAGTTGGATGCATATGATACATATTTATACATGATATAAAATAAGTAGTTACAATTACCATTAGCTATAAATAAGATGGTTACAATTCATCTCATTTTTCTTGTTGAGTAACAAATTGAACTTAGAGGTTTGTAGTGGATAATTGCCCAACTGGATATTTTCCATGTTCAAAATTGAGAAGCACTAATTATAAATCCACCCATTAAGGGAAATATGAAATGTGTATGTGATGAAGGAAGGAAAATATAGTAACACATAAGTAGTGGTTGGTTTGGTGTAGAATAAAATCATGTGATTATTTGATTGAGTGTGAGTAAATCACACAAGATTATGAGTAAGTGAGACTAAGGCACACATGACTATGATAGGTTTTGTATAGGTGAGAGGTGTGTGTGGTGTATAGGTGTATAGATGATAAACATACACTATAAATGAGTTTTGCATGGATCATTCACCCTTTATTGAAGAATAATGGTCTCCATTATATCCTTGTGTAGTTGCAATATTTGCATATAAATTTTTTGAGAGTTATACCACCTAGCTTTATCTACATATTTCCCCACTTTGAACACTCTGAAAATTTGATGTGTTTCAAAAAAGGTACATGTGTCTATCAATTCAATGATTTATTCCTTATCTGTTGGCCATAAGTGTTGAGGATCAAGATCAAAAGGATGTTGTCTCATGATTGGCTCAAGAATTGGAGGAACATAAGGATGGAAAAGTTTTATATTGAATATTGGGTACATGCCCAAATATAGAGGAATATCAATAATGAATAAATTCTCACTAAATATATGTAGAATGGCATAAGGAACATAGTGCATAGTTTTGATATTCCTATGAGGACCTATAAATTTCTATTTATAAAAGTGCAACCTAACTTTTTAACAACTCACAATGTATGAGGTGTGTGATGTACATCATGGCACTCCTTATACTTTGATTGGGTGTGATAAAAAATATATTGAACCTACTAACTAATAGATTGTATGTGACACACAAATTTCTTAGCTTTGTCCATTTCCCATTCCTATGCACATAGCTCAATTACATCTAGTGCATGGTAAGGTATGTCTAGAGGTTTTATAGGACGAAATGAAAGACATGTCAAAAATGGACTATGCTCCATAGAGTTGTGAAGGTCTATATTATAGGCATGTTAAATGTTCAAAAGTATTCCATCCTAAGTGTGAGCATACACATAATTGTACATTCATAAAATATGGACAAATGTTTGATTGTCAAATTTTGTTTTCCCATTTGTCGATGGATGAAATGCTTTCAATTGATCCAAATATATACCCATCAAGTCCCATATTGTTTTTCAAAAATGACTCACAAAGTTTAAATCTTGAACAAATATGATGGATCTATTAAGAATCAAAGGTGAATCCAAACATGGTTGAAGAAGACTTGCGTAGTGAAAGCTACATTAATTTCATTCTTTTAAGTAACCATGATATCTATATTTTGAAACAATTCCACTACAACAAACATAAAATCATGTTGGAACTTCATCACAAGAAACCCAGTCATGACATCCATGATGATAGATTCACATGGCCTCGATGAAAATGATAGAGGTGTGCAAATTATTAGCTTCCTACTTGTGGGATTGATAATGCAAAAAATAATTCAAGGCTTGAGTTGTCATTCCACGTCTAAGTACATGTGTGGCCAATAGAAGGGTGATTGTAATGTATATAGATCATTTTTCATGTTGAAGTGTCCTAAGGTGTTTTTGTAGTATACCTCCTTGATGTGATTTTGGTAAGGTGCTCCACCAAAATCATAGAGATGTTTGACCTTGTATTAAATTTGGTCAAAAAAGTATAAATCTTGAACTTATTTACCATGCATGAGGCTTGTGTAATTTTATATGAAGTCCTAATCAAATAAGTAGAGAGATACCCCATATCTAAAGTTGTGGCTTTACTTGTCTAATATTGTAATGGGTACATGAATTGGTAGTCAGCTAAGGCAATATGTTACCTTTTCATCCCTCCATTTATTATGTTTGATCATGAGATGGAAATACTATAGGCAAGGCATCAATTTCAATGGTGTGTGTACTCCAGTTTGCTTTATCTATAAGAACTAAAGTGGCTTATGATCGAAATGAAAAACTATCTCCTTCCCCAAGATGTAGTGACACCATTTTTTAATTTATTATAAAATAACATACAAATATTCTTCATAAGAGGATTACCTTTGCATTGTTTCCCTGAATGTTTTTGAATGATATGTGACTAGATGTCCATGTTGCATGAGTGTTGCACCAAGTGTATAGCAAATGTAGTGGTGTAAAGTTTGAAGTAATGTATAGTGTCAAACATTACAAGTATAGGCACTATGTAGAGACATTACTAAGTGCCAAAAAAGTGTGTTATTATGTGGTACTCCATTCAAACTTATATTTTACACATGTTATATGGTTGAGTGGCTAAGAGATGTGTGGGAAACTAAGGATAAAACTATGGTATAAGTTTGAAAGTCTAAGAATACTCCTCAATTCTATGAAATTGCATAGAATTAACCAATCTTTGATCACTTTGATATTTTCTAATTCTACATGTAATATGGTATGGTCAACGACATAGCCTAGATACTCGATATGCATAACATCAATGTACACTTTTTTATGTTGGCCTACAACTTAGGTTGACATAAAGAGTCTAAGATGTTGTGGAATGTCCTACATAAATCATCCATAAAGCACATTTTTTTTCATAGGTTTGGCAAAAATTCATAACTAACCATTTGTATTATCTTTATCATGTCCTAAAGTTTGTCTTTAAGACATCTTCAAGATGGATTGAAACCTAATGTTAACTTGAATTTAAGTAGATCTCGATGAGGTACTGTGTACCTTAGAGTTGATCTAAATCATCATTAATGCATGATTGTGGATAGTGATTATTCACTATGATTTTTTGGATTACGCAATAGTCTATGAAAATACAATAGGCCCCATCTTTCTTGGACATAAGGATTATCATACTCCCACAAGGATAAGGACTAGGATTGATCTTTCCCTAATCAAGGATATCTTGTATTTGGTTCTAATTTTCATCATTATCCCAAATTCATCTATGACATAGAGGTATGTTTATAAATTAGGATTCAAAGACCAAATAACTATAGTGCTTTATTACACAATGTGTTGTAAGGACTTTAGGATATATGAAGACTTCACCGTGTTACTTCAGTAACTTGTCAAGTTACTATTGTTTCAACATTATTTGCATGATGTGTATTGTTAAAGCTTGATTTCTCTCCTACATAGGTGTGTTAGGGAAGACCATGAACAACATGAATTTATGCATGTGAGAAACAAGTTTAAGAAATTTCTTATTAAAGACCAAGGTGACTTTGGTCACTAATGCTAACTCAAATATGTTAAAGAAATAATATTTTGTGTGGAAAGTAAAATGTTTTGGCTTCACTTGATATGTATATTTAGTGTCATAAAAATATATCCTCCTTAGAAATATTTTTAAAATCTCAAAAGGTGTGATATGTAACATCTTATTTTTCTATGCTAGGATATAGGACACTTGTTGGTGATCAACACCATAAAACATAACTAAAAATTTTTACTTATTATGTGATCAGGGATTGATCTATTGATAAGATTCATATATTATAGTTCATTATTATTATCATTTTTGTGCTGGTGGTTTAAATCACATTATCCTTGCTATGCAATCATCATCATCTTGTACTAGTTATGCTTGTTGAATTGTAAAGAACATTTTTCATTACGACTAAGTTTTAATCAAAAAAAGCTCATATGCATAAGAGTTATCAAGGTCCTCAGATTTTATTAAATTTGACTTATTTAATTATTTTGGTCATAACATAAATGTTTGAAATTTTTACTATGTTGTTAAATATAGTTTGTGTGTTCATTATCTATACATTAGCAATGGTTTCTTTTTTGGATAAGTTATTTTAATCCATATTAATGTTGTACAACTTTTTTTGGTTAAATATGTTGTGAATACATTAACATATGGTTTTTTTAGGGTATAGCCTTTATAGTTAATGTTATTCTTGAATCTTAAAAATCTAAAGAGCACACAAATGTTGATTAGTTCCTTGTTAGTGAATTTCAATAAAATTCAAGTATAAAAATGCAATGAAACTAAACACTCTTGCCTAAGTACTAGGGGGAGCATAACACAATGGATAAAACCATAAATAAGAGATAAAAACACATAATAATTTTACCTCCCTTATTGAATTTAGTGTCCACTTGTTGGCATAGAATATGTTCTTACTCGATCAATGGCATTAGAGACTTTGATCAATGATTTTATCCATCTTAGTAGCACTGCTCCAATGGCTACATGTGGCTTTGATTGGCCACACTTGGCTTGGTGTGAATCTTGATATCAATTGGGCATTATAACATTACTTTGATGGCTTCTTGAAGGAATTCTTATATAATACCCTTACACAAAAAATCTTGTTAGAATAGAGTGAGGGCACTTGTATTTATAGGTATCAAAACTAGCTATAACCCTTGGTTGAGTCTAAAATAGCCTATGTTGAGTTAGGAGAACCTTGGGTTGGTCCAAAGCAATCATGAAGGCTTGAAAATGCATTTTTAGATATTTATGAGCGATGAAAAATCATAGAATATATTTATGAGGTTATGACTCACCTTTTATTGAATTTTAAGAATTAATAAAGAAGTTTATTAGTTATCTTGACTTTGACCTCATGTTTATTGAAAAATTCATTTTTAGATAAATGTGATTCACTAAATCAACTCGGAATTTTTACTTAAGCAAGCTAATTGAGATTTGATTATTAATTAATCTTATTTAATACTTTTTGGATTTTATGAATTATTTTTAATGTTTTGCATTAATAGTTCAATAGGCCAAAAATTTCAATTTTCTAGGTCATAATTTAACTAGGTTTGAATGCAAGCTAGGTTATTGGTACATATAGGGTAATACCCCAAATAAGCAAGCCTCACCATATTTATGAGTAATTAAATTTCTTATGTAGACAAATTTTGGAATTCAGGTGATTTCTAAGCTTAAATTACATCATTTTCTAGAAATTAATATGAAACCCAATTTAGACATGAAAGTGGCCAAAAAATAGTGTTTACAATTTACCCTTATTTGATAAGGTGTTGCAAGACATAAGCATAGTAACGTCTTTTCAAATAATACAAAATCCATTAAACTGAACAGTTCATGCCCTAAAGGGTGGTTGGTTATCCCTAGATGCCCCCTTGAGGGAGTGGGTGATAAAATAGAGTCATCAAACATTTCCTCAAAATGAATAAAATGACACAATGTAGTAGAAATATGGGTGGAACTACTAGTTTACCTAAGGTGGTTATAATCAGTATTGGTAATGGAGTCATGAATTTTCATAAAAGTGGTTATAATCAGTAACAAGTGGGACATTGGTTTTCCCAAAGGTAGTTATAATCAGTAACAGAGGGGGAAACACTAAATTTCTCAAAGGGGGTTAAAATTCGTGGTAGATAGGTGAGACACTTATTTTCCCAAAGGTAGTTATAATCAGTGGCAAAGCCATTTACCCTAATAGGGCAGACATGTCAAAAATTAATGATTTTCCCAAAGGTGGTTATAATTATTCATTTATTTAATTCCATGATTAAAAAATGAGTTTGCCCCAAGAAGGAATAAAATATCATTGATTGATCAAAAAATAATTTGTTACATCATGTAAATGGGCAAGAGGAGCTTATGTGAAAAACCCATAAAATGAATTTATGATGATCTGACAAATAACAATAACACATTTTTAGCCATAGTGTGAGTACGAAGATGCATGTTCAAACAAACATGGTGTATGAGTAGAAAAATAATATAGTTAAATGAGTCTTGAAAAAGGCCCAATAAAAATGGTCTTGTTATAAAACAACCAAGAAATAAGGCATGTAAGATCATACGAGATGGAAAACAGACCATAGAGGTGAAAAATACACCTCTTAGAGCAAGCAAAATGAACTTTAGGCCTTAGGGGGTAAAAATTCAAAATTTTCAGGCTATATATTCACCCCTAGTGTGAAAAATAATTCATTTTCACCCTATCTTCTTGATGATTTGAGCTCTGGTTTTATGCATTAGCTAAAAAATAAAAATGGCACGTGAAAGAGTACGACAACATGTCAGTGACTGGGTGAGAGAGTACATGTGACCACCACATGATGAACCACCAATATGTATTCTCATTTTCATTATTAATGTTATTTATTATGCATTTATTGCTACATTTAGGTCAAAAAATGGCGAATTCACCATTTGCATTTTAGGTAAAATGGTGGCTTTTCCAGGGACATCAGTGACTTTGAATGAAGTCACTATTCCCAAAAATGATGGTTTCATTGAAAAACTGTGGAAATTGTTGAAATGGCGATTTCACCCAAAAAGGTGTAAAAACACCAAAACAATGACTTCACCTTTGGGAAAATGGAAACTTCTCCATGGAAATAAAAATAATTGGCTTAGGGGACTTGACAAGGATCCAACCTCTAAGAGACAGGTGAATATAGGTTTGGTAGGGTAGGCATAGGCTCAAATAACAACATAGATAGAGGTTGATGCAAATATATATATATATATGATTTCATGAGCAATTGGTGGTTTTGATGGCATGGGAGTGATGTTCCCACTGCTTATGCACATCACATATTTAGATGGTGGAGATGATTGTATTTATATAGGCTTTGGACTTATACGATGTGGTATAAATGTTAATTATTCATGCATATTGATCTTATCTAAGTGCATTGGTAGAGCAATGACAAAGTGAGACATAGACATTTCATCGACCCATTAGAGAGGTGACTAACATTCTTGATGATACTTGGTGTATCCTTAAGCTATCGATAAGAGGATGTAAGATCTTTTAGATGATCCATCATAATAGCAGGTTGTGCTTGATGACTTGGTTAGATATCAAGGCATTCCCATGGTTCATAGGAAAGTTGATATATACATGCTTGAGATATATATAGATATATGACCTAACAACTTGGCCCCTGGAGACCCTTCACTACTAGCACTTATTGATAGGGGGGTCATGTTTTTGATGTCTATTATCAATGACATCTTATTTCCTGACAAGAATGGCATATATTTCCATATGGGCCTCAAAGGCATCATTTACAACATGATGGATGAGGCCACACCATTTTCATGGGGCCAATTATCTTGTCTTAGTTATACAGAGATATTCACATGGTGGCATATAGAGGAGGACACAACATTAGAATGTCTACACTACTAATGGTCTGGGGTTGGGAACATATCTCCATTGAATGAATAGTAGGTCATAGGTAGGTGAAAGACTCATTGTAGCCATTGGTATATAGATAGGCATAGATTGGGGCAAGATGGCACCAGGACCAAAGAGAGATATACTTCTACCACTATATGTTCGATGAGCTCACCCCATAGTTATTCATCTGAAGATCGTATCTTTTATATTAGTTCTATTGGATTAGGGATGGTTGGTATACTACATATATGACATTTAGGTGTTTTCTCACAAGTAGGTAGTCTCACATCATTGAAGAGTACCAACTTGGTTAGGTACTTTGATAGTTTAACATAACATAAGATGTGCCATATGAGCCTTGGTGGTTTAATCACATAACAAAAGAGATCAGTCTAGATACTCTAGTTATTTAAAGGCATGTAGTGATTACTAGTTATCTGAGTGTTTCACATATATTTTGGGCTTATGTAGGGGGCTAATAGATACATGAGTTACATCTAAGTATATTCACTAGTGGGTACAGGTGTGTTGTTTAAGGCTTAACATTCTAAGTTAGGCAGGTGGGCAAATGTCTATGGATATAAACAATGCTCAAAATGAGACATCAAATAGAGCCAATGATAATGATAATACTTGGAAAAGTAATGGAGGTGATGATGATGGGTTTGGTGGAGGGGATGGTGGGGGTTATGATGGAAGGGATGATGTCTTATATGGTAGAGGGGATGATCGTAGAGATGATGATTGATCCATGATGGTGCTAGATCCTAGCACAATAGTTATAGTTGGTACTCATGTTGATCTAGTCCAGGTAGAGCTTTTAGGCATGGGTAGGGCAAGTAGGTATGCTAGTATTCTAGAGGATGATATCACCACCAAGTGGGGGGAGGTCATAGATTTAGAGAGCTGGGTGATAGAATTGTAGACTACACTAGATATCCACAATGAGGATATGACTCACCTTCAGTCAGATATTACCCGATTGAATGTTGAAGTGGCTAGGATGGTCTAGATATAGGCCTAAATCACTATAAAGTGAGATCAAGGTATCACTAATATGTACCATGCATTGTTAGATTTTTAAAGGCTCTAGTGAGAGTGTGATAAGTCTTAGAGAGATAGTACACAAGTGAGTTTTTCATAGATGATTATTGAGAGACTTTAGGCCAAGGATGAGGCCTTGTACTACCACAGAGCATATGAGATTACTATTCTCAAGGACCAATAGGTAGCTAGTTTTGAAGTATGGGATGCTTAGAGAGTAGGAAATAGATCAAGTTGATTGAGGACCAGAACATATGGTACAGAAGCTTTAATGTAGTTCATTCATCATCCATGACCACCCACATTACCAGGACCACCAAGGCGACTAGACCACCTCTAGTTATTGATCCCATGGATACTCAAAGCCATAGTTGATCATTGAGATTTTGGCATATTAGCACATTGGAATTATTTTGACACCATGATGATATGTGTATATTCTCTATGTATATGACATTTTTTAGATACATTAACATTCATATTGGGTCCTTCGAGGCCTGAGTATATGTACATATATTCATTTGATATATATATGATGGATTTGTTTATTTCCATGTTGATCTCATTTATTAGCTCGTGTGTTAGCATTATGGATGTTAGCATTATTGATGTTTATGTTCATTTAAACATGTATGCTCTATTTATTTATTGCTTTACCATATATATGAGATGCTTCTATGTTATTATTTTCTTATGTTGTATGACTTATATGTATGATTATTCAAAGATGCACGTCTATATTAGCACATAATAAATGATATTTATTTGTTTATTACTCATTGATTTAGTCTATGTTAGGTATTTGGCTAGTTTGATGATCTCATAGAAGTACTATCATTGCATTGATCTAATAGTCTCTATTGGCCTGATGTTTACAATAGCTTGTGATATTATGCATCATAGTTATGAATAACTATAATATCAATATATACCCTATGCATGGAAAACCTATTTTAAATGTGAATATAAATAACCTAGGAATAAGACATGAATAATCAAATCCTAGGTGTAAATATAAGATAAATAAACCAAGTGTAGGAAAATATACAAATATTCACAAGTTAAGTGCAAGATATGAATAATCAAGACTTAAGTGTAAATAAAATATAATAGAACTATGAAAATTGGGGAAGGCACAAAAAGGAAAAAAGGCAATAATCAAAACAAAGCAAACAAATAAACAAACAAACAAGCAAAGTAAAGCAAACTAAACAAGATAAGCAAATAAATAAAGTATACAAATAAACAAAACAAACAAACAATACAAAATAAACAAATGAACCAACTAAACATAAACAAAAGAAACAAAATATACAAATAAAAGAAACAAATTAAGCTAAAACAAAGGATAATATATATGTAATGTTAGTAACAAATAGAATACAAGAAAATAAATTGTTCATGCATGTGTAATATAGGTGTTACTCTTGACGATAGAGTTTCCTCTAGGCTAGGTGGAAATGACATAGGTAAAATAACATTAGAAGAAATGGCACAAGGTGGCCCCTAGACTATAGGGAAACAACAACAAAGGGTATGATGACAAATGGTTTCCCCTAGTTTATAGGAGACAATGATGCAAACAATAAAAATGGGGGGACTAAAAGAAATAGGAATGGGTAGCTGAGTTGACTCTAGATACACTAGGCAAGTGGACATTGCCTACATAGTTCCATGAACACAAGGTCCATCATGAACTTTAGGCCAAATGGAGTTCTCCCAGGATATGGGATATAAGAAAATTGATGATAAAAAAACATGATTAACTTGTAGATTAAAATAGGAATGGTTTCACAAAACGGTGAGTACATAGGAAAAGAGGGGGGGTGACATTTATAGTCATGAAAATGTCAAATAAACAATTTCATGCAAGTGAAAGAGCATGATTTAAGTTAAAATCACACTAAAAGACATGAGTATCCACTAATGAGCTGAATTATTAATTCACTGTGTTTACTACATTTATGGCTTGGAATGAGCATGAGATTACAAAATGGTGATATAATTGGTGAAGGGTGCTCATACAAATATGAGAGCATTGGCTAAGGTTGCTCACAAAATGAAGATAGTGTTCAAACAAAAATTGCTCATAAAATGGTGAGAGTGTTTAAATAAGGGTGGTTGATTTAACCTCAAAAAACATTGTACGCTACCCACATATTCCAAATGGGCCTCAAGCCACTATAGTTCTGACTACAACAGTGAAAGCTGGGAAAATATTTCTAATGTTATAGTATTTTTTATTTCTCAACTCAATATAAAATTATGAAATACAACATGGTACAAACTCATAAAATAGTGAGTGTGGCTTAAAAATGCTTACAAAATGGAAATATCATGGCAAAGGGATGACTAAGATAACCTCAATGTAACTTGTGTACTTCTTACATAGTCTAAATAGACCTCAAGCTATTGTAGTTATGTCTATAGTGGTGAAATATGGGAAAATATTTTTAATGTTTTGGTGTTTTTGGTATCTCAACTCAATGGAGAATTAAAATATACAACACAGTCCAAACTCATAAAATGATGAGTGTGGATTAAAAATTCTCACAAAATGATGAGAGTATATAAAATGGGTGACTAAGATGACCTCAATGTAAATTAAGTGTTACCTACATAGTTAAAATGGACCTCAAGCCATTGATTTTTGCCTACAATGGTGAAATTTGGAAAATATTTTTGATGTTTTGGTGTTTTTGGTATCTCAACTCAATGGATAATTATGAGATACAACATGGTCCAAACTCACAAAATGGTGATAGTGTGGATTAAAAATGCTTGTAAAATGGTGAGAGTGTGTTAAAGGGGTGACTGAGCTGACCTAAATGTAAATTGAGTGATATCTACATAGTCCAAATAGACCTCAAGCCATTGTAGTTCTCCCTACAAAAAGACATCTGAATAAGTACCAATAAGTTCAAGTATAAGAAAATGGAAAGTGATGTTAAAGTGATGGTAAGGTGATGTAAAAATGCATGATAAATGGGTTGTTCCTAATTTGCCCAAAAGTGGTTATAATTAGGAAACAATGACAAGGGTCAATGATACTAATTTACCCAAAGGTGGTTATAATTAGTAGCATAAGTAATGATATAGAACATAATAAAAAATGAAGGATGTAATTGATAGGACCACTGTCATACTACTTTCATATACCACCATTCAAAAGTTTGAATCTGAATTAACTGCTAAAATTGCATCTGATATCAACCATTAAATGTGCTAAAGTAAAAATGAATCAAAACCTAGGCCAAAAGGTGATAGGGTTAGCTAAAAATAACTAGCTAAAAAGAGGTTAAGTTATGGTGGGAATGGTAAAAGGGTATGGTACAAATAATGGGTACATTGTGGCATAACTTAAACAATCCTTATAAACAATAATTTGAGTCCCTTAAGCATAAAAAAGTTTGAGGTGCATTATGTTCATTGGTTCATGAAGTTCCTCTCCTTTGGGCATGGTGAGCCTGTATGCTCCACTATCATAGTTAGCAATAAATATATAAGGTCTTAACCATTTATATTGTAACTTTACTTTCCTCTTTGTCTCAAGATTGACATTCTTCTAATTTTATTTTAATACATTATCACCAACCTTGAATTCTTGATGATTAATGTGTTAATTATATTGGCATCATAATCTATTCTGATATTCCTGAAGTTTATTCAAGGCAGCCATTCACTTTCCATAAATCAAGTCTAGATCTTACAAATAATCTAATCTATAGTCCTCATCATCAATGATGTGATATAGTGAAATATGGAAAGAAGGCAACTTGACCTCGATAGGAAGAATGGCCTTAGTGCCATAAATAAGTGAATATAGGGTAGCTCATGTTGGAGTATGTAATGTGGTACGGTAGGCCCAAAGAGTTTTAAATAGATATAAGTGACAATTACAACCAATATCATTGGTAATCTTCTTCATAATATTGATAATGGTTTTATTATAAGCCTCAGCTTGGCCATTGCCTTGTGGCTAATAGATGGTATAAAAATGTTATTTGATACGTTATCAGGCATAAAGTGTTTTCACATATTTGTTTTTATATGATCCACCATTATTAGATTTAATATCAAAGGGTATACCATAGTGACAAATGTAATGGTTAAATATGAATTTGGATATCTATTTACTTGTTATGTAAGTGAGGGGAATGGCTTCCACCCACTTAGTGAAATATTTGGTAATAGTAAGGACATGTTTGTGTCCATCTAAGGATGTAGGATTAATCTTGCATATGATATTGAGTCACCACATTGAGAATGGCCATAGTGTTTTTGATGGTTTGAGAATTTTGGCTAGAGCATGAATCATATTAGCATGCTTCTAACACTTTACACACTTCTTCACATAAGCAACTGCATCTATTTACATAGTCAGCCAATAATAACCAATACACAATAATTTCTTGGAAATTATATCTCCACTATTATAGGATCCACATAATTCTTTATGAACTCCCCATAAAGATAATCTAGATTCTACCAAAATTAAACAACAAATTAGATCTCCATTATAGCTTCTACGAAACATGGTAGGTCCAAGTAAGGTATATCAGGAGGCTTTATGGATGAAATATTTGTGTTTATCATGTGAAAGATTAGAGGGAATAATTTAATCTTGGAGGTAGGCATATATGATATAATACCAAGGAGACATGGGACCAACAATATCATAAACCATCTCAATGGTTGCTTGTTCATGCACCAGTGCTAAGAGATATTCCATAAGAAACTAATAGTCCTTAACCCTATATGTAATCTAAATCATGGAGCTAATTTTGGCCATGACATCAACTATTCTGTTACTATCCCTAGGTATTCATTTAAATTGAATGTTAGAAATTTTCTATTTAAGAGTATTGACCATGTCTTTATATGGTACCAACATCTCATCCTTCATTTGGTATTGGTCCATTACCAATTGATGATAAGTTGTGAATCACTATGAAATAGTAAATGTTGGATGTTCCACTATATTACTTGGTAAATCCCTATGAAAAATGCTTTGTATTTGGCCATGTTATTAGTATAGGGGAAACTAATGTGAAATAACTTGGGAATAAGATCCCCTCATGATGTAATAAATAATATTATGGCACCTAATCCATGTGTTGTGAAGGAACCATCAAAGTAAAATTTCTAGGGTTTTACCTTAGGAGGTATTTTTACTTTGGCTATGATCATTATGGATTCATGTATAAATTTGAATGTAAGAGGTTAGGTATCATGAAAAGGAGTTTCTGTAAGATGATCTATATATTCTATCTACATATTTGATCTCAAACTCACTCAAAAACCTGATCTACTTTGTCATGTGTCCTTGTGAAGTTATTTTGGAAAGTAGACACTTGAGTGGATCTACTTTATCAATCACAATGGTCTTATTATTTAGTATGTAGTGACATAACTTTTGGGTTGTGAAAACCATAACTAAATATGTTTTTTTATCAACGTATAATTGTTCTCATACGCAACCAATATTCAACTCAGGTAATAAACAACATGCTCTTTACCCTATTCATCTTGTTGTGCCAAAAGTACCCCCAGCGCATTTTTATTCATTGGTAGGTAAAGTAATAATGGCTTATTCAACATAGGTGGAAATATACTAGGTGGATTGGCCAGATATTTCTTGAGATGTTCAAATACTTTGTGTCACTCTTCATTCCATGAGAAAGTAATGCCCTTATTTAGCAAGTATGTAAATAGATGGCATTTGTCAGCCAATTATGATTTGAATAGTTAGATTGACAAGATTTTGACCTATAAACTATGGACTACTTCAAGGTAGATGGTGGTGACATTTTGATAATGGATCAAAATTTGGCTAGATCAACTTCAATGCACCTACAAGAGATAATGAAGCCTAATAATTTGCCATAAATTACACTAAATACACACTTTTTAGGGTTAAGCCTAACTTTATACTCTTGAATTCTCTCAAAAATTCTATGAAGTATGGTTAGATGGTTGAAATGGGTCTTAAATTTAACCAGAATGTCATTAACAAAGTCCTTAATATAATGTCATGCATCATATCATGGAAATAAGTGTCATGGCTCATTGGTAAGTGGTTCCTACATTCTTGAGTCCAAATGGCATCACCTAATAACAAAATTTTCCCCACGTAGTGGTGAATGTTGTCTTGTGTTGATATTATAGTGTAATTATGATTTGGTTATATCCTAAAAAATCATCCATAAGGCAAAACATTTCATATCCAGATGTAGAATCAATAATCATGTCAATGTATGGCACAAGAAAGTCATCCTTTAGGTAATCTTTGTTAATATCCCAAAAATCAGTGCATAGTCCAATACCTTCTGGCCTCTTGCTCACCGGTACAATATAATAAATCCACTTTGATTAATCAATCAACCAAATGCATCTTACATCGAAGAGTTTCTCCAACTCTTCCTTGACTAGCACAACAATACGAGGATGCATTTTACATAGCTTCTAGTTAATTGGTTTGGCATCAAGATGTACAACAAGAGGGTGTATAACCAAGGTGGGGTCTAAACATGGCATATTTGAATAGGCCCATGAAAATATGTTAATAAACTCTCCTATAATGGCTATAAAGACTTCACATTCCTCCTTAATGAGGGGCATGCCTAGTTTGATCCATTTGGGGTCTTTTGGAGTCCCAATGTTAACGTCAGAAGTGTCCTCCATAAGAACTATAAAACCATCTTCTAAAATAGTTGGCAAGAAGGTAAACTAGTCAGAAATGGAAAATTCCTCTAGTTGGATGCTGGTAAAGCCCATGTAACAAATACCTCGAGGCATTCTTGTAAAATATTCCTAGAATCTTACTAGTCCTAAGTATTGATCTCAGATCCATACATAATCCTTAGACTATTGGTCTCCTTTTCTTCATGTGAATAATGGTGAACATCCCCATCTAATGTCACTTGAAATAGGTTTTCACCAAGAGACATGACTTTTTATTTACTTATACCCTAGTTTAAAAGTGCCTCAAAGAGGTTTTCTC
The DNA here is from genome assembly GCA_037957365.1 of Torreya grandis. NCBI lineage: Eukaryota > Viridiplantae > Streptophyta > Pinopsida > Cupressales > Taxaceae > Torreya > Torreya grandis. The sequence continues at coordinate 2,956,558 of JARHVA010000819.1, read as the reverse complement.
TTTTAGACCTCAATATTTGATTTTCTTTTTTATTTTAGCCAAAGAAGTTCACCCAATCTATAAAATAGGTAACAAGATCCAATCTAATATAAAAACCTTACTTGTGATCTCTTAGAGGGATATGATCCTTCAAACCCAAAAAATTGCAAATGGCCTCATCATTATTGAACTTGTCTAATCGCATTGTTGACTCTTATTGGTCTCAGTCTATCAACTTTGGGTAATAAAGGGTAAGTGGTGAAGGTATATAAATATTATTTATGGTACAAATAACATAAGGGTTAAACAAGTGTTGGCAAGGTCATTTTAAATATTATAATCAAACCCTACATCACTACCAGCATCATTTTCACTAATCGATGGTGTAAAAACTCGAATAAGATATGTGGGGTCACTCCCATGAATTTTATAATATTAATGGAAATATAAACACCATTTATAATATAAGATATATCATTACTTTCAATAATTTCATGAGGTCCAAAAAAAAGAGAAAGAGAAATGATAAGAAAAAATAATAAAAAACAAGGGTCGCGTAACGGCTAGTCCCTATAATAAAAATTATGTTATTAATTGTTTTAATTTTTTCCTTGTCTCTATTGTATCAATTGTAATAAAAAATATGTTAAATTTATAGTACATTGAAGAACAATTAAAATCATTTAAAAATTAAATTGTAAGGCAATAGAATAAAAATTGCATATTAACAATGGGTAATCCTTATTATTAAATACAATGCATAATTAATATAACTAAACAAAATTACATATTAATATAAATGTAAGAGGTCCCAAAAAAATTCATAAATCTATAACCCACTTTCAAATTATAATTGAAATTGACACAAAATAAAACATAACTAATTAACATTTTAAATATAATGGATGAAAACCTCATTTTGAAACATGCACAAAAAACTTCAATTGCATGCTTGCAAAGGCACGGTATGATTGACAATATTGACATCATCATGAGAATATCTAATCAAAATAACAATCTTGAAGGTGGTTATCTTGTAAAGGCATGGTATGATTTACATCAATGACATCATCATGAGAATATTTAAGTAAAATAACAGTCTTGAAGGTGCCAGCCAACATTTTTACCTTGCTCTCTTCATAATGAGACAACTTGATCATGGCTTCTTTAATAAAATGGTCAATAAATTAATATTTCCTTTCCTACATGCCCTGATGCCTTAAATTATACATAAATGAGTGTTTCAAATTATTTTTTGTCATTGTTAAGGCTGATAATCAAGAAGACAATATGTCAACATAAAATGGCAGTACTCTAAACATTCTTGCAGAATTTTAGGAAAACTTTGAGCACAAAGTGTAGCTCTATAAATGAAACTATTGATATAAAACCATACCAAAAAATAAATATGAAAATGGGTTAAAAACACAAGGTTTTGTGTGTTTCCAAATCCATTGGTTGCATAGGTTGGGAATAATTTCATATTCATGATTCACAGAAACAATCTATAGAGACTAACTGAATGTACCTACCAATAGAATCCTAATCCAATCTCAGGTGGTCTATTGACAATCATAATTGTCTCATTTTTCATGTTTGATTTTTTTACATGTTCATGTGTTTATAATGTGTGTTGTTTGTATGGAGAGAAAAAGTAGACTTACCATTATTATATCCAATTTGTAGGATCGACATTTGAAAGAGTGAATGAAAGTGTGGCACTAGTACTACCATCTACATACCCCCTTGGTAAATTAATTTTCCATAATATCTCTAATAAATGGAATAATATCCAACTTTGACACCTATCAAAGCGGTTTCACGAACAATTTGTTAACGAACCGATTTTTTGCATGTAAAAGGCTAATTTTAGTCTTGAGTTGCATGTCTAATTATTGTAATTAGGTGTCTAATTAGTATTTGCATGGGATATATATAATAGACTCATGGGGCTATATTGTAAGTAAGGCAAGGAAGATATCCTTCCAATTGTAAGATTAGGTTGATCTGCAGGTTGTGCATGATCATGTTAGATCTACATGGTAAGTAAGATCATTTGAATTGCAGGTTGTAGCAAGTTCATGGGAGATCTACTTGAAGTACTTTGAGTACTTGTGTACTGGTAGTATTGTTACTGACTGGTTTGAGGTGAACAATAACTCTATGTTTGAGTTCATTGTTGTGACTGTAATTGAGAGCGAGAACTCTTGATTGAGAATTACTGGGAGTCCTAGAGGTGTGGGAAGCCTCAGAGGTGTAAGAAGATTGTGGCATCTTCTTTATTGTATTTTCTTTTTGGATGAGTTGAATACAAGATTGTATTGTCTCTCAAATTCTGTGTTGTTTCTGATTTCTTGTTACTTGTTACTTATGGTTAAATTTTGTGTTTAGTTGCTTATACAAGGTAATCAATTGTGCTCCTAATCCTGACAATAATATCCAACTTTGACACCTATCAAAGTATGATAGTGCTTCCTAATCACAAATCTATGAGAATCTACAATTCCATTTGATATATTCCCTGTAACTAAAATACTGTATATGTTGTCAGTGCCACTAAATCACCTGATGCATTACATGAATAAGAATGTAATAATTCATCAACACCATTATCATTAGAATAAATGTCGATTACGAAAAGAAGAATTTAACAAGTCATCCACAACATTGTCATCAGAATAAATGTCAAGTTACCAAAGATAAGTGCTCAACCCAAAAGGCCAATTTGAATATCAAGAATGCTAGATTGATCTAACACCCAATCACTTATCATTTGAATCTAAGGTTACTAAAATAACAAAATAACCATGGGCACTTTCATTTATTAGTGTGATATTGAAGTTGTCAATCTTTCCAAGTAATGTGTATGGGCAAAGTCATCCTCTATCTGAATTTGGGAGTTAAATTCAACAAGTATGACATTAAAATGGTATGGAAGTAGTGAATGAGTTTTGGTTGAGATAAAACCTATGGCCTCATATGGAAGATGCATTCTTTACACCTCTATTGACTTTAATAAAAATGGTACACCTACAAATCTTACCATTAGTAAATTTCAAATTGAATTAATTATGTGAATGCAAAAGACATATAAGGAGTTTACCAATACCAAAGAAATTGATGACAAAGAGTGTGAGAGAAAAATGTTTCCATCTTAGACCTCACCTTGCCCCTTCTCTTATGTTATTTCCCTCTAGCATCTCCAACTTAAACTTGTACAATTATTGAACTTTGGCCAAGCAGTGAACATATAACTGAGCATGGGCATCACTCTAGAACATTTGGATCACCAATTCACCCCTAGTGGTAGGAATTATGGATGATACTCTCCTCATTTCTCATGTTTGGGCATGTCTGGAATCTACGATCTAAATATTTTATTGGAAACAATGGCTCCCAATGGTTAGTGGCAAGAGCACAAATGGATGCTCCCCATGGTGGTCATATAAAGGTGCTTTCACCTTTACACAAAGTGATGGAGGATTGATTCCCAATCATCCAAGAGGATCCCAACCTCTTGGCTTACCTTTATTTGTGGTCCCAAGTCAATGGGGTTTGTCTTGGCCCATGTCTTTTGCTTCTTTATTGTCCATGACTTGGGTTTGAGACACAAGGAATTTTTATCTTTTTGGAATGTTGAAATCAAAAAAAAAGCATGATATCATTGCAAGTGGATGCATTTTTTTTTCCTTGTAAATTAACTATATAGAATGTGCCTTTTGAGTGTAACTCTATGTTTGTAAGGCAACCAAACACAAAGCCAGGGCACAATTGGAAAATGATGATTTTGCATTAGAGAATGACAGATTTTTTATCATTAGATTATATTTCATTCAAGAGACATATGATGAAGATAAATATATTAAATAGCATATTTTATAAAGTTCAGAATGATTCACATAGTAAGTTAAGAATGAATTAGACCAATTTCACTCCAATGAAACATATTAATTACAATAGAAATATAATAGTTTTTAGTAAGTTATATTAATTTTAATTAGTAAGTTATGTTTTGTAATTACTAATCAAAATTTAAATCAATAAAATGCAAGTATTTAAAATATTCCATAATATCACCCTAAAGAACATTCCATCAATTTTATATACCAAACCTTATATATTAGAATAATAAATAAAATAAAACAATTTAATTAAAAAATATAATAACATGCCTTAACAGAAACTAATAAAAAATAGTTTTGAAACATCTTAACATAGAAATTTAAGTGACAAGAAAAAATAGTGTATATGATATTTTATTCTTCCCTGTATTGACCCTACATGTAAATTCTAAACGTTCAACACTTAGATTTCTAGCAAATTTCCTTTGATAAAATAGGTTTTTGAGATTTTTAGTGAATGATATTTAGAAATGCACAAAGTAAATAAGAAGAGAAATAGCTTTAAAGCATAAAAAACATATTGGCGATGTTATATTAATAAGCTTTGATATTTCTCTAATTCATAATTATAGATGCAATTTAATTATAGCATGTTTATTCTATTTAATTGAAGTTTTTGTTAAGTGTCTTCTTGAAAAGATTTTCCGATTTAGGAGATGAGATTTTTTGAAATTGCATTATTTTCTCTTTAGGATTTTACATTGGTTCATGAAGTTTATTTTATTTTTAATAGATAAAGTGAATGGGAGTACAAAAAATGGATGGAAAGGGAAAATATAAAGTTATCAGTATTGATCTAAGAATAACATACAATTATGTTGGGAGTATGGAAGCATGATAGAGTTGAAATTATTGTGAATGATCATGGAAACAGAACCACACCTTCCATGGTTGATTTCACCCCCAATGAAATATTTTTGGGAGATGCTACTAAATTTTAGATTTCCACTAATCCTTTCAACATGATTTTTGATGTTAAGAGAGTCATTAGAAGGTGCTTCATTGATCCAATGTACAAGATGACATTAAACTCTATCCTTTCACTATAGTCACAGGAGAGAATGACAAGCCTATAATTAAAGTTACTTATAAAGGCAAAAATAAGCTTTCCTCGACTAAGGAAATATCGTCAATGGTGTTAATGAAGATGAAATGCATATCCAAAGACCACTTGAAGTGTGATGTAAAGAATGTAGTGATTATTGTGTTAGCTTATTTTAGTGATTCTCAAAAGAGGGTAACCAAAGATGCAAGTAAGATTGAAGGCCTTAATGTGATGGTGATAATTAATGGACCCATAACTATAGTAATTACGTATGGTTATAGTTTTAGTACAACATGCCAAAAAGCGATCTCATATTTGACTTAGGTGGAGGAACATTTGATGTTTCTGTTCCCAAATTCTATTGACTCATGTAGGCATTTTACATTCACAATAACATTTTTGAGTTATGTGAAAGTGTATATAGTTATCTATACCAAGTTTTAGCATTATGTATCCACTCACGTAGGGCTTTTACATCCACAATAATATTTTTGAGTTATGTGAAAGTGTATATAGTTATTTATACCAAGTTATAACATTAAGTATTTATTTATGGAAGGATTTTACATTCACAACAATATTTTTGAATTATATGGAAATAGAAATTTTTATTTATTATTAAGTATTTAGTTTCACTGGTCTTAGGCACAAAATTGCTTAATTTTTTAGTACTTGAGATTGGTTTAGGTTCAACAAGCTATAACATTGGTTTAGTGATAAGATTTTATTTTAACAAAAGGACATAAAAATATAGAGGAAAAATTTATGAACATGTCGAATCTATTGAGGACAAATCGTTGAAAAATAGATCCCCAAAATGATGAAAAAAGTATATAATTGTATAAATTATAGTGAAGGTTAAAATTAAATAAATTTAGTGTATGTTGAATACATATAGAAAGTTTGAAGGCCAGAGAGAGAGTATCGTGAGTAATAAATTTACTAAAAATATCCAAATATCTATAATTATACAAAGTGTGTCAAAACACATAAAACACATTATTTAAAATGGTATTGTATCAAACTTGTGTTGACATTATGATGAATTCACTTCAAATATGCCATTGAAATATAATTTTTTGGTAAATGTCAATGTCGTTAACACTCCTCAACATCACATACACAAGCCTTTAGGTAACACCATAAAATAATATTATCTCAAAAAATGGAGAGGATGACAAGGAAAATGATCCATTCATTGTGGATGGACCAATTGCTAGGAAAGTGCATGCAAATTAATGAACTAATAGTTGGTTAAATAAAAGTGAGTAGATGTTACTTCCACAACTAAAATTTAAATAAAACTTAATCATTGAAAAAATTCAAATTAAATAACTATCCAATAGAATGATGACACATAGATGGCCAATAAATACATAACTTAATGTTTAAGTAATGACACATGTGTTCTAGACTAGGGCATACCAATGTCATATTACTTGTAAATGTAAATTCACACAAATGTTTTACCTAAGTAATACATGAACCATTATTTTACTATTCATTAAAAAATATATCATTAATAGGAAAATATATGGTTATCTATGTGATTATCTATCCATAATGATTACAATAATACCATTATACCATACACCACACCAAGAAGATAGACATCCTTTTCTAATATAAAACTTGGATGATAGATTTTCTTATTGATATTGAGATGAATCAACTCTTTTACTTCTAAGATTTACTTCTCCTACACTTTAGATAATTATGCATACAATTTTTGTAATTATAAAACAAGATAAGGAAAAAAAAGGATTCCATATCTCCCATTCCTGTATATGAGATTTATATGAAATTGGTCGACACAGATTGACATTACCCTTTTCTTAATATATCATATAATAATTCTACATATGTTCTTTGAGGCATACTTAAACATTAGATGTCTGCATGATATACATGGCAAAGAGTTTTTAGGATTGTTACTCAATATTTAACTTCTAAGTTAAGGAATGTGTTTAAAGATATTTGAACAATATTAATTAAGAAATCAAAGGTTTAATTTATAAAAATTTTAGCAATAAAATTACAATTAATAATAATAAGTTTGAAAATATTATGCTTTTGAGGTTTAAATATAAATAGTTATGGACCCCTTTTTATTCATTTTTGGACCATCTCAGAAACACTATAAATAACTATTTCATATCATAAATAGTGGTTTTTATTCATTTTTTGACAATTGGATATCTCATGGGAAATATAAATTGTTGGCATTGTTGCATGTGTCATAGCATTTGCAATTACTGGGAAAGAGCAGGGTCGCCTGATGTGATCAAACGATTGATTGAAGATGCATTGCAGGGCCTTATGGATAAGGTATTTCATGGAGGGTAAGTTCTCACCTCCAAAATTTATATTTTTTAAATTTAAATCATCTCAAAGAACTTTAGGTATGTAAATATTTTATGTCTAGTAGCATTAATGATTCTACGCATAATAATGCCACTGTTGGTATAAACATGACACCTCACCCTGATGGCAATGCTTCAAAGAAAATCTCTTCTGAAAGGTAATTCTTTAAAAATTAAAAAATAATTTTTTATCTCTTTTAGTTAGTAAAATTGAGGCCTTTTTTTTCTTCAAGATTGTCATTAAAGTGGACACTAATTCTACTCAAACACATGAGATTTGTGATTAATCAAATAATATGTTGCATCATGAAGACATGTTGTTAATAAGTTTATTAAATATGAACACAGAACCTTTATTTTTATACTTAATCAATTTTCATTTCCATTACAGTCCGCTCTTTTTTTTTTTTGGTACCTATCTTCTACTCCTTTTTTTTTGGTATCTATCTCTTTGTTAGAAACATTTTTTAATGTTTCGAATTAAATTGTTAGGGATTATTTTACATCTTTACATAGTTTTAAAATTTGTTTTCAATTTAAATTTATGAGTTGCAATATCTTATATTTGATATTTGATAATAAATTTTATTTATTTAATTAAAATGTGTCATGTTTGTTTTTATTGTAAGTATTCCAATTTCTAAAATCTTACATAAAGAATTATGTTAATCTAAATTTGTTCCAATTTCTAAAAAAATTAATGTTTAGAATTAAATTGTTAAGGATTGTTTTACATCTTTACATAATTGTAAAATTTATTTTCAATTTAAATTTATGATTTGCAATATCGCATATTTGATATTTAATAAGAAATCTTATTTTTTATTTAAAATGTGTCATGTTTACTTTTCAATATAAGGTGCTTACACTATAAGTGTTCCAATTTCAAAAATATTACAAAAAGAATTTTGTTAATTTGAATTTGTTCTGATTTCTAAAATCCTATATAAAGAATTTTGTTAATCTAAATTTGTTCCAATTTATAAAATCCTACATAAAGAATTGTGTTAATCTGAATTTGTTTCAGTTTCAAAAATCCTACATAAAAAATTATGTTCATCTAAATTTTGAAAAATGGCAAGACAAAGCAATACAAAATAGTCAAAGCTGTATAGAGGCAATCAAAGCTTTAAATTTATTTAATGGAAATCAAGTACCACCTCTAGGTTTTGAACCTGAGGTGAAAATGAAAGATAATAAATAAAGAAAAAGTTTGGATATATACTACTTAAAACATCAAAAAACAAGAGAAGTGTCAGCTTGCTTCACCTATGAATGGTGGAGGAGGGGGTTGCCCTGCATCAATTGTGATTCAAAAGGTGGAGAAGGAGAAGGTGATTGAAACCCCTCACCCTCACCTTTTGAAGAATGCACCGCCTCCACATCAGGAGGAATGGGGCAGAGGTGAAAGTGGAAGTGGAGATGTTGGAGGACAAAATATATTATGAACAATGATGGGAAGCATAAAAATACAATGAATGAGGAGAAAGTTGGTTGGGGATTCAAGTGTTGTGGTATTTCTAGTTAAATTTAACTTCTCACAAAAGGTGACAAGTGTAAACATGAAGACTTCCCATAATAGGTAAATTGGCAACTCATATTTGGCCATGATGAATAATCAGTCCCTTATAGAAGAAAAAAAATAGAGAATTGGTAGCTCATATTTGGCCATGGTGAATGATTAGTCCCTCACAAAAGAACAAGCAATTGGAAAAAATTGAGAAATTTATTTTTATTAACTTAAATTGCATTGGTTAGAGGTGACTATGTAGTCTATTACCAAATTGTCACCAGAGTCTCATAAAATGGGCATCGTGCAATCTTATTATCAATTATGTTAAGCCACTATCACGTTCAACAAATATTTGTGGCATAAAGTAAAATCTAGTGTCTCTACAACTACTCTCACATGATGTCTCATTTCATAATATAAGGTGGTATGGGGTATTTGGACATTGTGCCAACATGCACAATGTCTCTTATATTTATAAGGATAGACTCAAATTTTTACCTCTTCTTATTGTAAGACATTTATTTCCCTATGACCCACTAATCAAATTTGAAGTGTTCATCCTAATTTTAAGTTGAAGGTATTTATTCATCTAATCTGTTTGTGATGAAAAGTTGTAAGAAATAGTTATCTTTTGATAATAAAAGGGACGGTTGATCGATTGGATCCTAATACACTTCAACCTATCTTCAATGGGTGGTTTTCAATGTAGTATCTTCCAAGCCATCAATTGAGCATCATAATTGAATTTTGATATCCAAATTTGAGTCGTGAGTTTTATCCAATACTTTTCACTGGACCTGTAATTGCATTTGATGTTTAAGTGAAGATTTAAAGGCAAGTCAGGAAGTAATTGGAAGTATATCTTTTTTAAAGGAACAAAAGGAAAGGATAAGAATCCAATGATAACCAATCTTTGAAACAAATATGTTGGATATGGGTACATAACTTCATAGATAATTCCAATGGCACCAAGGACTGCAAAAAATCAAAAATGGTTTATACTTATTACTTGGACCAAATCTAGTTTTAATAGAATGCTATGATAACTAGATCAACATACAAAAATCCCAAAGATATCTAACATAACAAACTCCCTTAATAAATATAAAATATGACTATTTAGGATAGCTTAAGGCAAGGGTTGGCTCTGATAATGAATCTATTTGTTCCACCAAATAGAAGAGGCAGAAAAGTTGAACCCATGTTGCAAAGAGTCATCCTTCCATTTTAAGAAGTGGAAGGTATATTTCCAAGCCTTTCAAATAGATTTTAATGGTGGTGAAGCTTTCACAGAGAATAATGAAGCATGAATAATTTTATCCAGCCATCCTACTGACTTTCATTTGCCTTTGACTGAGGCTAGGCTAATTATGTTATGTATAAGAATCTTCCACGGTTCTTCACCTTTCATGACTCTAACAATATATTTGGCCCCTAAATATGCCCCTTATTTTTTTGGATCTATTAGCCCCAAACCACATTTATATTTGGGCTAAATGCAGTCAATCCATGATGTAGATATAAAACCAGCATTACCATCCCATTTAGCCCAGAGGAAATGTCAAAAAAATTTAATCAAGTCCTCATAACCATTTTTAGAAGGCATCCAACAAGATGAGTAATAAAAATGTGTGTCAATAAAAAAATAGCCACTTGGATTTTACATACCAAAGAGAGGAATTTATTCCCCCAACTAAAAATTTTGTTCTTAACTCGATTGAGGTACCAATTCCACATATCAGAGAGAGAAACTCCAAGACTAAAAGGTATACCAAGATACCTCATAATTTTTCCAAGTTTAATTTGTTTCCATTCATGAGGTATCCATTAAGGAACAGACCCTATTTGAGTCATCAAAAATTTAGTTTTATCATGAGCAAGCTTATATCCTGAAATTGCACAATGCAGTTATAAAATATTCATTGTATTAGAGATATATTTTTCGTAATTTTTTTAAAAATAAAAACTATCATCAACATAGTGTGACTAATAAAACAACATTATGAGGAATATGAATTCATGAAATGAGCTTCATTTCATTAGCATATTGAAGCAGATAGCCCAAGGCATCAATTGTAATAACATAGAGGAATAGAGTTAAAGGACATCATTGGCTAATGGATCTCTATAAAGGAAATGGGTTTGTCATCATATTGTTAATAATATTCTGAGCATTAGCATCTTGAAATAACACTAGAATATGAGCTTGAATTTTTGGATCAAAACGACATTTTAAGGATGAAACTCCAATGTAATCTGTCATATGCTTTATCAAAATCAAGTTTAATCAAAATAACATTTTGTCTAGTTTGTTAAGCACATTCATAAGTTTCACATGCGAGAATAATATTATTAAAAATATATCTACCAAAAATAAACCTCATTTATTCATCTCTTACAATTCCTTACACCACTAGATTAATCCTCATATCCAAAGTTTTTGCAATAATTTTATAAGAGGTATTAAATAATGTGATGGGGTGCCAACTAGAAATAGTATCTTCCTTTTTCCCTTTAGGAAGGAGCTTGATTAAATGCCACCATTAATGTTTAGATGTTGATCTTAATTTTAAGTTAAAGGGTATTTATTCATCTAATATTTTCATGATGAAAAGTTGTAGGAAATAATTTCCCTTCAATTGACAAGATTAAATTATGTATACACATAATTAAAAGTATGGACTCTAGAGTTAACTATGTGACACCAAAGCTGATTTTCTTTGGACTCTAGAGCTCCCTATGTGACTTTAGAGCTGCTTATGTGACTCTGGAAATGTTTTTGTATTGACTCTAAAATTACATGTGTGGTTCTGACACTAATTTTGTATAGACTCTCGAGAGACTTGTTTAACTATGGAGCTCCCTATGTGACTTCAGAGTATTTTTTGTATTGACTTTGGAGCTACTTGTGTGATTTCAAAGTTGGGTTCTTATGGACTTTGGAGTTACATGTGTGACTATGGAGTTGCTTTTGTATGGACTTTAGAACTCCCTTCGTGAATTTAGAGCTACGTATATGACTTCAAAGCTATTTTTGTATTGACTCTAGTGCTTCCTATGTGAGTTAAGAGTTACTTTTGTATGGACTTTAAAGTTGTTTTTATAACTTTATAGCTATATGTGTCACTCCAGAGTTACTTTTATATCAACTCTAGAATTGTCTATGTAACTCTAGAGCTACATGTGTCACTCTAGAGTTGTTTTTATATTGACTTTGAAGTTGATTTTGTATGGAATATATAGCTACCTATGTGATTTTGGAGTTGATTTTGTATGGACTATGGAGCTTTATGTGTGACTCTGGAGCTATTTGTGTGTCTCTATAGTTGTTTTTTAATTGACTCTTAAGCTACCTATGTAACTCTGCAACTACTTTTGTGTGTATTATGGCTTTGCATGTGTGACTTCATAGTTATTTGTATATTGATTTTGAATCTACTTGTGTGACTTTAGAATCACTTTTGGGAGCTACTTGTGTGACTTCGAATTTGATTTTGTATGGACAATGATGTTCCCTATGTGACTTTGGAGTTGGATATGTATGGACTTCAGAGTTTAGGATCTAGTAGAAAAAAAACTCCAGAGTTGATGTTACTTCATTCACAACACTGAAATCATCTCATAGACATTCAAAACTTTCTTTAAATAATACTTGGTGAAAATATCAGCAAGTTATTTCTTTAATATCAATTTGTTAGAGATCAATGCAAATGGGAGTATATCTAATACAAATTATTTGTATAAAGATTTAAACTATATATAAGTTTAAAAGAAATTTTTAAATAGAAGTTTGTAACCAAATATATATATATATATATATATATATGGTTACAAACTTCTATTCAAAAATTTCTTTTAAGACTACAAGTGTTTTTGTGTTTTTTATTTTGTTTTATTCTTCTATTCCAAGTTGTTATACTAGTGAATCTATTGTTCTAGTGGAAGAGGCTTTCACACTTTTATATGCTTCCATGCATCATAAATAACATTCAAATCTACCTCATTTATGACATGAGGAACACAAAGGGAGAGAAACATTAACATATACGATGTGTTCAAGGAAAATTTAGATCTATCATAGTTATTTACCATGTTTATATTTTATAAACCTATTTCGCATATGGTTGTGCTCATTGGAAAACAAGAATATCTTCACATCATTGAATTAAACATGAAAACCCTTCAAATTATTCAAGGTCACTCCATATAGATCACATGCTTCAAACATATGTTTTTTGGCTACGATTTATAAATAGTACAAACAAATTCATCCATCTCACTTAAACATTTTATAGTATCCACCATCAGTGAATTCTAAATGCTAAATTTTTCACATAAACATGTTAACCATATTTTTGTTTGATCGTATATATCATCCATCTCTTCATAATAATTATGATGACTTAAAAAACTTAGAAACATTAAATATAGGTAAATATGTTAACCTTGTATTTAGAGTGTCAATAACCTTCACTATAAATCTTTTTCCCAATATAATGCAATCATCTAGTGTCCTTCATATTTATGAGTTATGAAAACTCTCAAATCTTAATGGTTGTAAACTACATGTATCATACATGCTCCATTTGCAAACTCATGAGTTCCTCCTTGTTCTTTATTTTAAAAAGATGAAATATGTTTTGTACCTACCCCAAACATGTCTCTTTGAAATCTCTTATGAATCATGTCTAGTAATATCTAAATTAGTGTAATGGATGCCAAATTGTACTTAAAAAAATATTACCAAATCATACATTTTTTTATCCTCTAACTCCCTTTCTTTCAACAAAGAAAAAATGAGTTTGACAAACCTTTCCATGACCTTTCATATAGAGAGCCACCCAATTTGATGAATTTGAAAAACCTCTATCCTCCTAATTTAAAATGACTTCATTAACTCTCTTAATGCTCCATGTATTTTAAAATATTTCTCAAGCCATGAATAAAATTTGTTTGCAATTTTTTTAGTAAATTGTAGCTCTTCAAAATAAGATGAAGAATCATTTACTTCTAATTCTTATTGATGAGCTATGCAATGAATATCTAATTCATAAGGGGTATCTCAATTAATCTTAGTAGATAAACATTCATGGATACCTCTCATGGTACAATCCCCATCAGATCAAAATCCAACTAACTTCATTAAGGATAAATCCATCTCTGTTAAAAGTGTTATCATGACATCATACATAGATTGAGTTCTTTCATACTTTATTTGAAGGAGGCATATAAATTTTGTTACACATTGACATGTTCCTTCATTTTTCAAATATGTAATATAAATTATCAATTATTGCTCCATTTACTTTATCAAATCTTTCATAAACTAAAATTGAGTAAAATAGACTACGAAAAATCTCATCTTTGAATTTTATATAAATACCTCCTTCACAATTTGTAGAAAACCTTTTCTAGATGTGATATTTGTATATTTAGAGTACTCATCTATTAGAGGCATCTATGGAGTGCCTTTATGCATGTTCAAGTCACAAATTGGCTTATAGAATTCTAAAGATAAATCATGTGTAGCAAACAACTACATATTTTCAATCACTAACATGGCTTTCTCCTTCTCAACATCTACCATCAGTTTTACATGTCTATTAATTTGAAAACAAATTGGTTTGTTTTCTCCTTCCAAAAATTATAAAGAAAAATTATGAGTCTTTGATTTTGCATGGATTCTTAAACCAATGAATTGAAGGGTGGTACTCTCATCTTTAGTGAATAAAATTTTTCTTTTATATTTTACACACTAAGAACACTTTTTTTTCAACATAATTGCAATGTTTTATAGCATAAGATCATGGATATCTTATTTTCCATTTAGACTTGAATGTTCTTTTTATTTTTTTGACACTTGTTTCTCTTCCTGAATTTGTTCTTTGTATGATTCATAGTTTTCTTCATGGGAATGAATATCAAAGTATTCATTTTAGGAGTGGCATTATTGATTAGAATCTTGATGTATAGTAAATAATAAGCAAGTGATATTTGTCTATTATCCTTCTTAAAATGACCAATGGAAGTCATTTTCTCATAATTTATATTTATTCAATGAAAAAATTAAAATAAATAAGTGCCTAGATTTATTAGAGACATTTTGAAATACCTAAAAAGTGAGTTGAACATCCTTAAGGTAAATGCAAGACATATATGAAACCTGTAGACACCTTAATCTGGCCACTGATAACCTCCAATCAAGGTTTTGGCCAATTTACACCCAAAATGCACAATTTGGATTAAAAACACTAAAACATGCTAAATGATGTTAAACTGACATATTTAAGTGCCAATTTTGGCTAGGCTATCCCTAAATGAAGGAATACAAGTTATGGGCCAGCTAACTTTGATCAAAACATTTCGAGTCAAAATACTAATTTTGCACCTGCATGCTCTAGATTGCTCTTTCCTATCAAATATTCTGCACAAGACATGTGCCTTTTTTATTTATTGTTGGTAACATCTTAAATGGGAATATGGATCCAACGCATCTAATGCATACTTCCAATTCCAATCCAGTCAAATTTAGGATCAATAACAAGGCATTCTAATCAATTTGAGTAATTTGTGCACAAAGTGTTTAATCATGCTTAAGAGCTAATTAACCCAAATCAAGGCCTAATCAAAAATTCCATGAAAACTTGTTGAATAATTTGTTTTGGAAATGAATATGGAATATCTACATCATCAGGTGACCTCATTTCTTGGGAAAACATCCCTAGGCCATAAATGCCATAAATATCAGGATTCATGCCCTGCATGCCTCATCAATGTCTTCCATGATTCCCTCCATGCCTCTTAATTACCCCTTATTATAATGTAATGATGAGGATAATTAAAAACTTAATTCCAAAAATTAAATTAATCCTCAACCACACATCTCAATCTTGAGATGGATGATTGAGGTTGATTCTGATCATTCTCAAAAATCTATAAATAGAAGGCCTCACAACATCATTTCTAAGCTATTTTGATGCAAAGTTATTATGCTCAAATATCTTAAAGTACTTGACTACACAAAGTTACCAAGCCAAATTGATTTTAATCCAAGCCAAGCCACAAGCCAAAGGTGCCAAAGAAAGATAGAGGTAGCCAAACTTCTATTGCCAAGGACTTCATGAGCACAAGCCGAGCAAGCCACCACTACAAAGGCATTTGGAGCATCCAAGGAACACATAATGGCACGCTTGATGGGACCAAATGCATCCCACACATAAAGGAGATCATTTTTTAACTCTAAAATATTTATTTGAGCTCTTAAAACTCTTGCAAATTGATTTTCTCACTTTATTTTGCCATTTTTGGTTACCATAATTTTTACACAGTAATCAACGTCGATAGAAATACCGACATCGATTACCTGATTAATCAATATTGATCATCAAAAATGACATCGATTAGATTTTGGTTAGCCAGAATAACCGACATTAGTGGTAATAACCAATGTCAATCACCGTGTTTTTTCAAAAACACAAACCTGAGAGCTACTTTTCCAAAGTTTATTGTTTCAAACTCAAAATGGCTCCAAAGCTAAAGGACATGTTAACAATTTTGCTATAGGACCAGGATTTATATTTGTTCAAAACATGATTAAATCACCTTTTCATACTTGAAAATCTATTAGGAACCTTACTTTGGTGTTTAACAAATGACTTAGATGCTTTGGTGAATGTTTTCAAAGTTTCCAACTAAGACCAAGGGGTCAAATGAACACCACTAAATATTTTATTTTGGGCTTCAAATTGAACACACTTGTCAATTTTTGTTTACAATAGTTGTTTAATCAAAAAAAAATTGGCAAAAAGAGGAATGTTGCATGTATGCTCTTCCATTTTTCCCTTATATAGAACCCTTGAAATCAAAAGTGCCATTCCTATTGCAAATAGCCTAGTCCAAGGATTAGAAATAAATTCATCTACAGCACTCCCCAAAAACTCATCAAAGTTTGGGTGACCTTGAAAATGACCCTAAAGTCTTTCTATTTTCATGCTTTCTTTATTTTTATGCATCTTGGTTTGTGAGGGGGACTTCATCACCTCCCACAAGTTCTTTAGGGAAGCTTTGACCTGGGGTTTCATCTCTCGACATTGAATTCATTTGGCTCCTTTGGAGTTACACATGAGACGTAGTGGCACTTTGGACATCGCACTACATTGAGTAAACAATAAGATGTAGTGGTTGTAAAAAGGACTAGACCTTTTTGCAACAAGTCAAGTGATAGAAACCTAAAATCTATGCTTTTTTGACATTTTTTGGTGTGAAAGTCATTGTGTAATTGATTCCCCTAGATCATTCAAAAAATTATTTGACCTTAGACAAATCCCCACTTATCATGGAATTATTTTTGGTGCAAGGTGTGCCTCAAGATCCATGTTGTATTAATGTCATTTGAGATAAGGGGGTGTAAAAACCTTACTATATAATGCACATTTACTTTTGGATGATTACTTAAAAACCTCTCAAATGATGTATATTGATAGATTCTAACAATACCAATCAACCTTGTTAGCTTAGGATCTAAAGGTGATTATTTAATTGGTCTTGTCCTAGTTTAAAGTCTTGTGTGGAGTTAAAAACTTGGTGTAAACAAACAATCTAAACCAAACACATAGTCCAAATTTTCCTTTGAGTAAAGAGGCATTATGTTGTCTGCATGAGATCATCAATTTGCCTTGTTCAAAAGATCATCAAAATCTTGAGAGTCATATCATCTACTTTGGCACAGTTATGCTACCCAATTGAGTCTAGACCTTTACCAAAGTTGTTTAAGTCCTTCACTTATAATCTAAATTTTTAATTACACCTTTACAAGTTCATAGGGTTGATGTGTTAGTGGGTTCACCATTTGCACTAAACTTGAGGGAACTTAGGTTTAATTTCCAATCTAGGTTGAAGGTCGTTTAAAAACTCATAATCATTATCATCATTTGATATACTTAAGTAATTTTATGCTAAACACTTACACTTTGAGTCTATACACCACAACATTTTTTTAAGTCAAGAAAAGTAGTGTTATGTTGTCAAAATTGTAGGAAAGCATCTTTTCCATAGAGAGTTTTTGAAACAAACCTTTTTATCATACCTTTTGGGTAGTATAGCATTATTATGCTACCCAAAACATTTTGACTATTGTTTCATAGATCCTCTTGCATAAATTTCCAAATTTTTCCTACATTTTTAGACCAATCCAAGTGTGCTTTTGTGACATTTTGTCTAAAATTGTTATACTACTCACCTTTGTCTAGCTTGTTTGTCAAAAGAATCAATTTTTATACCATTTTTTGTGAGAAATTAAACTATTTCTAAAAGTGCCTTTTGTTTCATACCTTATACCTAGTTTATCAAGATCATGTCCAAGAATTAAATGCCTATTGTTTGTTAGAAGTGTTTCAAATCTGTTAGATTAAAACTTTCATCTATTTCAAAGTATAGCTTTTGACGTCATTTGGCCAAGAATCCTAGCACATGCCTTATTTAAGCCTAGCTTTTGACTCCGCATTTAGCCAAAATACCTAGCAACTTTTAAATTTCTTAGATTAAACTGAATTGAAACACTTTGACCTTAGAGTTTAGCATTTTGATTTTTGGTCCATTTACTTGCTTATCTTTGTGTGAACAATGAAACGTTAAATACTTCACGCTAGCTTATTTCCTCACAAACCTTTACATAAACCTGTCGATCCTTTTGACAAATCTAGACCAAATTGGAACATCATCTATTTTATGCATTGTCCTTTTTAGATTTTGTAGAACTCTTTGACCTTTTATCACAAAAACATTGACTATGGATCCTAACATGTATTCCTACACTCATACTGGACTCATGTACAATTTAGGGATTAGTAATATGGTTGTGTAGGAAGAAATGGTGCAAGATCCCTATACGGATAATATTGCTTATGAGATGGATTCTTAACCCTTTTATAATACTCAATCAGGGGCACAAATCCAAGATCCATTGACTAACTATTTGGTTAACACACCACCTTATTTAGAACAAGACAGAGAAAATCATGCAATACCTAGCTAATGGTGCAAGACCCCTATACGGATAATACTACTTATGAGATGGATTCTTATCCCTTTTATAATACTCAATTAGGGGCACAAATCAAAGATCTATTGACTAACTATTTGGTTAACACACCACCTTATTTAGAACAAGACCAAGAGAAAACTATGTAATACTTAGCTACCATACATGTAGTGGATGAGCCAGTACTTCAACATTCATATTCTACTAATATGGCTTCCACATACAATCCATTTTTGTTTGAGTGACATTTTTGAGAGAACAAAGATGAGATTTTGGCTAGAGCCATAGAGGTAGGGGCCAAATTTCTAGCAAACTTCCCCTATGAAAATTTACCGAGTCTTGTAAGAGTGCCCCAAAATATTATTTACAATCAATAAGCTTCTTCTAGTAATCCTATGGCTCTAGTCCAAACAACATACCAAGATCCTAATATATCTGGTTGAGGCAAAAATATCGTGGAAGAGCACTTTAACCAAAAGCAAATAGCATATCAAACCTACATGAATCTAATACGTGATTTCAATCAGATGAACATGGTAAGTAAGCCTCTTATTGACCTAATTACTTCAACAAGAGTGTTAATATAGTTAATTGGATAAGAGAATCTGAGTTTTAGCCCATTCGTACAAACTGCTTCAATGGATAACTTGATGCACATGCCCATTATTGAAGTGTCTTCAGCCTTTACACTAAATAGTGATCCAAACATAGTGGATAATGTGCAAATAATATCTAGTCCTGATCAAAGTGGTACTAATGCATAAACAACTAGCCAACAATATGTGCATGTAGTTAATCGTACGAGTCAGTCATCATACTAGGGAGTGGGAGTTTCTACACCTTAACCTCAAACAGTTGCTTCCTCAAGTATATAACCTATAGGATTAGGTAATCAAACAATGACCAATATCATACCTCAACAACAAAATGTGATGAACCCTACTCCTTAATAAGTAATGAGTAGTATTCCATAATAACAGATACAATCTAGTGTATCAATGTAACATAGGACAAATGAATTACCACCTCAATCAGGGGTAATAAATGTTCCACCTTGCCAGGTAATGACAAACATACCTCTTCGGTCATAGACTAATATGTTGAGCCAAAACCAAGTAATGCCTAGTTAACAATGTGCAAATATTGGTCAACAAAAGATGCCAAATCTACAACCTGCTTTCACTTCTTCATAGGAGTTTGTGCATCAGAGAGGTCCCCATGTTTCTCAAGTACCTACAAGACAACCATTGGTCTAAAATATGCCACAAATCTAGAGACAGGGTATTGGTCCACAAGTTCCCACTCAACAGCAAGGTTTGATTAGTCGACATCATGTCCCTTTTCAACCATAATAGGCATAGTATATTTATATCCCTCCATCCTAACCACAAAATCCTCCAATTCAAACCATTATCGCTAACCCAAACTAGAATATCCTGTAACCAAACATGTAATTTCATGTACATCCTAATCCATATATATGTATTCTTGATCCATTCCCCAATGAATACAATATACCCCAATAGGTATCTCCATCATACCTTGGTCAAAGTGTTCCACTTGTGACATCCCAACCATCTATCCAAACCCAAACTCTCCTTCAAACCAATATTCCATCTAGTTTCCTATCCCAAAAATTACAACAGATGAAGGATGCAATTGTTACCATTCAAGCTGGTAAACAAACTAGAAATTTCAAATTGGATGATGTATGTTCCTATCCATTCAACATGGAGTATTTTCATATACCATTTTCTCCAAGATATAAACCATCAAAATTTGATAAATACAAAGGGAAAGGTGACCCTAAAGCTCATTTGATTAAATTCTTCATCACATGTCAACCAGTGACATATACCTTTTATTGTTATTTCCAAGGAGATTGTTTGGACAAGATTTGGAGTGGTTTTGAAGTTTCCCAAAAATTTAGTAATAGATTTTGATGATCTTTCTAATAAGTTTGTGCAGCACTTTTCCTATAATCTTGAACATGAGATTTCATCTGTGGATTTAACACAAGTAAAATAAAAAGCTGGTGAGATTTTTCAAGTTATTTATAGTGGTGGAGAGCCCTTGCAAGTCATATCACCCATAGTTTACTAGATAAATAATTAGCCACTATGTTTACCAAAAATTTGCATAGTAAGATAGCTTATCATTTGGAACTACAATGTATGCATACGTTTAAAGAGATCATTGATAAAGGTTTGTCGATCGAGAGGGTACTCATCAATAAAGGAGTCATCAAGATTAATTCAACTAATCAAAATCCAGTTACCAATTAGAGAAATGGCCAACATCCCATCCAAGCACAAGAATCACAATCGGCACAGGCCAATAACCACAAAAGACTAAAGCAATTCAATTGTAATACGAATGTTGTGGGAAATGGAATAACCAAATCCCATCATGTATAAACAGTGTAAACATCACTTGCACCACTTTTTTAGCTTATTCCTACCCAAAAAACTCTCTAACCAATGCTACAAGCATAAAAACCAAAACCTGCACAATAAATATAGTAGTCGTTACCATTGCAAACCCATCCTCCTAGGAGAACCGTGCCTACACATCATGTCTTTAGTGACCTAAGAGAACCTATTGAGTCTGTATTTCATAAGATTGCTACTGATAATCTAGTTAGTTGGCCCATACCAAAGTATTATCTGTAAGGTATTCCTTATCCCAATTGGTACCGTGAAAATGAATTTTATGACTATCATCAGGTCAATGGGCATAATCTATGAAGATGTGTCCAAATCAAGCATTTAATTAAGAATATGTTAGAGAATGGGGAGATAAAACTAGATAATGGTGCTTCCACTTCTAATCAAACTCTTGGGTCTATCAAAACCCCTTTCTTCAACATAATAATCAATAGTAGCAAAACAATCAACAACAATAATGACCAGTGTAGCAGCAAAATCAATAGTATCAAAATCAAAGGCCAAACTAGTAGAATCAACAAAGTCAATAGTAGAATCAAAAATGATAGAACATAGACAAAACCAAGGTTAGAACGGTAACAACCAACAAACCTACCATGTAGTTGCACATGACTACAATAGAGTTGTAGGTCATATTATAGGGGTAGTGTTAATACCATCTCCATTAATCCTAGACCAAGTATTAATCAGCCTAAACCATTTCTAAATAATAATATTCAATCAAATCACATGGATAATCCTTTTTTAACCTGGGAGTGTATATAGGCCAAATAGCAAACTAGGACTTCCCATTTTGGACCTTATATCGACAACTTGTTCTTGTCAAGTGACTACACACAAGTGCATCGATAACCAAAACTTATCTTATTTGGTCCCACACCATTTCCAACATTGATTAACAATAATGGTCTAGTATTTAATCCTAATTGTGTAATCACAACTTAGAATTCAAATATTACTATCCCAAGCCCATAACCATCTACCACTTTACCTGCCATCCAATCAACTGTTTAGTCTTGGAATAAACCATTCACTACTGACCAAGACAAGAAGTTTGATATTATGGAACAATTACAGAAGATACCAACACAAATTTCTATTTTGGATTTACTATGAACATCAATAATCCATAAAAACATCTTAAATGAGTTTTTGACCCAATCCACTATCGCTAGTGATATATCCCTTGATAAATTTCAAGCTTTGGTTGGACACTTAGCTCCAACCCAACAAGTCAAATTCAACCAAAGTGATATGTTTTCCCTTGGCCCACTCCATAATAATCCATTATACATCAAGGTTTATATAAAGTGGCATAAAGTGAAACATGTCCTTATTAACAATGGATCAGGCCTTAACATAGTGTCTCTAAAGCTCATCAAGCTTCTTGGGTACACAATGGTAGATCTCCAACCAAAATAATAAACATCAAAGATTATGATAATCAAGAAAGAGAATCACAAGGCACCATTAGTTTGTCAGTTATCATTGGGCCTTTGACCCATTATACACTTTTCCATGTGCTTAACCTTGAGTTATCATACAATATGCTTTTAGGTAGGCCTTGGTTACATGAGATTCATGCAGTTCCATCAACACTGCACCAATGTATCAAGTTTTCCCACTCAGGGATGGAAGTGAATATTCCAGGATATTTACACCCATCTGAGCACTATAAGCATCTTGAGGCTAAGTTTCAAAGCTATAATTATCAGTACGGTATGAATCCAAGTTCCAAGCAAGATAGAGGAAAAGCTATACTTATCGATCCTTCATTGGATAATTGTATAGATCCTAATACCTTGGATTTCCTTTCCCACATGCCACCTCCTGAAGCTTCTAATCATTTCACCATTTCAGATAATAGATTAGGAGAATATGTGACCCATGATACATTTCATATTATCAATCTTCCTCAGAATTTGAAAACCTTTGGGCGACCTAAAGTCATCCCACATATGCATTGGAAATAAAAGAACAAAGATAAAGGACCTATCACATTTGTACCACCATCTAGCCTAGGACCTGACCCTCTTCAAGGGGATGAATCATGGTTATATAATGATGACCAAGCTGATTGTTATACAAATGCAAAGTATCTTATTCTTAAAAGGATCATGGAATGTCACAATTATTAAGGAAGAGGATGTGATGAACCTCCTATAGCAAATTACCTCCTACAACAGATTTAATCAAAATATGCAAAAATAAAATAACTCTTACCAATAACAGAAACATAGAAAGCTTATATTGATCGCAGGCCACTTCAAGGGGGCAACCTCCTTTGAGCAAGCTCAATACAATGAATTCGTGGATGCCTTCATTGGGCCTCAACACTTACTTATATACTAACTCTATTCTAACAACTACTACTTCCCTTGTATGTGGGACAATTCAAATAAGCTCTAAGGGACGAATTACAAAGCATATGCATCCATAGTAATTATTACACTAATACAGGTAAGGCACGGGTTCCTAACATCCCCTCCCTCTTAAAAAAGCTTTGCCCTCAAAGCTTCAGATGTGGGAATTGTTATTGAATCTGAAAGAGTGGTTCCCATGTTGCATCTTCTAGTTGCATGCCGTGCCATTGGATTAAGACCTCTGTGATGGAGTGGGATCGAAGTTGGTGGGTGCGCCTGTCCAGGATTGCTTCTAGCTCAAGAAGGATGGAGCCTTCATTATCAAGTGCTGGTAAAATTGTCTACACTCAGATGTTGGATCCAAAAACTTGTTTCAAATAGGAGACATGAAAGACGGGATGAACTTAGGAGGAAGGTGGAAGCTCTAACTTGTAAGCAACTGACCCAGTCTTTTAGAGAACCTTATATGGCCCATAAAACTTTGGATCAAGCTTTTGGTGCCCTTTTAGTTTTAGTGATGATTGATTGTATGGCTGCAGACGAAGAAAGACCATATCACCAGGTTAAAAGGTATGCTCAGAGCGGTGCTAATCAGCCTGCTGCTTCATTCAATTTTGTGCCATGTGGAGATTGTCTCGCAAGGTGCAGAGAATCTGATCCTGGTTTTGGAGAGTAGTGTTAACTACCTAAACTGGTGAACTACCAGGATTATATGGAAGAAGTGGTGGTGGTGCTTGACCATAAACTACTTCATAGGGAGTCATTTTGGTGGAAGTGTGGTATGAGTTATTGTACCACCATTCAGCTAGGGGAAGCCACTTGGCCCATTGATATTATTGTTCTAAAGCAAAGCAATGAAGGAAGGTCTCCAAGCATTTGTTGACTATTTTTGTTAGGCCATATGTTTATGGGTGGTACCTAGAGCTCATTTTTAACTATGTGCCTGTGCGATGAAATAGTTCCATCCAAAAATGGCTAGTGAAAGTGGCATCACAATCTGAGACAATTGAAGAAGGAATGCCATGAAGACAGAAGATCTGATCCAAGAAAACCTATGCAACTGTGGAGGTTGTGTATGGGTGGCTGAGTACACAAAAATGACTATATTTGGAGAGGCGATCGACTACAACTAAGAACATTGTCTTTCCCCCAAATTTAGGGAGGCCCTCAATGAATTCCATAGAAATATATGTCCAGATCCTAGTAGGAATGGGCAAGGGTGTGAGCAAACTAGGATTCAATGTGGTTTCACCTTTGTGTTGTTGGCAGGTATCACATTCGGCCACCATCTGTTTAATTTCAGCTTTCATGCCTTTCCAAAAGAAGTGTCGATGTGCTCGCTCATAGGTTTTGAGAAACCCTGAGTGCCCTGCTAAGGGGGAAGCATGGATTTCATAGAAGATAGCCTGATGTAGGTCTAGAATTTGGGGAAGCACCAGACGACCCTTGTATCATAAAGAAGCACCGTCCCATGAATAATGTGGGACTACAGAGGGGTTAGTGGCCAATTGATGTATGAGGTGGCATAAGGAGGGATCATTTTCATACCCTTGTTGGATAGATTCCAACCATTTAGGAATGGGCATAGAGATGGCAGAGAGGGAAGGCTGGTCCTCAAAGGTTCTTGAGAGAGCATCAGCCACAACATTGTCTTTCCCCTTCTTATAGGTGATCTCATAATCATAACCCATGAGTTTGTTGACCCACTTCTGCTGAGCTGGGGATGAGACCCATTGTTCTAAGAAATATTTCAAACTCTGATGATCAGTTTTGATGCAAAAATGGTTTCCCAATAAGTAGGGTCTCCATTTTTGTACTGCATGTAAAATTGCCATCATTTCCCTTTCATACGTAGACAAAGCTAAATTGCGACCAGAAAGGGCTTTGCTAGTGAAGGCAATTGGTCGGCCCTCTTGGAGAAGAACAACACCCAAGCCGATGCCACTGGCATCACTTTTGATGGTGAAAGTTTTGGTGAAGTCTGGCAGTGCCAAAACTGGTGTGTTACACAGCCTATTTGAGTTAGATGAATGCTTGATCAGTTGTTGCACCCCAGGTGAAAGCATCCTTCTTCAATAAGGAAGTCAAAGGAGCCACGATCTTTCCATAATCTTTGATGAACTTGTGATAGTATCCTGTTAGGCCTAAAAAACAATGAAGGCTCTTGAGGGTGGTTGGTTGAGGCCAATTCTACATAGCACTATTTTTTTCTGGGTCCGTACGAACCCCATTGGCTGAAACAATGTGCCCCAGATAGTCAATTTCCTCTTAACCGAATGAACACTTGGATTGCTTGGCACATAATTGATTGTCTGCTAATAATTGTAATGCCCTGTCAATATTTTGGAGATGTTTGGCCCATGTGTGGCTGTAGATCAAAATGTCATCAAAGAAAACTAAAATAAATTGACAGAGAAAAGGCCAAAGATTTTATTCATGAGTGCTTGAAAAGTGGAAGGGGAATTTGTAAGGCCAAATGGCATGACAAGGAACTCATAGTGACCCTCATGTGTATGGAAGGTTGTCTTGGGAATGTCATCATGATGCACTCAAATTTGATGATAGCCAGAATGCAGATCCAACTTGGAGAAGAATTTGGCCCCATGTAGCTCATCAAGAAGCTCATCGATGACAAGAATTGGGAATTCATCCTTGATAGTGAGGTGGTTAAGGGCTCGAAAGTCAATGCAAAGGCACCATGACCCATCTTTTTTGTGGACAAGAAGCACTGGGGAGGAATATGGGCTAGTGCTAGGGTGAATAACTCTGGACTTGAGGAGTTCCCAAACTAAGTTCTCAATTTTAGTCTTTTGTAGATGGGGGTAACGGTATGGCTGGATGTTGGGTGGGATGCTTCCTAGAAGGAGAGGAATGCGGTGATCTTCAGGGTGTGAAGGAGGCAAACCTACTGGTTCTAAAAAAATGGTTGCATGCTTGTCGAGTATGGCTTGTAAGTCTGTAGGGTGGTTAGTAGCAGCGGGGGGCTGGAGTTGAATGGAATGCAGTTGTGTAATGACCCCATGTGAACCTTTCTTCAAAAGTTTTTCCATGCGATGAGAACTGATGATGCTAGCAGATCCTGGTAATAACCCTTTTAAGGTGTGCTTCTAACCATTATCTGTGAACTGCATCCAAAGCTCAGAGAAGTCCCATAAAATAGGTCCTAATGTGTGAAGCCACTGTGCCCCTAAAACCACATCACACCCTCCTAAAGGTAGGGCAAACATATCATAGTGACAATTATAATCACCAATTTCAAGATGCATATTTTGACACTTCCCTTTACATGGCAATGTGCCCCCATTAGTAATCATGACTTCAAAGCTAGAACAAGGGTATATAAAGCAGTCTGCCACCTTAGCAATGCGAGGATCGATGAAATTGTGAGTACTGCCTGAGTCAATGAGGATTGTGAGAGGGATCTTTTTGAAGCACCCTTTGATCTTCATGGTTTAGGGAGTGGTGACACCTGTTAGGGCATGCACTGAGATCTTAGGTTGAGTCTCTTGAACCACTGGGTTCTCTTTAGTGCCAGGTTCTTCTTGAGCATCTTGAAATTCTAGAATATTAGGCTCGCTATCCTACTCTGGTGGTGACTCCACATCTAGTAAGTAAAGTTTTTGTTGGATGCACCTATGACCGTTAACCCATTTTTCATCATAGTTGTAACATAATCCTTTCTCTTTGTGAGCCCACATCTCTGCCTCAATCAGGTTCGTGATTGGTGTGGTTATGGGTGTCTGTTGATTCACTGTGTTCTTTGTTGGTAAAAAGGTGGGAAGTCGACATTGTGTGGAGAGTTTATCTTCTGCTAACTTAGCTAGACCCAAAGCATCCATCATATTTTTAGGTCAAAACATTTTTACCTCTGAGCGTATCAACTCTCTGAGGCCACTAACAAAGCAACTTTTGAAGAAGTCATCTGACAACCCTTCAGTGTGACTAGCGAGTTTTTCAAATTCAATATGATATTCATGAACAGTACCTGTTTGACAGAGTTTGGTGAGAGATCCTATGAAATCCTTGAATGCTGAGGGACCAAACCTACCTAGAATTAAGGATGCAAAATTTGACCAATCGGGTTCATCATTTGTCTTGAGATACCAATAGTACCACTGAAGTGCTTCTTGTTCCAGATGAAAGGAAGCAAATGGGACTTTGTTTACAGAATAAGTATTGTGGAGGTTGAAGAATTGTTCAGCTCGATATATCCATCCTATAGGATCTATACCATTGAACTGTGGAAAGTCTAGCTTAGGTCCACTGGAGAAGTTGGAAGCAAAGGAGCGATGCTCTGAAGAAGACTCCTCCTTCTGCACTCAATTGAGTAAGATGTTATTCTGTTGATTCAAGCCATGCATCATATCGGTTAACTCTGTAACCTGAGATTTCAATGTGGTGATTTCTTCCTCCATGATTTTTGTGCCTACATGAGTGGTGACCATAACCAGTTGTTAATAGCTGGGGATCCTTCACAAAAAAAAAATTTGGACTTTTTTTTTTTTTTTTTGCGGCTATTTTTTTTTTTAACAAAATTTATCCTTGTTAGGCATTTTGAACATTTGTTTGATTTTGATTTCATTCAATGTGAATTTACCTAATTTAATTGATATATGGGCCAACTTGATTAATTTCCATGGTTATGAAGCTAAATTTGAGACATTTAGAAATTATTGGACTAGGTGTTCAATGGTTGGCAAGAATTGGTCTAAAGTCAGGTATAAAACCATTGGTACTGAATAGTGAATAATTTTTTATTTATTTTTTACTACTGCTTTAGAAATAGATTGTCTGCAACTGTGTGGTTGGAAATATCCTCAACTATGGATATGTTGTTGTTTGCTCTCTAAACCTAATAAGTTGGATATGGACCCCAGGTTTGTTTGGCTGCCTAAAGGATTTTTAAATTCTCTCTAGCCACCAAAGCTATCTGATCGAGTACCAGTCTCCAAAAAAATTTGGCCATGGGTTTACCCCTTAACGACAACTTTTGGTTTACCTCACAGGTGGGAACTAGTCAATCAGGATGGGGTCATTGCCCTTTTCGCTGGCAGGTCCTCTCAATGGGCCAACTACTTTAGGGTTCCTATGGTACTCCTCACAATGAGTTTTAGGGCTTATGCCCAAGCACTTCCCATAGTTAAGTTGATAGGTATTTACCCAATCTGAAATGACAAAACCTACAATGAAAAAATTTCTTGCCAGAAATGGCGCAGCTCCTAGAAAGCCCTGCTTCGAAAAAAATTTGCTCCAAATCTACCCACAAAGCCAAGAAAGCACTCTGATACCAGATGTGATGAACCTCCTACAATAGATTACCTCCTATAATAGATTTAATCAAAATATGCGAAAATAAAATAACTCTTACCAATAACAGAAACATAGAAAGCTTATATTGATCGCAGGCCACTTCGAGGGGGCAACCTCCTTTGAGCAAGCTCAATACAATGAATTCGTGGATGCCTTCATTGGGCCTCAAAACTTACTTATATACTAACTCTATTCTAACAACTACTACTTCCCTTGTATGTGGGACAATTCAAATAAGCTCTAAGGGATGACTTACAAATCATATGCGTCCATAGCAATTATTACACTAATACGGGTAAGGCACAGGTTCCTAACAGAGGCCTCAAACTGAATCAACAAGGAACCATTGAGCTAATTTCCATGACTAAGTATGAAATACCTTATGGACTTGGATTTAAACTACCTAGGGGTGACCCCACATATCTTATTCAAACTCCATCACCAGCGACTAGTGATGATAATGCCGACAGTGAAGCAAAGTTCAATCATAGTCTCACCTTTGATAACCTAGATGAAACTAACTTGTTTGATAATAATGCCATTTGTACCCTTACCTTGGCCATTCATCACAACCATTTTCCATTATATTATCCCCAACTCATAGATTAGGACCAACAAGAATCCAGTCTACCAATTGATAAGTTATAGAATGATGAGGCATTCTATGATTTCTTAGGACTTAGAGACAATGTTATGTTGGAAGATCACAAATCAAGATTCTTAAACACATTGGATCTTATAGCCTATTTTGGAGAGTGAGTGAACACCCTTAGCCAAAAATAAATAAGTAAAACATTGAGGTCCCAAAGTGAAAACCTCTTTGAGGTGCTTTCTAAATAGGGGAAAAGTAAATATAAAGGCCAGTTTAGTGGTGAAAACCTATTTCAAGCACTATTAGATGGGGGTGTTCATTCTTCTTCAAATTTAGACTAGCAAACTACCAATGATGAATTTGACTGTAGATCTGAGTTTAGTTTTGAGCAACAACAAGTATTTGATCAAATTCTTGAAGAATTTACAACTATTTTTGTCACATGGCCAAATATCCCACTAGGGGACTCAGATTCATCATGCCTAGGAGAATTAGAAGAGCAAGTCCTAATGGAGGATCCTAACATAATTCAATAGTTCAAATCATTGCCTACTATCCTAGAAGATGGTTTGACCCTTCTAGTCAAAGCTATAATAGAAGTAAATATCAAGACTTCATCAGACCTAAAATGGATAAAATTAGGTGCATCCCTCACTGAGGCAAAAAGTGACGTCTTTATAGCTCTGTTGAGAGAATTTGTAGATATCTTTGCATGGGCCTATTCTGACATGCTAGGTTTAGACCATGCCTTGCTTTTGCACCACCTTGTGGTTAATCTTGACATTAAAATGGTAAAACAAAAGCTACATAAGATGCATCTTCACATTGTTGTATTAGTAAAGAAAGAGTTAGAAAAACTCTTAGAAGTAGGATGTATATGTGCCATTGACCTCAAAATGAATCTCTAATATGTTACTTTTTAGTAAAAACCCTAAAGGGATCATAATTTGTACTAATTTATGAGACATCAACAAAGCTTGTCCTAAAGATGATTTCCCCTTGCCTAATATTGATATGATCATCAATTCCATGGTAGGTTATGAAATTCTTTCACTCATGGATGGCTTTTTAGGATACAACTAGATCAGAATAACACAAAAAGACCAACATAAAATAGCATTCACCACTCCATGGGGAACATTTTGTTATCAGGTACTGTCATTTAGCCTTAAGAATGTTGGAGCTACATATCAAAGGGCCATGACTATCATATTTCATGATATGATGCATGATATTGTTAAAGACTATGTTGATGATTTATTAGGAAAATCCAAGACCAGGGTTACCCATCTAGCAGTGTTGTGTAAGATATTTGAAAGACTATGAGAGTACAAAGTTAGACTAAATCTAAAAAAATGTGTGTTTGATGTAACTTCAGGCAAACTACTTGGCTTCATTGTGTCTTGTAGAGGTATTAAAGTCGATCTGGCTAAAGTTCATGTTATAACTGAGATGTCACCACCAACCAATTTGAAGCAACTTCATAGTTTACAGGGTAAGATCTAGTCCATCCGATGCTTCATCTCTCAGTTAGTGGATAAGTGCCATCCATTTACACACCTTTTGAAGAAGGGAGTTGCATTTCACTGGGATGATCACTATCAAATAGTTTTTCAACAACTTAAAGACTATCTTGTTAATTCACCTATTTAATTACCTCCTATGCTAGAAAAGCCATTTTTGTTATATCTATCAACTACTGACCATGCTCTGGGGGTACTCTTGGCTCAACATGATGATAATGGAAAAGAGCATGTTTTGTACTACCTAAGCCATACCTTGGTTACATATGAACATAATTATGCACCTATTGAAAAATATTCTCTGGCCATAGTTTTTATAGCTCAAAAACTACACCATTACATGTTAAACAATAAGATCATCATCATTTCAAAAGTAGATCCACTCTATTATCTACTATCTAAAATAGGTTTGCAAGGAAGAATGGCTAAATGGATCATGTTTCTCAGTGAATTTGACATAGAATATGTCAATCAAAAGGCAATCAAAGGACAAGTTCTTGTAGATCAACTTGTTAAATCACCTCTCACAAATACCCAGCCTCTCATTTTTCAATTTTTTGATGAATCTATCATGACCATCATGGACACACCCCTTGAGGAGCAGCCATAGAAACTATATTTTGATGGTTCATTCACTTCACATGGATCGGGGGTAGACCTATTGTTTATTACACCACAAGGGGATCTAATCCCTAAATCATTCAAAATCAGCTTTCCTTGTACAAACAACATAGTTGAGTATGAAGGCACTTGTTATAGGACTTCAATAAGTAGTGCATTAGAATATATCTCATCTCCAAGTTTATGGTGATTCTCAGTTAATCAATAATCAAGTTATAGATCATTTCCAGACCAAAGATGACAAGATGGTTCCATATAAATCCATGGTTGACACTCTTAAAACAAAAAATTGTCAATATTTAGTTTGAGCACATATTGAGGGGTAATAACAGAACTACATATGCCATGGCTACTATTAGCTCTCAAATTCAACAAATAAATAAAGCTAGAGAGTATCAATTCCCAATCAAGAATTTTTCAGCATCAGCTCATGAATCTTCAACTGTTACCATGATTTATGATATTGTTCGTCCTAATTCTATCTGGTACTTAGGCCTTTATAACTACCTTCATGACCAAGTTTTACCACCTAACCTATCTCAAAAACAAACCAAATCCTTCATTCATCATTATGTTTGTTATACTCTGCTTGGATCCACCCTTTTTTTATGGAACTCTACTTCATTATTTAACTTCAATAGAGTCTACATTAGCGTTAAGATAAGTTCACGAAGGAGTATGTGGAACTCATTCTAGTGAGGCATTATTATCTAAAAATCTCTTGCATATTGGTTATTATTGAACCATAATGGATGTAGATGCTACTACATATGTAAAAAAGTGTGACAAATGTTAATGATATGCTAATTTGATTCATGCCCCAGCAAAAACTTTGAAATCAATGTTGACACCATGGCCATTTTCTACATGGGGACTTGACCTCATTAAGAATATTAACCCCACTTCATCTGATGGCCATAAACATATCCTTACTACCACTAAATATTTCACTAAGTGGGTTGAAGTTATATGCCTCATGTGCCTAGAAAGTGAATTTCCAAATTCATCTTCAACCACCTCATTTATTGCTACAATATCCCCTCTAACATGATATCTAATAATGGAAGATCATTCATGAACAAGGATGTAGACCAGTTGTGTATTGAATACAACATCACACAACACTTTTCTACCACATATTACCCTCAAGGTAATGGCCAAGCTGAGGCATCTAATAAAATAATTATCAACATTCTCAAAAAGATTGTCAATGATGCCAGTCGTGATTAGCACCTCTAGATATTCCATGCCCTTTGGGCATACCGTATCAATCATCATACCCCTATAGGTGCCACTCCATACTTGTTTATGACACTGAATCCATCCTTCCCATTAAGATCAAATTGTCTTCATTACGCATCTCTTTCAATCATGTCTTAGATGATCATGACTATCGAGTAGCTCACCTACAAGAGCTAGACCTACTTGATGAAAAACATACAGCTGCACTCAATAATCTTCAAGCAAATCAGGGCTGACTCAAAGGCCACTATAATCAGCATATTAACTATAGAACATTTGAATTTGGTGATCTTGTTCTTAAAAAAAATCAAAAAAGTACCACGACTAAGAAGAAACATAAAGGGAATTTTAAACTAAACTAGATAGGGCCTTTCATCATCACTTTAGATTATGGATCAAAAGCATACAGGTTTGCCACACCAAATGATGACAAACTTCCAGAGCCAATAAATATTATTCATCTCAAGTGATACTATGCTTGAATGATAAGGTGTATTATCTATAAGGACCATTTTAGTTATGCCATTTTATCACTATTCTTCTTTATACCAATACCATCCTCATATGTTCTCTTCACCATGACCACTTTTCACTTTTGACCTATTGACCCAGTGTGTTCTAAAAACCTAGCCTGTTTAACCTTGGTTTTTTTTTGCCATTAATTACATAGTTTTAGCATTGAGATATCTGATCCATTCATTAGTTCATTCAAGTGCTTTAGATAGAGATCATATTTTAGAATAGTGTGACCAAAGTTTTGGCAGTTACATCCTTTATTTGTTAGTCATTTCTTACTACCGGTCTTACTCCTAATTATAACTACCTTTGGGCAAATCAGTACCATTGATCTAAGTTATTATGTATTGGTTATAACTGCCTATGGGCAAACTAGGGGTAAAATTAAGCTTGTTTAGTAACTTGCCACTTCTTATGCCATGATGTGCCTTTTTACCAACTATGCCTATTTTTTTTGAATTGACTACTACACTAGCCAAATTCCTTTGCTATAAAGGCAAAACTATAGTGACTTGACGTCCTACTCTGGGACTATGTAGGCAGTGATCGATACTTATTAAGGTCAGCTCAATCACCCTAAGCCATGTTCTCACCATTTTTTGAGCAACCTAAGCCACACTCTCATCATTTTTTGAGCAACCTAAGCCATGATCTCACCATTTTATGAGCAACCTAAGCCATGCTCTCACCATTTTGTGAGAAACCTGAGTGACGATCTCACCATTTTATGAGCAATATAAGCCACATTCTGACTATTTTGTGAGCCACCTAAGTTTGAATGCTCTCACCATTTTTCAAGCTTGAACCATTTGGTGTCTCGTCATTCTTGATCGAGTTGAGATACCTCCAAAACAATTCCAAAAACATTTGAAAAACTGTTAGAAAAGAAAAAAAACATGGACCACGTCTTTGCCTTATATATTTTGGAAACCCTTACTAAGTTATGAGCAAAACACTTGTCATTTAGTTTTCCCATCTTTTTTGGCCTTTTCTCTCATGCACTTGCCATTTTGGAAGACCATTCCTATTCTTCTATCACATCCATTCTATATTTTTTCATCAGTTAT
The DNA here is from genome assembly GCA_037957365.1 of Torreya grandis. NCBI lineage: Eukaryota > Viridiplantae > Streptophyta > Pinopsida > Cupressales > Taxaceae > Torreya > Torreya grandis. Next base: position 2,922,036 of record JARHVA010000819.1, on the reverse strand, counting down.
CATTTTCTTCTCATTCCCTAGGAGAAATACATTTGGCATGAATTTTTTATTAGATATTACATCCATGGAAGTATGTAGGCATCGTCCACTTGCCTAGTGCATATAGAGACAACTCAGCTACCCCCTTCTTTTTCTTTTATTCCCCCATTTTGTTCATTTGTTAAGTTGTCATCTATTTTCTAGGGGCAATGTTTGTAGGGTTTTTATTGCATTGTTTGTTTGTTTATTTCTACTTATTTTATTTGTTTGTCTATCTATTTATTTGCTTTCAGCATTATTGCCTTGATTTAATTTATGTGTGTTCATTGGGTGATTCCTTGTTCACACTTACACTTTAATCCATCCATATTCATATGTTTACATTGTCATCATGGTTTTTATCATTAGTGCATTATTTTCTATTGAGTATTGGATTACAAGAGTCAATCCTCATGCATATTTTGGCCAAGTCCTCATGATGTTATACCATGATGCTTATAGACATGTGCTATAACAAGCCTCAGCTTCAAGAAGTTTATTCAACAATGGCGGCATCTCTTCGGCACTGACATCTTGATTCCATCCTAATCATATCCCAAACAAAGTAATTAACCATGAAAAAAATTTAACCTTTATTATTTTGGATGAGCATCTCCCTTCTAGTAGGTTGTTTCAATTCATCATTACCATCTATATTAAGTTATCATCATCCTTGACCAATTTTATCATGTTTGCCACAATCAGGGTCCAATGATTATAACTGCCTATGGGCAAATCATTGCATATTGTTCCACCTGCATTTCTCAATGATTATAACCACCTTTGGGTAAATCATAATGTTGTCACCACTTTAATTTTTCTACCTATACAAGGGCATGTTATTATCTTGTTTGTCTATCCTAACTGGGGTAGCTCCATCTTCTCAATGATTATAACCTCCTTTAGGCAAATCATTGTGATATCATACCACGTTGCCACTATCGAGGTACAATGCTTATAACTACCTTTGGGCACACCATTGTACACCACCCCACTTGCATTCTCAATTATTTTGACTACTTTTTTAGTATCATTGAGTTTTCACCCCATCATCTTTCCTTTTTGTGGTCCCCTCGTGTCACTTCTTTCTTTTTGAGGGACCGTTTACCGACCTACTTGTGCCAATCATTCCTTCGAGGGGGCATCATACAATTAGTTTATCATCATTGCAATTATAGGCATACATGACCTTTTCACTATTTGAGAAGACATTATTGTGCTTATATATTTTAATGCCTTCTCAAATAAGGGCAAACTATAGACACCTAAATCTGGTCACCGATAACCTCCAATCAAGCTTTTGGCCAATTTACACCCAAAATGCACAATTTGGCTTAAAACACTAAAACATGCTAAATGACATGAATCTGACATATTTAAGGGTTGATTTTGGCTAGGGTATCTCTAAATGGGGCAATGCAATTTATGGGCTAGCTAACTTTGATCAGATGATTTTGATTCAAAATGCCAATTTTACACCTGCATGCTTTGGATTGCTCTTTCCTATCAAATCTTATGCACAAGACATGTGCCTTTGTTATTTGTTATTTGTTATTGGTAACATCGTAAATGGAAATACAAATCCAATGCATCTAATATAGACTTCCAATTCTAATCCAATCAAATCTAAGACCAATAGCAAGGAATTCTGATCAATTTAAGTAATTTGTGCACAAAGTGCTTAATCATGTTTAAGAGCTAATTAACCCAAATCAAGGCCTAATCAAAAATTCCATAGAAAATTGTTGAATAATTTGTTTTGGAAATTAATATGGAATATCTACATCATCAGGTGACCTCATTTCTTAGGAAGACATCCCTAGTCCATAAATGCCACAAATATTAGGATTCATGCCCTCCATGCATCATCAATGCCTTCCATGATGCCCTCCATGCCTCTTAATTTCCCCTTTTTCTAATGTCATGATGAGGATAATTACAAACTTAATTCCAAAAATTGAATTAATCCTCAACCACACATCTCAATCTTGGGATGGATGGTTGAGGTTGATTATGATCATTCTCAAAAATCTATAAATAGGAGGCCTCACAACATCATTTTTAAGCTATTTTGGTGCAAATTTATTATGCTCAAATATCATCAAGGACTTGATTATGCAAACTTACCATGCCAAATTTATTCCAAGCCAAGCCAAAAGTGCCAAGGAGAGATGGAGGTAGCCAAGCTTCTATCGCCAAGGACTTTATGGGCACAAGCCGAGCAAGCCACCACTACAAAGGCATTTAGATAATTCAAGGAAGATCACAAAACCCTACTAAAAATTATAGTAGAATCATATGAAAATGTAACTTTGTGAAAATAAGCTTTCTAAATTTTTCACCTAGATTGCTTATGGAAATGTAAATCTTATAATCTCAAATTAAATAAAAATCAAATCCATAAATATATAAGATGTTGTTTCTAATTGTATTTCAATAATATGATCTCTTTCTTTTTCATTTTTACTTCAAATAAAATGAATAAATGACAAAGAATTCATTCTCAAATAAGCAAAGATCTGTTAAATCAAAAAACCAAAGAAATTCAAATCCACAAGCTAATTCAAAGACTAAACTATGCTTTTATTTGCCTCTATTTTTTAGAGAAAATTTTCTCCAAACTTTTTATCTATAATGAATTTCTTAATTTTATTTTATTTGTTTTCTGATAATCACACTTTAATAAAATATTGTTTTGAGGCATGAATTAAATTTTGAACATTAAATGATAGTCAAATAATTTTATAGAGATATATTTTTGTGACGTCTAATGTTGAGGTCAAATTCTAACATGGTACTTGATTGAGGAGGTATATTGTAATAATCATTTTTCAAATTAATTTTTAGTCTTAACAAATTAGATTAATAATATTGAAAAGATTTAAATTAATATTTAATTGATAAAATTTGATTTAATTTGATTAATATTAATTATTATATAATGACATAAAAAATATAATCTTGATTATTGAAATCTTATAAATATATATATATCACAATCATAATCAATCTATATATTTAAAAATATTATTATAAAATTAATTTTATATTTCTAAGATTACAAAATGATAGAATAATATGAACTAAAATTCAGATGTAAATATATATATATATATATATATATATAATTTGATAAGATAAATAACCTAGTTTTACAAGAACCATAGTTAAAAAGTGTAGAATAAAGTAGCACACCCTACAGGCTGAAAAACAAAAACAATAATAGTATTAACATCCAACTAGTCATGCAAAAGGCAAAACAACAGGAACATAAATAGTAAACTATTTCAAGAGGGGGATCCCTCCACATGTTCCTTCGCATCCTCAATCTCCTTCTCCTATGTGTCTTATTTGCTCTTTGTAATTCTGACCCTTGTTCTTTTTCTAGGCCTTTCAGCATCCTCCCTAGGTAGGATTATTATAAGTCTCTTCTACACTTGTTCCTTCATCAGGGTCTTCTTGGTGGGGGTTATAAGGGGGATCTTGGGGGAAGAGATCTCCGTTATTGCCATATGTTATTTCAAGGGGGTCCTTTCTAGCTTAACAGAATGAGTGAAGGATTATATTATTTTAACAACCTCTATGTTTATGGAATTCCAATCCTATATAAGGCCCGCTAGACACATCTCAGCCTCATGTAGCTTATTATTAAATTTTTCAAGCTGCTCTTTGTTAGTTTTGATCTCCTCTATCAGGGGGGTCTTTCATTTCCCCACCACTTTCCTTGAGGTTCCTTCATCCAACAAGAGTGGTTTAGGTTTGAGGACAAAGAGTTTCAAGGGAGGGTCTTCAGTAGAGGTTTTAGAGATAGGGCTAGCATGGGAGATACTAGTTATCAGACGGTGGGACCTAAGGTAGGGTCTTCCTCAAGGGATTCCTCCTCAATAGAGGACCCCTCCAATATAACCTCCCTACCTCAAAGGGTCTCACCATGATTTACCAAAAATAGGATAAGTCCTTGATACATGATGGGATTCACTTCGTTAATTTGGTGCACGAGAGCAGTGCTCTCCAGGGATTTGAGGAGATAATAGGGGAGGCTGATTTTATACCCCTAAAAATGATTTATCAAGAGAAAGTGATGGGAAATAATTAGGGTGTACTTACCTTCAAGCCTCAAATACTTCATTACTTACAGGCATACCTCAGTCCATTAGCATGGAAGGTCTAAACGAGGAAACCCCTTTTTGTATGTCTTAATGAATTCATTGGTGCAAAAAAATCTCTATAGTAACTCTTATTTTTTTGATTGGTCTTTATATGCCTTTGTTCCCTTGCACAACATACCTATGGCTTCTCCAATCAGCTCTTCTGTTATCGAGATTTTGACCCCTCTTAGCTCCATAACCCTCTTGTTCCACCCCACCATGAATTCTTTCACCAAACCCACATCATGTCCAGTTATCCTCATCATAAATTCTATGAGGCCTCCTCTATGAAGCTTATTCCACACCTTCTTCATGGTTATAACTTTTGAGTAGGAATTTATTTCAAGGTGGTCCCTATCTCCACCCATCTCAATAGTAACTAGAGAGTCGAAGATGGAGTTTGGCAAGTCTTGGTAAAGTTTAGAGCTAACAGTTCAAAAAAGACTTGTACTACACACTTCCTCCCACCTTTTTTAATGAATTTTCCTCACTTTGGAATGATGGTGGGTCATTATTTTTAAAATCCTTTGCTTAAGGAGTATAGTTCACATATTTAGTTGTCATATCACCATCTTATCCCGAGTTGTTTCATTTTAAATGGTTGTTAAGACACTTTCAAGTAAGTGGCATCTAGCATGCAAGTTAGTTAAAAGAGGGAGACTTACTACTATGTTATCAAGTAGATATTCCACCCCATTCCCTTCATTATAAGTGTGAATAATGGATAATTATGCCATCTCCCTCAAACTCTACTTAACATCATCAATTATGGCTTTTATTGTGTGGGAGGGGGTTATTTTGCCTTCTAGATCATTGAGAATATTAAGTGAATCCCATTAAACAATAATTCTTTCCATCTTAAGGTTAGAGGTAAGATGAATGCCCCAAAGTGCTGCCTTGGCTTCAGCCACATGGTTTGTCTGTATTTCCATGGGGCCTGCGTAAGTGAAAATTAACTTCCCTCTAATTTTTTTTGGCTCCTCTACTCGTAGGGCTTGTGTTTCCTTTTGAGGATCTATCGAAGTTGAGTTTGACCTAGACTTCAGGTAGAGTCTTCCACCTAATGTATTTACATATTAAATATTTGGAAGGTGACATTACTCCTATTCTATATCTTCATTCCATGTTTTTCATGGTTTATTTGTGCACTCATTGCTAGTCTATAGTCTTACCAATGCTTTCTTCTTTGTCCTCATGCTCTAATGGATTATTATGCATATATTATTTATTAACCCTTGTAATAATATCATTTATATCATCTTCAGTTAACTATTAATGATATTACACCTTCTCATGGTGAGTATTCTCATAGAATTTTTTCTCATCTTTCAAGGACATCTCCTTGACCAATTCATTTTCATCATAATACAACACTTCTTGGAATTTTTTTGTCTTACCTCCCAATTTCTAAAAATTAGCTATGCGAATGTAGATCTTGGATTTCTATTTGTGGAAGGGAAGGCTCTCCAATTCTCATTAATGTCTTGGTAGAGGTAGATAAAAACCACTTTTGGCTAGTGTCTTATGTTTGAGAATAGACTATTGTTACGTGATTTTTAAACACTCTAAAACTAGTGTGGGAGGGCAAGATTCCATAAGAAGGCCATGGATGGAAGATAACAAGAAGGTTTCTACTACCTAATGGAGTCAAGAATATTGTCTGCTTTAACCCATGAGAGATTACATTTTTTTAATATCTAATCAAATAAATTCAAGCTGAATGGACAAGTCAAAAATAGATGATGAACTGAGTTCTCAACTTTCCTACATAGCGGGTAGCGACTAGGGACAATGAGTACTCTTTTTGCCAAGTTATCCATAGTTAGGATATTATCTTGAGCCACCAGCCAAAAAAAGAAGTTTACCTTAAGAGTCAGGTATTTTATCCATAACTCTTTCTAGTAGTTTTATTTATCCTCCAGATTCAAATTAGTGGCATGTCTTGATGAAATCAAGTATTTTCCATTGTCTTCAATTACCCACATAAAATGATCTTCCTTAGGGAACTTGGGAATGTGACCCTATCTAATAGAAGAATTGAGGTTCTAAATCATTTGTGCTTCTGCATCAGTATAACCTTCAATGGGGAAGGCTTTCCAACTCTTTGACCCCTCATTCACATCCCAATAATCTTTCCCCTTGAAACCCCATATTTCCTTGAAACCCACACATAAGTTAGCCTAAATACCTTGTGAAGAGAGGGGGTGGTTGACATTTAGGCATCCTCCCAGAAGTTTACTCACTCTCCATCTCTAATTTACCATTTAATTCCTTTTAGAAATAGGTCCTTACAACTGATGATGGCTTTTTAAAATGTTGTCCTCTTTAGATTAGAATAACTATTTTATCTATCATTGGCCTCAGCCAATCTCTGTCTAATTAATCTGACCAGACAAATCTTTGGTTCTTCCATTACAAGGAGGTAATTGGATTAGCTATCTTGGAAAAATTTAAAACAAACTTCTTGAAATAGCTTGTTAATCCCATGAAACTTCTTATTCCATGCACATTCCTTGGCGTTGACCACTCCATAATGGCTCTTATCTTAGCTGAGTCTACTAAAATACCATTTGCAGAATTAATGTCTTATATATTACACTCTCTCCTAGAAAAGTGTGCACTTAGACAACTTACCATATAGATTATGCTTTTGCAACCATTACATAACCAATTTCAGATGTTGAAGGTGATCCTCTTCATTCTTAGAATATATAAGAATGCCATCCAGAAAGACCAAAGCAAAGTGATCTAGATAATCTTTGAACACATTATTCATGAGATTCATGAATGTTGTTGGTGTGTTAGTCAACCCAAAGGGTAACATTGTGAACTCATAATGCCCATTTTGAGTTCTAAAGGTTGTCTTCAGAATATCCTCATCATGAATACTCAACTGATGGCATCCCTCTCTAAGATTAATCTTAGAAAAGATTGTTGATCCCTGCATTTGATCACAAAGATCATCTATATGAGGTAGTGGATACCTATTTTTTGATAGTTTCCTTGTTCAACATCCTATAGTCAATGCAAACTCAAAGAGTACCATCCTTCTTCTTGATAAAGACAATTGGTGCACCCCAAAGTGACACACTAGGCCTGATCAACCCCTTTGACAATAATTCTTAGATTTAAGCCTTCAATTCAACCAACTCAGTGGTTGTCATCTTATAAGGTGCCTTAGACTGTGGTTTTGATCCAGATATGGTATCAATAGAGAAATCAAACTCATGTTTAGGAGGCAATCCTAGTAATTATTCTAGAAACACATCATGAAAATCTCTAAGAAATCGGTAATCTTCAAGAGATGGTTACTTAGGTTATTCCATTTCATTTATCTTGATGATAAATTCTTAGCATCCTTTTCCCTAAGCCCTCTTGAATTGTATTTCAGAAATATTCTTGAGCCTCAACTCTCTTTTCTCACCCTAAATTTGTGTCTAATTTCCAAAATCATCTAGACACTTAACCTTTTTCAAGTAGTAGTCAACCTTAGCCTTGTGTTTTTCAAGGAAGTTGACTCCTAGGATCACATCATATGACCCTAGTGCTATTACATATAGATCCACTACTATTATGAATTCAGGCAACCTAATATATGCTTCAACTAGGCACTTATCAACCATGACTTTTGAGTCATTCCCATACTGTATTGACCATGCATTTATCATAAATCTAGCTCTTCTAGAAAACTTACTAAGCATTCTATGAGCTATAAAACATTTAGTATCCCCTATATCAATTAATATAAAAATTATATCTTCAGACAAAATACCTAAAAGCTCTGTGGGTGATGCTTGAAATTTGGTTTGTAGGTTATCAATTGATGCATTAATATAATGCTAAAAATTATCATGTTGAGGATTAGGACCTTTGTTCTTTAACTTGTATTGAGTACAAGCTTAATGGTCTCCTCCATAAATAAAATAGCCTCTAGGTGGTCTTTTCCTATCAGTCTATGGGTTTCCCTTGAAACCACCTTTGAAATAGTTGCCTAGTTTCTTATTACTAGATACGTTGTTGAATTTAGCATTTTGATTCTTGAACTGACCCTTGGAGTCTTCACTCCTTTGTTTCCAATTTTTATTCTTGAAATTTAGCTTAGAACTTCTAAAAAATTTCTTGAACTTATCCCTGGCTATGTAAGAGACTTCAACTTTTGCTCCTACTTAACTACTTTCTCAAATACCTGATTCATGGTAGAAGGTATATGAACATATACCTCTCCATCAATCTAGGGTTTTAATCCCATAATAAACTTCCTGATCTTGAACCTCTCATCTACTTGGTATTGAGGTACATACTTTAGAAGTTTGGTGAATTACTCCCAATATTCATTTACCAATAAATCTCTTTACTTTAGATTCTATAAATCTATGAGTTTTTTTATCAAAATAAAACTATGAAAGCCACCGTGACTTGAACAATGTCACAAACTACTCCCAAGTAGTGGTGGTTGAATTAAGGTTCATCTCTAATTTCTTATTGGCCCATCACATAGCTACCTCACCAGCCAATTGGTATGCTCTCCATATTGCTTTGGTGACCTTAGAGAATTTTTAAATCTCAAAATACTTATCCATCTCTAGCAAGCATGCTTTAGCTCTGTCACCTATGATAGTTCCATCAAACTTAGGTGGACTCACCTTTTTCATGTCCTTGGACAACTCGATAGCTACTTGAGCTCTCACATCCTACTAGTTTTCATGCTCAGTGGGATGTTCATCAAGTTCTTCCTAATGTTCTTCCTCTCCATTACCATAAACTTCTTATTATGGGTTGTAATCCAATCCCCAGTATCATTCATGGCTACAAGAATCTGATCCAACTTTGTTGCTTGTTCAACAACAAATTGGTTAGGATCAATTGGAGAGTTATTGTCATTGATATTCGAATGAACCTCACCCGATGTTCTTATTTGCACCATTCTTATTTCTCTCTAAACATAAGAATACAAAAATGTTAGTGGACTCATTAAGTCTTAGAGTTTGAGCCCCAACTCTGATACCACATGTAATAACACCTCATGGATTATACTAGAATAATGTAGTAATTTTTTTAAAACTATTTACCTAAAATTTATTCTTTCATTAGATTTCACCATGATAATATAATTAGTGATTTTTAACATACTATCAAAGTATATTAGACTTTCACAAACTTAAAATAACAACAGTTCTAATCACTAGACATTTTATGTAACATAACATAATTGCTAAGAAAATAATAACTATAAAATCTAGCCATGATTGGTACAATAATATAGCTACTACTATTGAAGTATAACAATTATTATAATTAAATTTCATTAGGCATTTTGCCTTAATAAGATAAGTAGATACAATGCTCCATGGAGCTTGAGTCAAACTAACTCATGTATTTATGATAATCTCAAGTGTAGTCTCCAAGTAATTACTACAATGGAGAGAGAGAGAACATCATCCAAGTGATTTTCTACAATAACCATAGACCATTGATCCCCCCTCCACAATCCCCCATCAAGGAATGGCCCTCTCTTCATGGATAAGTAGATAGTGATGGTGTGGAAATCTAAAGAGACACGCTAGTACCATGTATGTTGTAAGATTTATACTACATGATGTGTATCATAAATAAAATACATTTTAAATGGATATTATGTAAACACGAAAATCAAACATATGAAATGATAATGTTAATCTAACATTACTTTGGCCAAAGTTTTCAAATAACATATGATCTCTAGGATCAGTCAATTTCATACATACTAATTGATTAGATTACCTTCATCTAGCATTGGTGATGCTAACTAAGTTAGTGAAGTCCATCTCACTACTTAGTTAGAATCATCAATGTTATTTTGGTTAACATATAGTTATAACCAACAGGTTCTTACAATTTATTCTACTAGAAAAAGTAGAATTACATGCTAATTATAGAAATAATTACTATGCATACACTTATTCCATCAAATATATGATTGAACCTCATTTATATTATTTATCTCATAAACAATATCTAGTACAAGCAAATTAATCTACCATATGAGTATTATGCAAGTCATTTAAGGATTCCACTTATTTTTGTTTTTTTTTATGAAATATATCCATATATTAACTATTAACCAAATTTGACCCCAAGTCAAATTTGGGCCAACCCCTACTATTTTAAACTTTTTAGAATATCCCATAGGTCTTATAGGGTGTCATGTTAGTCCATTGTCTTACTAATCCCCTCTCTAGTCTTTGTTGAAGTCCACCCCTTCTACACTAGGCTAGTCAACTTGAGTCAAAGGTTGAGCAACCCTGATCAAAGGTATTCAAAGAGTCAAGTTATGTTTAAAATGTTCTAATATGGATTTTAACATGTTTTAAGTGGTTTACAAGTTATTAAATTATCTTTCACCTTGTTTCATATGCAAGAAGAGGCCTTTTGGTCATATTTTGACCCATTTAATAACTTGTACTGATTTCCATGAAATAAAATTGGACACTTAGATGAGTTTCAATGTGGATCATGTTAGGTTCATGTCAGAGACTATTATTTTCTAGGCAAGAAGTAGTTATCTTCAATGGATGGTAGTTTTCCCTCAAAAATAAGAGCTTTTGGGTACTTGTACAGACTCCAAAAGACTACCATCAGCCAAAAACGTGGGAAGAGCAACTCTTCACCTTCTCACACTCATTTTCACATTTTTACTTCAAATAAAATGCAAAAAAATATCTTTTTTAACTCATTTTCTCCTCTTGGCATACAAAGAAGGCTCAAATTCAAGTGCTCAAGATGAGTCGTATAGTTGAAGTTGGAAAAAATGATTTTGGGGGTGGATAGAGCTTTGAGTCTACCCCACACCATAATAATAAGTTTCAATTTGGTGGATCCTCCTCTATGAACAATCATCAACACCTCAGGTAACTTTTTGAGAGTTTACATTGAAGAGGGGGTCTCTTTTTGAATCTATTTCAATTTTTCTTGCCTTAGATTAATGTATTTGGTTATTTTAAGAGTTTCTCCATTCTTTTTAAGACATTCCAATTGTCATTCTAGCTTTGGAGAGTTAAAGTGTCCAAGAAAAGACATTCTAGTATTGTTCATGCATGCAAAATGTCATAGCCTGCACCAATAGTCATCTTGATTACTTTACAAATGACTCTCCACATTGAGAAAAGTGCTTTGATGTTATTTATATGATGTTCCTTAAGTTTAGGTTATATGGAAGGATTAACAAGTGATTTTGTAGTGTTTGGAGAGTCTTACCCTTGCAAAATCTTGCTTCTTCATCTTCCTGTCTGCGTGTAACAGTCAAAACTCCATCTACAAGAACATGTTGATGTCATCAATATAAGTTTGAAGGTTTGACATGGTCCTTAACCTTTTGGGACTATTAATGTGCATTGAAGTGATGGGAAAAGGCACATATATTCTACAAACTAGCAAATTTGGAGAAAGGTCTCAGTTATGCTTGTGAAAGGAGAATGTCATCTATAGTTGATGACATAGATAGCTATTTTGGAAGTGTTACAATGGGATGATCAATCCATTTTGAGGTTCCTTACGATGGATAATTCCTAGAGAAACCTATTGATGATCCTAGTTGATAATAAAGGTGGCAAAACATCAAATTGGAAGTTGGATTGTGTTTTAGGCCTTCTTACTCTAAAATGATCAAACAAAGGCCTAAGGGTTTTTTTTAGGCCTCTCAAAATGCACCTATAAGATTATTTGAGTCCTAAAATTGGGTGGAGATATAGTCCCTATACCAAATAAGGATATCCAAAAAATTTAAGACAAAATGCTAAGTGGAAGATAGGTTTTGAGCTCCCCCAAAATGGCTAAAATGTACTAAAAGTAAGCAGTGTTATCTACAGGATTCCAAGAGAAATTTGATGTTTGCACTATGATGTGTGAGAGTGCTAAGACTTTTCCAAGTTGAGGAAACAATCTCAAGGGTCATACCAATCAGTTTTGAGCATTTGGTTTGATGACCAAAGGGGTGGCATTTGAAATGACCTTTGGAGGTCATACCCTATCTGTACAATAGGGGAGTGAGAGTACAGTGAGGGTAGAGGTTGCAAATTGGTTGGGTTTTCATTTGCTTGAAATGGCTCCAAGAGAGAATTAAGGTTAGTAGACTTATTAAGAACTAAAGGAAGAAGGATAAGGACCTAAATCTTTCCTATATGCCCCAAGTCACCCTAAAACCCCACGTACAGGCTTGACTATGATAGTCACCTACAACCAAGACCACCTACAGGCCACAAATTAAGAATAAGGAGCTTGGGGCCACTTTCACAAGTTCCTAAGTCTAGAAATACCATTAGTTGGGAGGCAAAAAATGAAGCTCTAAAAACCTTGCTTGAAGAATTTTAACAAACTAGCCACTTTGTCCAAGCTTACTACACCTCTCATTCTCAAAATGTGTGGGTAGTTATGCCAAAGTTCCTTGAGTTAGAGAATCATATGAGTGTGCTAGATGAGTGTTGTGATGAAACTCTTGGTGGTCTTGTGAATTGGTTAAAGGTTTCAATTGGGTTGTTGATGGATATGGGGGGGTATGTTGAAGAAGAGAATCAATATGCCATTAATGAGGGATTGTCTATGGCAAGAAAGGCTTTTCAATGGTGGGTTGATAGTTTGAAGAAATGGGAAACTCAAGAGACCAAGGAACAAGTTGAAACTCTAAAATAACCTCCAAAAATCTATGAAGAGTCTCAAGAAGATGAAGAGGATGATGAAATCTTGTATGAAGAAGATCTTCTCCCTATTGCTCATCCTATCCTACCTCTCCCTCAAGAGTCCATTCAAGAAGTTCCACCAATATTTATGCCCATCCATGACCACCATACTTCATCCACAACCCATAGACCTATATATCTCTCTTCTACCATCTCACTCCTTGAAAAAAAACATATTCAGTCCTCAAAAGAGCCTACTAGTTATAACCTTTCAACTTGGGACCAAAATGTGAAGTCTTGGGGAAAGGAAAAAGTCAAGAGAGAAGTTCAAAAGGATGATGAAAGTTATGAGGTGGCTATGGAAGAAAGTAATGTGACTTCAACTCAAGAGAGCCTTATTTTTATTCAAGAGAAAGAATACTCCATGCCTAATCATGAGATTGTAGATGACCATCCTAAGCATGAAGTGGAGAGCAATATCAAGGATGAAGGGCAAGTCTCACTTCAAGAAGTTGCAACCTTGAAAGAGTCTCATGAAATTAAGGTAGAAGGCATGATCCTTGGAGATGAGTCCATGTCTCTATCTGACTTTGAACCACCCTTAAATGCATTGAAACAAGAAGATCATCAACATGGTGACCTCATATGTCAAGAAGAAAATTCCAATCTCATGGAGAATACCATGGAAAACAAGAGTGCAAGTCTTGTTGCATCACCATTGGAGGTCAAAGTAGAACAGCCTATTTTAAGGTAAGCATCAAAGGAGGAAAAAATTTAGTTTACAGCAGAGCAAGAAGATGGCACAAGCGAGGATGAAGAAGAATTTATCATTAGAACTTCACTTGGGTATATCAAGCATAACTCACTCTTCTTGAACCAAGAGAAAGAAGACTCAAATGAAGTTACTGTTGCTCATAAGAAGCATGGGGATATACTTGAAGTGGGCCATATGACCAAGGATTAAGATGAGGTGTTTGAAGAATAAGTTCATGAGGAAGAGGTGACCTTGATATGAAAGATGGGAAAGAAGAATGGTTGCAACAGATTGAGTTTCTACAAAAGCTTGAAGAACTTTGCAAGGTAAACGATAAAGTATATGAGAAGATAGAGCAAGAAGTCTCCATGAGAGATAATGATCAAGATTGGGAAGATTACACTAAGCTCTTTTATGAGCTTAAAGAACTTGCAGATGAAAAACCACTTGTCCATTCTCAAGACATCAAGGGGAGCCAAGAAACATGTTTTGATGAAACATCATTAGATCATGTGGCAACTAAAGAGTCTTATGAAGAAGCTAAGGTAGTTGAAGTGCAACAATAATTCATATTCATAGGTGATTTGTTTGAATTTGTCTCAGCTACATTGAAATCCATGCCAAGAAGATTGGCCAACACCATGAGAAAGATGAAGGCTTCCATGCCAATGTTCAAATGGCAACATGTCTCAAGTATCCCTTCATTCTATGAGGCAAGAAGAGTTTCAAACTTTCCCTTTGATCCAAGATAGAGATATTCTTTCAGGATAACATGTGTTTAGTTTGAGTACGTTTATTTCAATTCATCTTGTGTTTCTTAAGTGCTTATGCACATGTGTGTCTTGTGTGTTTGCACTCTTGTTGTGTGTTTTGCTTTCTTTTATTTGGTGTGTGTGTCTTTGATTTTATGTGTGTGGTTCAACCAGCTAATATTATTTGAGTCAAAGGTCTATTCAAGTTAGTTAGAGTGTCCATATGCATGACTCTGTGCCCAATGGAGGTGTAAGGACCACTAGTCTTAGGCATAGCAAGCATGCCACCCCTGGGAATCGCCAAGAATGTTGACCAAATTCGACCCCAATTCAAATTTAGTCCAACCCCTATGATTTTAAAAATTTTATAAGATTTCCATAGGTATTATATGGTGTCATGTTAGTCCATTATTTTACTAATCCCCTCTCTAGTCTTTGTTGAAGTCTACCCCTTATGCACTAGGCTAGTCAACTTGAGTCAAAGGTAGTCAAAGAGTCAAGTTATGTTTAAAATGTTCTAATATGGATTTTAACATGTTTTAAGGTGATTAAAAGTCTTTAAATTATCTTTCACCTTATTTCATATGCAAGAAGAGGCCTTTTGGTCATATTTTGACCTATTTAATGACTTGTACAGATTTCCATGCAATAAAATTGGATACCTAGATGATTTTAAATGTAGATCATGTTAGTTTCATGTTAGAGACTATTATTTTCCAAGAAATAAGTAGTTATCTTCAGTGGATGGTAGTTTTCCCTCAAAAATAGGTGCTTTTGGGCACTTGTATAGACACCCCAAGTCCACCATCAGCCAAAAACGTGGTAAGAACAACTCCTCACCTTCTCACACTCATTTTCACATTTTTACTTCAAAGATAATTCAAAAAATATCTTATGTAACTCATTTTCTCCGCTTGGCATACAAAGAAAGCTCAACTTCAAGTGCTCACCATGAGTACAATTAAAGTTGAAGGAAATGATTTTAGGGGTAGATAGGGATCTAAGTCTACCCCACATCCATAATAATAAGTTTCAATTTGGTTCATCCTCCTCTATGAACAATCATCAACACCTCAGGCAGCTTTTTGAGAGTTTACATTGAAGAGGGGGTCTCTTTTTGAATCTATTTCAATTACTATTGTCTTGTATTAATGTATTTGGTTGTTGCAAGAGTTTACCCATACTTTCCAAGACATTCCCATGGTCCTTTTAGCTTTGGAGAGTTCAAGTGTCCAAGAAAAGCCCTTTTAGGCTTGTCCATGCTTGCAAAATGTCATAGTCTACACCAATAGTCATCTTGGTTGCTTTGAAAATGAATATCCACATTGATAAAAGTGATTTTATGTTGTTTATATGATGATCCTAAAGTTTAGGTTATATGGAAGGGTTAACAAGCACATTTATAGTGTTTGGAGAGCCTTACCCATGTAAA
This sequence comes from Torreya grandis, assembly GCA_037957365.1. Classification (NCBI taxonomy): domain Eukaryota; kingdom Viridiplantae; phylum Streptophyta; class Pinopsida; order Cupressales; family Taxaceae; genus Torreya; species Torreya grandis. The sequence continues at coordinate 2,906,281 of JARHVA010000819.1, read as the reverse complement.
ATCTTGCTTCTTCATCTTCCTGCCTATGTGCAATAGTCAAAACTCCATCTACAGGAACATGCTGATGTCATCAATGTAAGTTTGAAGGTTTGACATGGTCCTTAACATGTATTGAAGTATTGGTAAAAGGTACATATAAGCTACAATCTAGAAAATTTGGAGAAAGGTCTTGGTTATGCTTGTGAAAGGAGAATGTCATCTACAGATGATGCCATAGATAGCTCTCTTGGAGGTGTTCCAATGGGATGATCAATCCATTTTTAGGTTCCTTTTCATAGAGAATGTTTATACAAACCTATTGATGATCCTAGTTGACAAAAAAGGTGGAAAAACATCAAATTAGAAGTTGGATTGTGTTTTAGGCCTTCTTGCTCTAAAATGATCAAATAGAGGCCTAAGGGGTTTTTTTAGGCCTCTCAAAGTGAACCTATAAGAGGATTTGAGTCCTAAAATTGGGTGGAGATATATTCCCTATACCAATTAAGGATCTCTCAATGTTTGAAGATAAAATGCTAAGTAGAAGATAGGTTTTGAGCTCCCCCAAAATGGCTAAAATGTACTAAAAGTAAGCAGTGTTATCTACAGGATTCCAAGAGAAATTTGATGTTTGCACTATGTGTGAAAGTGCTAAGACTTGTCCAAGTTGACAAAATAATCTCAAGGGTAATACCAATCAGTTTTGATCACTTGGTTTGAAGACCAAAGGGGTGGCATTTTAAATGACCTTTGGAGGTCATACCCTATCTGTACAACAAGGGATAGAGGGTACAGTGAGGGTAGAGGTTGCAAATTGGTTGGGTTTTCATTTGCTTGAAATGGATCAAAGAGAGAATCAAGGTTAGTGGACTTATTAGGAACTAAAGGAATAAGTATAAGGACATAAATCTTTGTTATATGCCCCAAGTCACCCTAAAACCCCACCTTCAGGCTTGACTGTGATAGTCACCTATAGCCAAGACCACCTACAGGCCACAAATTAAGAATAAGGAGATTAGGGACACTTTCACAAGTTATTAAGTCTTTTAAGGTGATCTCAAAGTAAATTAGGGTTATCTAAACTCATCTACAGGATAGGATCTTGCTTCATTTTCTTATCAACTACTCACACTCCATAATCACCTACAAGTAGGGTATTGGGATTGTTTGAATCCGAGTGGACAGTGAGGCAAAAGATTGAGGTTTTGACCTTGATTTGAGTTTTCAAGGTGAGTGAAAGATATAGGGTGGTTTGGTGATTCTAATACCTTCATGGAGAGATAATGCATCATCAAACAAGTTTCAAACACTCCCAATCATCTACAGGCTTGGGAAGGAACACAGTCAAATAGGGTATGGGTAGTGAGTGAGAAGTGGGGTTCCCTTTGTGCCAAAAAGATACTGTATGGGTGGATATTATCATAAAAAAATGTAAAATTACCTCAAGGAACCTTTGGTATCATTTCCAAGTGAATATATATCCATCAACACCTACAATTAGTGTGAAGGACCAAAAAGGTTGTCTTAGTCATAAATAACTAAGCCTAATCTTGTATTTGCACGAGTATAGACAAGGTTGGAGGAATAAAAATAATGGAAGGATTCTTATAAGTAATTATATATCATGATGAGACTCATATGAACCTATTTTAATGAGCATATGGTAAAACAAAACCCTCCAAACAAGCAAAATTTAGTCAACATTCAACACCCCTGCACACAGTCTATCCTGAAAAGTTTAGTCTTGAAATTGGGCAAGTCAAAGACCTTTTGCTTAGAATGGGAAGCTAAAATTTGGTATGAATCACCATTTAGACCCATGATACACTCTCCAATTATTTCATTTGATTATATATCCAATCAAACCCTCTATGTTTTGTCTCAAAGCAGGGTCACTTTTGCCTTGCACAAGGGGACAATTGTGAGGAAAAGAGGTCAGATCATGAACCGAAGGTCAATAAATGACCAAGTAATGATTGTATAACATATATGACATCCATGAAAACCTAAAAATCCTTGATAGATTCTTTGGGGGCAAATAGGACATCTTATACAAGGAGGGTTGAACTCAAACCCCATGAGCAAATTTAAGAGTAAGAGGGAAAATAGAGTGTCATCATTAGTTATAGCTTTTGGAAAGTCCTCTAATGATTGTTTCATGTGTGTAAAATCATATTTGAGGTGTCTAATCTATCAGAGGAAATAAATCATCAATAAAGAGTTGTTTTTGAACACAAGGTTACAGGTAGATTCCTTGCATAAGGTTTAGGCATAATCCTAAGAAGGAGCCATTCATGTTTCTATCTCTCAATGAGTTATCCTATAAGTTTTAGCATGTTCTTAGAGCATATACAGAGGTGATACAACTCTCATTTGGCAAAGGAATTCATCAAGAAGGCATTTTGGCTAGGAATGGACCAAACACCTCACAGAATGTAAGAAATGGAGCTTAAAGGTCAACTTTCATGAACTAATGCATGAGTTCTTGAGCCATTTAGGAGAGTTATGGAAGGTCCTTAAGGAGCCTTTAGTGTAATTTGGAGGGAGGTTCATTGTGAAATGGATATGAACAAAGGTTAAGAATCTAGGCCTCTCAAAACCCTCATTAAACCCATATTAGAACCTGATTGGAGAGGTAGAGCATTCTGAGCATCCAAATGAAAAGGGATGGAATGAAAACACCTAGAGATGATAGAGGAATCTCAGAGGATTCCACACTTGTTTTTATTGAATGCACCAGAGGAAAATAGGGCTTGTTTTGGCCATTTTGAGTGGTGTGTAAGCTAGAGAAAGAATTAGGAGATGAAACCAACTTTGGGATAAATCTTTACTCTTGAGATAACTCCCAAAATTCATCTCATTTCATGAAACATCCTCTAAGTACCCCAAATATGCCTTCACTTTTAGCCAATCTAGTGAGCCAAACTAGTAAACATTTGAAAAAGTGGTGAAAATCAATTAGGGAAGCCTTTTAAATGATTTTTCTTGAAACTAATGATTTGGGAGTCTTTAACTGGTATCATGTCCTCTTGTGCATGGATCAGTTTGTAGGTTTGAGGAGTTTTGAATGCCAAGTGGATAAGGTGCATGGAAAAGAGGCCTTTTCAAACTACATGAGATGATTGTGCATGTCCACAACAATAGGAATGATAAGAGACCATAAAAATGCATGGATGAGTTACTTGTAACCCCTCTTATCCTAGGCAACCATCAAACTTCATGTTTTATAGACAAAAGAGGAGTATTAGAAGGCAACTCAAGTAGGCAGTTTCTTATGCAAAACTAGCAGTTTTGTGGCACTTTCACCTTATTTGTGATCTATTTTGAAAATTATACCTCCTAACCTAGCATATCTCACCCCACCTCTCCTATACATGCAATTATACCTAATTTTTACTTGGTGACACATGTCTTTGTGTCTTTTCAACTTCTTCTTTCTCTCTTTCCTTCCAAGTTCTATAAATTGGGCCTTTTTGGCCATTATTTGTGATTCCAAATTTTGGTATGGTGAATCCCTACCAAAATTTTACTTTGATTTATAATTAAGCTAATGAAAATAACATTGGTTATACTCTAAGTCCATTTTCACTATGTGTTGAAGTGATCCATCTTGAAAGTCAAGTATAGATTGAGTTCATCTTGTTTTCATACAATCCTTGAATGTTTTGTTGCAAATTAACTTCTCTTCTAATAGGTTTCATGAAGTGTATGCTACTAAAAAAGACTTGTTAATTATGTATGAGTTTGGTAGAGTCATATCTGACCTTCCCTTCACTTGCCTTCACTTGTTGAGTTGTTATTTGCCTTCATGAGAAACACTAATGCTAAGGAGTTATATTAATGATTTGAGGCTAGTTTGATTGTCTTAATTCATTATACAAATTCTAAGTGTATGAATGGAAGCAAATATTGGTGTATCACCTCTTAGTTTAGGTTTTCTTTATGCATATTTCTCTCCCTTTTCACACATGTTAGGTAGTTTTAGTAGCATAAACACATCAATTCATATCTATGGAGTTAGCCCTTTCAATCCTAATGACTCATCTCTCTTATAAGTTCACCCATAACTTGAGATATGATTCAATGGTGCATCAAATTGTAGGAGCTTCATAGAATGTCCTAGGGTACACAATTTGATGATAACATTAACTAAATAGAAATATACAAATAATTCACAAAAAAATAAGGCGGTATGAGAGCACACCACAACACACTAGATAGAGCCTAGGAGCAAAACCAAAGTATCAAAGTATCATCTAGGCAAATCCTAGAAATAAGTATATAAATCAAAAATTCATAAAAAGAGATAACTTCTATGTAATAAGATCAAGTTTGGTAGGAGAAAGATCTATATCATTAAGACCTCAACCCGATCTTGGCAAATCATTTACATCTAGAACAAGCTCACAGCCAGTAACTTGGGTAGTGTTTGTATCCTCATTTGCTTATGTCTGAGTGGGTGAGATAGCCAAAGAGATCTTAGGGAACTTATCTAGCACATCTGTACAACCTCTATGTGGTGCTCCCCAAGCATCTAGGCATGAAGGAGGAGGAAGAGTTCCCTAACCATCCTGCCTAATAGGGGAAGGAGGAGATGAATACCACCCTCACTACTACCCAAGATGGGAAATATGTTGGTACAGGTTATCACTATGAGAGAAGTGCCTAGAATGGTTGTGATGATTCCCATCATGAGGTGGTCGAGGCACTCTATCATCCAATCTGGGATCCCTGGGTAGAGAAGGTAGAACCCAAGCCATAGTACAAGGAGTATCTCCCCAATGGGAGAGGAGATCCTGAAGATACCCAAGCTCCATAGCCAATTTGTTGGCTTGGACTTAAATTTGCAAAAGAACATTGGAGATGATATAATATTTGTGTAAAGCAAAAACATTACAATTAGTATAAGCATAATTAAACACATAATTATTTACTTCTTTCCAAATCCACAAGAGAATATCCACTTTGAAAGTATGTCAGACTTACACATAATTGAAGGGCATTGTGGGTTTATCACCAAGGAGAATATGCTACCAAAGGAAAAAATTAGGTTAGAAAGGCCTAAAGATATCATAGATCCAAGTCCATACCCTTTGAGATTTAGAATAGTACTAGAAGAGATGAGGGAACATCTCAAGGTGGCCACAGAAGGGGCAAGCAGGTTGGTGAACTCCAAGCTAAACAAGTCTTTTACCAATAGGCAAGCCTTGGTGCAGTATACACCAAGAAAAGTGGGAAAGATTGGGCTCCACACAAGCCTCCCAAATAGTGTTGAAGTAAAATTTCCACATTTTAATAGATGAGTGCATCCCCCAACGAGCATTAAGCTTATCGACTATGGGCAAATGGGGGTTAAGCCAAGCACAGCCTAGTTGAGGAGTGTAATTGTGGAAGGGGGTCTCAACATACCATTTCCAATCCTTATACCATGGTCGAGTGGAATGGATCAAGTTTTTTTGGAGCATAGAACTTAAGACGACATTGAAAATTGCCTGGTAAGATTCATGACCGTATTAGATAACCAAAATTTAGTTTTTACCTCCTCACAAGATAGTCAAGAGTAAGAACACCTACAGAAGATATCTTGGATGGAATGAATCTCTATGAAAAAGCTTAAGGGCATTGATCCAAGGGAATTCTGTTAGGGGCACTTCATTGCAAGAAAAAATGGGGGACCACCACAAAGAGTGGAAGTTAGCGGAGAGCCTGTTACGAAAACTAAAAACATTCTAGAGAATCCATGACTTAATATTTTCCCAATATTTCCAAATGTTTTTGGCCACAAAGGATCCAATGATTTGGATGGAAGACTAGATGAAGAGCAAATTACAGAAGTCAGGCCCTTTCTATGCTTTCTTTCCCTTGGGCAAGCCTGAGGATATATAGTGTTTGAATAACACCTTTCAAGCTTCTGGACCCTCAATGGCTAATGGATTCCATTTATTCAAACATATGATAAACTCAAATTTAACATCTTTATAACATAAAGATCATTCCTCAACATGTTTGGCCCTCATCACAACCCAAAGAACTTTAAGTAAGTCAAAGTAAGAGTCTGCCCATAATAATAATGATTTACAAGTACTTTGTTTACTTTGTTATACTAATAAGTTGAGCTTCGACAATATAAATATCATATAGCTTACTCACTTTCACATACACATCTCAAATGTGTGTGTGTGTATATATATATATATATATATATATATATATATATATATATATATGTACCTCTCTCTCTCTCACACACACACACACATCAAAACATGAATGTAATTTAGAATTGTTTACATCTAACTATCTAACTAGCCATACCACAAACAAAGCCCATTTTGAATTAAACTTGCATTCTATTTACTAATATTCTCTTCATAAGTAGTTAACTCAGCTAGAAAATTCATGACTTGTTTATAAGTGGATAATTTATGCACGACCTATCATAAAGAATATTAATTCAATGTACAACTAGCATATTTAATTAATTTATCAAGAAATACATAGGTAAAACCATTTATAATACTTACCTCAAAAACATAAAACATACACCTCTTTTAGTTCGACCGTTGACTAGTTATAAATAGCAGAGTATGTAGAAAGATGTGTTTACAAAAATAGGCTCGAGTTCAAACCACATTATAGAAATATGAGGAAAAAATAAAGTTCCACCCAGAATTAAATTTGTAGTGAAGAAGAAACATAGTTTCCTTCATACATTTTGTGTTTCTTTCCCAACAAAATATACGAAGCTTCCCATATCGTTAGCTATTAATCCCTTAATAATATAAACACACACACACACAATACACAGATGTCTGTGTGCGCTTGTGTTTATATGTATATACTACACAACCAACCCCATACCTAACATTTAATGGTTTCCTACATACATTTACCTATTTTCTCAATCACTAGATTATAAATAGACAAGTACTCAATGCAGTGAAATGACTGGTTCACCTCTTTTTACTCAAGCACTAGATTGACGCAGTTGACTATTAGAGAAATAACGATGAAACAGAGTTTAAATGCAAGAAAATTCTTTCCTACAAAATTTCAAACCTACAAGATTTTTGGTATATTAGACTTTGAAATCGATTTATCCATTCAAATATACTTTACACCAGTTAAATTAATTATACATATACTTAATATATTGGTTTTAGCCTCTAGGTGTACAAGAGAAAATCAACTTTAGTATATAGTCAAAATCTCAGGTTTTTGTTAATACCTAAATCATCTAATTTGCCTAAAATTGGAATATATATCCAGATATTAAATTGTCATAACATATTTGTGCTAAAATAAATCTCCTTAAATACCTATAACTAAAGTCTAAATGGAGTAAATTCCCCATAGTAGTTCTCTAGTATGGTGCAATTTTACTCGTAATACAACTTACACATATATACAATCCATTCGCAAAAGTTTGCAATTCTGAAAGCAAGGAAAAGCACACAATTTGTTTAAAGTATTCACAATATATTATATGTTATAACAACATGAAATAAATTACACCGCCCACATTTCAATGCTTAAATCAAACCAAGATTCTCTACTTTCTGCTCTTTCTCTCTCGCCTCTTCCTTCTCGTATTATGTTGTACATCGTCATATTCTCCTCTCTCCCCTTAATTGTACTCCCTTATCCTCTTTTTATAATCCCCTCTTCTTTTAGATTCCCATTTTTTTAATGCATAAATCCCTATTTTTTAGCATTTCAGTTTAAAATTTATTTCCATAACTTAACTTGAGTTCCATTTATTTTCTTAAATCATGCATGTTTATACTTTTTGTTCAAGGCTAAGTTAATTACCAACTTAGGTCCACTTAAGTCATTATAAAATGATTAATTTCCTTCAAATCCCAATGTGATCCATGCATTAGCATTTAACACTTAAGTTAGCATTATTATTATAGTTGAATTTCCTAAATTTAATTGTAATCAATAAATATCTCTATAAAAGATAAATAAATCAATTAAAAATTCCATTTGTAACAAGATAACTATTTTAATTAATTACCATTTGAGTCATAGCCAAAAAAACTTTAATATCTCAAGCATTCTATGGTTAACATAATTATTAAAAATTCTTATACAAAAAGACATCAAACCAAGACAATGATATTTACCAAATATCATTTAAACTAGTCACTGTGTTAGACAACCAGATTAGTGTAAGCATCAACAACATGATCATAAAACAACATTTTATAATGAACTCTATGCACTACAATCATACATAATCTCACACAATCAAATCATCATAAGCATCAACCGAAACATGATCATAGCATAAGTATATCAACACTAAAAAAAAAAACTATCTAAATTAAACAAAGAGTTAAATAAGTTATTCTACTATGATGTGTGTGTTGGGTTACTAGTAGTTCCTCTATCATCCCCCAATCATCCCATCTACACCATCCTCTCTGATGATGTTCTCCTTATGTCATGCTCTGAGGGAAGAATCAATCCTGCATCCACCTCATGACAAGTAGGTAGATAGTCTGAGTCATCATATATATCAAATTAATGATGCATAACTAACAAATATACATCCATAATGTATAAAATAAGAAGTATAGCTGTCACATAATTAATCCATCATGTAAACTAATCAACATATAACTGTCCCATAACCAATTTATGTCTTAATGCTCAATCAAATCAATAACAATCAAATGATAACCATAATAATCCATGGATTCAAAGGTTATAAAAATTAGGGTGAAATCAAGATGTAACATGGGACTTGAAGATCACCTTGAATTTAGGATATGACAAATAATTATTGTTGGATATGGATATTGATAGATGGCTAGTATGTGACATTCTAGTAGACATCAATGTAGAGGTAAACATCCTAATAGGGGATGCTTGGAAAAAAATTAGTAGTCTTCCCCTATGACCATCCCCCCATGTGTTGTTCATAGAAAATAGAACCAAGGTCTAACCCATGGGTATTCTTCCTAATGCCAGCCTAGAAATATTAGGTGCAAAGTTTCAAGAAGACTTTGGGGTAATTGAGCTTGCAAAAGATGATAATTACCCAACATTACTTGGTAGAACTTGGTGTTATTCCAATAACATGGGGATATAGTTCAAATAATTCTTTGTGAGCTTCAAAAATGGGAAGGAGTTCATGGTAATACCATTATCCATTGACCAAGGATCCATGTACATGGAAAGTGTTGATTAGGAAGAAGAGATTAATAATATTTATAACATCACCACACAAGGCGTAGAAAGCCTAAAGCCAATTGTAGAAGGAATAATAGATTGGCATGAGACATAATTGATCTTTGATACTTCAACCATCACCTATGAGTTATGGGTATACGATTCCTATGAGGAAGTTAAGTAGAAGTGTGACATCATTTGATAAAGGCCTCAACATGTGTAGCAGGCCCATCGTGCCAACATCAAAACCATCATGCACAACGAAAAGGTCTAGAAACTACACACCCTGACAAATGTTAAGTAGGTATTCCATATAATCAAGGGTAGGCTTGCTAAGTTGACCTAATTTATAGGTTTCACTAGTATTGATCTATGTGTGCAAGACTTGAAGGCTTATGTCCCCAAGGAGCAGGACCACATAGGTGCCTTGGTTTACATGTTGCAAAGCATTACAACACACTAGGGGGATATCCATAAGCCTAACCTACCAACCTGGACCAAAATAAAGGATGTCATGCATTCCTGGTTTGAGTGTAGCAATCATTATTAGATGTTGTCAATCTATAATGACAACTCAGACCCTTGGGCACATATTTGGGCTTGTGAAGAAACTTGATTGAGAAGCCATCCTTGCCTACTGATAAAGCTTTAGGTCCATGCCTTATGTTGGTCACTAATCACTTGGGTTCACACCTGGTACATTTTAAAATAAATGTGTAGGGAAATGACATACTAGAGTGCATTAAAGGAAAGGTTTATTGACACCTTTTCCTTCTCTTCCTCTAACAAGGCACTGGTCAAAATTTTACAAGTCATGTTACATGTCATATTTGATAATGATGGCATCATGGAGTAACAGGTCATGTAACTATATGGTCATAAATTATTGGACCTACCAAAATTCTTTCAAGAACATAATGTAAATAACAATTCCAATGAAGAGGATGAGGCCATCTGGATGACATGTAACTAGAATTACACAAATCAAAAATAGAAGTTGATTTACAAGGTGGAGGAATAACCTCAAGAAGATGAACTAAGACACTTGTGTGTTAAAACTTCACAAGGGGAGTGGCAGGTGGTTGATGAAAAGGGAGAATGACACCAATGCTACTGTAAACCTTTAAAGATGAGCAAAGTGAATATAGGCTCAAATTAAGAACCAAAAATTGCTATCATTGGAGACTATTGGTTGGATATGGAATTAGCACATGTTATTTAGCTCCTCTATATCGTGGAGTGAAAGGAGTGCATACCTCTTTGGGAAAAATGAATATCAACTTGGTCGAAGATTCTAGGCCAGTGAAGAAGTGGCCATAATAAATGAATCCCAACCATCATGCCAAGGTAAAAATTGGAATTTATAACATGTTGGTTGTAAGTGTAATCTATTTATTGGAGGAGTTTTAATGGGTGAGCTCCATGGTGATCATCATCAAGAAGTATGGGTGCATCAGGATCTATGCTGAATATCACCTCCTTAATGTGGCATGCATAATAGACCCATTTCCTTCTCCCTTCACTTAGGAGATCCTTAAAGGTGTGGTAGGTTGCAAGGTGTATACATTCATAGATGGATTCTCTATATATCATCATGTTTATATTGAAAACTAAGATAAACCAAAGACCACCTTCATAATAAAGTGGGGACTATTCGCCTAAAATGTTATGCCCTTTGGTTTGAATAATGCCCATGTGGTCTTCTCATGAATGGTCATTGTTACCTTCATAGACTTTGTCCACTAATTTCACTAAGTATATCTTGATGACTAGATGGTCTATCAATTGGTAAAGGACCACCATGACAACCTGAGGCTCATGTTTGAGTGTTGCCACCAACTGCATATTTCTCTAAATTTGAAGAAGTGCATCTTCAACACCCCTTTTAACACATTGCTCGATCACGTCATCTATAAAGAAGGTCTTCTCATTAATCTTGATAAGGTAGCAATCATTCTTCAACTAGAGGCCCCAAAAAATCAATGTTAAGTGTGTGCTCTTTAAGGACATACTAGAGGAGTTCCTACAGAAGCACAAACTATTCAATTAGGGGGAAGCACATAAATAAATGTTCAAGACACTGAAGTAGAAATTGGATAGTGCACCAATACTACAGTTCCCCTACTATAAAACTCCATTCTATGTCCATGTTGATGCTTCAAGGACAATAACTGGCATTATTCTGGCCTAACCAGGCAAAAACAAGATCAACTTCTAGATCTACTTTGCAAGTTAAAGATCACACTAACTAAGAAAAATTACACCATTACTGAGTGTGAGGCCCTAGCAATAATTTACATAATTCAAAAGTTTTCTAGTACTTTTTATCCACCCCCTTTCTATTTTTCATTGATCATGAAGCCTTAAAGTATTTAGTCAACAAGCTCATTTTCCATGGATGTATTTTTTGTCGGATAATCCCCTTCCAAGAATTCTAGTTTTTGTTAGTTGTAAAACTAGGCAAGTAAAATTTGAGCATTGAAAATGATATGCCAAATGGCCAGTTATACAAAATATAACTCACCCAAGAGGAACTTGCCAACATTGTTACGTTGCTCACTTATGGGGTCGTGCCTAAAAACCTCTCTACTAAGGAGAAGAAGTAGCTAGCCATCTATGTCACCCCCTATTAATTGATTAGAGGGGAGTTGTGTAAATTAGGCAGTGATGAGATCCTATGTCAATATATCATAGAACATGAGCATGATAGATTTCTTTCGGAAACACATGAAGGTATAATCGGTGGTCATTTCATTGGTGAGGCCACTACTCGAAATAATTTGATATCTAATATTTGGAGGCCAACCTTATTCAAGGATGCAATAGACTATGCACACATGTGATCTATGCTTGAGGACCAAAAGCCTAATCATAGGGATGAAATATCCCTATACCCTATACTCACATAGGCACATTTTTTTGGGGTAATTGACTTTGTGGGTCTTAGTTATCCTATTGTGTAGAAGACTGATGTGTGGTACATCAGCACTGCAATAGACTACTTCACCATATCCCAAGAACCTCTTTACTAAGGAGAAGAAGTAGCTAGCCATTTGTGTCACCCCCTATAAATTTATTAGAGGGGAGATGTGTAAATTAGGTAGTGATGAGATCCTCTGCCAATGTATCATAGAACATGAGCATGATAGCTTGTTTTGGGAAGCATATGAAGGTATAATTGGTGGCCATTTCATTGATGAGGTCACAACTCAATAATTTGATATCTAGTATTTGGAGGCTAACCTTATTCAAGCATGCAATAGACTATGCACACCTATTATCTGTGCTTGAGGACCAGAAGCCTAATCACAAGGATGAAATCTCCCTATTCCCCATACTCACATAGGCACATTTTGTTGGGGTAATTAACTTTATGGGTCTTATTTCTCCTATTGTGCAGAAGACCGATGTGTGTTACATCATCACTGGAATAGAGTACTTCACCATATGGTTTGAGGTTGCACCCACCAAAAATTATACTGTAGTCATGACCACACATTATTTGGGAAACAACATAAACTAGTATGGATGCCCCCTTAATGAAACTATGTGGATTATACTTTCCAAATTCATGATCTCACATCATAAGACAATGCCCTATCATTCATAGGTAAATGGAACTATCAAATCTTTCAACAAGATATTGGATAATTGCCTCACTATAATTTGTGATGTGGGACATAAGAATTGCAATAACTGAGTTTTAGTGGTCTTGTAGGCCTACCAAACCATGCACAAGTGTTTGAATAAATCTACATTATTTTAGCTAGTGTTTGGGATTGAGGTTGTCCTACCCATGGAGTTCTTGGTGCCTTCCTTATGCATTTCCTGCATTGATCATCTTGAGGATATTGAATCCTTAGTCATGTGCCTAGTAGAATTAATGAAACCAAATGAATGATGTGTAACCACTCGATAGATCCAAGCTACAAAGAAATTTTAGCATAAGGCTTGACATGATAATAATATCAAGGGAAAGATACTAATTAAGGGTACCCCTATTGTCCTTTATGATTTTGGGTACCTAAAGTGCCTTGACAAACTTTAGATTCAGTGGTTCAGACCTTATATTATTCATGACATTTTGGAGACTAATGCAAGTAAACTACTCATGTTAAGATGTGAAATGCTCCTTGCACATTTCAATGGGAACTAACTCAAATCATATCATACTTAATATAATTGGGTTATGTTTTTATTAAGGATTTATAAGCATTTTCCTCTTAGTACTTTACTTTTTTTTATAGTAGCTTAGGTTAGCTTTTGGTGTAATAACCATGCATATTTGACATAATCACACACGTGCACCTCATAAGTCTAATCAATTGAATCAAGTAGGGGCCTATTGTCACCAAATATTGCATGATATGAGAGGTTGTTCAAGCCTACTCCAATATTTTGGAAACATGGGATTACCTCTATGCCTGTGGGTTGCCTATAGTAGAGGTAAACCTCTAGGTTTAAGGGCTAGCTCCCTAGATTTATCTTTGATTGCTTATCACCTACACTACTTGCTTGTTTGGATGAAAAGGGACAGAAGGAAACATGAAATTAAACTATTATAATGATTTGATACACTATAATTATCTACACTAGACTAGAATACAATTTCACGATGAAACATGACTCACAACACTAGCCTCAAAATCCTAGATTGCTCTAACATCAGTATTTTAGACATGGAGGTGATATGCATTGTAATAATTAAGGTGAGTGAACCAAAGGTCAGATTGAAAATACTAAGGCTACTAATTACACTTATAGATATAAAAATTCACTAGCTACACTTCATGTGACCTATTAGAGGGATAACTACTTACATCAAACATGGAAGAACAAAGATAAAGTAAGGATAAATATTAATCACTTGACATTTTCACTAAACACCACTTCACACATTTAAGCAAGAAGTTGATGATATCAAAACCAGATTGAAAATATTTATTTCAAAGGAAAAATATAGTATCAAACTGATAGGGCTTCACCATACCAAGTGTGGATTCCCTTACAAAAGCCAAAATGGCTTGCATTTATAGAGCATGTGAGGGGAGAGGGAAGAAGTGAAACTCAAAGGTCACAAGAATAACTATCAAGATATGAGAATTAGTTAAATTATAGTACAATGGACTATGAAATAGACCATTAAGGTCTTCTTGGACAAGTGTCCATATGAAGCATGAAAAACTCTTCAAACTGGCATAGAGACTCTTCAACTAGCCTTCTTGAAATTGCCTTCTTGAAACTGCCTTCATGATGAAGCACCACTTTACTACTTTAAACTAGACTAGGAAGGCTTGACACATATGAATTGTCTTATGGAGGTTATAATCGAGGTTTGACAATCATCAGATGCTTCCCTAACTACTAGCCTTCCTCATGGCACTTATATTCATTGTATGTAGTCACTTACTAGCTCTCTTAGCCTCAATCTTCACATTTTTCACCTAAATGACTCATAGTTGCTCAACCAAATCTATGTAAGAGGTGTTAGGACACATTTTTAGAACCCCTTTGCCTTCCACTCCATGAATTAGACCTTAAAACTATCCCAAATTAGATCTCTCATCTTCTCAATAGGCAGTCACTTCTCATTTTCACTATTTGTCTAAGACTACCTATGATGAATGGTGTAGAAGAGTGCTTTTAATGCACAATTAAGGTTATAAATGAGCATAATAAGTGGTAATAAGTCTCTATAGACCCCCCCAATGATTCTCATTCCTAAGTTCCCTTCTACACCTATAGAACATTCAAAAACTTTTAAAAAAACCTAGATTTTACCTTGTTCCTACAGGTGATAGTATGGACCACATAGATGTCTAGGAACTTGAGATAGTATTATAAAAGTTCCAAACACTTTCCAATCCAAATTACCCTTGTTGAGTGCATCTCCTTGCATACTTTCTCCATCAGGTCAAAACCATGGTTTTAGGAGGGTTTTAGATGGTTTTGCTTCTTAGGGATGATTCATAAAAACTAGATGTCTGACCCCTAAAACAATTCCACAAATTTGGATTTCATGACCCTCCTCAAATATCCCTAGGTCCTTGATGTACCATTCAATGTGTTCATACAAATATGAGTGTTTGAAAATGGCCTCTCAAGCTTTCTCCTATATTTTGAGAAGGTCTACCATAAAATTAGGTCAAAATGACCAACTCGGTATAATTCCTTATAAACCAATGGATTAAATCAACCTTATATCTCCCCTCAAAGGATCTCAATTGGACTAGAATGGTCATATGGTCCTAGAAGTGAAGCTAGACCCTCGTAGGGATTAGGTTTAGTTCTAGGCCTGATTGTACGTAACTGCCTATGATCACCTCTGAGTGGTTTCTTAGGATTTTGAGTGATTCTAAACCTTTGTTCATGTCCTAATAAACATCCCACACCACTCCATAGTGTTTTAAAGATTCTCATCTCATCCCTTTCTTCATTCACACCCTATGCCTACATATTAGACTGTATGAGAGTGCCCTCAATCTGAGATAAAACAGAGGGCATCTCCCCTATTTGTTTGGATTGACTGAAGTTATAAATGGATATAATAGGTCTTGATGACCATCTATACAAAATTTTAGGTCTATATCACCTCTACATATCTCTCAACACCACAAAATCTTCAAGACAGATTTACAAGACTAGACTATGCACAAACTTTGAACTAACTGTAGGTTGAGATTTGAAACCCTCTTTGCCCTATTCCTTTGGTCTAATAATCATATGGAGATGATATCACCATTGTGAGAGTGGTCTCACTCATATTCATCCATTCTTACACCTCTATTTGTTATCCAAGACTTTTTATTAGTACAAGCTAACTTATGACTATGTTAGACTGTAGGTGCCTCACTAAAGAATATAGAGGATTCTTGTAGGTACTCATTGGCACTTAAATACTATGTTTCTCTCTCCTAGTTCCATCATGAAGTCATCAGGTCATCTCCAACTTGAATTAATAACTAGACCTACATACCATGCTCTCAACCTCTCACATCAACATTATGTGGGTCTACAGTCAAGCTGTAGATGATAATTTAGGGAATATGAGACCTGTAGGTGATGATTTTTCCTTAAAACTAGATTTCATCTTCTTTGATCCTTCTTGAGGTCACTAGAACATTTCATACGTATATGAGCTCATTCTCATGCCTAGATACCATAGTCTTACTCACCACTATAGATCACTGCAAGTTGGGTTACTTTTAGTCATTTCAATATAGTGTTTATTGAGTGTTTCAAGTCAGAACTTGTCTAAGTTAGAAACCACTCAAACACCACTCTCCCTTAGTCAAGAAACCACTCTCTTATGTCAAATCATTGTCCTTAGGCTTGGTCTACAAGATGGAAATAATTAGGTCTATCTAAACCTCAAGAAACTCCACCAAGAGATGTCGTAGTGTAAGGCAAAATCCTCATTCAGAGAAGTTAAGGTAAAACTTCTCAAATGCAACTTTCTTATCTTGTAGACATGGTCCTAGGTCTACTAGCCATATTATGGCCTCACCATTGTCACAATGTATTCCTATACATTCTTAGACCTGATTTAAAGGTCTCAATGAGATTAATACCTTCATCTCATTACTCTTCATACCTCTATGGTCTTGGCATCAGATCACTATTGGAGCTGCTTGTAGGTGAAGATATTCTTCGAACTATATGTGTTAAATTAGTTATCATAACTAATATCTAACATTTGGAATAGCTCAATATTATTGTTTACATTTTAAGAGTATCTTCACAATCCTTGAAACATTCTTGTTTCAGTATCATAACTGATCAAGGCCTAGTTCTACCTGATTGTGGGTGACAGTCATGAGGAAACTTGATTATATGTACTTCTTAGATCTTTCACTTCACCAAATGCTATTTTTTTAGGCTTAACCTTCAAAGGAGGAATTGGTCACCATGTTATGAGAGGTTGGAAATAATATCACCTTTGATTTAAAATCCAATATAGGAAAATGAAACTCTACTACTGATGGAACCTTGGTTGTATATTGTAATGGGGTCTCCAACTAGTAGAATGAGATAGTCTAGCACCATTCCTTGATATTCACACATGAAAACCAAAATAACAACTTTGTGATAAGAATGTTCATTCCCTTGTATAACATGTGCAACACTTGACTTGCTCAGACCAATCCAAATAAAGAAGGAAAATGGAGGCCATGGGGATGTGCAAGCAGTTTTGAGAAGCCAACCTTCTTAGCAATGGTTCATAAAGCACAAGCAACCAAACCTATGACTATTACCATGAATTATAAGTACACAAAGATTAATATCACCTACCAAAGTCATTTTATTTGAATCACATCTTCCTGTCCATACCAAAGGAAGACTGACTGACCTTTTGAGCTTGTCCAAGAGAGCAATAGGAAAGATAAAATGATTTTACTCAATTTTAGGTTTTTCAAAGCCACCAAAGAATGGAATTATACTATGGGAATCTAAATATATAATCCTAAAGGTCTCCCACATACCAAATGTGTTGTACAGGATGTATAATTTCCCAAAATTAACTAAAACTGCTTGATCTTCTCTTTTCCATATTGAACCTGCAATTGTCAATTCAAAAATGCCAATTATAACATGTACCTAGCATATGGGACATTGAATATGCTCTTGAAACACTTGTCTTCCTATGGAAACCATACAAGTCCATTTGATGACCCCAAAAGTAGCCTAGAATGACATATGACTAACTATACAAATGTGACAAGAGATAAAACACATATTTGACCTCATTAAAGACCATGGGACACATTTCTAGCCTAGGATACCCCTATAACAATTTTAAATTACATAGGGGGTTGACCTAATTTGACTTGTGGTTAAATTAGTCAATAGGACCTTCTTTGAAGGTCATCATCGCTAGACATTTAAGTTTTTGAAAGACTATTATCGAGCATTTTTGCAAAAAATTTCTCTTATAGGGATCAATTTGGTAATCAATAATAGCTTTAAATTTTAACAGTACCTTGGTAATCCTTACAATAATATATTTGAAAAATATTAGGCATTTACTAACAGGGAAAATACCTCTTGAATCGACCCACTTCCTTGAAAAATCCAAGTATACAAGACTCATCGTGCTAAAGGATTAGGCATAAAATTTAGTGTGGGGTAGGGCTAGAGAAAAAGTATCAATATTAGGTTATAATGGAGGAGCCCAACATAAAACATGAAGGAACTAACAAAGTAAAGCACATAGTTTGGTAAATTAGAAATGAATATGCGGGGAAAAAAATAATGCAAGATACAAGGAAGTGTAATGCATAGGAACATAAATGGAAATGAGTGTACAAAGAAGGATGATGTCACTCAAAAAATAAAAATTTAAAATAAGATGTGTTGGACAATTGGCATGTACTAGAAATTAATGCAAAATTATGACAACATTAAACACTCAGACGTGGGAAGAGGAAAGGTCATCACATTGGGGACTGACGCATTAAAAAGGAACCTTGGGAAAAGTTCTAAGGAGGACAAAAATAGGAAAATGCATGTCACTTCATCACTTTTCATTCAAAATATATTAACAACCCCAAGAATTCAAGTGAACCAAAGTGATAAGTTATTTATTCATTTAAGACTAGATCATCTAAAGGAGACCATTCAATAAATAGAACCAACATCCCTAAGGGTTTATGACTTGAAAGTGCTTGATTTCAGAGCATTCTAGAAGATAAAAAGAAGAAATTTGACAAGTTGAAGGTTGTTGAGGCCATCAAACGCCATTAAAGCCTTACTAAACTCAAAGCCAAGTCTAATAGTGCCACTTCTAGAGTAAGGGCACAACCATAAATATTTAGGGATTCAGTGAGATAGGGAAGCCAAGGGTGAACCAAAGAGGTTTCAAGCTAGGTATGATATTGAAGGCTAAGGCATCAAGAAATAAGAACCACATTCCAAGTGCATGGTTCTAAACACCCATAGTGGAAGAGGAACATGTAACACCAAATAACACATAGTCTAAAGGGCCATCAACCATTATTAGGGAAGATATTAACATAAGCTTCCTCTACATTATGCATGAGATGGTGAAGGGAACCCTATTCAATATCTCCAAGTTCTTAGTAGAATTGATTATTGAAGGTACAAATAAGGTACATAAGTTAGGGATAAGTTTAGATTTGGTACAATCTTTATTTATTTTTTATTTGATGAGATTAGTGTGCCAGAGGATACTCGAGGAGGTGGGTGGTTGTATGTCATGCATGATAAGTCCCTGGGAGTCAGATACCATTCACATACATGTCATGTGATGGTCACCCCAAGATACAAGACCAGAGTTAACCATTGGTTTGTGTGCCTAAAAGAAGAATGAAGCATCTAAAGAATTTTGCCATCACTGGTAAAGGGGTGTGCATAATTTGCCATCATGCAACACTACTCCATAAAAAAATTAGATTGAATAATGGCAACATGACTTCATGGATGAAGCTACCTATGGGTTTATAATATAGTACTTTTTTGATGCATTCAAGAGCATCAACAATTAGAAGAAAATAAGAATAGACACACAAAGTATTGTTTCTGATATTTATACCATATGCATAACTTATGTTCTCCTTAGGAGGCCACACTGAAGGAAGATGATGAGGCAGACAATGATGAGTGTGCCCTTACACCAATATAAATTATTGCCATCAAGGGGCACTCTTACAAGTTGTACTATTATTTGAAGCTCAATAAGTAAATTGGTGACATAGAGGCACATGGGTGGGAGAGAAACCTACCTCTAGAGCAGGGGTTGAGCAACTCATGTGCCTTTATTCCCTAAAAGGAGAGCAAGAACAAGGGATTAGAGCCATCATCTTCCATGCAAGATGGGTTGAAAGAGACAAAATCAGATAATAGGCCTAGAAGGAAGAAAGATCGAGTGGATCCATGTGCCTCTACCTCGAAGGAGGGAATAAAGTATGAGATATCTTAGAGGAGATGGGGTTCGAGGAAGAACCCCTGAATAAAAAGGAACTTAAGAGGAAGAATCTAAAGTGGAAGGTGAAGGAACCACCAACTCTTGCACCATAGGGATTAAGAGAAATCACATTAGAGGAGGTACCCCTGGAAAGGAAGAGGAAACAACTAGAGGAGGCAAGACCACACTCTCCTAGCCCAAAATAGTAGGTACAACATGAGATCATGTAAGAAGTATCATGGCCAAAATGATAAAGGACACTTGAGCAAGGGCACAAAGTGCCACCTTACCCAAGAGAAAATAAGTGACAAAGAGATAGTCATCGAAGAAATGTCATAGGACCTCCCTAGCTCTAGCAAAAATGGGAAAGAAGTAACAATGAAAGGACATAGTCAACATAAGTTACATGTGAGAGGTATCCCTAAGATGCTACTACCTAGTATGGAAAATGTGGAGGCAATAATGGATCATGGAGTGGATGCAACTTGCACCAAGATAAAAATATAGACTTCATAGAAGAATTCTAGGATGGACAACCCGAAGATGAAGGGTCAAAGTAATTACAGCTTGAAACAAGTAAAGAAGAATAAAGAAGAGAAGTTAAAGCATAAGTTATCTTCATGGAGCATGACCCTCCTCAAGAAAGAGAATTTTGAGGCACCATTAGGGTAAGGATTCAAAAAGGCATGCCAGAGGAAGAGTTATCCTTTTATAAGATGATGAGGCCCAACCATGCCACACTAACAACATGAAAAAAAGTGTCTCACCCTGGATTAATATTTAGAAGAGGCCATCTTCAAATTTCCTAAAGTAATGGAAATATTCTAGACTAGAGATGCCCACCAAGGACCAAACTTGTTTTTGGTCAATCTGATGGCTATGATTGGTGAACAAGTAAAAAATGTGTAGATGAAGCTAGTTGTTGAAGTGATTAGGTAAAACCTACTAAAATATAAAGCTTTTAGGGAACAAAAAGAAACCATGATAGAGCTAACCAAAGCTATTGAAGATGAGGAGAAAAAACACTCCTTAGTTGAAAGAGCACTTGAGGAGGTTAAAATGTAGTAGGTTGAGGCAAAAATAGTGCTTGTAACAGAACAAGATGAATGTGAAAGAATAAAAATCCATATGGGTACCTTAAGGGATAGGGCCTTGAATCTTTATGACCAAATTATAAAAACACAACCGAGACTCCTAGACACAGTTGGTGTTGCCCAAGACAATCCTGTAGAAACATTAGAGGTTCTCTTTTGAAGAGTTACTATGAAGAGGGATGAGTGTTAGAGATGCCCATGAAGAATTAATGGAATCCTAATTTAGATTTGTTGAGCAATTATGTAACTAAGTTGAAGTCCTGAAGGATCTCTTGAAGAGTATGGTTGGGATAAAAGGTGTGTTTTTACACTTCTCCCAACAAACAATAATAATCAATACATGTAACTCAAAGGATGAGGAAGAACAAAGGGTGCAAAATTTCCTAGTCTATACTAAAAAGAACAAGGACGAGCACATGAACCTCCTACTAGAGGTGGATGAATCGGATCACACAATTAGAAATAATAGGAAGGAGTTAGATCAACACTTCTCATAACTCTAGAGGAAGATGTAAAATGAGGGAAACCTCATCGAGGAAATTATAAAGGAAGTCACTGAGAGGTTGGATAAGCTCAAACAATAGGCAAAGTTACTTCTAGATCAACCTTAAGTTTTAAAGGAATTGGGTGTCAAAATAATTGCTATCGTAGAGATTATTCAGCTCACACTCCATAGATGGGTTGAATTTAAGGACAAATTAATGGACACCCTAGAATTATCTATTACGACAACCTAAAGTTGTGGTCTCTAGATTTACTACCCTTCCCCATCTTTTGATTATTGCCCCTCTTAGGGATAAAATGTTTTACTAAGCTTGGCCACACAAAAAAGAGGACAAACGTGTTGTCCAAAGATGGATGACCGAGTTAATGCATGGCGATGTTAACCCCAAAATTGGCCATATCTTATTCCATGCACACTCCAAATCAGCTAAGGATGGTGTCAAATACCTATGAAAAAGAGACATGGTACACACAAGACACTCTATATTAGGCTTGTGTGCCTAATAGTGGTTTCCAACTAAACACAATGCTAGTCTATAAAACCAAACTAGTGCATAAATGACAAAACCAACAAAACCAAGACATGTAATAGGATATTATTGGAAGTTATTATCAATGGTAGAGGTCTAACAAACAAATAAAAAATGGTGCCACAAGATAAGGTAGCTGACTTGGAGATAAACAATGCATTAATTTCCAAATGGGCAAGAAAATAACATTACCTATTGAACTATGATAGGTGAGTTTCCATGTAACATTTGGAGCTACTCAGACACCAATAAATGGTAGAGACCTAACATGGACAAAGAGAAGAGTACTAACAACAAAGTGTTGTAGAATTATTAATAGAATGTTTAGGACAGAGAGAGAGAGAGAGAGAATCATTTTTATACATGTTTGATATTGTTACATGCTTAATAGAAAGTGTAGTTTTCTAATATGATATATTTCATTAATGGAATCATTATCTTGTTATGGGATTAATTTACCCTTTTTAAAGTAACTTAGCAACTTTAGATATATAGAGTGTATTGAGGTTAGTCGTGATAGTAATATTGTGGGTCATTTTGTTAAAGTGTGGGACCTAAGTATATTTATAAAGCAGGATGACGGGTCGAGGTACTCTTTTAGACAAAGCCATTGCTAACTACCCCTGACCCAACTTAGTTAAATCTCTTTGCACCCCAGGTGAGAACGGGAGCCTCAATTCACACAATGTGTTGGTGCAAGAGGTGGGTAGGTTAAATGTTGGATCTTGCGAGATGACTAACATGTTGGTTACTACTATACTAGTGCAATAGATATCAAGGAGACAAGGTTTTCTATTTTGTAGGTTATTGGAATTAGACTCTAATAAAAGACAATCTCTCTCCTATTTTTGAGTTTTAAATAGATTTCATATCAGTAACTAACTTAGAGCATAACTTACATGTAACGAGGTGATCTTAGGCTTAAAAAAAAAACCCTTGTTTATTTTACTTTAGTGTATATGCACACACACACACACACACACATTAAAGTGGGACATCATGTAAAATTATTTAATTTTTGTACAACTAGTGTAATTTTAATGTTTATATCATGTTATTGTATATTTAGATCGTTAGTGCACATTAGGCTCTTATTTTTGCAATTTCCATTCACATTGACACCTTCATATTTTTCATTTGATTGCCTTGGGATCTCAAACACACTCTTGCAAACTCATTTATATTTGTTTCCTGATCTTTGGTTCACCTTGACCATAATAAAAACATTATGATATTGGCTTGACTACTATCGTATGTTCTAATTCTAGTCATGTTAGTTGTGGGTCCTTTGTTCAGTATCCCTATATTTCAGTGTGCCTTGATTATTAGCTTTTATGCTTCTCTATTGTTGGCTTGCATGTGAATGTGTCCTAGTTTGAATTCAAAACAAGCCTACATATACACATACATCCTAACACATAATGACCAAACTATCAAGTTAAGGTCCACACACATCAAGTCATATCAAGGAGTTTACACATTGATCATTTTGCCATCATTCCACTCTCTATCTTTTTAAGGTTTATTTCTGCATACTTGTATCAAAAGAAGGAGCATGTGGTTATATTTACTAGTTTACATCTCATAGGGGGTAAAGGGTGGGAACTAGACATATACAAAGTTTACTTAATGACATGACATGAGTGTCGACTGTAAAAAATAAAAATCAAACTTGCTTAAAGGCAAGGTAGGGGTTGATTGAAGTAGATCCCTCAAGCAAAACACAAATATTTAATGTCTTCTTAGTGTGGACTTGAGTTCAAGCAAAGGGGAAGGAATTTTGACATCTACTTGCATCAATTTTCTTATCGAAAAGAGGTTTTTGGGCATCATATGCTAACAAAGGATTAAGAAAGTTTTAAGGTGCTTTGACTTGCACAACTGTTATCGAAACATGTTTATCGCTTTCAGGGGATTGTCACTATTGGAGCATTATGTTTTTGGTCTTGCTACTATTGTATGGTTTGATTTTTATTATTGTCTTAGAACACTATTTTCTTTATAGAAACATTTTTACTCTATTCTAATCCTTATTTTGAACACTCTCAATTTCTGTTAGATCTTAAGCAAGATAGAAATTAGTTACACATCTCTATTTTCCTCTTCGTAACTATCAATTGTTTAAGGCACTTTCATTCATTTGCCCCTATTTACCCTAAACAATAAGGCATGTCTTTATTTATTGTACTTGGGTCATATCTACGTTACCCCTCAATTTTATGTGGTTGGTGTAGGGTTTACAACATTTGTGCACCCTCCAAATAAAATAATTGTAAATAATCTCAAATTAATATTAATTGCGAGGAAGAGGAGGTTCATGAAGAATTATTCACTTCTAATTCTTTTTTTATTTGAAGTTAGGTTGTAGGGTGTATCTAACTTGGTTGATGTGTTAGCATCCTCCCCTCATCTCCAACATTAACATCATGACAATTTTGATGTCAATACCTTGTCGACCCTCTTTCCCATGTGTAATACTAACATTGTGAGAGTTTCAATTTCATCACCTTGTATATTGTCTCCCCCATCTCCAATACTAACATCGTAACAATTTTAATATTAAAAAGATAAAGCTTCCAAATAAATTACATATAAAATAAATTTCAATCAATTTAAATGTTATGAGTGCCTTGTAAACCCTCCCCATTGTCAAATATTAATATAGTGACACTTTCAATGGCATACCTTGTAAACTTTCTCTAACTTAAATTGTTTTCCTTCATCTATAACATTAACATCCAGATAACTTTGGGATCAGGGATACCTTTGGGTTAAAAAAAAAAAAACAAAAAAAAAACATCATGATAACTTTGATGTCAATACTTTGCAGACCCTTTTTCCCATGTATGATCCTAACACCACGAGAGTTTCACTATCATTGTCTTATAAACCCTTTCCCATCTCCAATAGTAACATCATAACAATTTTAATATTATTTCTTTATATACCCTCCCCACTCTTCAATAGTAATATTATGATACTCTTAATGTCAAATCTTATAGCTTTTTTGTAACTTAAACTCTCTCCCTTCATCGCTAACATAAACATCATGACAATTTTGATGTCATTAACTTGTAGATCCTCTTTATCATATGCGATACAAACATTATAAGAGAGTCAATGTCATTAGCTTATAGAGTCTCCTATCTCTAACATTAACATCACAAAAATTTCAATGTTATTGCTTTGTTAACCCTTCCCACCCTCCAATATTAATACTACAATACTTTCAATGTCATATCTTGTCAATCTTCTCTAACTTATAGTGTTCCTCAACGTATGATATAACTTCTTCTATGAAAGAATCTATTTGACTTTCTATGATAGAATTTTGTCCACATTAGTTCTCTCCTTCCTTTTTAAGGAAAATACATGACAAAATTTTGAGGGATAGTCTATGTACGTCTCATATGATGGTAGCAAAATCCGAGGCCCTCTTATTTATGCATAACAAATATATAAAAAAACATTAGATGGGTTTTTATGTATTTGCACTCGTAAACCTTACTATTCTTGTTTTTCTATATTCTAAAATGTACATCTTTCGAATCGATAACTTTCCTGTGAACAATAAGACCTACAATCGATTGAACCCTCGGTTGAGACCCTTCTTTATAACCGACGTTTGTTATACAATAACTAATTCAACGTCGATTGATAAATTCATTACCTTCTTCTCTACTTTCGTACTGATTGGTGATAAATGACATCTATCTAGCCACACCAATGTGTTAGGCTCGAAAAAAAAAATCAGAGAAAAAAAGCGCTCCAATCTCTATCGGATGGTCAAGATATTACGATTTTTCTAAGCAAAAGAAAAAAAACCTCTATGACTCTCAAATGATGTCAAATCCCTATATGATAATCAAATAAATGTCAAATTACGATAAAACATAAAAATAAACAACTCACTCCATTACACTCCATCCCACTACAACTATTGTAAAACACCTATAAACGTAAAAAAAAAATTATACATCTATCTCACTTTAAAACGTCCTTCACTCTTCTTTCCCTAGTCTTATCCTTGCCCTACTCAAGACTCATCTACAACCCATAAAGTCACACAAAGGGACAAAGGGAACAATTGCATGGAAACCACAAACTTAAAAAAGCTATAGGTGATCGAATAACACCGAAAGAGACCCTAACTTTACTCTCCTCCTTGTATCTAACACCACATCATCAATTAATTTTATTTTTTTAATAAACAATTACTTATTTTTACAAACAATATGTTTTTAAATTTATTCCTTTCTTTAGGTTAAAACGTTCCCTATTATCCCAAGCCCATAGGAAACTTTCCCCAGTAGTTTGTACGCCCAAGCCTAAAGAGTAGGCTCGGATTAAGCTTCGGTGCTAGGCTCGGAATCAGGTTGGGCGTTTGCCTAGGAAGCTCAGGAAAAACAATAAAAACCCCAACGCAGGAGGGGGAAAAACATATAAATAACCCAAGGGTTTGATGAAAACTATCGAAAATCTTCACGGCAGGCTTGAATGAGCGGCTCTTTGGCGTAAGCGGGGCGCAATCTATATTGGGTCGGTTTTAGATTTCGAAAACGAAGCTCCCATCGGATTATCTACGGACGAGCTATATTTATGGAAGCTCGAGGGTTTACACTTACAGGTTTCAGTAATGTCGGGGGGCTTGAGAACTGAGAACAAATGCCCTAGTGAAGCTTTTTCATCCATGGTGATTGCATTTGAAGTAGTTTCCGTTAAGAGACGGACGGAAGGGAACGGGAAAAACCAAGGGCTTTTTTATGTTGTGGAATGCTGTAAGGACTCGCAGGTGACGCGTTCGAAAAAGTACAGATGTGGGGAGAGGGGATTTGACGACCCAGATGCGAGATTGAAGGCGCTGCGTTTTGGGTTTTTTTCAGAAGGCCTTGTAGCTTTTAGAAATTTTCTGTTTGGCGAGGGTTTGAAGGGCTCCGAGGGCTTTGGAAGGAACGGTAGCTGTTTTGTGTGCGTGAGGAGGAGTCATGTGAGCGGCATGCTGTTTGCCGCTGCTGTTTTAAGGGCAGGAAATGGCGTTATCCGCGGCGTTTCGTTTGCAGGAGAGGAGGACGCTGCGATTCAGAGGGCTTTAGGTTTTGTTAAAGGGCCCGAGATTTGGAATTGGGTGCGAAAGATTTTGGGTCTTCAGGTCCAGGGTTCGGGTCCTGGGGCTTGTAAGCATTGTGGGCAGCAGATGCAGCAACAACAGGAGCAGGAGCAGGATGATACCCAGTTCGGGAAACAGGTTATTTTCTTGTTCATGAAACTTAATTTTACAATCTGTAACAGGGATTTTGCAGGAAAGGAAAAATGTGCTTAATTTGAGGCTGCTTGTGTTTAAATGATGACTAGTCCATGGGAATGGAAGTCTCAATACCCCCTCACAGGTTTTGTGCGTATGGCGGTTCTGCAGTTCAGCATCTTTAGATAGTCATTCCTTCAATGACCTATGACCCATCTATCGTGATTAGGGATTCACAAGAACCCATAGCTCATAATGGTCCACTCGGTACTACACTCATTGAATCTGGTGATGCTCACAGGGGTGAAGGAGTAGGGTTTTGTAACTCTGGATTTGCAAGACCCTTATCCTCTTTGGCTTGGATTCTACCTACCACTCGCAGTTGTCTTGTATTTTCGAAACGGATGGTAACACGGGAGTGGTTGATTGACTGGATTCTGTGAGAGAGAGTGCTTTATAGACACCAAAATCCAATAGCTACTCACTAGATCAGCACTCTTTTTCTCAGAGTGATCTTTTTTAAGGTACTGATTACCACTGCAGTTGGGACTTTAAACTCGTTTTGTTATCTTCAATGAATGAAGAGGGGGATTCTAGGCTATGTGAGAATGAATTATTCTTAGCATGGAACTGCTCAGATGAGAAGAGATTTAGTTCTTGAGAATGAACTTTGGGCCCTTATATGTGTTGTTAACTGAATCGGTCAATGATAGTTGAGACATAGGCATTGGACTTCTTGTTTTTGGAATGCAAACTGTAATGAAATCAATAGCTAACTGTTAGATACGCCCGTTTTGTCACAGGGATTTTTAAGGGACTGTCTGCTATTGAGTTGAGGGCATATTATTTTTTGAGAATGAGCTTTACATTGTGTTATGATGTTTAGTGGATTGAGCAGTACGGTGGACACCTAGGTATTAAATTAACGGTCGGGGAATGCATTCTCTAACAAAACTTATTAAAATATCTGAACTTACTGAATTGGAAGTTATATTGTGCTGTGCTTACTGAATTGGATGGTATTGGTGGAGATATAGGCATCAGATTCTTTTTTGGGGGAACGCAAACTGCCATGTAACCAATAGCTTGCCATTCTGGTGTTCTCTTTTTGTCACAGGGATTTTTAAGTATTCATGATATTTCCCAAATAGAAACTATAGAATAATCTTTTTTTGGATCCTTTTGGGACATAGTAGAGGCATGAAACTATTCCTGTCACAGGGGCAAGGAGCTGGTCCTACTAGATGGCTATGGCTGGATCTAGAATTTTTAATCTTTTAACTACTCCATTCCATTACTTACAGATGGCCGCATCTAGACATTTTTTATCTTTTAACTACTCCATTCCATTACCTACAGGGCCTGTAATATGCTCACTTGAGGACCCTGCGATGGAGCTTGAAATCTGTAACAAGTTTCCTCGTGCAACTCAACAAGGGAATATAACTGACCAGAACCATCTTTTCTGATCTCAGTTGATCTTTGGGGCTTTTGGCGGACATCAGAACACAGGTCTCAATGTGGATGGATTCATTGGAACTCAGAGCCATGTACATCTGGACATTCCACTATTTTGGCCCCAGTTGATCGTTGCAGATTCTGATGGGCATCTGGACATACCTCTTGCCATGGAATAACTTGATTGAAATGGATTGCTTTCCCCACCGAATAGCGGTCAGCAATAACAAACATTACAGTAGTTGCCATATCATGCTTTGGAAGTTGAAATTTGTAGGACGACTCTGCCCATTGAACTCATGTTTGCCAATTATGCCCGATTAAGGGAATAGATGACAGTAAGGCCAAATGGTATTTTTTGAACCAACTCAGGTTTGGAGTCTCTTATGGATGTCTGAACATGATTTTGCTATGGAATGATTGCATTGGAACTGATTTTACCACCACCCTTATGACCCCAATTGATATTTGTAGTCTTTGAAGGACATCTAAACCGTCTTGCCATTGTATGACTCCATTGAAAGTGAATGCATTCTTACTGATCGACAGTCACGGATACCAAAACCACCAAACTAGCTACCACTTCATGTCACTGCCATTATGTGGAAATACTTTGGAAGTGGAACTCTTCAGCAGGAATCTTCATGGGGAACTCCTTTTTCCAATACAACTCGATAATGCTTTAAAACTGACGATATGGCTAAAATTGTCTTCTTTTTACCCAAAAATATTTTGTGTGGTCTTTGTTGGATATCTGAACACAGGTGTTGCAAAGGAATGACTAATGGGAATGGCCTGCAATTCCTCTGATGGGCAATAGGCAGTGATAGATATTAGGCTAGCTGAACCTTACATCAGACTGATCTTTAAGCAACTGCCATCCGTTGGGTTCGGGATTGTAACATAGTGTAGGTACTCGGCAGCTCACCATACTATGAGAATTAAACATTTTCTTCCAATATGGGGTGGAAGTGTGACTGGGTGGCCCTGGATCCAATCCATCCTTTTTAAAAGCTTAAACGTTGAACTTCAGATGATCTTTGAGAAGATACTCAACGCAGATCTTGGTGCAGGTTTGCCATGTATTTCTCACGTGCAGTATGATAACAACTATTGATAAATAACCAATAACGTAATAATCTGTAAGAAAGACCTGCGGCAGGTCTTGATACAAGACTTGCCAGGGGATTTTCCAATATATAATTATTAATAACTAATGGACAACAAGGTCGTTATGTAGGTAATTCTGATGAACTTTAAGGTCTCCAAATAAAACATAGCAAGATTTTCGGAGTTTTTTCCTTAAATAAATTATTTTTTTGTTAATTACTTAAATAAATTATTTGATTGCCCTTGTATTACCTAAAGATGTTAAATATGTTAGATAAAGATAACATTTCTCATTCCTGAATAAGGTCCGGGAGTGTTCAGAATTCATTGCATGTTTACATTTGTGGACTCTGACTTGCAGATATCTGAAGATTGCATATGCTCGGCTTGTATAAAGATGGAGAGTGGAGAAATAACTATCATCAGAACGGATGATCAGGTCAGTTTCTGCCTATTTAGAACTATGTAGCGGGACCTTTTTGGGGTCTCAGCTTTATGTACTTGTTAAATGAAGGTTCACAGAGGTCTTTTAACTATAGATGAGAGTGCCATCGAAGTGATGAGCTCTGGATTCAGGTTCTGGCAAAGCTATTATTAGCTTAAATTCAAATTTTTCTTGGATCTTGTTGCTACCCTGGAAAAAAATAAATTGAGAGCAGGTTATAGTGTGCATTTAGAGGGACTGTATATTTTCAAGAGGGATTTATGGAAGTTTCGTGTATGTTTTGCAGGGGGAATACAGAGAAATTCCTGTTGAAGAGATTTGGACAGATAATAAAAGTGCAGAGGTGACTGGTGGCGAGCCTATTTGTATGTTTTGTGGCTGCGAGGACAATGAAAATTTCGAGCAAATGGTTTGTATTGCATCATATCTCCTGAGCAGGTCCTAGCAAATTGCAAATATTCTATCCATATTCTGTGGTAGACTGTAGAAGTCTACATGATTTATAGGTTTTGTTTATTTCCATGATATTTGCTGATTTTGACATTCTCTTAATGCAGATTTCCCTTTGCCGTTGTAATGGAGGTTCAGTTGTTGCCCACCTTGGCTGCTTTCATGCTTCCCAGGTAGTTTTCAGGACAGGGGGCAATCAGGCACAGATTTTATGTAAAGTCTGTGGTAGCAGGGGTCCTTCTGCTATTGGAGTTGATGGAAAGATCAGTGCAGGCTCGACAGAAGAAGGTTTTTCTAAGCCAGTTGATTTAAACTCAACTTTGAGTAGAGACTCCATTAGTATTACTCCAAAAAGAGGAGTAAAACACTATTCTAGTGACTTGACGAATGGGTGTAGTGGAACAGCTGAACAGTTTGAGAATCAGCCTCCTTTGAAGAGGTTGAAGGGAGAGAGCGGCAGAAAAGCTGCTGAGGTTCCACATAAGGAAGACTTACCGATTTCTGAAACTGAAAAGGTGCCTTTTGTTTTGTTATCTCTTAGATGATAAGAGTCGAGTCATATTTATTTTTAAACATTCGCTAATGGTTTGGTTTTTTTCATGAACAGCTAGGAGTTACTCTTCCTGTTCGACGTTTTGACGATGTTGTTGCTAGCGTTCCCATAAAAAAGCGCAAATTTTGGCCTCCATCTCCCCCACCAGCATCCCCAAAAGCATCTGCTCCAGTGGAGCTGTCATATTCAGAGCGTCCAGTTTCTGTAGTTCATTCTGGCAGATTATCAGGCACAGAGGAAAAACAAGGCCCATTAAATGCTCATAGGGATCAGCTACCACTAAATGGCATGGATATTACAGGAGAATCTTTTCAAGAGAAATCTGTGAAGATAGTTGGTGAAACATCCAATGAGACTAGCCAAAAAGCTTGTAACACTGTTAGTAATGCCGACTTAACAGGAGTTTCAACTTCAATGACGGATGCTTCTATGGGTAAGCAGGCAAGGAACAGCTTGGACGGAGTATCTCGAGTTGGATGTCTAGACCTTGAAGAGGCTAAGCTCGTAGCTGTAAGCATGAAAGATTCTGGCTTTGGTAGCTCAGAAAATCCAGAACAGGATAATATATATGAGGGTACTCAAAATCAGGAAGAACACCATGAAAGACAGGGTCATGTTATGGAGAGTAATCTGCTCCCAGTTTCACAGAATAAGAGCTACATAACCAATGAAGCTCCAGCTTTTAGTAGTTCAAATGAATCAACGGGTATTATTTTATGCAAGGAAATGAAGGAAGAAACAGAGTTGGCACTAGGCCGTAAGAGCACTTTAGGATCTAGTAATCATTCAGAAATACTATTGAGCGTTAAAGTGACATCTGAAGCAGGGGAGTGCTCAAAACGTGAGTCTGTATCTTTACTGAATGATGGACAGAAGCAAGAGAAAGGAATGCTTTTGAGGTTGAATTCTGGCTATTTTAACGATGATAGGTCACATTGGGACTTAAATACCCCTATGGACTCTTGGGAAAAACAACCGGAGGCTGTAAATAGAGATCCTGAACCTCTGTTTAGTGGAAAGTTACCTGCAGGAAATGCAAGTGACATAAACTCTAAACACTTGGATGGTATTCAGGTACATATATTTGCTTCGGATGCCAAGCATGACAGTAGAAAGCCTGAGCAAGATATGCTGAGCAAGGGATTGCAGGTAGAACAGGATGATTGTTTAGTGAGTCCTGCAGACGGTTTGGTACTTGATAAAAATTCTGTACTTGATATGTCCCTTAGTCTTCAGCCTGATGCTTCGATAAGTCATCATCCTGCTAATTCTCAGAATAAGTTGAACCGAGCTGTTGTTTCCAAGAGCTTTTCACTATTGGACAAATCAGTTCCTGAAAGGGATTTAAACTTGTCCATGGCACACTCAGAAATGTCATGTGAATTAGCTGATGGCATTTCTTCATCTGAAGTCCAAGATGGCAAGCTCTCTGTAGCGAGTCCTCCTGATGTTGTTTTGGAGAAAGCACCCCTCCTGCAAAGTGATGAACAAGCGGATAGTACAATGATTGATGTCAATGCAGATGCACTTGAAGGATCTAAGCATTCATCTCCTCGAACATGTGATTTTGAACCTGTAGAAGATAGTCTTGAAGCAAGTGCTCTCACTGATGCAAAGGGAAACTTGAGATGTCTTCCAATAAGTAATGAATTTGCAAGTGCTCACACTGATGCAAAGGGAAACTTGAGATGTCTTCCAATTAGTAATGAATTTCCTGATTGCGAGCAAAAATGTTCCCCATCCCGCCTTCCAGCAGGTAAGCAAGATTTAAATGAGACTATGGATGAGGACATGACTGTTGATGATATGCATACATCAGCTGTCTGTGAGGTTGATGTGAGTGCAGAGAATATCGATATTCCTGGGGAAAAATTAGGAAGCCCAGAGGTTGTCTTGGATAAGCAATCTGCAGAGTATGCCAAAGAAATTGCTTATGGTGGTGACTATGAATCTGATGGTTATGACGATGAAGATGAACCTGTTTCAGATACTGAAAAGTTTGTTGAACTGCCTGAAGATGAAAATCAAGGCGAAGAAGGAGAATACAGAGAAACAGAGCTTCATGATTGGATTGAAGATGATGTGGGAGAAGAATTGGAAGATGAACATGTTGATTATGGTGATTCTGATTTTAGGGATGCTGATGATCTTGCCATGGAACAGGATGATAAGGTGAAAGATGTGGAACATGAAAGAAATTGTGGTGATAGCCAGATGTTTGAAATGGATGAGAGAATTTATATTCATCAAGAGGTGCAGGATTTGCTTGTCAGAGAAGATGTGGAAGATGCCAAACTTCAAACAACAGCAGCTGGACCAGGCGTTGAACAGAGTCTTGAAAAAGTGAAGCATAAAGTTGATGGTATGATATCTCAATCCCCTGAATTATCAAGCGAAAATCAAGGTTTGGAGATTGAACCTAATTGCAACCTAGATTTGAATACAGATTTTCTAAGATCAAGAGAAGCAAGGCTTTCAGTTTCATCACGTCAGAAATCTTCTGGTTGGGATCAATTGCCTGAAGGATTTGAAAATGCGGATGAAGCATTCAAGGCTGTCAAAGATATAATCAGTAAGCGGGGCCGAGGTTCTACCCGGCCCACTGGGGGTCGGTTGGGACCTATGTCTGGTAGGATCTCTTCCTCACGAATAGATGCTGGATTCAGGGAAAGAATGACTTCTGATGATTCTATACATGGAAAAGAAGCATTCTTTATGCGAGGAAGGTGATTATTGGTTGTGTTTTTTGTTCTTTTGCATGTCATTTTACCAATTCTAATTTTTGTTTTAATGCCTGCTTGATCATTTTCACTCGATGCGAATCAGTTTGATCCTTACCTTTGATTAAACAGGGATGGAAATCTTTCTACGAGTCCAAATTTTGCTTCAAGAAAACCAACCAGAGGCAGAATTGTGGGAAGAGGTGGGCCTTCTCGGGGTATTCATCACAGAGGAAGGGGTGACCCTTGGGGTGATGGTGCAAGCAGTCATTGGGGTTCAAGTAGGCATCATTCTCCTCCTGACTATTATGGCAGTAAAGTTGGATTTGGATCCCCTCGATCTGCAAATGCTGCTGCTGTTTCTGCTGCCAAGGTTGAAAGTAGTGGGTTTCTTGTTGCTAGTGATGGCACTGTAACAAAGATTGCCAGGGGAGGTGTCCGTGGTCGTAGAGGCCGTGGTACATTGATGGGAAGGGGTTCTGCAATGGACATCGAGGAGAGCCTGGATTTTGGAATTCAGATGAGCATGGGACCTGGTGCCATGATGTCTGATACAGGGTTGAATACCACCAGAGGTCGGACCATCACTATAGGTCCTGACAGAATTGATTCTGGTGGTCGTGTAAGCCGCGAAAGATATCGAGGACCATCATTTGGACATAGCAGGTGGGATCATTCGATTAGTGATTCTCCTCGCAGGTCAATGGATCATCGCTTGAGAGAAAGAAATGGGAGTTTTTCACCTCCTCCAGGAAGGAGATTGGCTCGTATGCCACGTTCACACACAGAGTCTCGTTCAAGGTCAAGAACACGATCTCCACGGCTTAGGTCCTCTCCAAGGGGAAGGGCTGGTGCTGGCATTGATCGAGGACCAACAATCAGAAGACGGAGTCGGTCTCCTGCACTAAGGTCCGAAGCTAGGATAGAGAGGATGAAGTCCCCTATATATCATCGGGTTGGCTCCTTTGAACATAAAATGTCTTTTAGAACTCAGCGGACCTCACCACAATCATCAAAATGGTCCTATGACAGAAGGGATACGGGCCATTTCAGGGATTCTGACTACAGGAGACCTTTTGTCCGCTCAGGTAGTCCAAGGAGAATTTCTCCTCGAGTTGTTCATGAATCCAGTTTGACAGAATCACCTTGTAGATTAAAGCACAGTGAGTATCGAGGGTCAGTATATTCTTCTCGAACGGCAGAATTAAACAGCGAGACTAGACGCTTCAAGCATGATGAAAATGATGATGTCAGGGTAAAGCACAGTGATATATCTGGAAGGGCAGCAGGTGAAGGAAGTGGCATGGATGTTAGACGCTTTAGACATCAGGATAATGAGGGTGACTGTCAACCTCGTAGCTCTTGTGCCAAGGATACTGGGATCTCAAGAGAACAGGTCATCGAGGACCACAATAACAGGTTATAAACACATTCTGGCTGCCATGAACTGTCTTGGAGAGGAAGTTAGCTTTATTGTGGATGAGGCATGGATGGCAACATTTGAGTTATGAGCTTATTACAATAATCAGAAGGCTTCCCTTTCAGTTTTAGTGCAGGGAATGTATCTGGTTAGGTTGATGTTCACTTATTGGGTTCTAAACTCCACAATATATTGTAAAGTTTGAGAGTTTATACTAGGATCTTTGCAGGTTTGGTTTTATAAGTTACATGCTTATCATAGTATTGACTACTACCTATTGTACCATGTCAATCTCTTGGAACTCTTGGGTGGATTCCCCTTTTATAAGTTGGCATTCATCATGTAAAAGTGGTTCCAAGTCCTGTGCCTTTTCAACCCAACTATTGGGATTTCTACTTAGTGGTAAAGATCCACTTTCTTGGTCTGAAATCATGCAGATCAGGTATTGGTACTGTTGGATTTTTGATACTATATGTCAAAATGTGTCTCTTCTGCTCGCGACTTACCATGTTCATTGTATAAATGGGCTGCAATGAGTAGCTCTAACTCAATTTTGTTTTTCTTCAGCTCCTGTGATTTTTATTTTGCGCCTGCGACCATTTGTGGAAATATATGGTTCTCAATGAAGCCGATTTGTTCATTTTTACGTCTCTTGCTGTTAGTAGAACATTTCAAATTCCCCTTTATATCAAATAAATAAATTCGATCTCTTATTTTGCAACATGGACGGTCTTGCAGTTTCCACAAACCTGAACACATTGATTTTGTCATATTTCTTTTATTACCATAGAATTGCTGTGATGAAACACCTAATTCAAGCAGGGTCAGATTTTTGAGTCAAACTTGCTGATTCGATCGTTTGGGTGGCCATTGAATGACAGTGGACAGTGCACTTCTGATGTGAGCTAAGAAATAAGTGATTGTATTCCCTCCTTCGCAAAGGGGAAGTGATTACATTCAAAATTGCTCTAGTGTATTGTATTCCCTTCTTTGCAATGGGGAAGTGATTATATTCAAAATGCTCTGGTATATTTTCACACAAAGGGGCTGCGGACAATTTTAGAGGGTTTTCATGTCAAGCCTCGTGACCAAGCTTTGTGTCATGGGGTTAGACTCTCTAGTGCACCCAAATGGGCTTTGGGAATGGGCCCAGTGCCACATGGGTGCACTAGAGAGTCTAGAGGCAGACGCTGCCCCATGCAAGAGTAGGGTTTCATGAAGAGAACTAAGGCTGAGATGAACGATGCAAGTTGGGATTGTGACTCAAGCTGAGTCCAACTTGTGTGTGTGACGTTAGCCTAAGTTGAGAAATTGCATTGATGCTGTGGATTCAGCACTTGGATGTTTAGGCGAGTTGGGTCAGTGTTGGGGTGTGAGGTGTAGTCTGGGCGTCTCCAAAGTCCAAACGACAGTTTTTGGGCTAAAAATGGTCTTGGAGATGGAACCATTGCTACATGGGTGCATTAGAGAGTCTAACCCTGTGACACACTGTCGTACATGCTTATATTACAACAGATTGTTAACATGGAACTGCAAGTTGATTGAATATAGGGACACCCTCAAGGTTCTCATGCACTCAGGCTTTAACCCCCCTCTTCACAGCATCCGCCCCTTCCCAAACCAACAATCTCAAGACACATCTTTATGGTGGCCTCATAGGTCCTCGACCAACCTTTAGACCTGCACAAATTTGTGCAACACCATTCCTAAAGAACAATCATTACCCTCATTCCCCCCCTAAAAAGAAAATGTGGAGGGTACCAAAAAATGGAAAACCTTCCAAGGTAAATTCACTTTTGGATGAGATGGAACACGGGTTCGAGGGTGCTTTATTTGGTCGCAGGTTATTCTTTGGTTCAAGAGAATTGGCAGCTGGCTGGATTGGGGAACTTTCTGATGATGCCAAAGGGCTATTTCATGGCCATCTTTTTCTCAAAACAGGGAAAAAATCAAGTTTTCAGGGGTGGCTCTCAGTGCATGGGAAAATCTGGGCTAGGAGTAAAACGAAATTGAGAAATCTACCAAGTATTGTCCCTGTTTCTGTTTAGGCTTTTCCCTCACAAAATGAATGTTGACAGGATCATTGCTAGGACAGCTTCTATCGACTTTAACTATGCTCGGATTTGTGTTAAATATAAATATGGAGAAGCCATTGCTAGACATGATATTATCTAAAATAGGAGGAATTGAGTGTGAGCAGCCCATGGCGTGAGAAAAATACTCTTGCAGGATTTGCATTGAGCAGTGCATGACAGTCGAGTATGACCCTCCCAACAAGCCCAAGAACAAGAAACAACCTGCAACAAATCAAAGAACAAAACATACGCAAAATGCATTAGATAGCACAGCCCCATGAAACGACCAGAAAAAAACATCAAAGACAAACAAAATAAAGATAAATTACAGCAGGCCTATTTAAGGAAGCACAAAGGAGCAGCCCCCTCAGCGTAATAGGTTAGCCTTCCATTTGAGGCTTTCCCTAAACCAGAAATGGAAGATGTTCAAGGTAGCAAGACACCAACACAACGTCCTCAATAACACTCCAAAGTGCACAACATAGCAAACCCAACAAAGCAACAAGAAAATCCAATAGGGACGACAAAGGAAAGCTTGTGTCTTGTGATCGCCGATGACTTGAAACTTAACAAAAGAGGTTCACAGAGGAATTCTTGAATTCTGACTTACCTATGAACTGGGAGTGACTGAAAGTGGCAAAAAACAATGCGATGGTTCTGAAGCAAACCTAAAAGAGGTGCAGTGATGTGTTGATGCATAGAAAATGACCACATTTGAGTCGGTTTGGTACTGGTTGATGACCACTTTCGAATTGTGTCGATATTGGCAGATGATGTCAGATCAGTCTGAAACTTTGCAGATGTCTTTAGCAGGTCCTGCTTGTCATAAATCTCTCTTAGATTTGTTGATTAGAGGCATGAAACTTCCATAATTGCTTCTCCTTGCTCCAAATCCTAGTTTTAAATCCTAGTTCTGACAACATACCTTGTAAGACCTTAAAAAATGTTGCTTATTTTGGGGGCATAGCTTAATCAAACTCATGTTCTCGAAAAAAGTTGGCAATACTTGTGTAGTCCAACAATCAATCGTGTATTATGAATATCTTAACTTTTATCTTTATGTATGAGATGCAATCAAGTAGTCAATTATGTATGCTTGTTCACTAATCTTTTGTTTGGGACGATCATGTAACTAACAATCTAGTATGGTCATGCGGTAAAAAGCGGTGTGTGTGAATAGATCAAGGCACTTTCGTGATGATGTGTGCTCTGTGGGTACCAAATGCAACAATATGCCCATGTATATACTAGTAATTGCTCCAAAGGTACAAGTTACGCTTGAAAGAACATAATTTTCTGTTTTTTTTGTAAAACAGGGTTTTGTAAAGTAAAAGTGTGTAAACACTGAGTGCAAACTCGCTAAAAACCATGATTGCTGACCACGTCTCACTTTTTGTGCACAAAGTGTTAAACAACAATAATCTTATATTTCTGGTAGAGGTGATGATAGAAAATGATGTCATGTTCTTTATGCGACATGAAAATGCATTCTGTGAGGAGACATTTCGTTTCATGGCAGACTTTGTGCGATGGCGAAGGGGTGGGGAAGGCAAGGGCATACAAAACATGGAAGTGGTGAAATATTTCAAGGTGCGTTGGGTGGTGAGGGCGACGGGCAATGAGAAGGTATTTTAAGTGATATCGGACACCCGAGGACCCATATTGTACACCTAATCCGGATTCAATGCAATATGAATTTGCATGCTCTGCACCCATCACAAAGGAGTCTGCTACTTGTAGTGCGATGGCATCTTTGATTTCCTTGTTTTTATTGTCAAGTGTGGATGAAGACATCATAAAAACTGATTAGATTGCAACAGAGCCATGCAAAACATCGAGGTTTAGAGTCTATATCTATCTATACTAATTAAAAATATTATATATATATATATATAGACACACACACAAAAAGAGGTGTAGTCTCAATCCAAGGTGTAAGACATACATGATATAAATGGGCAAAGAGCTTAACACCGACTTCACCAAAGTTAACCTCGTTGCCAAGGAGAGGTGTTTTCCTTTCCATCCACAAAGGCGCCTTTGAAACGAATTTATCATAATCTGCCATTGTGCTGATTTCACCTTCCATTCAAAAGGGGAACTCCGAGATAGTTGTGCCGTAGGTTGCCAATCTTAAAGCCCAAAATTGTAGAAATCTGATTATGCAAGGAGACCAAAGTATTAAAAAAGAAAAGATTAGCATTATCATCATTGATGAGTTGACCTTGAGGTTGAAGAGAAATTATCAAGGATTCACTTGAAAGCCTTTACTTATCCTTTCAATACTATCCCAAACAAGATGGTGTATGTCATAACATTTAGAAACATATTTATAATAATTATTAATTTAATATATTATTAAATATATTAATTATTACTATAATATAATAAAATAATATATTATTAGGGTAATGTATAATATATTATAAAATTTAATACAGTTCTCACACACATATAGATCGATAACTAAGAGTTGAAGGGTCCCTTATTGAAAAAAAAAATATTACAATTATTACAAAAAGTTAGTTGTCAATAGGATAAATATCTAGAACAACATGGCCAATCAATTAAGATAAAGTATTCGACAAAACAAAATCAAAAAATCAAGACAAGAAGCTATTTAACCCTTTTTGTGTTAAGGGTAGGGAGAATAACCTAATCAATTATGGAATAAGCTACTCTGAAGGAGAGCAATCAAATAATTCAGATTTACAATATTCTGATAAATATATTAAATCTGAGAATATATTAAATATATAAAAGTACAATGCCAAACAACATTGTGAAAGTAGTAATGTGAAATAAAAATAACACTTAGCTTATGCAATGATGTTCAAGTAGATCTGATAAGCACAAGTATAGAAGAACACAGTCTGAAGGTCCACCTCAATTCGTTAGTATGGAAATTAACCTTTTGTCAACTAAGTGTAGATACTAAAATTTGATTTATATAGTACCTCAGTGTTGTACACTTGGCAAATACATATCATGGCTTTACCTTTTAGTTCTAGATCTGTTTGCTGTGAAAAGGCTTGTGCTCACTATTTTTTTGTGCCTAATTGCTTATCTCTTAGTCCGACCATTGTTACTCTAAAAACCATGCCCTCTATATTATGCAAAAAACTCTAAACTTGATTATTATCCTTCATTGTCATTATGGACTTGTCCCTGTTTTCTAGTTCCCTGGACACTTTTGTCCCAAGTAGACACATGCGTCGATACAAATGGTCACTTTTTTTATAAGTGTCTAGTGTCCAAAAGTCATCCAATTTTTAAAAGAAACATATCGTAAAGGTCAACTCAAGTGTTTTAATGTGAGATATTTTAAAGATGGACTGATATATATATATATATATATATATATATATATATATATATATATATATACAAGATCAACTCTCATTCATTCCTCCCCTGAAAATCACATAAAACTCGCAAGACAATATACCAATAATAATAATTGGAATATGTAGAATATAATGTAGATCAAAACAACATAATAGATATTGATGGGATAAGATTCCAAATATTAAATATATGCAAAAATATAATAATACCCTTATGGTAGGGCGACACCATACACTACTCTTATAGGAAAGAATAACTCCGCAATGCCACTTCGAGGATGACAACCTTTAATGTCTTTCTACCAAATAGAAGACTCAATAGTTACTTGATTGATGTCCTTTAAAATAACATTCATCTCATATATATAAACATCTAATAACTAACAATGGATTGGTAACCTCATAATCCCAATGTACGTCAACTATTTTCCAATGTATTAATTCTATAAGTTACTCATTTATCTTAATATATTGGACTCATATAACTAACTAATGAGAATATGTGTCACATGTCCGCATCTTCGTCAACCCATATACATTAATATATGATATCTCTAAGTACATTGCATTTCTTCTTTCGACATATTTTGTTCTCAAACCATTAAAAAAAATTAAATAATGAGTGAGTTTCAAATCATTGCACACTTGTATCCAAGCTTGATCATCTAACTATCCATATGTAATCTTGGTAGGTGATAGCTCTCCAACCTTGTTTTCAAATTCGATTATGCTACTTTGATTCCATTCACGACCATAACTGTACTATCTTGATGCCCATGCATAATTATTCCTCATTTGATTCCATGTATCATATTTTGTTCAACTACTATGATTCCATGCATGACCATATTAGTTATTCTTTCATGCATAGTAATAGTGATTTTTCCACTGATTCCACGTTCCATATATTGTTTTGCTACTTTGATTCCATACCTGATCATAGTAGTTATTCTTTGGCTTCCATGTGTAGCCATAGTGATTGCTCCATTGATTTCTTGTATAACCATAGTGATTGGTAGTCTGAATTTCCTGTATAGCCAAAGTGATTATTGTTATGACACTCCTTGACATGGCTCCATGATTGTTACCTTTCATGATGATGTGGATGTCTATATACATATCAACTTTTTATTCCATCTCTTCCACCTTTTTTTTTGGTAGTTCCTTTATCTCTTGAGAAGTGTTCTTTTCTGATTATATTATTTTTCATCTATGTCGTCATCTGAATATTTCTTATGCTCTTCGTTACCTAATTCAATCTCATCCTCATTATCCACCTTGATTGTTCTTTGTGCCTTTCCAACTATGATATCCTGTAAAATGACCTTCCTTTCTTGTACCAAAACTTATGAAATGCTTATGTTCATTTATATTTATTGTTCGCAATGTCTGTAAACAAGGATATCCACGAACAATATCCACACCATCCATATCCAAAAGATAACAATCTGAGTGCAAAACATATTTGTCCATAGTGAGCTTCAAATCTTCGAAAACTTAAATATTCTTACCATCTACTTGAACTTCCTTGACATTCTTTACTTGAACATGTAGATTTTGAGCAACATCAATATTGATGAAACTATACTCATTGTTAGGGTTTATAGACACAATGACCGTATTTAGTGGAATGCATTTAAGAAAATTATAAAATTGATTGATTTTTTTGGAGATGAATTATTTGAACCCTTATCATCCAATCCTTATTCTTCCTCTTAGAGATCCTCTACCTCTCCTTTTACACCATCTGTAACCTCCACATCATCATTATGCTCTATTTATTTTTCTTCATCATCACTTGCATGTTCTTCCTCATTGCCATCATTTTCATTAGTTTCTTTTTCTTTTTTTCCATCTTCATTCTCTGTGGTATCTTATTTATTATGATCATCATCATTTTCATCTCCTTCTTGGTTTTCATCATCTTGAGCTTCTTTGTTCCATTAATCTAAGAAAACTTGTTCCATTTCTTCCCAGGTAAACTTCCATCATTTTACTCCTAGCTCATCCCACCAAAGTGTTGTAGGACCATCATTTTTTTGACAAATGTTTTTGCCACCAATTTATTTGAACATTATAATCCTTAAAAAAAGAGCCACCATTCACTAGCATCAATATCATTCTCCCCTAAAAATACTTGTAACTTCATGATCTACAAAAAAAAAACAATTAATGAAAAAATCATAAAATTTCAATAACTCATGTGAAACTGAGATAAAAAGTCCAAAATTTGTACTGTAACTTCCATGTATGATATTAAAACTTCAGTGAAAATTTTGTAAAAAAATTCTAAAATTTTCGGCATGTAGAGTAATCTAATGAAAATTCATAAAATTGCGATAACTCACATAAAAATTATCAAAAAATTACAATTTTTTTATTGTAGCATTTTTGTATGTTCATACGAAATCACTAAAAAATTCATAAAAAAATTCCTAAAATTTCAGAAGATACGATTAATTTATTACAAACCCTAAAATAGTAATAAATCCCTCAAAACTAATTATAAAACCTTGAATTTTGTATTGTGAATTCCTTGAAATATTCTTCAAACTCCAAAAATAATTTTGTACAAAAAATTTCAATAGATTTCAGGGATAAGTGATTCTCTAAAATTAAGATTTCGTTCATAATGTCTGGCCAAATAGATGCTCTGATACCACTTGTTATGATCCACACTTATAATAATTGAGATATGCAGAATATAATGTAGATCAACACAACACAATAGAAATTGATGGGCCAAATTTTTTAAATATTTAATATATGCAGAAACATAATAATACCCTTATAGTAAGGTAACACTATACAATATTCTTTTAGGAAGGAATAACTCCACAATACCTCTTCGAGTGGGACAACCTTTAATATCTTTTTACCGAATAGAAGACTCAGTATTTTACTTGATTGATGTCATTTACAATTATATTCATCCCCTATATAAAGACATCTAATAACTAAAAATGGATAGATAACCTCATAATTCCAATGTAGGCTGCCCATTATCCAATGTATTAATTCCAAAAATTACTTATTTATCAAAATATATTGGACCCATATAACTAACTAATGAGAATTATACCACATGTCAGAATCTCTATCAATCTATATAAATTA
Source organism: Torreya grandis (assembly GCA_037957365.1). Taxonomy (NCBI): domain Eukaryota; kingdom Viridiplantae; phylum Streptophyta; class Pinopsida; order Cupressales; family Taxaceae; genus Torreya; species Torreya grandis. Next base: position 2,862,136 of record JARHVA010000819.1, on the reverse strand, counting down.
ATATATCATATCCCTAGGTACATAACATTGCCATATACTTTCAAAAGAGATTGGTATATATACAAGACCAACCCTCATTCATTTCTCCCCTGGAAATAATAGAGAACTCACAAGAAAATATAAAAAGAAGCATTCAATCAACCATTCAAGTGATCAAACTTTCGCTATTTGTTCTTATTTACATATCAATCATAGTAGTATTTTCACAGGGCTAAAGTATTCAAAGGGTAACTCATGAACCATATTTTTTAAGTTATAAGCTATGTCATTACATGTATTTGATTATCACACATTGTATCTTTATGCACTCACACTCTAACACGTAGATGAGAACTACATAAATATGAGGTCCTCTTTGGAGTATTGGCTATGTAGGAAACACCCATTGATAGAGGGGTCCTTAGGACAGCTTGACACCATGAGCCTACTAACTCATACCCCCCTCACAATCACTCCAAGGGTGAAGAACTAGGGTTTGATTATTTGATAAAGAGTGATAACATGTGTACATGATTTGAAGATATCAGAAGAAAGATGATAAAAATTCGAGAAGGATCTAGTTGGTCACATTCATATCTAGTCAGTATTTCGTACAAGACACTTGTGGTATAGTTAGATACATGTGTTGATGTAACTATCCAGATCTGATAGAAGTGTTTGAGATCATAAAAAGAATATTTCTAGAATTTGACAACAATTCTAGTAGCATCTTCTAGTCCATATCCAGCATGTTCCTACCTGGACTTGCATGTGCACAATAAACTAAGTATCATTTGTTTATAATTCATTGACATATTAATGAATAGATGTACTTTGCTAATTTTAGCAAATCTTAGTTATATAAATTCAGAATATTGTTTGTCTAAGTATTTATTTTAATTGGACTACTTATTAGATTAGTTCATCATCCTTGTTTAAAGGATAATCTAATCCATTTAACTCTATATAACCCACATATTTAAATTTAGAGTTAAACATTTAGTGAACCTAACCTTTGGTCTCAATACCCTAGTGTACTTAGGGTTTCTTGAGATTTATCTGAAATTTGATTTCTAAATTGTAAATATTTTAAAATCAGATTGCCATTAATCATGGATGCATATATAATTAATTTCCTTTTAAAACATTTATTTTTAACCCTTGTTTGTTATACTTCATACTTGTATAAATTAAACAAAAAGCTAAGAAAGGATAAAAATCAAGTTTACTTATACAAGTCCTTTTGCAATACTATAGAGCCGGTATATAGATGTCAACATGCATGCTACCAAACCTTTGTTCCACCTAGATCCTATTCAATTCATAACTACCATCCCGCACCTATGACTTATATTGGATTTCATGGTCCACACTGTCACTAATCGAAAGGATAAGGGTGCGCAACCTATCCCACCACATGTTACTATACAACAGGTTCCTCCTAAACCTAAACTTGTTATCAAATCAAAAGGATATGATTTTATTGACCAATTGAGTAACACACATGATAAAATTTCAATCCTCAAACTCCTAAAGTAATTTACTATATACAAAAATATTCTAAATGAATCCTTGTGTGAAACCTAAGTACCAAGCGATAGCAAACCAATTTATTTTGTAGATATTATGTAATATCTCAAAAAAATACAAATCTTATTACCTTTGATCCAAAATATTTACCATATAAAAATATTATTCACTAAGATTTTCCTTTGTTCATACAAGTGAGTGTGCATAATAAGGAAATCAAAATAGTGTTAGTTGATAATGTTATAGGGCTAAACATTTATGGCATGGATTTCCTAACCACTTGGGTATTAGTGTTGATATTCTTCAAAAATAAAATATGCATATAAAAATATTTGATAATTCATGTAGCCCTCAAGTTGGCCAAATCACATTAAATGTGACATTGGGGCAAAAAACGGTTCCAACTACATTCAAAGTAATGTCTCAATCATTGCAATATAACTTACTTTTAGGTAGACCATGTATACATACCATAGAATCCATCCCATCTACATTACATTGATGCGTTAAATTTATACATGATGGGACCTTAATCATAATGCCTACTGATGATAAACCCTTCAAATTTTGTAAAATGATACATTTCGACACAGAAGGGATAGCTACAGTGGTACCAACTCAACAATGTATTCCACTTGTAAATATACAAACCTATGAAATGGATTATTCAAGTACAATGACTCCTTTACCTCAAGAAATAAATAAAGCACTAACCACTAAGGTGCACATGGTTGCACATCAAGAACAAGAGCCATTATTGAAGGAGCCAATGATACCAAAACAACAAGAAAATCAAACATTTGAGCTTCTTTTATTGGTTAACACTAAGCAACAAGATGAAAAAGTTTCAAACTACTATGATACTGATGATGAACTTATTCATGATATGATTGATAAACAACTACAAAAAATTACTTTAGATCCACTTGAATATCTTTGCATAACTTATTCACACCTATAGGACTTGGTACATACAAGTTAAATTTATCACTAGAGGATATAAAACCACTTTCAGATAAGGGCAAGGAAAAATTATCAGATGAACATATAAATGATTGTTATTCAATCCATTCCTCTTTGCTAAAAACATTAAGCCAACCTTACAAGGGACCGATGCAAATACACCATGTAGACAATGTGGAGTCCTCTCAAAATATTCCATAAAAAATTATCTAGATCTTAGCAAATTAGGATGTTTTAGATTTAATATTTCTTATGTTACTTGAGCATCACATGATATATTTACCTCCTAATAGACACAGATCGGGCAAAAAACTCATTCCTAAAGAGGGGTCACTATATTGTGCATATCACCAACCATAATATAAATCAATGTGCGACATTGTAAAATCATATTCAAAAATACAAAGGTGAGGGGCGCATAAACATTATGCTCGAGAAGCAAAAGCCACAAAATAATTCCAATCTTTTCACACTAAAGCAATTTTCAAAGTGAAAGGCATTAAAATATAACAATTACCACAAACATCGATGGTGTTTCTTACTCGTATTTTCAAATTGATACAAATAATCCGGACACTCTTTGTATTAACATTGTTCTATTTACCCTGAATCTCTTGGATATATTTACTTATAGCCTACAAACCTAAATTGATAAATACCATCATATGGGTAATGGATGCTAAACCAAATCTCACATTTTTCCTTGGAAAATATTGGGATATTGAAATGAAAGCAACAATTGATACCATCAATATGTGTCTTACAAATTCTAAAATAAACTAATTTACATACCACATAATGGACACAATGATAAACCTATAGCAACGACAAATGTCATTCCCTTACCAGATGATACTGAATCACTAAAAATGATGCAACACAAACACCAGTGGAAAAAAGATGATCTTGGAAAACCTTTATATAGTCCTTTATCTTTTGAATGGGATGAATCATCTCCTTCCATTCCAATTAAGCTTCGAAAATCTTCAAAATTAAAAAATTACTAATCAAATATTTTAAAAATATTAAAAACATTAAAATAAATTCAAAAATACCAAAAATGTTAAGCATATTCCTAGTTGTACTATTTATTATATATATGTTGTTACTCCATGTTAGTAGATAACATATCATTCTTTTCCTATATAAACATGTTTCACCCTTCATTTGAGTGTGATACAAGCATACCTAGATACATGATATATGCACATATAGATGTTGGGCCTTCCCTTCACTCATGCCATAAGTACGTTGGGGGCATTTGATACTTTGATCATGATACACTTATGTTATATTATTCCATGATCACTTTTCATTATCATGTTTGAGCTTATACTTTTACATAAGCATATATCCATGATTATACTTTTCACAGTGTACTTGATATGCTATGTATTTAATATTCTGCAAACACATATGTTTAGGAATTAGTATGTCATGTTCATGATGGTTGCCTTTATTCTATGCTTTCATTTATGAAATTCCTTGAGTGTGTTTCTTGCTTGTTATTGTTTTGCATTGTATGACCTATTTGAGAATTTGAATATGCTCTATTGATTGTGGCCCACATGCCTTTACTTACGTATTTAGATATTTAAATATGCCACTCTATGTTGTATGTGGACATTTGAATATCATTTCTATGATCTTTAAAAATTTGACTAAGTCATGTCCCTTCAATTGCATGGAATTTGAACATGCCCCTTGTATGAGGTGTCATTGGACCATTTTATTTTTGATTTGCTCTTGAGTGCTCTTGTATGTGTGCTTAATTACTTGCTATTTTTTTTTTAACTCTATAGACATTGTCATGATTTATATCATGCATCTTAGGACTTGATGTGATCACATACTACATATTTTTGAATCCCCCCAAAATGAGGCTGTCGGGTGGGGGGGGAGGGGTAGGCATATTAGTGGGGGCATGTCATAGAGGCATGAATTCCACATTTTCATAGTTCCATATTATAGTGAGGGCATGTCAAAAAGGCATTACCTCTACACTTATTTAGTACTCAACATATCCAAATTATAATGGGGGCATGTTATGGAAGGATGTTCTCCACATTTACACTAGTTATTAAATTCTCTAGATTCAATGGGGGCATGTCATAGGAACATGTCCTCCAAACTTGCACTGATTTTAAATTCATCATATTTCATAGTTATATGATTCATATATATATTTGTGGCAAAATTTTATACATTGTTACTATTATTTTACCCAAGTTTCATCTTGAGACACATATGAGGTGCATATACCATGGAAATGGCACCTAAAATTACAAAATCAAATCAATTTTTTATATTTCAAATATTATTATGGATTGTTATCATACCCAGGATGGACTGTTATCAAGCCAATCTATTGCAATAGTTGGTTCAACTTTGGAATCTTGAGTTGATTAAATCGATCAATCTTACCAAACTTATAAGATATATTTGATTAAATAATCTAAATTTACTATACTTATTAGTCAGATTTAATTAAATCATCTACTCTCATCAGATATATAGTGTGAGTAGATTAAATCAATCACACTCACCAAATTACACAAATATTTGGGTTGCATGATTGAGATGAAACAAGCTCAATCTTGCTCTTTTTACTTTTCAACATTTAAAATTCTTTAAATTTCATATTTCATATAATGATTATATACTATAACATGCACTTAGTTGCAGGTTAGTCACCAAAAAAGCACTCAAATTGGGATCATGCAATGGAAAGGTGTGTTATACATGCCCAGGTACACATTTATTTCCTTTAAACTAGTAATTTCATTACTAGATTAAAGGGAGGTCAAATAAAAATACTAAAATCTGATTTATATAATATCTCAATCATGTACACTTGAAAAATACTTATCATGACTATATCTTTTAGTTATAAACCTACCCACTATTGAAAGGCTTGTGTTCATTATCTCTTTATGTCTAATTGCTTATCTCTTAGTCCGACCATTGTTATTCTAATAACCAAGACTCCTATGCACTATAAAAAAAAATCTAAACCTAATTATTATCCTTCACTACCAGTTATGAACATGTAATTATTTTCTATCTCTTTAGACACTCGCATCCTAGGCATACACATGTGTCGATGCAAGTGTTCAATTTTTGTACAAAGTGTCACGTGCCCAAAAGTCATCTAATTTACAAAAGAAACATATCCTAAAGGCCATGGTAAATAATTAAATGTGAGATATTTCCAAAGTTATTGGTATACATACAATACCAACCCTCACTCATTCCTCACCTGGAAATCACATACAACTCATAAGGCAATATACCAAGAAACATTCAATCAAGCATTCAAGTAAGAAAAATTACCCTATTTGTCTTTATTTCCATATCAATCATATGATTAGTATTTCCACAATTATGAAGCATTCAAATAATAATTCATGAGCCATATTTACCAAGTTAAAAGCTAGGTCACTACATCTCTTTACTTATCACACATTATAACTTTGTGCACACATAATCCAACACATAGGGGAGACCTACATAACTCTAAGGTCATTTTAAGAGTATTGGATATGTAGGTAACACTCATTAATAGAGGGGTACTTGGGTAAAGATCAACATTATGAGTCTAATAACCTATTTTCCTCCATAGTCACTCTGATGATGAAGAGTTAGGGTTTGATTATTTGATAAAGAGCGATAAACTGTGCACATGATCTAAAGACATTATAAGAAAGACAACGTAAAGCCCATAAGGATATAGTTTATCACATCCGAATCCAATCAATATTCCATATAGGATAATTACAGTGGGGTTAGACACCTATATCAATGAAACTATTTAAATTTGACACAAGTGTTTGAGGCCATAAAAATAATATTTTCAAAATATGATGGTTTTACTATGATCATCTTCCAATCCACTTCTAACTTGTTCCTACATAGACCTACATGTGCACAATAAACCATCTAAGTATCATTTATTTTCAATTCATTGTAATATTTGTCAATAAACATACTTTACTACTTTTTAGTAAATCTCAACTATATAAATTCATAATATTATTTATCTAAGTTTTCTATTGATTGGCTTGATTATTAGGTATGCTCACCATCATTGTGTAGAGGATAATATAATCCCTTTAACCCTAGATAACTTGCATATTTAAATATAGTGTTAAACATTAGGACATTAGTGTTAAACTACATACACTAGCATCAGTGCTTTTGTTTAGCTTAAAATATAGATTATTTTATAGAATAATCAGTTACACATATTAGGGTTCATTGTCACCTCACAAGTCATCAATTCAGATTGAAAGCATAGGTTCCTGAAATCAAGATTTTGCTCAAAACCCCAGGTCCTCTAATTTGGGAATGTTACCTTGAAAAATAAGATTTAGTGGGCTCAAGTGCATTCAAAATGACCTCAAAGACCCCTCTATCAATGAATGTTATCTACATAGACATATACTCTAAATAAGACCTTAAAACTATGTAGTTCTCTACTTTATGTGAGTTTGTGTGTGAATAATTATGAAATATGCTATTTGCTAGTGCATTTAGTGATATGGGTTGTAAGTTGACAAATACTGCTCATGGAATACTATTTGAATGCTTTAGACCTATACAAAGACTACTCCTATGACTGATTTAGAAATAGGGAAGAATAAGGTAATATAGCCTAGTTGTGCAAATGAGTTTTAGTAGTGTCATTTAAGCTTGAAAGGTGCTTGATAGCTTCCTAATGAATGATATTTTGAATTATTTTTATACCACAAATTTTGAAATAATATCATGAGAGGGTTAAATAAGAGAAATAGGTTAACCCGTACATATTGAGAGGTTTGTAATTTTAACAATTCAGAAGGCAGGGACACTAGCATCGACACTAATATCCTAATCTAGATGCAAGTGTCATGTAGGGTAAAAATATACCGAGGATCTATAATTGTTTGTGCAAGATGGAAATCATGTTTTATGTAGATTATAGGCTATATGTTGTCTATGTCATCATAATTTTAGGGTTAGACTATATAAAAAATAATTAGGAATAGTGAGATGGTGAACGTGATCCTTCAAAAGTGGGAGGGTCATAAACTAAAGGGTTGAGCCATGATTGGTATTTATCAAATGTAAAAAACTAGTATGTCAAATACAATTAGATTTTAATATCTATATAAAACTTTGATTACAAAAATATAGAGCAAAAATAGACAACCAAGATAACCAAAAATCCACTAGAAGACCACAACCCATCAAGAACATGAATGGGAGTTTGAGTCAAGATCTTCAAAGTCACCACTCGTAGGACTAGGAAAGCCTCCACCACTGCTTGAAGCAATCTGAGTGGCTACCTTAGAAGACCCTGTTTAAGCCAAACCCAAGCCCTACTCCTCAAACTATATAATCACTAAAGGCCCAACCTTGCTAGACCCTTTCTTACTATGGGTCATAACACCCCCCAATCCTAGAGTATGATGAGCCATGATAAAACACTCCCCTATATGACACGAAGAGGCCTAAAGGATGGAATACAAAGACTACATATCTCAACTAAGGGAGAAGATAAAAACCCTAATTTCCACCCTAGAAAGGAAATTCATAAAAACCACCTTAGATATAGAATGCCTATCCTGCAATAGGGCCCCTAGCACTAGAATGGGAGATTTAACAAACTTAAGAGGAGGAGGTGGAATAACCCTCCTAGACTATGAAAGGGGGTCATTTAAAACCAAGTTGAATTGATCCATATAGTTTATAAATGAGACAAACTTACCTTCTAGGTCTTGAAACACAACCAGAGGAATCAATCATGTAACATCATTACTCAAAAAAGGTAAAGGAACGTGAATACCAATGCCCAAATCACTAATATCCTGAACTAAACCAACCTTGTGAGCTTGGGCCATAAAGAATTCAACCAAATCCACCACCTAATGCTTGTCCTTCATAAGAAATAACATATTTATTGAAAACATGGACACTATATCAGATTTAACCTTGACTTCGTGACAATAATTAATGTAATCCTCTCCCAATAACATTTGGATAACATGCAACACCTGACTAGAAGGCACCCAAAAAACCTTCTGTAACTTGTCCACTATCACCTTCCCCATGAATGCCCTCTCATGCTTATGACCTTGAATGAATAATATAGGATTAAAAAAACCATAACCAATGTATAATCCATGATTGTAAGCCAAATGTGAATAAACACAATAGTTTACATAGAAACCTACATGCTAAAACATAATTGTGCCAAGCCCAAAAAGCCAACAAAGAATAATCATGCCAAGCCCTTAGGCCAATAAAGAGAAATCATGGTATGAATTTAATATACACAAGAATGCCATAATTAAAAGTCACGGTGTTAGGCATTAGTGCCACCAAGAAAGGGGTCAAAATTAATGAGCCTAAAAAATGGCTCATTATATCCATAAAATAACGTCCTTTTTCCTTGCATATGAAGTGAATCTAAATGTAGTTTCTACACTTATAATTTATTTAGAATAAAATATAAAGTATATATCATGGTTATTTATTTAAAATTCATTATTATCTCTTTGTTAGCTATTTCTAATGATTATCAGGAAAAAATGTCAATATGTGCATATGCAATCCATACTAAGCTAGAAAAAATGAAGTATGAAGAGTAACCATTTTAAAGACAATATTGGAGTAGTTTTAGAGTCTTCTACAGTAGATCCTAAAAAAGATCTAGCATTTTAACCAGTAGTTATAAACTCATCTAGTCTACAGCTACAAACTTGACTAGTAGCTATAGACTTACCTAATCTATATCTACAGACTCGCCTAGTAGCTACGGACTCACCTAGTCTACAACTATGGACTCCCTTAGTAGATATAGAATCACATATTATATAGCTAAAAAATTCATAGGAAAGCTACATACTTCCATAGGTGAGCTATAAACTTCCACAAATGAGCTACGAACTTCCATAGGCAAGCGACAAACTTTCACAAGACTACTACGGACTTTGACAGGTTAGCTACGGACTTCTTCAGGATTGCTACAAACTATGACAAAATTTCCATAGACTCATTTGAAAGGTATTTTAAGGCATTATAATTATTATTGGTCCATTCTAAGATGATCAAGATCATTTCCAGCCATCACACGAATGATTTCCATTTAGATTTTTTCTATATATAAAATTTCTATTTATAGACTGTATTCAAATATGGATTTGTATACTTAATTCCAATGAATAACTCTCTCCATATTTTGTGAAGATTGAGATTATGTTGTATTTTTATAATAAATATTTCTCTCCATATTTTTTGGAGATTGAGATATGCTAGAATATCTACGTTGTTACTCCTAAATTAGGTATTGGTTGGAAGCATGAGATTATAAATGCAACCTCCCACATCTGAATGTAATCAATCAATATATTTTTATTTCCATCATTCTAAAGCTTGTGTTTTGAATAAATTCTCTTTCAAGGAATGATTTGGCCACTCACTCCAAGAAAGATGGATCAATGTATTTTTGTTTATTTTTTAATTTTATAATTATCATTTTGTTGTAAATTATTATTTTATTTTTTTGTGTCTGTAACTATTCTTTTTTACAATTTATTGTGAACCTGTAAATATTTTATTTGTTTATCATTTCTTTTCAATTCAATAATTTACTTTCCTGTAAGTATGATTTAATTTCATGCATGTGTGATTTAATTTTTACAAGAGTGTTTTTTAATTTCTGTAAGTGTGGAGTGTGGTAGAAGGGATCGTTTGCTAGAGATCTCTTTCTCCTATTGCATATTGCTTTTGGACATCAACCCTAAATTGACATTATTAAATGAAGGGGATTGATGACCTCATCAAAAACCAACACCAACTAGGAGGGAGGGACATGCTAATATAGTTAGGATAAAATTACCCTAAGTCCACGAAAGGTAAGAGAGAACAATATAGACAAGAATAAGCTATATTATCATATCGTAGATCCTCATATTTTGAGGTGCCTTAGTTATTAAGAAATACTACAATCAAATTAGCCATTCAGAAGCAATGCTTCACTTCCCTAGATGAAAAGGACTCCAAGAAAGACTAGATTTGATCAAGAATGTTCCTGAGAGACCATGCTTTTGCCCCATATTATGAATAATATGGATCATGATCATGTAATCCCCCTCAATAATTAACTTATCCACCCCACATTTCAAGGATAATTTAACCCCTATAACTAGTGCATGTGCCCTTGCCTCATTATTACTTCCATCTTTCAACTTAAGAGAAGTTGCTCTGATCAGAGAGCCACAACAATACTTGATTATACAATCCATGGTAGAAGCACTTGGGTTGCCTTGAGAGACACCATTTAAATTTAATTTTTACCACCAAGGAGGAGGAGAAATCCACTCCACATGATCCTCCCACCTAAGAATAGACAGAGATAACATAGACCCATTAATGAGGAATAATATATAATATATAATTATTAATTATATATATATTTTATTATTGGTAAAGAATGAGTTTTTTCATGGGCCCAAAACCTTATACAACTCTAATAAAATGAAAATATAATGAACACATAAATCAAAAGACTGAAACAACCAACAATCTTGGAAAAATAATCTAGGCGAACAAAATGAGAACTAATAACAAAAAATAGTAATAATGATAACATAATAATCACCACAATAAAATATCAACAAGGATAAACTTAAGGCACAACACGATCATTGAGGTAAATTACAATGTCCCATTCCTACTTCAAGTATTATAGATGGTATTTCATGAATTCATTCTCAAGGTCCTCCTTTATTGCTTGATTCTTCTTTGACACCTAGTTCTTTTGCTCAGGCCTCCTTGGACTACCACTTCTTTTCTCTTCCTCAAGCCTTCTTGTAGAATTTATATACTAGTTTCATAAATTTTTATCGTTACTTTCTTTATGGATAACATTTCACCATCCATTTCTTACAAACTACCCTTTAACTTAATATTTTACTCCCTTAGCTGGCAAAACTCTTAGAATAATCTCCATTGCTCTCTTTATGAATGTATGTCCTTCGAGGGTTATGTGATTCCCGATTCATCTGATACTATGGGGACTCTATTTTTTCTTAGAGTTTGCTATTTTTACTAAATACCTATTTAAAAATTCTCAACTTTAAATTTGATCCATTCTTTAAGGTCTCAACCTTACTTTGAAGGTCATCATCATTAACCAACTTTCTCATGATATTTTGGTTGGCCATTGATCTTCTAGAAAAGGTACTATGGATGTTTTAGTTTTGGCTCATGTCACCCCTATGTGAGGGTTATTCTCCATTAAGAATATCCTTCTCATCATCCATAATTTTAATTACTTTTCCTTTTTTATGCTTCTGATTCCCTTCCTCCACTCTTGGGATGCCACTCTCCAAATAGGGCTTATTAATTTTGGGGAATCCACCTTTGTATTTTGATTCTTCCCATCAAGATTATCCTATGTATCTATCTTCTAAGTATCCACAATGTATCCTCTTTCCTCCTTACCCTGTTACTTAGTACCCACCAATGGGATTTTAATTTTGATAGATCTCAGTGCTTGCATGTTCTTATTCCCACCAATGAAGGGAGGAGGATTACGAGGACACTCCTTCCCCTTTCCTCTATCTTCTAAAACATTTACCACTGGGTCAACTCAACAAGAAAAAACTTTCTCTAGGCTTCTTAGACTAGTAAATAAATTAGAGCCTGATGAATGGGGGTTTCCCCCTTCCCTAATTAAACCTCCATAATTAAATTTTATAAGGACATTAGGAGAAAACAAGGAATGATCATTGGTCTAAAATATTATATTAATATATATTATAATATAATAATAAATTCTATATAATAATTATGTAATAATATAATATAATATAATATATAATATAATATAATATAATATTATATATAATATAATACTTATATATATATATATATATATATATATATATATATATATATATATATATATATATATATATATATATATATATATATATATATAAATTACCAATTATTATTTGATAATAATATTTATATAATATAAAAATATGCATAATAGTATATATAATTTTAATTGGGATATTGAATTTTTTGCTAGGTCAATATGTGGCATAGTGAGGACCACCACATGTATAACATTTAACATTTGTTGGAAAAAAGTGTGATTACTATATTTTTCTCAAAATAGTCATAGGTTTTTTTTAACCCAATTAGGAAACTTATGCTTTGAAATCATGTGTGCCTTGAACTTTATTTTATGTTGGAAGGGCCTCTAATTTTTTTTTTGATATGTTGGTGATTGAACCAAGATTATTGGTTTCTTTTCTATTTATTATTCTTATGTTGGGAAGATTTAAATGTGAACTGGTGTTTTGAAAAACCATATATGCTTGATCTACATCCCCAACCATCATATTTTGGAGTGTGTTTGTAATATTTATGCAAGTTACATGAACTATTATAATAATTCAAATAAGAATAAATAAATTTTTGAGTACATTGTTTTTCAAACTTATGTTTGATATAGTTCTTCAATTCACTAAGTATAGTCTTCCACTTTCTATCCATTTTTAGTCAAATGGGCTTTGCACCATTCTCCTAGCTTACAAGACATAGAATCTATAAAATGATTTTCCAACAATGGAAGACTCCAATCACTGGTAGCATATGCCAATATTTCTTATGTTACAAAATGATCTACAAATCTACTTAAATCACTCAACACAATTGAATATATATAATTATAATAATATATTATTATTAAATTATACTATTATTTATTATATCCATCTTATTATATATATGATATAATATTAATATTATTGATATAGTATATTATATTAAAAATATAATCTAATATTAGATTATACTATAATAATATTATATTTATTATTACTTAATAAAACTTAAAAAAATAAATGGAAGCAACGATTAAAAAAGGCAATGCATTCTTAAAATTTAGGTTAAAATGTAGTCGATAGTTAGAATAATGATGGATAAGGTTAAGTGGGTTAATAACACATAGCATAGGAGTGAATAAGCAGTAACATATGATTATTGTTACATATTTTTACAAGTGGCGATGTTAAATCTTCTTCTTTAACGATCTTTGTGTGTATTATGCGCTATGTGCTCTGTGAATGCGATGTTTCAATTTATGCAATTCTCAAGTGCATATAATAATCAACACATTTTTTTAAGTTTTACATTTTTAAAGGAATTTAATTTAATTGACTTAAAATTGTATTTTCTATGATCTTTAATTGAATTTTCTCAATACTTTAAAGAATTAAAAGCATGAGGTTTCATTAGAATCAATTATTTTAATTGTGAAATATGTGAGCACCCAAATGACAAGGAATATTAAATGAAAATTTGAAGATAAAGATGATAAATATATAAATGATGAAGATATAATAGAAAACTTTATTTGTAAAATAATTCATATCCCTTTGAGTTTGTCAAATCTTACACATCAAGAAACATAACTTTCTGGAATAATTCCCTTAGAATAAAGTCCTAACTGAGTTTACATTTGAAGTTGAAGACCATGGATACATGCATTAAATAATATTAGTAAGAAAATCCCATAAATACAAATTTTTATTGATATAATATTTCATTCTATAGAAAAATGTTTTATACTGCACTAATATTATGCTATGCTTGTTACTCCATTGAACATATATGAATCCTGAGGAAATTGACGCTGATAGCTAAGATGGCACAGTGTTATTATTATATATTTTAACCCTGTTGTGAAGGTAGGTAATGATAATTTTTATTGAAACATTGTGACTATGGTGTTTGCATGGTGATCTAGTTAAAGTAGTAATTTTAACTAATTAATAGATTACTATTTAACAAGATATATTAAAAAGGAAGTGGATTGGTTTGGTTGTCTTTTATAATTTGCTTATGTCATTTTTAGAAGTATTTCAAGTGAAATTAGATAACCATCTAAATCAAATTACATAAAATTGCATTCATTGAAATATTTAAAGGGTGTATAATTAATCAAAGAAATATTGTTGACAAACTATATTATAGAAAAAGACAAGATCATTTATTAGTGGAGATTTTTTTCTGCAAGCAACAAATTTTCCATGAAAGTGGAAATAATTATTAAACTACCAAAAATTTACATGGTGTGTTTTATCTAGAAGAGAGAAAGTATACAACTTACTAAAATAGAAACAAGAATTAGTTGCTTGGATATTTATTTGTTGGAAATGGAAACATGAGATGAACCTTATAATCAAGATAATAAGAATAATAGTAGGAAACTCTTTTGTAAACTAATTGATAGATAAAATCTAAATTTAACAACTAAAATTTTCCTTGACTCAGGAATGACACAAGTATACAGTTAAAAGGGAAAAATGTAGAAATTAATTAAGTTGGTGTGGGCTTCCATTTAGTGAAATTGTTAAAAAATGTGTTCCTAAAATGAAAAATTCAAACCAAAGTTTGGGATCACAAGGGAAATGGGCTATTTTCCAACCCGAAGTGTGCCAAATTGTGGCTAATGAAACTTATTTATATCCACCAAGCCCCAACAAAACCAAATAAAAGAGATTAAATGAAATATAAATATAAACCCTAAAGGCATCTGATGATTTAAAGCTTCATAGAGGTCATTTGGGTAATATCTGCACTACACCCTATACTATATGTGCTAATGTCTAAACAAACATTTTTTTTTGGAAAGCCAAGATTTTATAAAGTATCCCTACACCTATCAGACATACAATAGAATGTTATACGAATCTTTAGATACAAAAATGAATCTAAGGTGAAAGTTTGGAAATGAAAATGCCTTTGACATAATAAAATTCTTGAATTCAAATTAAGACTTTATTGTTGTACAAAATGGCATCTTGGAATCAATAAAAACAACAATCATGGCATAATAACATATGCAAAAACTAGGGAAATGGTTCAAAGGATGAACAACTGATACAACCACTATTGAACTAGTTTGTAGTGGTAAGACCAATATTGAACTAATTTAATACTGATCAAGGTGACCAAAAAACCTAAAATAATGATTGTAAAAGTATCTATAAGCATCTCAAAGTAAAAAAAATAATTTATTTGAAGGTTTTCAAGCATTCCAAATTGAATGGTAATATTACTATTAACCTATGTTAACCAAGTGTATAGTTGCAT
The DNA here is from genome assembly GCA_037957365.1 of Torreya grandis. Taxonomy (NCBI): domain Eukaryota; kingdom Viridiplantae; phylum Streptophyta; class Pinopsida; order Cupressales; family Taxaceae; genus Torreya; species Torreya grandis. The sequence goes on along the minus strand of JARHVA010000819.1, from coordinate 2,846,506 downwards.
GGGAAACACAAGGCAAAGAAAGGTTGCATGGGAACCAACATAAATGAAAATGTATCAATAAGAGCCTAATCTGAACCAATAATCCATATACACAAAAATATACTAATAACATAATAAATATTAGATTTGTAAGAAAACTAGGTTTATACATAATATCCAATGTTGTTGTGTGTGCATATACATCAAAATGAAATGATATACTACATAACCTTTTGTCTTGATGTTGATGCTTACCCTTTAATTACTAGTTTTATTTGTCCTATGTTTTAAATTTTCAATGGAAAAGGAGATCTTTCTCATCATATCAAATCTTAATATGCTTGATGTATAGATTGTGTGTACAATGATAAACTATTAAAAAAAAATCAATATAAACCTTAAGGAATATGCCTCAAATTATTTCCATGCCCTACCATTAGGGTTCTTACATTCGTTCATTTCTTTGGTCAATAATGTCTTAACTCAAGTTCAAATTAACATTGTAGACACCTAAAACTGGCCACCGATAACCTCCAACCAGTATTTTGACCAATTTCCATCAAAATGCACAATTTGGCCTAAAAACATGATAAATGAGTTGAAACTGACATATTCAAGTGTCGATTTTGGTCAGAGTATCATTAAATGGGATAATACAATTTATGGTCCAACTAACTTTGATAAGATCATTTCGAGTCAAAATGCTAAATTTGCACTTGGGTGCTCTGGATTGCTCTTTTACATTAAACATATTTCAAAAGACATGTGCCTTTGTTATTTTGCATTGACAACATCCTAAATGGGATAATGGTTCTAATGCATCTGACATCGACTTCCAATTTTGATTCAATCAAATTTTGGGCTAATAACAAGGCATTCTGATCAATTTAAGTAATTTGTACACAAAGTGCTTAATCATGCTTAAGAGCTAATTAAATAAAATTGGATCCTAATTAAGAATTCCCTCAGAAACTTGTTGAATACTTATTTTTAGAAATGAATATTGAATATTTGCATCATCAGGTGACATCATTTCTTGGGAAGACATCCCTAGGCCATAAATACCACAAATATCAGGATTCATGCTTCCCATACCTCATCAAAGCCGTTCCATGCCTATTCAATGCCCCTCTATCCTAAATATTAATGGAGTTATTTTTATAATGAATTTAATATTTAGATTTATCCTTAGCCATACATCTCAATCTTGAGATGGATGGTTTAGGTTGATTCTAGCCATTTTCCAAAATCTATAAATAGAGAGGCCATGAACATCATTTCTAAGCTATTTTGGTGAAAATTTATTATGCTAAAATATCTTCAAGAAGCTTAAATTTTGCAAATTTACCATGATAAATTGTTTCCAAAAATCTCTCACATGCCAAAGTTATGATGCCAAAATATTGAATCCAAAGCCAAGCAAGGTGCTAAGGAGAAATGGAGGTAGTCAAGCTTCCATTGATGCAGACTTCATGAGCACATGCCAAGAAAGCCACTACTATCAAATAATTTGGAACATTCAAGAGAGGTGAAATATTTTTTCTCTTTCATGTTTTAGTTGTGTTTCCATTCTAGTATTGTTAACTAAGCTCAACCAAGTAACTAGGCCTAGAGATGTATGTTAGCTAGTGTGTTAGTTTTTCAATTTGATTTCATTTTGTCACTAACAAGATAATAACACCTCTCTTGAGTCAAATTCCTAGTTCACAAACATTACCCAAAAGGTCACATTTTCATATCTTTCTCATATTAAATAAGGACATGATGATAAATTTAGTATGTGCTTAAATTCACAACAATGATTATGAAGATGACCAACTAATTAATTGATACATAATTGCAAAGTATATTATCTCAAAGTTTGATTGAAACCATTAAAGACAAAAAAATTTTCAACTTATATCAATCTTTCTATGAAATTTGTTATACAGTTATAAACTATGAGATCAAACTTATAAATACCAACATGCTTAAATATGGAACTAATGTCTCTGCCTATAGTAGAGATAAATATCAAGGTAACACAACATTCAAAGCTAAAGCTAATGGTGGTAATTTTCAACCTAATAATGTGACCAAGAATATAGTCAACAAGGTAGATTAACTATTAGGCAAACTTGTCCTTTCACAGCAAAGGGAGAGATGAAAATTTACATGGAAATCCAATAATCTTCAAAATGTGCTTAAACAATTGCTTGAACATGATATGCTATCTTTGCCTCCACAATAGAGTTTGACTCACCTAGGTCCTTGAAATCCAAAATAAATTTCATTAACTAAATTAAATTAAAATCACTAAAAGAGGTGCTTATTTATACAATACTAAAAGAGATTAGATCTCCTAATCTGTAGGAGATTATAACTAATCACACCTAGGAAATACCCCAAATAACTAACCTGTGTCAATCAAAGGTTAATAACACCTTGCTAAATTTATTACAATATATCTAGGGTTAATTAATTATTCTAATAATCCCCCCTTAATTGATCATAGCTTGAAAAGAAGAAGAGAGATAATTCCTGAATGCCTCAAACTTATCACGTGCAAGTGACTTCATGAAGAAATTTGCACACTAATCCTGAGTAGGGAAATATTGGAGCTGTATGTTGTGATATTGAACATGTTCATGTATGAAATGAATTTGAAACTCTATGTGTTTAGTTCTCTCATGAAACATTGGATTGTGAACAAGATATAGAATGCCCTGATTGTCACAATTAAGAATTGTAAGCTGAGCATGTGGAACTCCAAGTCCTAAAAGAATGTGACGTATCTATGTCACTTCATAGATAGCTCCTATTACAACATGATATTCTACCTCTATGGAAGATCTAGAAACACAATTATGCTTCTTACTTCCCCAAGAAATTAGACTAGATCCTAGAAAGAACACAAATCATGAAGTGGATTTCTTATCATCAATAAAAGTTGTATGATCTGCATCTATGTATCCTATCAAGAAGAACTTATCATTCTTATTATACTCTAGGCCATACTCAAATATACCTCTGATGTATCTCAATACCTAATTTACCTCTTTCCAATGTGATACCTTTGGTTTTTTTATGAATTGAGAAAGATAGTTGACATCATAGCTAATATCTGGCCTAGTATATGTCAAGTAAATGAGACTCCTAATAAACTACCAATAGAGAGTTTCATTTACTTCTAGTGATGGATATGTATGAGATAACTAAAGTCTTGTCTCCATTTGTGTTGCAATAGGCTTGCAGTCCATCATCCTAAATTTCTCAAGCAATGTCTTGGTATACTTCATCTGTTAAATAAAAATGTAATGTTCCTTCTGCCATACCTTCAAACCAAGATAATGGTGTAGTATCATGAGATCTATCATGTCTAATGATCACTTGAGATCATTTTTAGTTGTATCGATCATCTTCACTGTGCTGCCAGTGATGACTAGATCATCAACATGAATAATCACTATAACAACCTCCCCCCCATGTTCTTTAAGGTATAGGTTAGGATCATATGGAATCCTATTGAATCCATGTTGTATGAGATGCTAATCAATCTTGATGTACCAGGATCAAGGAGCCTATTTTAGCCCATAGAGAGACTTGATAAGCCTACACACTTTCTATTCCTGATTAGGTGCCACAAATCCTTTAGGTTGAGTCATGTAGACTTCCTCTTTCAAATATCTATTAAGAAAGTCACTTTTTACGTCCATTTGATAGACTTTCCATCCAAATAATGCAGCCATAGCAAAAACCATTCTGATAGTCTTTATCTTAGTTGTGAGAGTAAAAGTCTCCTCATAATCAATGCCTTATTTATGAGCATACCCTTTTACAATAAGCCTTGCCTTGTACTTATCAATACTACCATCTATTTTATACTTGGTATTAAAAAACCATTTGCATCCAATAGGTTTCTTCCCTGGTGGAAGATCAACAAGCTGCCAAGTGTTATTCTTCATCAGTGACTGATATTCTACATCCATGGTATCTTTCCAAGGTCTAGACTGTAGGGCTTCTATTACTATAGAGGGATCATATATTTCTTGCACAATACTCATAAGGGCCATATTGATCTCTTCTCAAGCCATGCTTTGAGTCCTCAATCTTGAAGTAAATGTATCTGGTACTCCATCCAAGTTAGCATCTCATATAGTACTTGTAAACCACTTAGGCATACACTGAACTATAGGTGGTGGTACTAGAGGTCTTATTTGACTATCTTCCCATTCACTTTCACCATCATTATCTGAAAATATTATAGGACTTTTTCCTATATCATTTACTTGTGTAGAAGGTGGATTGATTCCACTCTTTTCATCAAACACTACATCTATGCTGAATAGTACTATATTTTTGGTTCAAGGAGCCTGCATACCTTTGATTATGCACTATAGCCCACAAAAATACATTCCTTTGTTTTCTTATCCAACTTCTTTCTTTTCTTATTAGGAACATGCATATATGCCTTGCAACTAAAAACTCAAAGGTGAGTTACCTTTGGTTTATTCCCTGTCCAAGCTTCATGTGGTGTGATTCCATCAAGAGCTTTGGTGGGTGACCTATTCAACAAGTAGACTACAATGTGACAAGACTATACCCAATATGTATTAAGCAATTTTGCATCCTCAACCATGCTATGAAACATTTCCATAATGACTCTATTATGTTGTTATGCAACTCTATTCTGCTGAGGTGAATATGGAGCTATCAATTGACGATTGATTCCATTCGTACTGAGATAGGCTAAGAATTTTTTACTAGTGTATTCCCCCCCATGCTCTGAGCAGAGGGTCTTGATTTTATTACCAATTTCATTTTAAACTGTGGCCTTGAATTCTTTGAAGACTTGAAAATATTGATCCTTAGTCTTCAATAAATATACCCACATTTTTTGCGAATAATCATCAACAAAAGGCTGAAAGTATTTATACCCTTTGAGATTGGAAGCAAAATATCTACAAAGATCAGTGTGCACCAAGTCCAAATTACCAAGTGACTGATACTCAGTGTTTCCAAAATGATCTCTTCTTTATTTTGTTGCTAAACAACTAGTACATATATCAGAAGATCTCTTGAGTTTGGGAAGGCCACAAACCATATCTTGTTTTCTCAATTAAACTAATATCCATAACTCAAGTGACCATATCTTCTATGCCATAAATAACCTATTTTTTAATCTTTGACCACAAGTGCTTGATGATCATTTTGAACAAAATCAAGTTGAAACATTTTGCCAATGTTGGAAGCTTTGGCAATCACTTTGAAATACCTAGACTTGTCTTTGATATGGCAAAAAATTTGACCATTTTGATGACTAAATTCAACCATGATGTTGTGGTCAAGTAGTTGATTAACAAATAATTTTTTTTTAAGACTTGGAACATATAGAACATTTGAAATGTTTCAATTTTTGTTTCTAAGTTGAAGTTTGATGTCACCACTACCCTGTACCGTATATGAGGTATCATCTCCAAGTGATACATTTCCCTTTGACTCTAATTTTGTCAAAGTAGAAAACTAGTCTTTTATACTTGTCATGTGTCCAGTTGCTCCTGAGTCAACATACCAAACTACACTTGGATGATTGGTAGACTCATGTTTTTGAGTAGATAAACCATATTCCTCGTTTGAATAATTATTGTCTTTATCAACATTGCCATGTTGTTTAGGCTTGAATTTTTTTTGTTTCCACCTATTTTGTTGTTATGGTTGCTTTTTTTTAGTTTGTGGTGACTTGTTGAAAGATGACTTCTTGCTTGATGAGTCCTGTTGAAAAGTGTTGTATCAACAATGTTTCAAGTCATGTCCTTATTTTCCACAAATTTAACATGCTTTAAGAGGTGAATTATTCCCTTGTTGGCTATGTTGATTATTCTGCTTTGGAGATTGCTTTTGAACCTTCATGGGTTTCTTCCCCTTCTGATGCAAGTGCATGCTCATCATCTGCTTCCTCTAAATTATGAATAGCTTCCTCTTTTTGTAACAAATTGACCAACACCTCAAAAGTTGGTTTTTGTCCTGTGACATTCAATGTGGTCACAAAGATCCTATATGCGGGGGGTAGTGCTCTAAGGACTATAGGGACAAAAGAGTTTTATGTCACTATTTCACCCAAATATTGAAGTGAAGCCTACAAAGTTGAAACTCTTCTAAGGAATGCTTCTAGTTTTTCATTTGATTTGAGCTTAAGAGTGTGCAATTGGCTTTGAAGATGCAAGATTTGGTTTTGATTCTTAGCTTCATAAATATTTTTAAGCTTATCCCATGCATATTTTATAGTTTTAGCACTACGGATATGAGGTTGTACCTCATACAAAATACCAAACATGATTATCAACTTAGCCTTTTTATTAGCCTTGTCATATTTCTGTTGTTGATCAACATATGTTACATGTCTGACCCATGGGCCTTCAACTATTGACGAAATATCTTCAAAATCTAAATGTGTTTGTACTTCTATTTTCTATGCTACATAATTATCACCATGAAGCAATTGTGTGTTAGGAAGCATAAAATGTGGTCCCAAACTAGACATTTTGTAAGTTGTGTATGACAAAGAAATACAAGTGTGTTTAAGTGTAGAAATGAAATGTGTGTTTGAAAAAAGTAAGGAAAATGCAAAAATTCATATAAAAATATGATAAATTGTGGACTATCACACAATGGACGTTGGATTCTGCTGAAAATGTGTCCAAACAAGCAATGGAAAACTATACATCGGTTTCAACTGAAAATGCATCCGAGGAGCAAATGAGGCTACAATTTTTGATTTTGAATTTTTAAAATTTAATGACTCCAATAGATATATAATCTAAAAATATTCACTTTTAAAAAAAAAAAAACATACAAGTTGGAGTTACCAGTCAAAAGTTATGGCCTCTTAAAGGTCCAAAATACATGAACTAGTCAGCTAAACTCACAAGAAACTAAAAATTATGTAAATACAAGTGATTAAAATGTAAAAAATAGCCTTACCACTGAATATATATTAAAAAAATGTCTAAGGTGAAAAAAAAATCACCTTCTCAGGTTTCACAGATCAAATGTTATGAACCTTGAAAGAAAAGATCTTCAAATTTGGCTCATAGAGGTGAAGGACAAGCACTCAGGGGCTAAAAAAATGCCCAACAGGTGGTCATATGGAATGAATAGAGGTAGGAAGATAATGGTGGTGTGATGTTGGTGTTGATGCTGGAAGTCGTAGATCTGGGTGGTGCTCCACCCAAAAAATTGACCTTGCACCAAATGAAAACTTCCAAATTGCGCTCTACCTTCAAACTTTCATCACAGGTGCCTCAGTGCTCCATTTTCAGAAAATTAATACTTTTTGGAAATATCTCAATGAGATGAATTTGGTGATATAGGATTTTATCCATGATTATTCAAAAAAATTCATAAAAATTGCCATTTTTATGCTGTTCTTCACTTGTTCTACAAAGTAGAAACTTAAAAATAATCGTAAAAAATCACCAAAAGCTCCAAAAATTCATATTTTTTAAAAAAAATTAGTAATTTTCTAAGTAGAATTCAGAAAAAGTACAAGATAATTTCTAGAGATTCTATTTTTTTTAGATCTGACAAATAATCATCACAATGACATATACAGTCATCTAAAAAACTTAGATCTATTCCTCCACCAATTTAGAATTGGATCTTGACTAGGAATAATAAAATAAAATTTAAAGCTCTCAAATATGATCTTAGATCTGAAATTTAGCCTAAAATTTAATATAAATATGGCTAAAATTTATCAAAATAAAAAAATTGCTTTTTTTGATAACTATTCTCCTTCTGCAAAATTGGCCAAAATTTTGGTAGCATTTTGACTTGGGATGGCTAAAATTGGAGTAACGTGATGCATCCAATGATTGCACGAATCTTACTCTTAATCTCTATCGATTATCCAATGCTTCAAAAAAAAACTCCTCAAAGATTTCCTGCTCTGGTACCAAATGAAATCCAAAATAAATTTCATTAACTGAATTATATTTAAAGGACTACAAGAGGTGCTTATTTATACAATATTAAAAGAGATTAGATATCCTAATATGTAGGAGATTACAACTAATCACACCTAGGAAATAACCCAAATAACTAACCTATGTCAATCAAAGGTTAATAACACCTTGAGACATTTATTACAATATAACTAGGATTAATTAATTATTCTAACAGTCCTTGCCTAAAAACTGAGATGTTAATGCATATTGTGATTATAATAGGATGCAACATTAGACTATAAAAAAATGCGTAACTTCAAATCATAAGATAATGATTTACAAACAACCAAATCCATGTATAAGGTCACAAAAATAATTTAAATAAATTACTTGCTCAACCAAATGAACATTTTAAAGTCTTTACCAACCATCTTCTAAATCATGCTATTAAAATAAAAAACCAAGATGATGTTCAAAAACACATGTAGGGAACTTTCTCTGATTATATTCTATGGATAAAAGCCTAGAGAACAATTCTAACAATGGACCACTATTTATATGGGTTTGCATAAATATGGATTTAAAGTTACCAAAATACATTATATTTGATAATGGTTCAAGTATAAACATGTGCACAATGAATTTTATTACTAGTTATGATCTATGCATAGACTTGCAGAATGTCTCACCATAACTCATAGCCACATAAACATCCTCACTCCTTTTGCTAAACTTGGGATCCTCACCATTATGGAATCTCATGTTAAGTACATAACCTTACATTAATGTACAATAATGGCACAACACCTCATATAATTGAGAATAACCATTCTTTTCTACGTATCCTGTGTGACACTTATCATTCTGTATTAAGAGTTAACCTTAGCATATTGATTTTGTGTAGTCTCATTCTTACCACACACCTACTTTTCAATCCTCATAGTTTTTATAGTTACATGTAAGAATTCCACAACACTCGCAACTTCTGTAATCTTGTGCACTTCTTACCATAGATTCCATAAATTTTGTATCACTATACATCACCGTGTTTGATCCACAACATATGCAATGCCATAAAATACCTTACAACATCCATAAGTTCTACCAACATTGCATAGCACCTCATAATCCTCTTGCACACCATACATATTAGACATTACTTCTTTGCATTCCAGTCATCATAATATATATTTGTAAGACCATTGCATAACAACGCTCACTCATTAGCATTTTGATGCCATGCAACATGTCATATGGCATACTTTGAACTTGGGCCATGTTAGAGTGCCTCAATATCATGCCACATGTTGGACCACAACTATCATATCATCAAGGAAGATGGAATGAATCATAAATATCATATTATTTTTATATATCTATAGAGTAACCACTATGGTGGATAACATCTTCATAGATTATATTTCACTCATTTGACACCATCTAGTTATCTATGTCTCAATTTGTGCATCTACCTACCCTAGAGTTGAGATATATCACCCCATACCAGATAAAAGTTTGATTGGATTTGTTCCAACATCCAAAAAAATTTGTTTTGTACTCTCTTACATTAGTCTAGGCAATCAATAATCATGCATTCATCTTCTGATACAAGATCTCGCTCTCTCAACCTTACTATCTTATTATAGACATCTGTACTTCCCTATTTAGCATTCCAAATATAATTTGCATTTATGCATATGAGTCTTTTGCTTATCTCAAATTTATTTATATAAATTAGTAGGTTAATATTTAATTATGCATTATACCATCCATTCCTTATCTCCAAGTGTCATTTGGTCCACCACCACATAATTGGTCTTAGGCACCACCATGAAAATAATTTGCATTAGAGTATAGCTATTTATTATGCATATAAACACACAAGCTCAATGAGATAAGGAAGGATTCCCAGTTAGTTTTGTTTCAACAATATGAAAGAATTCTGTAGCAAAATTAGGATGGCTAACACCCATAAATAACTTGAGGCATCCCTAGATGTTCAAAAGCACATTGTCTATGCTGTGGAAGCACAACACACTAAATATTTTGGAAAATTAAATGAGTTGATGATGCTTCTCAGCTCAATGTCCTCATCTCCCTTATCATATTAGTATTAATATTAGTTTCATTAGTATACCCAATTCAAAGTGTAATTCAATCTTGACATCCCCATGTTCTAAGGAAAAATAAACACTATAACATTGGATCCATATGTTTGACAAATCAATAAATAATTCTTAGTTAATTGATTCACTGATACTGAGAAGATCACCTTTATGATATTGAATATGTCCATACTAGTGGTTTACTAGTGGGAAAATTTCAATGCATATCACACATAAGATTGGTTCCAATTGAGTCTTAGAATAATTTTGTTGATGCAATAAAGGATGTGTACTATCCTCTCCATCACTTTGAGGATGAATACATCAAGTTCTAAAAATTATGCCAACATAACCAATAGTTAGTGGATGACTAGACTAATGGATTACATGACTCTACTACATGCCTACATAATAACTTGATTGAAAAAATATATACTAAAGTACATCCCCAAAATCTCACCTTATATCTGTGTGAAGATGGATTTTTTAAATTCCAAACATTTGGGGTAAGCTTACTAAAATTTCACCAAGGTTGAAACCAAGTCCAAAATGAAGTAGTATATCATCTCTTCATCCAACAATGTGTGAAAGAGCCAACACATTAAAAAATCCCCATCTCAAACACTTGTGTAGAATCAAAACACTTCTCACAAATGGGAACAACCTAAGAAGGCTACACAAAACTCAAAGGATTTTTCACCTTCCAACTTAGATAAATTAAAAAATAACCTAAATGATAAGTGGTGTAACAAGATTCATTCATGTGACCATCATTATTTTGAATGATACATGTATAAATATATGCTTGTGTAATATACACAAGGTCACACTATAATTGTGAATGACACTGATCTAGATATATATTATTTGCCCACAATGCCATGACCCCATACACTTCATAGGAACATGAGTGTATCTTTCACACAAAATTTTGGATTAAAGGAAAATCTCTCCATGTTATCATTGATGATGAGAGTCAAAATAATATCATTTTTCAAGATGTGGTTCAATGCCTCATGCTTACTATTAAAACACATCCTTGATCCTACTCACTTGGATGGATCTTATCTATAATAGATATACAAATCTAATGAAAATGTGCTTTCCAAGACAAAGCCAAGCAAATGGAGGATAACGTCACTTGTGACATCACACCTCTAAAGGTTTTAAAAATACTACTTGGAATATCCTACTTATTTCACTGTGAAGATATATATTAGGTGAAGTTATGAAAATGGATTGTTCACTTTAAAGACCAGTTATTTAATATCTTTGAGTCATCACCTTAGGCCAAAGTCACATTAGTCTATACCAAAAAATTCCACAAATTAATCTCACACACATAGAATTTCATTCCTCTTATGGTCCTTGTGTTATCAACCCAAATTTGTACCTTAGGAGAGGTTCAAACCTCTCCAAATTTAGGGTAACATTAGATTTGTCCAAGGCTATGGGTGACCTTTAGGTGGACTAAACCTCAAGGTTTATAGGGATAACTCCCTTGATATATCTTTTAGGTTCATCACACTATGCTAATAACTTATTGAGGGGGAAATGGGATAGATAAACATGAAGGAAACCTACTCTAATAGGGATGATGCATTGATATAAACATCTTCCACCTACTTATCCTACACTATGAACATGAAAAAAAGTTGAACCTATTGCACCAACTCACAAGAGGCCTCTAGGCATAAGTGTTTCAATTAATAGGTGAAAACCAAGGTAAGAACCAAGAGGGTGTGATCAAGAGGTCTACTAAGAGACACTAGTGAATCAACCTCCACACTCAACCAATGCAAGGCCATTAACATGATCCATATGACCTACCAAGATGATAAGCCAACCTAAAACTGGGTAAGGAAATGGGAAAAATGAAGGAAACTTATATACTACCACTAACACTCATCAACTACCAAACTAATTAATTAATTAAAAGAATATGATAAGGTTATAAATAACATTTATTCAATTTTCAAAGGCATAAACAAGTGTTTAGTAGGGCAAGGCTTCACTATACTCCACCAAAGGATCCATTACAAGCCAAAAGAGGCTATTTTTATAGAGAAAGAGGGAGAAGAAGAGAAGAGGTATTTTGGAGATAGTTAAGGACACATATCACTTATCATGAGATAATTACAACAAGAAAAGAGGAGTGGAATTAGTCTTAGTAACTCTCCTAACATGTGTCACTTCATTCCATCATGACCTCCAAGAGAGTTTATGTAGGAGAGGTTTCTTTGCACTTAATTGTCTTAGTATCTCATTAAATCTCTTTGAAATTGTCCTCTTGATTTCCTAAATATGACAATTGTAAACCTGACCCAACTAATCCTCATCATCATTTAACCTTATTGACTCCTTGCCTATTCTTTGAATGCTCTATTTGACATCTCACCTATTTGGATCTTCCTCATGAGACTCTATAAGCATCCTCTAAGTCCTCCTCCTATCATAGATGGTTCTATGAGACCCTAATAGGCCTTACCCAAACCAATTTTATAAGAAACCCTCTAAAACTACCCTTTTTAGGCTTGTAGTAGTCATTCTTGGGCCAAATCCATACATCCTATACTTCACACATGCCAACTAGCAGTTGATTCAGGGGTAATTTTGTGTATATAGGTAATCTAAGAAATTATAGATCTATTAATGTACATATCAAGTCACTAATAAGACCTATACTCTCATAAAGTCATAATGAATGGTTTAGGCAGGGTTCATCGATGCATAGTCTCTTAATAATTGTTCATAGCCCTGAGGCCTTGAGTTACAAAACCAACACCAAGGAGTTGAATAAAACAACCTCCCTAAAGTACCCATAGAAACTAAGAACTCCATGCATTTGATACTTGGTAATTCCACATGAATAAATTACCTCTCAGGCCAAGAAACTTACATTTTGTGGGGTCCAAATAGAAACATTTGCATAAAGAGAAGGAAAACATCCATCTTGGGTTGGAAACACCTAAAAGAGGTCTCAGACATCCCTCCCAACATGTTCACATGGTTTTCTTATTTTTTCACTCTCCAAAATCCTTTTAGACCTCTCATACTCCCCTACCTAGGGTTTATAAGGCAATAATCTAGTCTGAACATATGACCTGGTTCTTGGTCTTTCCACTCCTACTTAATGACCCTACTTATATGTGATTAATTAGGTCTGCATAAGTGAAATATACATACATCCTCCTTTTTTGATTAGAATTTTGACATTTAATTGAGTGGTGAAACATGATACATAGGATCTTAACCCTTTCCCATACCTTTTTAACCTTTTGTAAAGTACATTCATTCATAACTCAATCACCTTACTTTTCTAAGACTCTATCTGTAGGTGACAATTTATGCATTCTCGACTGTGTGTGAAAGGTGAGAGGTGAAATTTCTTCTTGAATGGTTCTGACACATCTCCTTTTGAATTTTTTTATCATTTTGACATGTTTTTCATTTTTCCTCTTATACCTTTTTCACCCTAAAACATAATTCCTTTCTCAACTTGTTCTCCATCTTCAATCAGGCCTGTAGATCCATGTTTTAGGCCTAAGAATTTTTTCCTCATTTCATGTTTATCCTCCTAATTTCATTAACAATTTGAAAATATCTAGACACCATGAATGATATCATTCAATTTCATTACTCTATGCACAACATTCCACCACTATACAGTTAGTGTATACTCACTTTAACTAACACAATCCTATATGTTTAATAGGTATTCTAGCCTAGTTTCATCTTGGAGTGAGTCTAATCCTCTTGATCCTACTCTCTCAATATTTATTACTTTATCATCATATTTATGAATCATTTGATCTTCAATGTTTTCTAATGTTATATCCCAATAGCTAATGCTCCTTTGATTACCTAAATAGGCCTATAGGTGCTTAAATGAGAACATGTCTCTCTCTAGGATTGAGAATGAGTTAGAATTATAAGTGAGGCACATAAATATACATAGGTTATAATAATTGAATGAATACCATGCATGTTTTAAGATATCTTTATGATCCCCAATAGACATCCATAATGAAAACCACCTTTGCCCCCAAACATGCAATGGAGATTATACTATGTATTGCAACCATACTCATGAAAATTAGATTTTGAGGGAGTTGAGTGCTCATTTGATGACTCAATTATTTTATTAGGGTAGAGAATATTTGAATGGATTATAAGCAACCCACCATCCAACATTAAACCATTACTCACTTCTAAATTCATGCATTGAAGGCTCTTAAAATATCAAGAAAACACTGTCTACAACTTGTAACTACTCCAGAATGGAGATTAATTGCTACCTTGAGCTCACACATGTGAATGAGTGGTGGAGAATAAGGTGGATGGAATATGAGAACCCATGGGAGGCACATTCAAATGACACTTTCATCAACCAATCCAAGAAATGTATTGAAACCCTTCAAAACTTGACCCTATGTAGATGTAGAAGACAACTATTATTTCTTGACTTATTAATGTTTTTTTACAAAGCATGAGCCATCAATATAGAAAATAATGATAATGATTGGAAGGTCATGAGACCCCCTTCATCTTCCCACAATCTTAGATCATCATTCTCTTTCCTCTATATGGACCAAACATAAACTTAAATGGTTATCCAAGGCTACCAAGAAGAGTGATAGAGAAATGGGATAGGTTTTACATTTTTTAGGCCCTAAGACTCCTCCAACACTTGGATTTGAACCCGAGTGGGATAAAGGAAACCATATAAGCACTTGGAGATGAAATTTCACTAAAAAACTTGTATGGAACTATTGAAAACATCTCATTTTGCTATGAAAACTATCAACTTCTTGGAAACTGATTAAAATTACATGACAAGTGTTCATGGAGCCAAGTAGATGCATGTATAGATCCATGGTGATGTTTCAACCACCTCCTTCCTCTGAACCTACCATTTCTTTCCAAAACTCCTCCTTTTGAATGTTATAATTGATCAATAAAACACTTGAGCATGGAATGCAATGTTATAAAAGTAGTTTACCACCATTTCAGGAATTGTATGGACTAGAGGGGCTTGACATGACTTGAAACCCAAACTATATGACTCACTATGACCCCTTAGACCATTTAACTCCCTTTAAATCTCTTGAATATGTCATGAATTGACTAGACAACATAAGGTCAAAAATGACATTTAATTTAGTTTTGTCAAAACAACCTTAAATAATGCTAATAAAGCATAAATGACCATTTTTAAGAACACCCAAGGCCAAGATGACCATTAACAAGGATAGAAAACTCTGTGTAGGAAAGTTTTGACTATAGGGGGTAGACTATTTTGACTTGGAGGGTCAAAATTGGTCAACAAATTGGTGATTCTCAAAGGTAACATACCTATGATGCTAATGGACCAATAGCCTTGTCCTTCCATTAGGCGACAGAGTCACTCATGCACAACCATTAACTAACATGAGACCTTGATTATGGCTGTAATACCCTTGAAAAAATAAGAACAACTGATTGCCCTCCCAAACACATAAAATAAAGGATAACACATGAAACAAAGCAAGAAGAAAATACGCCACACTTGTGTTGATAAGCACTTATTAGAAATAAGACAAAAGTAAACTACCACAAATAACTAACCTAAACATATCTTCTTCCTCTTAGATCAAAGGGGAAGTTCCTTAGATCTCCATGGCACCATGAACTTAGATTATCATATGTTGAGTGAAGTAAAATTGGGTACTATCTATATAATGATGAATTACACCCACATACTAAGATATTGACATGTTTGTGGTCTGCTTGAGCAGTAACCATACCTTATTGATTCATATCATTGTCCATGGATTGACTATGCGAGTCAAGGACAAAGTCATATCTCAATCTTGGCTACTTGATACAAAAAACACCATCCTTTCCTCATCAATAGGTTGCTCCTATTTGGTCATGCTCATTCAAAACAACTCTCTTGACAACTCAGTTGGTATGCTTTGGTTTGTGTCTCCATTCTTATCTACCTGAATGGGTGACTTGTCAAGGTCTTCAAACTCTTTTCAAGTATCCATAAATGGTTTCCACATGTCATTAAAGTCCTCATGATTTTCACCTTGATTATCTTGAGGTACACTAAGGATCAATGTATCTTCACTTGGCTCATGTCTAGAATTGTCAACTTGAAGCACTACTCCAACAACCATTTCAACTTTATCCTCATCATCATGAACTTATTAATTTTATTGATGAAGCTTCGCAAGGTCAACAACCAAAGTGTCCTCAATTTTCCAAATAAGAGGTGTAAGCTCTTGAAGAGTCTCATAATCTTTATAAAGTTTCCATTAGTACTATCATAGTCTTCCATCATCTTTTTAACTAGTGTCTATGTGATCATGATCATTCTCTAGTGCTTCATTTACTATTATGACCTCATGTTCATTAACAAGCTTCTCTTGGCAATAAGGAATTATTTCTTCAACTTCAATGAAACTAGGAGTCTCAACATCAACACATATCTCTACTTGGCCAATTGAAACCTCTTGAAGTATGTCTCTTTGTTCTACAACTATTATAAATTGGAAAAGTACTCCATTTTTGTACTCTTTAGGACTGTCATGAAAGAGAGTAGTTACCATGTCATCAAGTAAATCTCCAAGCTCACCTTCTTCTTGTCTAATTCATATGTTTTTATTTTATAACTCACCTTGATTTTTAATTTAAGGCTTACCTTGAGCTTGTTGAAGTTCATCTTCTCTTGCATCATTGAAAGCTAACTTGTGTTTCTCCTCACCAAAAGGTGTTCTAATGAAAATATCTTCCTCAAAATCATTTTAATCACCTTCATCATGTACAATTATAGTTTGAATTTTCTCATTTACCTCACAAAAGATAGGTTCCTCTTTAAGGAGGGAGATGGTGGGAGGGTGATGGATGTGTTCATGAGTTGGCTTAGAAGTCAAGGTAGCACTCTTACAGTTTGAGAAATTGGGATGGAAGGATTTTTTAGGAATTATTGGAGAGAGAAGGTTCAACTTTGCTATAGGTGCTTCATTCTCCTCATCTAGCTACTCATTATTCTCAACAAGAAATTCACTTTTATCATAGCCTTCTTGAGGGTCTTCAAAAACTGAAGCCTTATATTCATCCTTCTCAACTATATCCTCCTTATTTTGAAACCTTCTTGGATATACCTCCAAGATGGAAAAGATAGGGGCTCTTGGGAGGAGGGAAATGGATCTTGAATGGGAATAAGAATTTATTTGTTTTTAACCTCTTGAGCTTGGCTCTCTTCCTCTTGTTTATTCCAAGACTTCACTACTTATTTCCAAGTTGTCACTTTGACACTAGTAGGTTCTCTTGGGGGCTCTTCTTGAGGATAGTCAATATTTTCATGAGTATAAGGAACATAAGAAAGCTGATAAGCAACACAAAGGGATCTTGAAACTCTTGATCAAGCTCATTTTTTAACTTTGCCAAATCACCATCCTCTCTAAAACAAAATCGCACAACTCATTCCTCTCTAATGGATCATTAGATACACCTGTAAACCACCCAATCACTTCCTCATATTAGGAAATTAAATAAACTTTTCTTGACAATTATAGTACCTTTCTCTCCATTTTATCCATTCTATCTTGAAAAGCTTAGGAAACTAGTGGATAAGGAGGAGAATGGTAGCATGGTTGAAGACAAGGATATTTATATGAATTATAATAGCCATATGGGGACGATGTAGGCTGATCATAAGATTGATATGGCTCACAAAGAGGGTAAGAGTGGTTTTCTTGGTAGTAAGGAAGATGACAAGACTCATAAGGCTACTAAGGTATATAGTTAGGACTATATGAGGGGAAATTAAGACTACCATAGGACTGATATAGTTCATGACAAGGATGATATATCTCATTTGGTTGATAATAGGGGTCAATATAGGAATCACCAACTTGGTTAAATTAGACATGTGCACAAAACTCAGTGATGAAAACTCAAGAAGATGATAAGAGATAAAAATGCTTGCTAGAATGAATACCTAGACTACTGTAACTAGATGAAGGTGCTCAAATTCATCATTGGTGCTTGAGGTCATGCATCCAAAGGCTGGTGTATTAAATAAAAACATAAAAAACTCTTCAATTTATTGAAATGTTTATCCCATTGAGCATGCCAAAACTATTATCCGCCCAAATTTTCACTCTAGGAGAGGTTGTTTAGACCTCTACAAATTTGGGGTAACATTGGATTAGTCCAAGGCTATGAGTGACCTTTAGGTGGACTAAACCTCTAGGTTTATAGGTCTATCTCCCTTGATACATATGTTTATGCTCATCACACTATGCTACTATCTTATTGAGGGGGAAAAGGGATAGAGAAACATGAAGGAAACCTACTCTAATGGAGGTGATAAACTGATATAAACATCCTTCACCTACTTATCCTACACTATGAACATGAATATAAGATTAACCTATTGCAGCAAATAAAATTAGGCTTATAAACATAGGTGTTTTAATATGGAGGTGAAAACTAAGGCAAGAACCAAGAGGGTGTGATCAAGAGGTTTGCTAAGAGACATTAGTGAATCAACCTCCACACTCAACCAATGCAAGGACATGAACACACTCCATATGAAATACCAATATGATAAACTAACCTATAACTAGGTAAGGATATGGGAAAAATAAAGGGAACTTACATACTACCACTAACACTCATCAAACACCAAAATTATACACTACTTGCAAGTATATGAGAAGGTTAGAAACAACATTTATTCAATGTTCAAAGGTAAAAATAAGTGTTTAGTAGGGTAGGGCTTTGCCATACTCCACCAAATGATCCATTTGAAGCCAAAAGAGGCTATTTTTATAGATAAAGAGTGACAAGAAGAGAAGAGGTATATTGGAGAGAGTCAATGACACATGTCATTTATCATGAGATAGTTACAACAAGAAAAGGGGAGTGGAATTAGTCTTAGTAACTCTCCTAGCATGTGTCACTTCATCCCATCATGACCTCAAAGAGAGTTTGTGTAGGAGAGATTTATTTGCACTTAAATATCTTAGTGGATCATTAACTCTCTTTGAAACTAGCCTCTTGATTTCCTAAAGATGGAAAGTGTGAACTTGAACCAACTGATCCTCATCATCATCTAACCTTGTTGACTCCTTGTCTATTCTCTAAATGCTCTGTTTGACATCTCATCTATTTGGATCTTCCTCATGACACTCTAAAAAAATCCTCTAATCCTTCCTCCTATCATATATGTTTTCATGAGACATTACTAAGCCTTACCCAAACTAATTCTATGAGAAACCCTCTAAAACTACCCTTTTTAGGCCTGTAGCAGTCATTCTTGGGCCAAATCTATGATAACTAATAGTTGATTAGGGGCCATTTGGTGTATATAGGTCATCCAAACACTTAAAAATATATTCACATACATCTCAATTCATTACCAATACCTATACTCTCATTGAGTCATAATGAATGGTTTAGGCAGGGTTTGGGGATGCAGAGTCTCTTAACGATTGTTCATAGCCCTAAGGGCTTGAACTATAAAACCAACACCAAGGATTTGAAAAAGATAACCTCCCTCCACTTCCACCAGTAGCTAAAAACTCCATGCATCTTCCCTTTGATGATCTAATGTGAATAAAGTGCCTCTTGGGCCAAAAAACTTGCATTTTATGGGGTCAAGATAGAAACATTTGCATAAAGAGAATGAAAACATCCATCTTGGGTTAGAAACACCTCAAAGAGGTTTGAGACATCCCTCCCAACATGTTCACATGGTTTTATTCTTTGTTCACTCTCCAAAATCCTTGTAAACCTCTCATAATCCCCTACTTAGGGTTTATAAGCCAATAATCTAGTTTGACCCTACAACCTAGTTCTTGGGCTTTCCACTCCTACTTAATGACCCTACCTATATGTGATTAATTAGGTCTGCACAAGTGAAATATACATACATACTCCTTTCTTGGTTGGAATTTTTATATTTTATTAAGTGGTGAAACATGATACATAAGAACTTAACCCTTGCCTATACCTTTTGAACCTTTTGTCAAGTGCATTCATAACTCAATCACCTTACTTTCCCAAGACTCTACTTGTAGGTGATAATTTATGCATTCTCGACTATGTCTGAAAGGTGAGAGGTGAGGTTTATTATTGAATGGTTCTTCCACAACTATTTTTGAATTATTTTATCACATTTACATGTTTATCATTATTCCTCTTATACCTTTTTTCACCCTAAAATAGAACTCCTTGTTCAACTTGTTCTCCATCTTCAGTCATGCCTATAGATCCATGTTTTAGGCCTAGGCATTTTTTTGTCATTTCATGTTTAGCATCCTAACTGCATTAATAATTTAATAATATCTAAACACCATGAATTCTATCATTTAGTTCCTTTACTTTATGCACAACACTCTACCATCATATAATTAGTGTTTACTCACTTTCACCAACATAGTCCTATGTGTTGAATAGGTATTTTGGCTGAGTTTCATCTTGGGGTGAGTCTAATCCTCTTGATTCTACTCAATATTCAATAATTTTTCATGATCTTTATGAATCCTCTGATCTTCAATGTTTCCTAATGTTCTATCCCAACATCCAATACTCTTCTAATTGCCTAAATAGGCTTATAGGTGCTCAAATAAGAGCATGTCTCTATCTATGATTGAGAATGAGTTGTTAGCATTAGAAGTGAGACACATGAATATATACATAGGTTATGATTGTTTAATTAAAACCATGCATGTTTTAAGATATTTTTATGATACCCAATATACATCCACAATGAAAACCACCTCTATCCCCAAACATGCAATGGAGATTATACTATGTATGGCAACCATACTCATGAAAATAAGACTTTGAGGGAGTTGAGTGATCATTTGATGACTAAATTATGTGATTAGGTAAAATAATATTTGAATGGATTCTAATAAATCTAGCATCCAACATCAAACCATTACTCACTTCTGAATTCATGGATTGGAGGCTCTTAAAACATCAAGAAACCACTGCCTACAACCTGTAACTACTCCAGAGTGGATATTCCTTGCTCCCTTGAGCTCACATATGTGAAATAGTGGTGGAGAACAAGGTGGATGGACTGTGAGAACCCATGGGAGGCACATGAAAACAAAACTTTCATAAAATAATCCAAGAAATGCATTGAAATCTTTTAAAAGTTGACCCAATGTAGATGCAAAAGACAAATTTGACTACCTAACTTCTTACCATTTGTTCATAAATAATGTGGCATAAATATAGAAACCAATTCTAAGGATTGAAAGGTAATGATACCCCCTTCCTCTACCCATAAACTTAGATCATCATTCTCTTTCCTTTTTATAGACAAAACATAAACTTGAATAGCTATCTAGGGCTGCCAATAAGAGCGATGGAGGAGTGGGATAGGTTTTTACACTTTTTAGGCCTTGAGACTCTTGAAACACCTAGATTTTAACCTCAAGGGGAGAGAGTAAATCATATAAGCACTTGGAGGTGATATTTCCCTAATAAGCTTGTATGGACCTATTGAAAACTTCTCATTTTGCTATGAAAACTATCAACTTCTGCTTAGAAATTGATTGAAATTACATGACAAGTGTTCATGGAGCTAGGTAGATGTATGTACAAATACATGGTGATGTTTCAACCACATCCTTCCTCTGAACCTTCCTTTTCTTGCCAAAAATCCTCCTTTTGAATGTTATAATTGATCAATAAAACACTTAAGCATGGAATACAATGTTAAAAAAGTAGCTTGCCACCTTTTTAGGACTTGTATGGACTAGAGTAGATTGACATGACTTGAAACCCAAACTATATGACTCACTAGGACCCCTTAGACCACTTAACACCCTTGAACCCTCTTGACTATGTCATGAACTAACTAGACAACATAAGGTCCAAAATGACATTTACCTTAATTTTGTAAAAACAACCTTAAATAATGCTAATAAGGCATAAATGACCATTTTTAAGAACACCCATAGCCATGATGACCATCAACAAGGATAGGTAACTCTATGCATGAAAGTTTTGACTATAGGGGCTTGACCATTTTTGCCTAGAGTGTCAAAATTGGTCAACACCTTGCTAAGGCACCTGCATGGGAAAGTAATAAAAAATTAGTAGTGCACACCATGAAAACATCATCATAGTAGTAGTAGCTGAAAAAATTATTGAAGTGGTATGATGACATATTCATAGAGCCTCAGTGTCTCCCAATTCACCACATAATAAAATTTTGCATTAATTTCATTCCTAGATCTCCTCTTCTAAATAACCCTGACTATCCCATTTCAATTTTGGAGAATGATGAAGTTTAGTGTCAGATACAAGATCTCTTTGTTAGGGCAAGATTAGGTCTAGATATTATCATTTTAAGAGTCTGATAGTCCTTGATCCCAATAAATTTTGGACTTGGAACCTCTATATAGACTATTTCACACTCAAAAACATCATGGTGAAGAATTGGTATCATGTTATGTGCATTGACAACATCATAAAATAGCTCCAAGACTCTCAATACTTTATAAATATTGACTTTAAGTTAGGTTACCGCTAAGTTCTAGTTCATCCTAAATATGTATAGGATACAACCTTAAAGACACAATATTGGTTGTATGAATTGATGGTCATGCCCTTTGGTTTGACCAATGCCCAAACCATATTTATGTGCCTAATGGATGAAATAACTTAGCCATTTATCAAATCCTTCAACATTATATATTTTGATGGCATCCTCATCTTCAAAAAGACTTGGGAGGACCACCTAAAGCATATATCTCACATCATCGACACCCTATGCAAACACAAATTACAAACCAAATTATCCAAGTGGTCATTCGACATTGTAAGCATATGGTACATGGATACATAATTTAATACAATGATATACATTTATATCTAATGAAGGTCAAGGTGATATTAGATTGGCATAGTCTGTATGATCTCAAAAAATTGAGGAGTTTTTTTACTTTACAACTTATATTACAGGATTGTTCTTAGGTTCTCTGACATTACAAGTCCTACTGGTAAGATCATGTGAACCATAAATACCTTACATTGGAATTATGCACAATAATACACATTTAAGACTCTCAATCAACACCTCTACACAATGTCTTTTCTCACAATACCCAACATTTCACATTCCTTTGAACTTCACACTAATGCATCCAACTATGCACTTGGCATAGTGCTCATGTAACATAAACATATTATTGCATACTAATTAGATATGTTCAAAAACATGGTTTAGTAGTAATTTACCTATGAGAAGGAATTGTATGCTATTTTACAAGCATTTAATTAATGGCAACACTACATTCTAGGTGAGGAGATGGTCATTAATTTTGATCAAAAGCCACTTAGTTCCCTACAGACATAAATCAAGTTGAATAACTTGCATCACATGAAATGGATGAATCACCTAAAATAATTCCAACTCATGATCAAACAAAAGAAGGGAAAGTATAATAAGGTAATGGATTACATTAATAGAGTACTGGTCTATGCACTAATAATAGTGTTGGATACGGATGGACATAACTTTATAGATTGGGTATCACTATACTCTTTTGACAAGACTTCGTAGATGCCTACACCACACTTGTAGTTGGTAAATGACTCAATGAGTTAGGGAGATATACCTACATGATAAGTTTTTATAAATTATTGGTCATCTTTATGTACCTAATTGTGCACCTTGCAATAGACTCATTTGGGAATCACACTATGCTAAAAGGTCAGGGAATTTTATTATTATAAATACTCTAGCTACATTGTAGTCACTTTTATTTTGGCCACATATACACATAGGCATGAAGTAATAAATCAAGTATTGCATTCTTTGATTCATCACAAAGCCCATGAACATGACGCTAGGACTCTACACACCTTTTATAATTCCATATAGACCATGGGAATCCATCAACATAAATTCCATGACTAGACTGTCTATGACAAAGCACCAAAATAATGTGGTATTTTTTGTAATGGATATGTTTTTGAAGATGGTTATCATGGTTTCCTATAAGAAGTACATTGATGTAGTTGACAGTACATAAGATTTTTCATCCATGTATGGGTACACTTTAGATTCCCAACATCCATAGTATTTGAGTTTGATACTTGATTTATGAGTCAATTATATCAAGCATTATGGTATATGATACGTACATAGTTGGATCAATTAACAACTTTTAATCTATAGACATATGGAAAAATGATAGTTTTCAACCACACACTTGTTCATTTCCTCTTCATGTATAAATATGTGCATGATCACATTTGGGATGCAAATATTTTGTACACCCAACATGCTTACAATAGAGCTCTTCATATTTCTATGAGATATAGTCCATTTCAAATATGTCTAGGGTTTTTGCCTATAGCTCCTCTTGAAATATCCTACCACACACCAGTTGGCATTGATTCATGCACATAATAAGGTGAAGTATAAAAAGTATGGGATTTTTTGTGCCACATAAAATATGTTCATTAATAGGTTCAACACACTCTCTCTCACTAAAAAAAGGAACACAAAGTGTCATGATGCACATTGCACACTTCATGCATTATAATTTATTGATTAATTGTGGTTGAACCTATATAAGGAGTGATTCAAATGTCCACACTAGAAGATCAACCCTCTACATTACAATATTTACACCATTATTCAAATAGATGGTGAGAATGCATTCATTATTGATCTACCCCCATACTTGGACAGGTACCCAATATTTAAGATGGAGATTCTCAAGCCTTAATTTCATTCAATATTTCATCCAAAAATGATACAAAATCCTTATTATTTGAATCTTGATAATTTTGATTCAGTACATAAAGACCAAATCATTTAAGTGACAAACACATTTAATTACTATGGAACTCATAAATTGTCAAGGTTTGAAATTTTACTAATAAAGCCAAGTGGTATAGCCTTAAAAAAATTTAGGTTTAGTGATCGAAGCTAACCTCCAATGAAATGAAGACCATTTATTCTCAATAAAAGGTGAATGATCCATGTGCATACTTACAAATTATCTCATCACAAAATTGCTCAAGCCTCCTCACCCCTATTATTAAAATTTGGCTCCTCACCTTTATAGAACCTCATGTTAAGTATACAATATTGTGTTAATGTATATGGATGGCACAACATCTTGTAACATTTCACACAACTCTTTATTTTTTCACAACCTACATAATAGTTCTCATTCTCCATTAAGAGTGACAATATCTTGGTGCATTGATCTATATGATATCATGCTTAATGCAAACCTGATTCATAATACTCACATATTTTATAGTTATACTAATCATTCCACAACACTTGAAACTTATAAAATAATGTGCACTTTTTATCGTAGTGTTCACAACATCTTTATCACTACACATTGCCGTGTTTGATCCATAACTTATATGATGCCATGCAACACCTTGGAGTTCTTGTAGCTCACCTTAGTGTTACATAACAACTCATAGTCTTCTCTTGCATCAACCATCTTGCACATTACTTATTTTCATGTCACTTATCACCATATATCTATGCATGACTGTGACATATGAACATTTTCTAAAAAAACACTTCAATACTATGTGACATGCCAGATGGAATACTTTACACTTTGTCCATGTCAGAGGAAATCCATAACATGCCACGTGTTAAACCACATCTGTCACATTATTAGGTAGATATAATAACTCATAACCATATCTCTTGTTATAATTTTTAGTAATAACTATCACATTATTTATATATATCCATATTGTACTCACTGCAATGGATAACATATCCATAGATTAGATTTCACTCGTTCAAAACCATTTAGTTAGTTAACTTATAATCTATGCATCTACCTAACATAGAGCCAAGAGAGATCACCCTATACCAGATAGGAGTTTGTTAGGATTTTCTCTAACATTCAAACACATTTATTTTGTATTCTTTTACAATAGTCAATGAAATCAAAAAGGACACATTCTCCTTCCAATACAAGATCCTACTCTCTCAGCCTTACTATCTCATTGTACACATATGTACTTCCCTATTATTTATCCTAAATAAAAGTTGCATTTCTACATATCGATCTTCTAATTATCTTGAATATATTTATATATATTAATAGATTAATATTTATTTGATCATTCCACCATCCATTTCTTATCTTTAAGTATGGTTTGGTCCACTACAAAATCAATCCTAAGCACCACCATACATATCAAATTATGTATACAATAAAAAGTATTTAGATGGTACAATTACTATTATTAAAGTATATGAGAGTCATACCAAGACACCACTCAAAGGTATCAAATTTCATGTTGTCCTAGGTCTTAAGACCATTATAGTGTGGTTTCATGTATTACTAGATAATGGGATATATAATGTATAACTTAGATGGCCTTGGTAATCAAATGAAATATATCCCATTAAAATTACATATGCTCCTTAAATTTATGCATGATGATAAATTAATCACTGTTCAAAACACTATTTATGAGTCACTAATATAATTTCAACGTGATGTGCTACATAAAGAGATACCAAAACATATGACCTCAAAGAAATACATTTAAAGTTTAAGTACTTTTTCATCCATGATCTAAGGTAATATTATCTCAACCTCTTGCACTTATTCAAGATAAATCACTTATCAATAGTCTAATCATATGAAACACCACATTATATAAGAAAAGTGCTCCTTTACAAGTACATTACAATAACAATGATTTTATCAATGATAGATTCTATACAACCCATGACTATATTGATAATGATATTAGTGATGGTGATGCAATAGTATTCTTAAATCATTGTCCTTAAGACATATAGATCTTGACAATGAGGATTTGATGACATTTTACTATAAAAAAATAATTGGTGGAACACTTGCATCATGTGAATCATATTTTAGATATTATGGCATGTATTTATACATAATATAATCATTCATATGGTATTATTGGTTAGCCTCACCTTATATTCCCACATGAGTATATATGAGACATATATATATATATATATATATATATATATATATATATATATATATATATATATATATATATATATATATATATATATATATATATATATTTTATATAATTTTCATTTCCTCATTTTACTTGCTTACTTTTATTTATTTGCTTATCTCTCATATTTTCTCTCTTTATTATTTCATGTAAAAATTTTGGGATCACTATGCTTTATTTTAGATTTATATCATATTGTTTTTATCCCTTGAGTATTTTTATACTTATAAATTATATTTATTTAACTTTATATTTTCTTTAAATTTTGAAGTTACCTTGTCATATTATATCTTCAGTTTTTTTTTGTTTTCCTTATCTAGTTTTCTATATCATTATTCTAGCCTCTATGTTTGTGTTAAATGCATTGATTATTTTTTTCCCTTGAATTTAATTATTGCCTCTCATTAAAAAAGTATACATGGGATTCCTTGTGATGAAAAAACATTATATATTATTTTCACTATAGTCTAGCGATAACTAACACACTAGTCCTACTGAGTGCCATTAAACATTTAACGAGTCATCCCCTACGTCAACATATCATGCAAGGGGAATTATGTAATAACTAAGGTGAAGAGAGGGGAAACTAGGGTAGGTTAGGGTTATTTGTGTGTATAGTGAGTGAATTGGTGCATGGTTTTAAGGCACTATGGTACATTTGTGCTACCCTTATGTTTTACTAAATGTTAGCTTAGGTAAGCTTCACCGATAACAATCTCATTAGTGGTCAATAAAACATGACTAAGTAGATCACCAAACCTAATAAAATAACAACATCATAATGAAATTAGATGATCAACATATGGTTAACCCTATAGCTTTATTGTTTAACTTCCCAATATTACATAATTATTCATGCCTTACAAGGTGCTTTAACACTTACAATGCTATTTCTTTCAATCTCTATCCTAACTCTAATCTAAGCTAATAACACGTTACTTAGTCTAAATTTATACAGTCTAATAGTATATATGAAATGTCTAGAGGTCTATCTAGCTATTATCTTCCTCAACATTAGTGTTACTGCATCTTTCATTAAGCTAACTTGACAATAATTAATCTATCAACTATCCAATTGGATCTTCTTCTCATCCTCTAACTTTTATAGGCTCTTTAGAGCACTTTCTAACACCAATTTTAGCTACCATATAGTTATTTCACCATTATGCCCACCTAGAAAATGTTTTATGCTTATCAATTCTATCTATCATCATCTTTTATCATTGTTTCATAGTTATCTTGTTAGGATCCACCATCAAACTTAACTCCTATTATTTCCCCCCATAATTTATAGTATGGCTCCTAGGTCCATGTGGTTGAGTGTATAGGTCCTAATGTTTTATCATTTAACACATGTCAGCATGGTTTCTAACACTTTACACCTATCATATTGGTAGTTTTTTTTGGGTATGCACAAAGTATTAGTTCAAATTATTTGTGCCATTTCTTGAATATAGGTGCTATTAGTATTTTCTCGATGCACACTTGTTAAAGTTATTATTTTTGGACTTAACCAATTTTATTGGGCCAACGCATATCAAGGAATTGCTCCTCAATACACATACAATTTTGAGGGAAGTTATAGATTAATAGGAATCCCTCCCTTATTGCTTCTACTTGATTTATGCCTCCTAGCTTGTTATCCCCCTTGATTGATTTTCCTCTAATTTTTGCCTTATTTCTTATGAATAATAAAATAAAATTTAAATTTGATTGAGTTAAATTCATGAATGGGAGGTGACTACATCAAATTTTTGTTCAACAAACTCTTTAGAATGTAATATTGATTCTTATAAAATGTATTTGGTTGAGTCAACATATATGTCTCATTGTATGTGTCATTCTTTTTTTAACCCTAATAATAGATGTGCTCATGGTTGACACATGGGTATTATAAATTATTAAATCCATAAGATTTGAAGTATGGATCTTAGGCCAAACTAATCATTCTTTTGCAAAGTTTGTAGGCATAATACTACAATAAGTGAATGTTTTTCAAGTTGTGCCAAGTAGCTTCACTTTGATAGGCTATATAAGACTATTGATGAAAACATGTTTCATTTCAAGATCAAATGGTTGATAAATCAAGGAGTGTGTATGGAGATGTAATCACACATATCCTCTTTTTGACCTTGTTTAAGATATTATATGTTCTTATGTGTTTTTATAGGTTCATTATTATTAATGTATGTATATAGGAATGCCTCTTTCAAGCATACAAATTAATGCATGAAACCACTAAGTAAATAAAATAACCAATAAAAGGCCTCACAAATCAATGTGTTTGGAAATAACTAAGTAAGATTAACCCATGATCCTCATAGTTTCCTATAGATAGAAAGAGTGCATAAATGTGTGCTTTAGGGTCCCCATGACCATCAAATAATTTTAATTTTCAAACAATCAAGTAATGTGGAAGAGTCATGTCAAACACATCCTTTGTAATAGGGTGGGAAGACATAATAATATCCCTAACCATAGAAATGGAAGCCTTTTGATGAAGTGAAAGACTACACACTTATATTTTTAAGTTACTTATGGTATGAATCATAGCCACTATCTCATGTGTAGTAGTCATGGTACTCTTAATAGGTACATTCAATGGTCAAGTCTTATGTTTAATAGTGTCCATAAGAGTAATATCTCACATGTATATAGGATTCAAACATTCATCACAAAGCATTATAGATGAAATAACATAGTTACAAACCCCATGGGTGTCCATATGAGAAACATTTGCATTATTTATTTCTTTAGACATAGGGTTAAAACATGTTTATGGGGTTACACTTTTTGGTGATGAGAATTCAAGATAAAATCAAAAATTATAATTGGATTAAAAAGTAAAAATTGATTAGAAAATTTGAAAAATATCATTGGGCACTATATAAATGTCTTTTGCATCCCAAAATAATATATTATATTTTGACACATTTAAGGTCACCTTAAGATGAGCATAATAAAACATATATATTTTATTATGTATATTAAGTTAAAAATAGTATTAAATAAAATATGTATGGAAAAAATCACAAAATATAACTAAGCAAAACAAATCCTAATGTACAACAAATGTGTAAATTTATCTTATAAGATATTAATATTTTCATATATTTAAACTATATGTAACTTTACCCTTATTCATACATTCTAGGAAAATAAAAAAATAACCCTTCAACATCATTGTCAAAATGTAACATAACTATACAAATATTTAATAAATCTTATCATGTGATATTGCTTATTTATAATATATTTTTTAGTTTACACTAATTATCTCATTAAAATTGGAATACATTTTTTCTCTTTGTCATGACATTCCTAAAATTTACAAATTTGTTCACCAAACTTAAGGTAAAAGTGTAACTCATCAAGTTGCTTTCACCCCACATATTATTTCATTAACAATATTAGGGTTTGCAATAAAATGTGTCTTTTTTAAATAAAATAAAACATGTAATCCTTTCATTATTTAAAACCTTCATATTTTAAAATTTAGCATCCAATAAATAAATAAATAAATCATCAATTCCTCTAATATAAACCATGAATAATGCCAAGTAAAGCCACACAAAAAGGAAATGAAACCAGAAGGGATAGATAACTTCTAAAATAAAATTATGATTTGAATGAAAAATAACAATCACTAATGGGAAAGAGGGCATAAACCCTAGGTTGAATAATAATGTTATGTTCACCAATATGTTTCACCAATTTTTTGTTTTAGGTGAAACATTGGATGATAGGCTAAATCTATTAATAAATCAATCAAACAAAATTCAAACTTAGATTTTTTATGCTAAAAATAGTAAACATGTAAAAGGAAAATAGTAAATTGACAATTGAACTTGAAAGATAAATAAATAAAAAGTAATAGTCACACCTGTTATGAATTTCTAGTTTTTAATGCAGATGTAGGTTATGCAAGCTTGTAACTGATCATGAGTGAAATTTTGAGTGGTAGAAAAAAAAGGAATGAGACTTGTGCCATTTATGCCAATGGTGGAATCAAAATTGACATGTTTTGAATGTCATGAATGTCCTCTTGCATTATTCATATCCTACACTAGTTTTTAGAATCTATATTTTTTGGTGTTGCTTCATAATTGGATGTTGTACCTATATTTACCTTCATTATATATAATTAGTGAAAATAAATGTCTGACTTTTATCTTCAATGATCTTGATATAAATTTACACAATAAAAAAAGATGAGGGAAGTAGTTGGGTTTGGAAACTATAAATGAGTTGTAATTACATATGACCCACATATTTCTTATGTAGCATGAATGGAGGATTTGAGAGAAGAAGCTCAATATTTTCTCCCTGAATATGAGATGTAATTATATAAACATTTTCCTAGGCTATTTTTGTTACAATATGTGATGTAAGTGCTTGAGTACAAATAAATTGATGTAGATTGTTTGAAAATGAACGAATAGAAATAAACCACTTTAGAAACTTCTAGGATGGTATGATTTTTTATGTATAATATTTTATCCTCTATATTAAAATGCTCATAGATGATTTGTATATTTAAGATTATCATATTTCAATTAAAGACCAATTAGTGTACAAAATTTGAGAAAATAAAATGGAAACAATAGAGAAATGGATCCAAACATCAAAAGGTTGTGACCACAGGCAAAAGGGTGAAAAAAGCAAAGTGGATAGGAGCAGTGAGCCTATAGATCTTGCCTAAGAAAAAATATAAAAAATGTCATCTTTTTCCATAGGAATAAATAAACATAAATATATAGGGGAGAAAAAACAAGCCCATGGGCTCAAAATGAACATGATAGAATGACAAACAATATAATACTAAAACATTGTAATACAAGACTTGTGTAAAAATGATATATCTACACGATTTAATTCACTTGTATCTTCATTAAGTAATAAAAATTAGTCCTCAATGTATGTTGTAATAAGTAATAAATGAATACCATTTAATGGGATATCCTCTTCAATGAGAGAAAACTCACGCTTACTAAAGTAAGTGACAAGACCAAGAAATGACACTTTCATATAATATTATCTCAAAACCATTTATATTCTGACCATTATTATAATCCTCAACCATGTCTTTATCCATATTTTCATCGATGTTGTATATGTTTATTTTTGTGATATAAGTTAATTATTTATAGATAAAACAATATAGTTTAATGGTTTTATTATGTGGATTTACTAATTGTGAAAATTAGAATATTTGAGAAACTACAACTTTATGAAGGATCTATACATTTACTAATGGCTTGTATCCATTGACTATTCCACTTGTAGACACTATCTGTGAGCACCTAAAACCATTATTTATGATCACCTACAACCACTGCCAGTGAGCACCCATAGCCACTACCTAGAAAAACATCCACAATAATTGGTTGTGTAAGCATATTTATAACCATGATAGTTAGTGTGAAACTAAATTGAAGGCATCCTACAATAAAGGGATTAGACATGATCCCATAAATATAGGGATGATTTAAACTATAATATTATATTCTTTCATCCATTTTATTATGGTTTCAACTTAATTCTTTTATGGTTGTAATTTATTATTTTATTATTGTAACTTATGGATTTAATTGTTACAATGTATTTGTTTTTTGGGGATAACCATAATTTATGGTTGTGACCCATATATTATAGTAATATCTAAATAAATACCTATATTCCCTATATAAGGAAAAGAGATTGGGTTGAAACATACTTAGAATAAGTTAGTAATAAGCTAGAATGTAGGTGTTGAAGAATTCATTAGACATAAGGAAAAGTGTGAGCACTATGATTATGTAATTCTGATGTTTATGTAATAAAATGTGAGCTGAAGTAAATTGGATATTAAAAAGGAGGGGATTGGAATTGAATTTCAATAAAGGAAGGTCCACTTGTGAGGAGTTGTGAAAATCTTTCCAATTAGATAAGTTCATTTATGTTGTGTGTGTTATTTATTTTATATAAATTCATTAAAATGTTATTTATTTCTATTAATTCAAATCATGTGTGTGAATTCATTAAATATGGTAAGATTTCATAATAGATATTTGTATTTATATTCCAAAATAATATTGATTTCATTTATGCACTTTTCCTTTATGCAATTTCCCTTTCATGCAAGTGTAATTTCATTATTTGTCATTTCCATTCTACAAGTGTGTTTCTATTACACAATAATTGGGACACCAACCTTCAAGAGAGACTAGTGCTTCATATACAATGCCAAATCTTGAAATACTACATCCCTTAGATTGATATTTTATTATTATAGCATAATCAATAAACCAAGTCGTTGCCCCTCTAGATCATATCTATTGAGTTATACATAAGAGTTGGCTACATCAAGTTTA
Source organism: Torreya grandis (assembly GCA_037957365.1). Classification (NCBI taxonomy): domain Eukaryota; kingdom Viridiplantae; phylum Streptophyta; class Pinopsida; order Cupressales; family Taxaceae; genus Torreya; species Torreya grandis. The sequence goes on along the minus strand of JARHVA010000819.1, from coordinate 2,813,119 downwards.
ATTAGGGAGTTTATTTTTCCTATCATTTTGGAATCATTTTTAGGGAGGTATCAGGTATTCGTATATTTATAAAGATGGGTTAGATTTACAGCTTTCATAGATTACATTTTTTATTTCCTAGAGTAAATTTTTTGTTTTACTAGCTTAAACATTTTGTGATTTTTTAGTTTAAAATTTATTGCTTTCATAGATAAAAATTTCATGATTTATAGAATAAATTTACTAATTTATAGTTAAAATTTCATTTCCTACAAGTAAAATGTGAAAAAACATAAAATTTCTATTTTAAACTAACCCTGTGTAGGGCAAGGTAAAAATCATTCAAGGGAAGCTTAATTGAATTTATGTAGCATGGGATACTCTCAAAGGGAATATTATAATTTTTAATTTCTATTTATAGGAACGGTGAGTGATGATCTTGACATAGTTCTTTTTGAGTTTCACATATTGTTTCATAGTTACGACTACAATTAGGATGCCCAAAGGCTGAAATTACTTACAACAACTCCTCAAGATTCAATCTTTATATGGTTCATGAGGTTAGGAAAGAATAAAATAAAAAAAGGAATGATAAGAAGGAGCATTTCCTTTTCAAATACCAAGACTACTATAGATAAAATTATTCCATGGAAAATGGCATCTTCTAGATGTCACAAAAAGAAGATGATCTACTAGAAGATTATATGGGAAAAAAATTTAGCCTACAATAGTCTTTAAAAAATATAGCTCATGAATCTATTAAATTGGTTTTTCTAAAAGGCATTACTTAATAATGTGTGGAATCTCTAGATTATATGGGTAGTGGGGATGTTTTAACAATGAAATTTAATAACATTGCTCTTTTGTGTAGGAATTACTCTTGGTCTATGATGAAAAAGACCCATAGAAAAAGGCCATTATCATCCTCCAAATCTACAGATGAACTCTCACATATATAAATTAGATATTTTATACAAGACATGAAGGAAGACATTATCAGTCACATCACTACATAGCTGGACACGTTGCATGCACAAAGGAAACAAGAAGAATCCAAACAAGTTTTTTCTATACATTTACCAAACAATTGTAGGAATAAAACTTATATTAGGTGCCAAACTATTCATATAAATATGGAAAATATGATAAAATAGGATCTTAGTGCAACAAAATGAGATCGGGATCATATATTTTATGTGGATGAATGAAAACCATGGTAAAAAAATACCTCATAATATAGGTATGTTATTAAATTTCTTATTTTTCAATTCACAATTTTTACCTACTTCCCCTCATAGTTGGTAGGATCCCACCCCTTAGAATCAAATTCCCCAAAGGCCACCTCAAAATTAGAAATGGCTATAGTGAAATCATAAACCCCAAGATAATTAAAAGCAACTTCAAACTAACCATGGAAGCCATAAAACTTGAATCATATGTGGTATCCACCTTCCAATCAATGGAAATGGCCATGGGAAGGAAATAAACCATGGATTAATAGTAGAAGTGTTGGGTTGCAAAAAAAACACACCTATAGCAACATAAATTTATGATACTAAACAACCATGTTCTAATTACAAATTTTGGTACAAGTTAGAGGAATAATATAGAGTTAGTTGTTGGATATCAAAAGCTAAAATTGCTTAAAGAAAGAATTAAAGAGCTAGAGGAAAGGTCAGATGTCTCAACTAGAGTAGTGTAATCACCTAAAAGTGGTATTCGGATGCTAAAATGTCACTCAAGTTAGCATATTCCTAACTTATCCTTAGACATATCCTAGGGCCTTTACCACAATTTTTTAGTCATTATGAAGACCATAGATAGTTATAGTCAACCAAAACATAGTCCTAAGATAGATTTCTTAGATCCCAACCTAGTTTGCTCAGTAATCTACTAGGTGGACACTAGCACCACATTTGGGAAACTATAGCCATATAGTGCTAGTGTCCCCAACTGGATGCTCCTATCCTTTGCCCTAACTCTCTTGTACATATACTTTTTCAAATGTATACCCTCTTAAGGTTAGCTTAAACACATTTTATTATCTACACAAGCTACTGTTGATGCCTAAAACTCTCACTCCAGATTAAACAAACTCTATGGGAAGCTTTATAGGTATGGGACTAAATTATGATCTGTAAAGCAACCTCTAAGATTTTAGAAGTTGGCTCTTAATTCTAAGTTGGGGGGATGAAAAGGGATAAGAAGGAAATGCAAATAAAACTAAAATACACTAACTAAGGTGATGTACTAAGAGATTTAAATCATTAACCTATAATTAAAATAGCTTAGATCTTTAAATGCTACAGACTATAAAGGACCATAAAGCATGAATAAATATCTATAATGTTGGCAAAGATCAACACTATAGAAGTATAAGAAAACAAATAACAAGCAAAGATAATTTCCCACTTAAAATGACATAGAACACCGTATCCTCTTCATTTTAGGTGTGTAATAGAATACAAAAGGCCTCTAGGGCACATACAAAATGTCCAATCACACCTATGAGGGACACCTATTAAGGTCAAATAAATGGAAAATACTAACTTCTATTATCCCTATTCTATTACAAATGGTTGTTTATAGAAACAACAAAAATACAAAGTAAATGATAATCAACCCCTTCCAAAAGGGATGAGCCTAGAATATATAGGTGAGATGGCTTCTTATGGGAATGACACCTAGAAATCATAGCACTCACACCCATGATGATGCTATTACAACTAAATGAGGGACTTGGGCTCATGAGTGTAGTTAGCCTCTAGATCTTGAATATGGTGTAACTGCATCATTATGTTATGACCACAATGCTTAATATAAGTGAAGTGATGCCACATGTCTATCTCAAGAGCTGCTCTTGATATGTTACGATCCCTTGGCCTTGGTCCCTCAAAATTGATAGACATACACTTATCTAATGGTATTATCCCAAGTCCTGACAAGAAAACTTTGCATTCGAATAGCATCATGGTACCATGTGGAAAGGGTCATCTCCTCCTCATTGTAACCACATTTTAGGTCCCTTTATTTTTCCTACAAACCAATGACACTACTCCAAGGTTTGATAGATTGAAACTACTCTTGGATAAGCATGGGGATGACACTTATTGAGACCTTTGAGGGAGTTGGGTACTTCTTTAGCAAGATTGAGTATGCGGGTGACAAATGTAAAGCAGATGCTCCTATGGGGGGAATTTGGGAACTTCCTTACAAGATTAAACATGAGGGCACCATGTATTGAACCATGTTCACCATGTAAAAGGTTTTGTAGGACCCATCTATTTACTCATTAGCCAATGGTGCTATCCAAAGGTCTAACCAAAATGAACCAACCTTGAATAAGTGTTGGGTCACCACGTGTCGAGATCACACTACACCAAATGTAAATGAGAGATTAATTGGGCTAAATAAGAGTCAGGTTGACATGTGGAGGAAGTAGAATGAGGTCAACACTTAGATAAAATTTTCAAAAAGGACCCTAGGAAGGAAAAGGCTGAAGGAAGAACTGTGGAAGGCCTGAGCAAGCTTGAGGCAAAAAGGGATGACTGCTCCAAAATGAGAAAATGTGGATTTCAATCCATAGTTCTTGGTAAATCACATGGGAATCTACCTACGAATGAGATAACCCAAACTTTGGTACTCATACCAGTCGAAGAAAAATTTCAAAGAAGGAAGAAGTTCTTGAAAACTTAAAACTTTTGAAGAGATGCCTACAAAGGTGCCCACTCTTCCTCCTTAGGTTGGGTCCTCTTATTAAGAGCCTCAAAGTCTCTATCTAAATCAATAATCTCTTTAAAGGAGATGTTCCAAAAGCCTTGAAAAACTACTATCATTTGGAACTCTATCTAGGTGAGTGGCTATAATATCTTTTCCACTTTAGAGATACCAGGTGATTAATCGAGAGATATGAATACGGTTTGGTAATTCTATTTTTATTATAGTATTACTTTAATTTGGTCCTCTAGGAGGATGTTATTGTCTACCAAGAATGGGGATGGGAGTCCTAATTAAACTAGTTGTTCAATATGCCCCTGACTATTTTGGACTACCTACTATGAGGTATTAAGGAATGCCTTGGAGTTGTTGGCTACTTTATTGTAGCCTAGGAATTCATCTACCTTTGCTATCACCTACCTTCATTCAATCACCCTTATTACTTGTAGTGTTTTATTTGAATCACTATAAAGATTTTAGATAAGGAGATATGAATCTAAGACCTTAGGGGATATGAAGGTGATGACCTAGTCAATAGTTGTGCTTACTTGAGAGCTCATCTTCTACAAATCCATGATAAAAGTGAGAATTTGCTTCAGGTTCATGATCATATACTTGATCCTCTCCCATCAATATTTTTATAACTTCCAAATTATGGGGAAGATTTATACAATTTACAAATGAATGGCGAGATCATTCTTTAATTTCTCAATTTCCTTGTCTTTGACTAATAATTCCTACTTTACCTTCTAATACAATTATTGAAAGGCCCAATTAGAATCTGAGAGTTTTTGTCAGATCTATGTCAGTTTATTCTCTCTCTCCTATACCTTGGTCTCAATGACCACTTTTAAATCAGATTCCATTTGGAAGCTTTCATTAGAGACAAGAATTTGAAGGTCAAATCTTGCTTTATTGAGCTCCTCATCGTTGGCCTTAGCTACAACATTGGGGTGATCAATTGTAGCCTTCACCTTGGTGAGTTCTAGCTTGGTATTTTCTAGTTATTAGGTCACTTTGATATAGTCTATAGTCACAGTCTTTCACATTTCCTCCACTAGCTCAACCTTGTCAGTGGACCTAACTTGGCTAAGGTTGAGGCCGATAGCTTGAATGGCATAGTCTCCTAGTTGCATCTACTCTTAAGGCTTGAATATTTGAGGGTCCATATAAGTAATCATGAGGGATTGTTATGCAAGGTCATAAAATTATTGCATGTGAGTCTCTGCTAGGGCCTTGGCATGTTTCCCTCTTTTCTTCTCCATTTGGGCCTCTTGGGCCCTTATTTCCATATCTATCTATTGATGGTACTGTGTTGGTGCTTGAATGTTCTCCCCTATAAAGGGGAGTCCCTAAAGTAGTGAAAATGGAATGGTCACTTACTACTATGAAGTAGTGGACCTTATCCCTATAGAAGTGAGAAAATGAAGTGTGAGGGTAGAAGGAGAGAAAGGTTAGAGTCTGTAGGGTGGGGTAAATGGCGATTATGCCATGTGGAGGATAAGGTAGATGATGAAGGTAGAGGAGTGATGAAAGGAAAATGGGAGGATATTGGGATAGAGAAAGAAAATAATGTGAGCTTGATGGTGGGCTGAGTGGATGAAGAAGAGAGTGAGGCCAAGTAATACTTGGATGGGTAGTGGAGAGTGCCACAACCTGAGGTGAGACTATGGATGGAGCCATGGAGGTTATGAGAGAGGTAGAGGTGGAAAGAAGGGGATCTAAAAAGTGAATTTTATTCTACATGGTCTCTAGTGGAGGGATATATTTTGGTGACTCAGGCCACTTGTATTGGGATGAACTAGTCATGAGGTGTTCAAAGGGGGATTATTACTATTGCAGGGTTATGGGGTATGGGTACATGGGTAGAGACTAGGTTGAAGACTTTCAGATCTCCACCACTTCTACTTCTTTATTTAGAGGTACACTTCTTGCCTCTTCATAGAGGGTATCTTCTTCCTCTTCTTCTTCTCTTATCTCTATATTAGGAGAGAATCCTGCTTCCACCAGGATTTCCTCTAGATGATGCTCATCCTAGAGATTCTTGAATGTTTCATCTCCTTCTTCATCATCAAAATTAGAGTATGGCTTGTTGATCTCATACCTATATTTTATATAAGTGATGAATTTATCTTAACTTGAATCCATCTAGGTGAGTTTTTTCCTTAGCCCCTTTGACAATTTTTTAGATGGGTCATACATCTGGACCACATCATAGAAGGACTCCCATGGTTTGAGGGCATCTAACAATATCTAAGATAGATATATATATAATTTTGGAAGATGTCTTTCGTGGGGGACCTCCACAACTCTAGGTATGGTTGGGTATGATGCTAGGGAGTGTTGGTGGTCTTGAAAGATGCTATGTATCCACTTGGATCATAGTTCCATTTATCATCTATTAGGTCAAGGCCAAACTCTACCAGCTTGGTCATGAGTAGGCATCCCTACTATCTCTTTACCACTATGATGTTGTCTCTTGTAAAAGGGACATCATATAGAGCCTTCTTCTTCTTCCCTACTCTATAGATGGAGTCCACCACATCGATCTACCAAGCCAACTCTAGGGTTAGGGTCCTATCTATTAGCATACACAAGATTTGAAAAGGATCTCCATGGAAACTATACACTCAGATGAATGTAAAATGGGTTCCCCAGAACCAATCGATCAGGACCCTGCTCTTGGTGAGCCATGACTATTACACATCCATTATTCTAAATTTAAGGTCCCCTATGATAAGGTTAATGAGAAATAGAGACAAGAAGAGCTCTGAGAACTCATAGTAATCCCTTATGATATATAATATGTGGGTCCATATAATGACTGGGGTCACCATGTTGGGGAAAATGCTCATATCAAAAGAGTTGAGGTTGAGATATGTAGAGAAGAACTGGGAATGCTGGTACAAAATGAGGTGCAAGAGGAAGGAGGAGTACCAAAAGGTACCCAGCATCAAATATATTTCTAGCTCATTTCTCATAGCGGTAGTGATGGCATTTATAAAATCCATCCCATATACTTCCCCCTTGTTTACTATAGTCAGGAGGAAGGTCACTCTTAACTAAATGTCATCGACATTAGCATCTGTGTCCATCTCAAAGATAAAGGTCAACATGGATAGGGTATCCTTCAAGTACTATGTGGGAAAGCTCTTCAAGGGGATGTGTAGAGGAGGCATCTTTGTGATGTCACTCTTGAGGAGAAAGCTAAGGACGTACACCTTTTCATGGACTCAAGAGTCCCAAACATCTTGGAGGATTTCCATGCTATAGATATCAGCCTTGGGTTCACTTGGGAATCATAGCATCTTCCTAATATTCTCTACAATTATTTTCACCTTCAAATGGGCATTTCTAACAATTACGTTAGTATTGGAATCATACCTCTCTATGTAGAGGGCAAACAATTTTGGGCATGGGTGAAAATAAGGCACCATGAACTATGTCAGTGTGTAGTCCCACATTGTTTAGCCGAATGAGTCATACTCCTCCCTATGGACCCTCTCGAGCATTCGAGCATGAGTACCCTCTCTCAATTTTTTTTGTTTCTTTACTAGCTTTAGATCAAAGATATCATCCACAAAATCAATCACCAATGTTTAGTCTCTATAATCCCCTTTGGATACCTTCTTGACATTTGACATTTTCTCTTTTCACTGAGCAAGAGCAAAAGCATAGGATTTGCTCACTCTATATTAAGGGGGAAGGTCTCTCTAACTACCCTAACTATGGGTTCTTTGTCTTGTGGGATGCTTCTCACCCCCTAAAGATGTGTAAGACTCCATCTCATGGATTCTTCTCAAAAATCACTCTCTATCACAAACAAGATACTAGGTTAGCAATTTTGCTTGCAAATTTCTTAGTTCTAGGATTGAATCTCTCTATTTTTTTCACAATGCTATTAAAAAATATCAATGCATCAAGTGTTTGGCTTAGATGAGGTAAGGGTATTTATACACTGACGCTACTAGGCATGTTCATTATGGAAAATTTGAAATTAGGTGCCCCAAAAAATGTTAAAGGTGATGCACATTCTTGTGGAGACACTTATAATATATTTTTAGTGATGCTTATGGGGGGTCATGCAATATGGAGCATTTGACATTAATTATAGGTGAGGTGAGTAGCTAATTGTATTTCAAAGAATTTTTCTAAGATTTAGGAGGATAGGGCGAGGACAAATGGTAGCTAGACAAGCCACTTGTGCCAATGACACTTATTCAAAAGAGAAAGCAACAAAAAGGGAAACAAACTAAAAGAAACAATAGAAAAGGAAAGGAAACACATAAACTAAAGGAAAGATAATTAATTATGTACAAGGGGGAGGCATGTAAGTTAGTTAAAATGTTTCAAATGGATCCCATTAACTAGAATATCCAATGCATTGCCCTCTTCATATTCTAACTCAAAAGCATTCCCAAGCATGTTGTTGATGATGTGAAAAGGTCCTCTCCATAGAGAATTAAACTTCACATGTTGAACTGGCTTTGTATCCCTTTGATCATATTTAAGAACTAAATCCCCGAGTTTAAATCTTGGGTCTAATAACTTCTTGTCAAACCACCACTTATTGTCAGATGATTATCACATCTAACTTCAAGTAGCTCTCCCTCTTTTCTTGGAGGATAAGTAGCTCTATGAGTCTGAATTAAATCACTCTATTTTCCATAATTTTGATAGATTTCAAAAGATATAAGGTGGGGATTTATGTTGACACTAGTATGACTACCTCCTTTCTGTATACAAGTTCATATGGGTATACTTTTAGGATCTATTTTGGAGTGATGCAATCTACTTATATATCTGTTCTCATGTGTATGTGCCATTCCCTTTGTTAGTCAACACCCATCCTTTTGATTAGTCTTATAAGGATATTATTTGTTGACTCCACCAACCCATTCCCTTGTGGGTAGTAATTGGACAGAGTTTTTAAGAAGATACCATTTTAGATTGTAAAATCATAAATCTTAGACCCAAAGAAGGCTTTCACATTGTTAGAGATGATTGTCTTAGGTGGGATAAACCTTGATAAAATCTCTTCCAAGAAGTCAATAATCATATTCTCAACACCTCTCTTAGTAGGACTGCTTTCATCCACCTAGTGAAGTAGTCAGTGATTGTCAATATCCACTTATGATCGGCACTTGAGGCAGGATTGATCATCTTGATGAAGTCTAAGCCCTATTATATGAAGGGTTCATCGATCATAATTGGGTTCAGTGGCATGGATTAGTTCTTCCTCTTCCCCATGAAGAATTGGTTATTTTGGCATTTTTGACTACCTAGTCAGCCTATGAATATGGTTGATAGTAATACCCCATGCACATGATCTTGGTCATGGTGGTTTTTACTAAGAAGTGGCCACCTAGGGGATTAAAATGCATATCTTGGAGTATATTTTTGGCCTGGTGTCTTTTAACACATTAGAATAGGTCTCCATTAAATTATCTTTTGAATAAGACCCCCTAGACCAGTGTATAAATAAATCCCTATAAACTATAAAAATGCCTTATGTGCACAGGGAAGTCTTTGAGATATCATCTAGTTTGCATGAGTAAAACCCTATCAACCACCCAAGATCTATAGCCTTCATATTGGTTCAGTAGGATAGTCTTCAGAGTGTCTTGTTCCTCCAACATGACATCTGCACATTGAGCCAAATACTCATAGATTCCTCTTCCTCTTATCACCTTAGCTAGCCTGAATTCAATGTCATATTTAAGGATATTTGTGATCTAATTGGATTGTTTTTATATGATTTATCCTTATATGATGTATTCATAGATGCTAAAGTGTGCCATGTATACCATAATCTTGCTACCTGCCAGAAGGTGCCTAAATTTTTTGTGGCCCTTGACTATGGCTATTGTAGAAAAGTCTTGATCATTAGGTCATTTACTTTGTCAAGTGCTTAGCTGATTGTCCAAATCAGGTATAGAATCATTAAAACTAAGTGTGAGTGTAAAACATTCCTATAGTGTACAACATTTAGCACATTACTATGCCGACATCAAATCACATAAGGTGCAAACCTTATGCACTCACTTGAAGCATAACATAGAAAATATCAAGGACCGTATTGGGATAGTTGAGCCATGGTCCAACTCAACTATCTATGAATTTGGTCATTTACAACTAAGGCACTACAAATTCATTAGCACAAGCCATTCAAATTGGAACCCATGGGTCCATATGCATAAAGCCTATTTAGGTGGCTAAGCCTGGTCATATATGTGCAAGCCTATATTAGGTTGTTCAATAATATTATGGGTGTAGGACTCTATTTTATTATGCTTAGCATCCTTCAAGCACTTGGAGAGTTCAAGTGAAATGCGTTATGACAAGGGGTTTGATGGAATTTTTAGCTCAGGGGCTCCATGCTCAAGTTAGTGCTTTAGGTGCAAGGGTCAAAGCTGGGGTGCATGCCCTTTTTGACATTTAGGTTATTTACAATTTATGGTAATGTTATTCTTTGGCACAAAGATGTCATTAATGACTTGGAATATACCTTCATTTAATAGCATATGCATATAATGAAATTACTCAATTAAAACTATTTCAATCGAGTCATAATCATAAAATAGTACATAAATTTATAGATTAGATCAACACTAAATTATTTTAATGTCATTCTTCATTAAATCAAAATTCAGGTAAACATAGTACATATTAATAAAATAGAGCATCTGCTCACTTAAAGTAACTCTCAACCTAGTAGCTCACAGGGGAGCTTGGGAATTACAATGTGGGTTCTCAAAAGAATCCATGCTTGAATTTAAACTAATGACATGCATAACATATTTTATAAAGCTAATTCTACAGATCTTTGTTGCATCAATATCGCATCTCCTACTCATTGGACTAGGCTCAACTTTATAACACAGGGGAGTGTCTTCATGCCAGGCTGGTGGGCACACATTAGGTGTTGAGCTATCATCAAGAATGATCATTTTACTAGCTCCAATACATTTCCTCCTTTGTGATTTAGTGGCTACATGCAATCACTCATAAATAGGCCCTTATAAATTAGGCACTATACAACTACTTGCTAGCTAGCCCAAGATCTATGAAGATTCCTCCAACTTGTGTAAAAAGGTAACGTAATAGCAATCATCCACCATTATTTCCTCACACCTAAGTGTTCACTAACTTGGCATCGGTCCACACTTAGGCAAAAAGGGTCCTAACATTACCCCATAAAAAATTTCTAGTCTTCCCTTGGACTAATCTTTTAGTGCTTTTAGTGCACAAAACTCAGGCACACTTTGTTGTAGTTCTACCCTAAAGTCCTCAAAGCCCTAAATTATGAGCTTGATTTCCTTAATGGTGCCATTGATCTTTGTGAAGGTATCTTTAAGCATGAGAATACTAGTGTTTTCAATTTATTTTCTAAAAGCCTCTAGCCTTTCCTTTGCTTTCCTGACCCTACCATCTAGAATGGTTCCTTGCTCATTAGCCTTTGTTTGCAAGGCATGGAAGAGTTCCTCTAGGTCTTGCTCCTGGGTCTTTATCTAGGTGCTCAAAGTATTGACATGCACCATGATTTGTGCATGTTGACCCTACTAATAGTATATGCTTTCTTAATCAATGCATCCTTCTCCCCTTTTGCCTTTTTCAGTCATGCATCGATGACTAATGCTTGGGTTGAGAAGTTTCAAAAGATAATGTTTCTAACTTTTGTGTCTTCTTCCAGCTTCACAATGAGCTCTTACTTCATTATGGCATAAGGGACTTCTTCTTCTTCTTTTGGAACCAATTTTTCCTTTAGCCTTGGGAGCATCTATTCTAATAACACAAAAACCTTATCAACCTCAAAAAATTTAGAAGTGTCAATGCCATCCAAGAGGGATGGCTTGACTTCCTCCATGTGCTTGACCAACTATTGGATCTTGAATTTCATGGCCTTGGTTTCTTCTTCTACCTCTACCATAATATTTTTCCATTTTATGGCTCAAACATCATTAATCATGTTCTTACACACTACCTCAAAGGCAATTCAAAGGAAGGCATTAGGTGACCTTACTAGATTCATGGCATGAGGGTTGACAAGCAAGGAATCATGCCCTTCTTCTAGTTGATCTGTACTTAGGATAACATTCTACAACACCTTGAAATGTGACTCATCTATGTAACTATTTAGGGAAAAATATACTTGGTGGCACATATTTGTCATGGAAAATGAGGAGGGCATATCCTCAAAAAAAAATCATCATTGTTAAATCCTTTCTATGCCATTTCTCACAGTCTTGGCTCAAACTCTTCTTCTTTGATGGCTAGTTTTGTTTGCTCCTGCTTCTCTTCATCAACATTGGTTCCTTCTTTAGTGCCTTCCTCTTCTTTTTCAACTAGGGGTTATTCATTAGACTTTTCCCCTTGGTCCATCTCTTCTTTCTCTTCGATGCCAGCTTTACCCATCTCTTATGTTTGTTGGGTTTCTTCTTTCTCTGTTTGCTCTTCCAAGACAATAAAATTGCCTTCTTTGTCTCCAAGTGCCCTTTCACTACCTGGTCACACCTATGATTTATTTTCTTTTACTATTCTAGTGGGGGCACTAGGTGCTTCTACTATTTTTTCTTTCATAGGTTCCACACTGGATGTAACTTTCTCCTTTTTTCTTTTTTGGCCCTTTTCTCCTGGGCCACCTTCTTTTTTGCTTGTCTCTTCTTGGCCTATACCAAGGCCTTATCTTCTTTGGCCTTTATTTCCTTGGCCTCTACTTGTGTAATTTCTTCAGGATTCATACCCTTTACCCTCATGGTATCTCTCATTTCCTCCAACACCAACACCATTTTTATTTCTTCTTCACTATAGCCCATTTTTTTCCATGAACTTTTCTTCTCCTCAGTTTGTGGAGGGTGTGTGGCTAGTTCCTTAGTTGATGTCGGTGATGGATTCTTAGCTTCTCCAAGCATGATAGTAGTTCCACTTTGGAGAGCCTCCTAAACTTTAGTGGCATTAGGTTCCTCTTCACCTCCTTCTTGGACAATAAAAACCCTTATACCTTTTTGTTCTTCCTCTTCCATCTCTTCTTATGCCCTCCACACTTCTACTTCCTCGTGACCTCTTGCTCCTCCATCTCTTTCAAGGTAATGGTGGGCATCACGACTGGACCCTTTTATTTCTTTTTATTTTCCCTCTTCATGGGTGAAGTGACCTTTGTTGTGAATGTCACACACTTCTTCTTTGGCACCGAAGGGGTGGCTTCATATTTTGAGGAGATCTTCAACCTTAGGCGCTCCTATATTTCCTCCAAAGTTTCTCCCCTCTTCTTCTAAGGATATTTTATTTGTGCTATCAATGCCACTTCTCCTTCACCAACATGAAGGGGGAGCTCATCTTCCTTTTCAACATGCACACCCTTATTTCTCAATTTCATCTTTTGGAATATCATATGGATGTGCTCGAGAATCACCTCTTTTAGAGGGGGTTGATGTCAGTGTGATCTGAGTCATCCTCTTCATATTTCATTGCTTTCTCCCCTAAGTACATGAATTGGTGCTTAAATCTGCACCTCTTTTCATCCATGGATTTTATAGAGATGTCTATCTACTATGCATTTGGAATCCTCCTTAGCATGCTTCTGAAGTACTTGGCTAAAAAAGCATATGGAATATATAGCCATCTGGACCAGTTACCATCCATTAATGCCAATTACACTACATAAAAGTGATTCATAATGATGAAGGTTGTAATTATAACCAAGGCCTATGGGAGCTACTTGGGAATGCACCATTCCTTCGTAAATGCTTCAATGTACCATGTACACCACCCTAATACTCGAGCCTTATACTTGGGAGTGAAGGAAGGGGGAAAGTGTAACTCTAATATTTAAGCACCAGGTGATTATTATACATTGGGAAGACCCATAAATTATCCCCATCCACATTAAAGATGATGATCTCTATCATTATAATCAAAATTATAATATATGCCCTTAAAAAGGTCTCCCATGCTATATGACACTCAAGCGTGTTCTTCACTATCTCCTCTATAATGAACTTAGTGATATTGAATTTAACCCCCTACGCTATGTGATATGTGATGAATAGGTAAGTCTTGATAACATCTAACCATATCCTAATGGAGCATAGTTTTGAACTTATGAAGCACGTCACCACCTTCATGTTGGGGTCATTGGTATCCTTGATTGGGAATGTGAAGCCTCCCTTGTAGTGACCTAGGAGATTCATGACCTATTCCACCTCTGCATCATCCACCATCATTTGGTGGATGTCTGCATTGTGTTGGGTGAATATTTTGTCAACCAGTTAACTGGTGAGAAAAAAAGGTCTCTTCAACTATAGCATAGGGAGATTTTTTGGCCAGATGTGCAGGTTTACTACATCAATAGGGGACAAATCTCTCCTCTCATCAAGGGGAGGTTCTATATGAATATGCAAGAGCTATATACTATATATATAAGCATAAAATAACAATCAGGGATAGGACAACACCATTCATCTCTCTTTTTTTAGAGATGATGTACACAAATGGAGGATAAAATCTTGGTGAAAACACTGAAGGCACTTCTATTTTTTTAGAAGTGTTCTTGCAGGAAACAGTAGTTCTGTTAGGTATGATAAGTGACTAGTAACAGGGACGTAGTAACCAACAACCTGAGATGTAGCACAAAGTCTCCACCTCGACTACCCAAGAGTGAAATACGAAGGAAAATGAGGGCACAAAGTCATCCCAAGGTCCTCTACATAGGAAATAGAAAAAGACAAACACACTAAAGGCAATTGTAGGCAACACAAAGTCTTTTTACAGTTGGCTTCGGGACACCTTTCTTATCACCTCCACTAGCTCTTCTTATTAATTTGAATAAACAATAATACATTTAGGAAATAGACATAAGAACAATATCCTAGAATGATACGAGCTATAACAGCACAAAGCTTGAAAGTAACTTGCTTTTTGATTCAAACAAAGAAATATTATGAATAATTTGAGCTCAAAGTCTCAATAATGCCTTTCAATTTGGGTAGAGTTTTGCTTCTAGTAACTAGAAGATCTCCCTTAAAATAAACAAAGAGATTAAATTATATAGCAACCAAGAAAGGTCTGACACTTTGTTCCATAGAGTGACCCATGATGCATTCATTGCCTTGAATGCATTTTTAGTTTTGTCAAGGAGGGCCATGCTGGAACTGAGTGGCTACCTTAACTGTGGCATGTTGATTCATCTCAAATGTCTCCTCCTGGGCCTGAGTCATCTTGTCTATCTCCTCTTGTCTGCGCAGCTACTCACTTTGTCTTTACTCCAAGGGGGACAAACATGTAGTGTCTTCAATTTTTAAGGTCTCAAATATCTATATTTATGCACTGTTCTAGCTACTGAAATAACTACTACATATATTTCCCCTCTTTGTCTCTTCCTACTATGATTTGAGCCTTCGGGCTACTTTTTCCCCTTTGCTGGCTCTTTTAGCTCTATCATTAGTGGGTCTTCCCTTTTGGCTTTGGTCTTCAATACTTTGAATGCATTTGGGTCTGCCTTTAAGTCTACAAGGATCAATAGCTATTTCATTGCCATGAATTTGACATCTACGAGCCCGTCAATCTCCTCAGCAATTCCTTCAACATTCTCATTTTGTCCTTCTCGAAGGGGAATAATCCCTTTGGGGTCTCGAGAAAGGCTTATTTTCCTTTGATGAGAGCCTCTTGCAAGGGTATCTACCCTTTGGGATCCTTTGGGTGGCCTCCAAGCTTTCATTCTTCAGTGGGCTATTGTTCCATTATTTCCTTCAGACAAAATGTCTAAAGGAAATTCCTTCAGACAATTTTTTTGAAGGAAATCTTTCCTTGGCTCTACATCTTTGTATTGGGAGTGCTCCATCTTTGACACGTGGTACATTCTGCTACTTTTAACAAGTGACATGTGGCATCTTCTATTGGAACAGGTGAGGACTCTTGGAAACATCTGCCTAACTTATAGGAGCTTTAGAAACCTTTGAGAGTCTTGTAGAAGATGACACATGGTAGTTTCCACTGAGCTTTAAAAACACTACAAAAACATTTAGGACTCATTTGGATTGACGTGGATGATGACACTTGGCACGTTTCACTTGTTCCTACTACTTACCTGGGGCCCACCACAGTCCTTACTCAATAACTGTGGATGTCGACACTCGGTGGCTTTCGTCAAGTTTTACCAGGGACATGTGGCAACTTTTGTAGCTTCTTAGAAATAGATTACAACCTTCTATAATTACCACTTGGCACTTTTTGTGGGACCCTAAGAGAAGCTTATTAAAATAAGCTTTTGAAACTTATAATAAGCTTTAAATGTAGATGTTGACACTTGTGACATTCCACTTAGATAGAATGGGATACGTGGCACATTCTACTACTTTGAAACTTAATTAGAAACTGTGTCCTAACAGATGACACTTGGCACACTTTGCTTATGGGCTCTTTCTTTCAGGCACTCCTTTGAATTGATTGAACCCATTGAACCCATTTCTTTCCTTTGGAGTCCATAGAAACTAACCTGCAGAGTCCGTAGAAATGAGCTTGTGGAGTCCGTAGATTTTTGAAAAGCTTTAAAGAAAGGAGAATTTGAATGCACATAACAAATTTTGAAAAGGGAAGAGACAATTTTGGTCTTGTAGCACCAAAATAGTTCATATGTTGTCCCAAAAATGAGAAAGCTATTTTTGGGGACAACAGCTGGCTCCAATTGGGGAACTTCCTGCAGATGAAAACTTGGAATAGCAGAGGGGAGTAGAAACCATAATCTCTAGTGCCTTGAAGTATGCCATTGGGCTATGGAGTCATGCTACCCAAAAATAAAGGCCCCAAAAAATGAAAACAAAAATCACACAATAGAAACAAAGGCTATACAAATATACATATGTACACGAAACTCATCTAATACTTTAAGAGTTGAAGTGATTCAAATGCTACCCATTGTGAGGCAGAGAAAAGAGCTCACCATCTTGATATACTAGTAGGAAACCATTTTATCCCCAAAATCAGTGATGGGAAAATGGAACTCTCCACCAAGAATCGCATTTCTTGTGCACTCCTTTTGGTTATCTCTTCTTGCCCCATGGCAAGACGTGGTCTTTAATCTAAAAACCATAACTCTTTGCTCTCTTGGCGAAGAGTTCCTTTTGCTGATTTTGGAGCACAACAGTATGGTCCACTACCATAGCTTGATGTTTTGATGGTTCAATCCATGGCACATGTTTTGATTATGGAAAGTGGGGATAAAAAATCAAAATTGTCCTTGCCTACACTAACTCAAAGATAGGGTCAATAACACCTTAAGCTTTCTGGCTTCTTGTATAGCATGGAATTGCCAGATTGTAGAATAAAAATGGAAAAGAACTAGCCCTGCTTCAGCTTGAAGCTTGAGACTTCAAACTACGCATTCTATCTTAGTTAGCATGGGGGTGGAGGAAGATGGTAAGGCTATAATGATAGTGGGTAAGACATAGAATGGAGACTCCCAGAGTCTATAATGGATAAGGGTAGGGACTACTTCAATCTAAAACTTGAGGCTTCAAACTGCACATTCATTCCTAAGCAAACTTGCCAAAAGGTGTTGGGTGAATATTTTGTCAACCAACTAACTAGTGAGTAAAATAGGTCTCTTCAACCATAGCATAGAGAGATTGGTTGGCTAGATGTGTAGGTTTACTACATCAACATGAGACAAATCTCTCCTCTCATCAAGGGGAGGTTCCCTATGAATATGCAGGAGCTATATACTATATATATATATATAGATATATATATACAATATAAGCAGAAAATAACAATTAGGGATAGGACAACACCATCCATCTCTCTTTATTTAGAGATGATGTACAAAAATAGAGGAGAAAATCTTGGTGAAAACACTGAATGTACTTCTCTTTTTTTAGAAGTGGTCTTGTAGGAAATAGCAGGAGTTCTTTCAGGTAGTGACAAGTAACTGATAACAGGGATGTAGTAACTAGCAACCTAAAATGTAGCACAAAGTCTCCACCTCGACTGCCCAAGAGTGATATATGAGAGGACAATGAGGGCAAAAATTCATCCCAAGGTCATTTACATAGGAAATAGAAAAAGACAAACACACTAAAGGCAACTGTAAGCAGCACAAAGTCTTCTTACAGTTGGCTTCGGGACACCTTCCTTAGCACCTCCACTAGCTCTGCTTGTTAAATTGAATAAACAAGAATACATTTAGGAGATAGACATAAGAACATTCTCCTAGAATGATACAAGCTATAACAACACAAAGTCTAAAAGTAACTTGATTTCTGATTAAAAAAATAAATATGATGAACAATCTAAGCTCAAAGTCTCAGTAATGCCTTTCAATTTAGGTGGAGTTTTGCTTCTGGTAACTGAAAGATCTCCTTTAAAACAAACAAAGAGATTACATTATATAGCAGCCAAGAAAGGTCTGGCACTTTGTTCCATGGAGCATCCCATGATGCATTCAATGCCTTGAATCCATTTTTAGTTTTGTCAAGGAGGGCCATGCTGGAACCAGGCGGCTACCTTAACTGTGGCATGTTGATTCATCTCAAATGTCTCCTCTTGGGCCTAAGTCATCTCATCTATCTCCTCTTATCTACGCAGCTAGCCCACTTTGTCTTTACTCTAAGGGGGACAAACAGGCAGTGTCTTCAATGTTTAAGGGCTCAAATATCTATTTTTGCACACTATTCTAGCTACTAAAATAATTAATGTAGATATTTCCCTCTTTGTCTCTTCCTATTGTGATTTGAGCCTTCAGGATACTTTTTCCCCTTTGCTGGCTTTTTTGGCTTTATCATCAGTGGGTCTTCCTTTTTGGCTTTGGTCTTTAGGCCTTTAAATGCATTTGGGTCTGCCTTTAAGTCTACAAGGATCAATGGTTATTTCATTTCCATGAATTTGATGTATGCGGGCTTGTCAATCTCCTCAACAATTCCTTTGGCATTCTCATTTTGTACTTATTCCCAAAGGGGAAGAATCCCTTCAGGGTCTTGAGAAAGGCCTATTTTCCTTTAGTGAGAGCCTCCCATAAGGGTAGTCTACCCTTCGGGATCCTTCGGGTGGCCTCCGGGCTTTCATTCTTTAGTGGGCTATTGTTCCATTATTTCCTTTAGACAAAATGTCTGAAGGAATTCCTTCAAAAAATTTGTCTAAAGGAAATCTTTCCTTGGATTTTCATCTTTTTATTGGGAGTGCTCTATCTTTCACACATGGCACGTTCTGCTGCTTTTAACAAGTGACATGTGGCATCTTCCATTGGAACAGGTGAGGACACTTGGCATCATCCACCTAACTTATAGGAGCTTTAGAAACCTTTGAGATTCCTACAGAAGATGACACATGGTAGCTTCTACGTTGAGCTTTAGAAACACTACAAAAACATTCGGGACTCATTTGGATTCACATGGATGATGACACTTGGTGTGTTCCACTTGTTCCTGTGACTTACTCAAGGCCCACCACTAGTCCTTACTCAATAACTGTGGATGTCGACACTCATTGGCTTTTGCTGAGTTTTACCAGGGATACATGGCAAACCTTTGTATCTTCTTAGAAATAGATTATAACCTTTCACGATTGCCACTTGGTGCTTTTTATGGGACCCTGAGAGAAGTTTATTGAAAGCAGCTTTTGAAACTTATAAGAAGCCTGAAATGTGGATGTCTACACTTGTCGCATTTCACTTAGCTAGAATGGGATACGTGGCACATTCTACTACTTTGAAACTTAATTAGAAACTATGTCTCAATAGATGACACTTGGCATGCTCCACTTACGAGCTTCTTTCTTTTAGGCACTCCTTTGAATTGATTGAACCTGTTGAACCCGTTGAACCCGTTTCTTTCCTATGGAGTCCATAGAAACTAACCTACAGAGTCCATAGAAATGAGCCTATGGAGTTTTTAGATTTCTAAAAATCTTTAAATAAAGGAGAATTTGAATGCACAGAACAAATTTTAAAAAGGGAAGAGAAAATTTTGGTCTTGCAGGACCAAAATAGTTCATATGTTGTCCCAAAAATGAGAAAGCTATTTTTGGGGACAACACATTAGAGGATAGGAGGTTGGTGATTCTTTTAATGAGGCTTGTTGATAGCCTCATCCACCCTCCCACAAAGTATAACCAGTCCCTATGGATGTGCAAGAGGAATGGATGTGCAAGAGGAGGAAATGCATAAACTCCAACTTTTTGAATCATGACAACTCATAGAACTAAGTTTCATTGGTGGTCATGATCTTGTACCTAATTGAGACATCCAATAAGGCCATGCCTACTACAGTCTTCTCTCTGGTATCTACAATCTAGTCCTTGCTAGGTCTTGTGTATTGCTGAGGTTTTGTGGTTGTATTCTTTCAAGTGGTAGTTGTGCGTGAACAATGCCCAATTTTCTCCCATCAACACTTCATGAATTACATATCTGGGTAGGACATTTTCTTCAATGCCTCTAGATTAACTTGGGAGATGTTGATTCTCTCTAATAGTGATACTATTATTCTTGCAGTCCCCACTTTTGCTATTATATGCACTCATTTTGCTTCTTTTTGTGCTTGGTGTGGACCTAAACTCATTCTCTTTTTACCCATACTGAACTGATTGGTGTTGAAATGTGGTTGATTTGCTTTATTGAAGCCTCAAATGGTTGTTGGTGCTTCACAATTCTAAGGTCTATGACTGTACCTTTAGAGTTTGAGATTTACATGTTGTTAATGGTGGCCTCGATGTCAACCCACTATATAGCTACCCAATTTTTGCACATTTCTTCCCTAACACTTATCTATACCAATTTTAATGTGAACATAATTTATCCTTTCTACCCAATCATTTAATTCTGGCATCATGGGGTTCTCAAATTCTCACTATAGTAGGGTTTTCTTATTTCAACTCTCTGGTTCACTGGTTTCACTCTAGTTTACTACTCTAGGTTCAACTTAGCATAAGGTTGTAACCAAAACTAGTCAGCTTTTTAATGCTTTATACTTCTAATTTTCATCTACCATCTTTAATACAGGTGCTTTAATAGTGTGGCAAAGCCTAGATTTCTTGAAAAATGCAAAATTTTGTGAAATTCATGAAAATACTTTACCACCAGTGCATTTAATTTAGATCACAATGCCTCCACCATCACCTCAATAAATGATCCTAATGGTATTTTAATGAATTGACATGTAGTTTAAATGGTCACTTCATGCCTTGCTTTAGGTGGATGTCAGTTGTCTTTGATGATTTTCTTCCTTTAGTTTATTTACTTGGCATGACCTTTGCCTTCCTTATGGAAACCTAGGTACAGTGCCTCACATGCACGTGATTCAACCTCTATCGTTCCACTTTCTCTTCTTGATGCACTTCTATTTCAAGCATGCTTTTGTATCTTGGTCAGTTTCTTGCACTTTGTCTTGCCTTGGCATGTCCTAGCCCATACAAATCCCTTATGTTGACCCTCCAACACTTCAGTCTCCTTCTTTGGTCTCTTGTACATGATCATGTTGTGCATCTTCACTCTATCTCTTATGCACTATCATATTATGTGACTTTGTTCCATGACTCTGAAAGCTCCAAAGTCTAGCCACTTCCTTATACCCCAAAACTTAGGTGTCTAGCCCTAGGTATTTAAAAAGCAAATGTGCTCAGCTCACTTGACTGGTATTATGCATGGAAGTGCCATAGTAATCCTTATTTGGGCCTATAATATCCCTACATCATGCATCTTGCACATTTAAATCTTGTGCACCTACTTCCTATGTCTGGTAAGTTTCATGTGCCCACCACTTAGATGTCTAGCCTTAGGCACTTTAGAAAGTGCAAGTGCTCGACTCACCTAGTTAAAATTATGTGTGAAAGGGCTAGATGTTTTTAATAGAAGAGTACCTTGCCTCTTAGATCTCTTGTTCAAGGAGCTTGTGTGCCCTCTTTACTTGAAGCTGACAATCCTAATGTACCCATAACTTAGATGTCTGACCTTAGGTGCTTTTAAAAAATGTAAGTACTTGATTCACCCAACTAGAATTATGCATGAAGTGCTAGCAAATTTTATCGATGGGATTCAAAGTGTCATTTATTCACTTATTACTTCAACAACACTGCTCAAAACAAAACATAAGGAACTATTTGGCTTGTGCCAAAATTTATTCTAGTCATCACATCTCAAATCAACTAGTGACAAAGAATAAATTACCATTGAAATGCCTAAGGAGCATTTTACCAGATAATGTGTGCAAATTACATGAACCTATCTCCAATACATGTTGGATGATATATGGGCCCATCCAACTTATCTATGGCTTGCCCAAGTGCTTTAAGTACTTGGATTCATAGAGCAAAACTAATGCTCATTCAGTTAGTTCCTTGCACTTAATATGCTTGTCATACTAAAGCTTCTAGCATGCCTTATCAATTTGTTGACTCCATATTTCTTAGGCATGATTTTCATCTAAGTGCTCTAAGTCTTTCAGCCTTGTGCTCAAAGATTCTTGGTCATCTAAGTGACCAATTTTTACAATGCATAATGATGACACCATGAACTCCATCGGTGGAATTTCCTCAGTGCCAAATACCAACTAAAATGGTGTCACCTTGTTCAGGTACTTATATGTTTTATGGTACGCCTATATCACCATTGATACTCAATCATCCTAATCTTTGTGACCAACATTGCATATCTTTGTGAGGCATGTTCATAGTATCTTGTTGAATGCCTCAACCATGCCATTTGCTTGTGGATGATAAGGGGTGGTTTTATGGTGTGTCACTATGCAATCGATCAATAAGATTTATACCATATCATTGATGAAGTGGGTTCTTCTATCACTAGTTAAACAAATTGGGTACCCATAGTAACTTATAATGTTCTCCCAAATGAACCATGTGGTTATTGTAGTTGTGCAATATTTTATAGGCATGACCTTGACCTATTTGGTGAAATAATTGATGGCCACTAGGATATACCTTTCACCTATGCACCTTGTTGTGGGAGTAATTGGTCCAACAAAATCAAAGGCCCATTTATTGAATGACATATTGGGAAAGAATGAGGATGAGAGGCATTTCATCCTGGTGGTTTGGTTTCCCTATGTGATGGCATATATCACATGCCTTGGCATAATCCTTTGCATCTTAAAATAGACTTGGCCATCACAAGCCTTAATACAACATTTTGTGCATAGTTACCTCTCGGATGTAATGACCTCTTGATGTGCCTTTATGCACCTCTCACAAGATCAAGTCCCTTTCATGATCCAAGACATATTAGTGTAGTACTTCATCTCTACTTAGTTTACGTAGTTGCCTACCAATAAGTTAAAATGGGGTGACATGAACTATAAGTTATTAATTATCCTTATTTGTCATTGTCTAGGGTGAGAGCCTAGAAATTAGAAATGAGGTTATATCTACCAAGTCCTCTAGGATGTGTTGGAATTTTTATAGTTACAAATCAAACATGTTGTCCTCAATAAGCACCATCACATCACTAGAATCGATGTGGGAAAAATGATCTAGCCCCAAGTTTTATTCTCCAGGTTTGATGATAATATAAAACTAGAATTACTAAAATATAACTATCCATCTGCATATGCACCTATGTAAAATAGGATTGTTCATGAGGTACATGAGCACCTCATAATTAGGGAAAAATATGAATGAGATCACCAACATATATTACCTTTGTAGGGCATAGACCATGGCAAGCACCTCACACTCTGTTGTTGTGTAATTTTGCTCTACTTGGGTCAACTTTATGCTTGTAAAAGAGATGGGATGATCCATCTTATGTTCATCAAGCTGCACTAGAATGACACCAATTCCAAAGCTAAAATCATCGACATGGACATGAAATGGGGTTATCTAGTTGGGAAATTGTAGAATAGGTGCACTGGCTAGTTTGAGATTGAATGTTTTAAATGCTTCCTCTTATGCTCTGCCCTAATAGAATGGGCCATATTTGTGCAAGAGCTCCTCTAGTGGCACTGCAATTTATGTATAGCTCCTTATAAATTTATTGTAATAGCCACATTGGCCTAGAAAGACATGAATGTATTTTTGCATTGAAGGGGAATAAAACTAGATTATTATGGCTATCTTCATAGGGTCAACAAACAACCCATCTTTGTAGATGATGTGCCTGAGAAAGGTTCCAAAGGGGGTCACAAAGATGCACTTCTTCAAGTTCAAATATATTTGTAACTACTTGAACTTTTTAAACATGAGGTGTAGGTTATCATAATGGTCCTTTACAAAGCCATACATGGTCTAGTCATCAAGGTACACTTGGAGGAACCTATGAATAAAGTCTTTAAATGCGATGATCACCACTCTAGAGAATATGGATGGCACATTCTTAAGTCCAAACGACATCACATTGTATGAAAAATAACCCCATTTAATTACAAAGTTTATTTTAGGATTATCCTCCTCTTCTATATGGACCTGATGGTATCCTAAGAACCCATTAGTGAATGTATAAATTTCATAGCTTGTGATGCTATCCAAGACTTCATCGATGAATAGGATCAGGAATGAGTCAGTGATGAAGGTGGTATTCAAGAGTTTGTAATTGATGAAAATATAGATGCACTCATCTTTCTTAATGATAATGACCATCAGGTTAACCCATTCAGATTCTTGTACAAGTTAGATGATGCATGTGTTTAACATCAATCAATCTCTACTTTAACCTTGGTAGGGATATTAGGGTTCATTGTTTATGGGTGATTTTTGACTAATCTCATGCCATCTACCATATTTATGCTCATTTTACTAAGGTATGGGTGGGTTCCCTTTATGTCTAGATAGTTTCATGGTAACAAGTCCTAGAATTCTTTTGGGAGGTCCATGATTTGCACCATATATGCATCATACTAGTATGTGCCCAGATTGGCAATATTTGGTTTTCCTTTCATGCTAATGTCTACTTTGGTAGTCTTGAGTAGCATGTAGTAGGGCTCATTCCTCCCCTGAGGGGAATATTTGACTTGTCTTATCCCCTCAATTTTTTTGATATAAAGATGATTCAAATCTTCTTCATCTAGGGCATTATCATCTACTTGGTGCATAAGTTTCTTCTTACATGCCAATGTCCTCAAGTTATCACCTTCCAATTTTAATCATCCTCTTCATTTGAGCCACTATTAAGTGCTTGATCCTCAAATAAATTTGGGAGCACTAGTCCTTTCTCCCCAAACATCTCTCTTAGGTGTTCCTCTATGGTAGTGTCCTCAAACACTAAACTATGAATGACTTGCAGTGGTTCGAGTAGTTCCAAGTTGATAGAAGAAAATAAGAAGGTGTACATGAACCTTTCCTTGAGCATATCTCAGTTTGGTATCTCATGATGCATTTCATTAACAATGTACCATGATCATGCCCATGTCTTCAAGGACCTGTAGAAGGTGTGTACCCACAGGTTCCTTGGCGTATCCTCACTGCATACAATCTAAATCTCCTCACACAAGCACATATGTGCTACCAGGTTGGAATTTCTTGAGTAAGTATAAATATCCAAGTCCTCATTTAGTTTTCCAAACCTATTACATATTACTACCTTTATGTATTGCAAATTTCTCAAGCTAGGTTGTTGTGCTGCCCACCAATGAGTGACAGTGCTCCTTAAAGTATGCACTAGTGAACCCATTTTGTCTATTTCTTTTGGGATGCATGATTCAATGTCATAGAAACATTATTCTATCAAATTGTTCCCCTAATATTTTAGGAACACTACAAGTTTTCCTTTACTCAAATAGAACATACTCTTCCCCTTATTTTTTGCATAGGGGACCCATTTATCAGGAGTGCAGTCTATTTGAATCAATCCTATTTTGACTAGATTTAGTACCATTGCTTGCACTAGGAGACACCTTCGGCCAGTAGTTTCATAAGCCACTTAGACCCATTAGTCATAGGCTACATCAATTGTATCTAAATTTGATTGGCCATCCTCCCATGTAAGTACTCTTTGGTCACTGGGGTTAAGTGTTTTTATGCCTTGCACTATGATGTTATAAATATGGTTGATCTCATCCTCGAGATCAACACTTTCTACATATAGGGGTCCTTAGTCATTTGAGAGGGGGATCACCAACCTCTCCTTACCATTATCAAAGGTCATATAACACATTTTAAATCACATGTTTGTGTTATTGGTGTAGCACCATGGCATTCCCAAGAGCATTGGATAATTGTCTTACTCTGCCAACTCGATCACTTTGGAGTTGGCTCAAAACTTGATACCTAAGATATCTATAATGGTACCTTTCATATTCCTGATAGATTGTGCTCTGGTTTTGTTGGTTATGAAAATCATATGAGGGGAAGCACTCAAACCTAGCCTACCCATCTTTTCTCATGCATTTTTGGTTAAAATATTAATCTCAACACCAGTGTCCACCAAGTCCTCACATATTGACCAACCAACAATTGTGGCATCCATAAAGATTTCTTGATCATACTCCATGTTCTATGTATGCCTTACTTCATGCATCCTCTCCATGTGGGGCATGCCAACTTCAATCATGTGGGGTGAGGCAAATTCAATCATGTGGGGCATGGAATCCTATCTTGGCCTTTTCCATAAGTGTTCTAAAAGTAAGTTTTTTAGAAGGGGCAACATTCCTTCTATTTTTTGGAGGTATAACATCTCTATTAGCTCCTATATTTTAGCCTCCTAACTATCTTGCTTTTGTGTAAGGTAGCAGCCTACGTTTCTAAGTCCCACACTAGTTGGAGTTCTTCTTGTAATTTTTTTTATGATCATGGCTTGGTGTAAGACATCCTTCTGATGCATAGGGTCAAGATAGGGCACAACCTTAGGTTTTGTCTTCATGATGTGCTCATTAAGGCTTATTTCTCCATACTCCAAGTGAAACTCTATTATTGGTACTACTGGTGATTGAGTGGTAAACCCACTAGGAGTAGTTATTTGTACTTTGATGGGTTACTTATAGCTTAATTACAAATTTACATCCTACTTTTCCACTTTTAGCTCATGTCTGACCATTGTGGCACCTTTGTCTGCATTAGGCTAGCCTTGAGTTAACTTTTTATATAAATTAGGGCACTCCTCAATCAGATGAGGTCCTCGATAATATTTGCATGTTGGATGCATCAGGAAATTGCATTGATAGTTCTTGGTCAATCCATACTTATATCATGATCATGGTGGGAATCTTCCTCTACTGCATCCTCTACCTTGCCCTCTGGCACCTCTCTGTTGCCCATATCTAGTATTATATTGGCCATATCCCTTTTTTCCTTGGGTTGTCTATCTTTTGATGGTCGTAGTTGTCTATCATGCACCTCTCTCCATATTTTAGTGCATCTCATCAGTTACTCAATAGTTAACTATGGTGTGTATATAGGCATCACACAATTTATAGTAGAAGTGGTATTCACCTAACTTACACATTATAGTAAAAGGTAGTTGTGAGCATCATGCACCCTGTGACAAACCTCACAACTTAGAAGTAATGCATGCACATTCCTTCAAGGGTAGTTATTTTTGTTGTGGACTTTTGATTCGTAGTTGGTACACCATAACCCACTTTGGGTGTCATGCACTGAAACAATAATCTTCTATAATTGAGAGGCCATGTATGTAATATGGGCCTCTATAAATGGAATAATTCTCATGTCAGTGATCCTGACTACTTCAGCATAGAGCACAACTTCAAGCACTTCATAGGGGTCCATGAATATCTTCATCGACAACACTCTTATAAATGGCACTAACAATCCCCCCACAAACCATTACACATGTTGGGAGGTGTGGATGTCATAAAGAAGCTTGGAGAGGAGAGATTTAAATCATGCATCATATAAGTGCATGCTCTCTGATAATCCTTAGTGAATATTCTTAAGCACCACGATGCTCTACTTCTCAAACTCAATAATATCAAACTCCTTCAAGAAGGTTTCCTTCAATGTGTCATAATCAATCATAGCCTGGTTAGGATCAAATTTCTTATACCAAGTATGAGTGCAATCAAATAAATTTATCATGAATTATGTTGCCTTGTGTTCTGACTAGGTGATACCCTGAGTGCACCATTGAATCTCACATTAGAGCACATGATCTAATGCATTCTCTATACCTGAATACTTGATTAAGTACATCACCATTACATAATAAATATGCTAGGTGGTGCTAACATCTAAGGCACTTGCCCGCTAGTGTTTGTGTTGATGTGGTCCTCTAATGCCTTTGGTTATTGGGTTGAGCATTGACCTAGTTTTTTTGGTTACATCGTTAAAGTTGATGGCATGGAATTTCTCACTTGTGGTGTTGGGCCATTTCCTATGGTTTGTTGCCTAGTTTGCATAGCTGATATTTGTTGAACTAGAGAGCTTACACTTATGTTCTATTGAACTGGATAATTGGCACTCATATTATATGTTATCAAGCTAGCACCCAAAGATTGAGAGGTGTCTTTACTTATCTCCTCATAAGGAAGCACTTGTTTAATCACAAAGTAATTATTTAAGTCAAGAAATTAGTTAAAGTCAATATTGATAATAGGATCAATTATCACTCTTATTTATTTTGGTGGGGTATCCAATGTATGAGCTTGCACTTTAGGTTCAAAGGGGGTGTGAAATTTCAATGCATATTCAATGGTTAGGTTCTGTAAGGACCCAGAGCATTCTACACCAATCAACTAATGGGCTCAGTCTAAGAATTCAATGTTTCTTTCTTCTTGGCACTATTACAATTTAGGAGATCCTTCGCCATGCCCTTCTCACTCACTATGGGCTCTCTCAACACTTTCAAGTTCTAGATCCTCTCTCAACATGTACCTTCTCTTGTAATAATTCTCCTTTTAAAGCTCTTAAGTGTTAGGTTGTTCATCCCCATCCATCGTGCTTTACTTACACTTCCTCTTCTCCCCTTCTATGCTTACTCATATGCACAAGGACTTTAGCCTTCCATTCTTATGATTTCAAACTTATAATCCACCAACAACTTCTTTAGCTCTGCACTAAACTCTCTTATGCATGCATGTCTTAGTTTTTGAAAAACTCATACTCTACTTCTTCATGGAAAGAGTATGTTAACACTATGAATTCCAACATGTAACTATTTTGTGCTCGATTCCACTCTTGTCTATAGCTCGCATCCACATGGTATATAGGTTCTCAAGATTCTTCAAGTGCTCCTTTGTCCACTCAAGGTGTTGGTCATTGCTTTGACTTCTATGGGTCATGAAGGCTACAAACCATTGCTACACATGCTCAAGTAATTCACAAAAGAAGAATTCATACAAAGCACTATATAGGTTATTTTAGACCCATTTCCTTGGCTTCTATCCTTTGTAGGATGGATGCTTCTATGTGAAGCTATATTCTAATTATTCTACCCAGTGTTTCTCTATGTTTTTTGCTATTTACATTCAGAAGAAGAAAAAACTAAAGATAAATGGTCAGGGGTTTGTACGTTACCCGAATTAAGTTGCACACCATATCCAAGTGTTGTAGGAGCTCCTCTTTGGCTGTGGAGGAAGACACCTATAGATAAGAAAGAAACTCAAACAAGGAGAATGTTAGAGAGAGATATGGTGGACTGCCAAGCTATATGCTCGGTCCCAGAAGCGTAAAGCTCCATAAAGGGATGACAATCCACTATTTATGAAAAAGAGTGTTGTATGAAAAGAAATGGTGAAAGACTAAGAAAGAGAAATAAAGATAACGTGTACCTGTTCTTTGCAATTAGTCTGTCACAGTCACTGATGTCGGTAGTCCTATCAGCATCAGTTGGTCAATATGCCGACGTTGGTTATACTGCCGATGTCGGTAAGGGAAATGGGCCTTGGACGGGTTTCAAGGTTATGTCTGTGGTCGACATAAGGGTCTGGGAGTTTAAATGTTTGTCCAGGGTTGCAGGACAGTGAATAGGGTCTGAGAAGGGGCAAAGGTAGAGGGTAGGTATGAAAAGAGAGTAAGGATAAGGGGAAGGCTTTTTAGCCACTCCATGAAAGAAGTCGGGTCTGGTTGGTAGTATTTAGAAATAGTAAATAGAAACTAATTACTAATGTATTCTAAATTACTGAAATGAGACAGAAAAATACTTAGCTCTACTTGGTGAAGAACCAAAAGTGTGAGAATGCTTATTCCTATTGTGGCTGATGTCAAGGTCCTCATACAATGTTCTAGTCTAATCTGGAGTGACTTGCGTAGAGTTTTTGTAGCCAAAGGAGCGTTAGTCAAATTTTGATGATCGGTCTCAGAGTGTGTGCATCGATGTCAAGGAGTCCAGTGAGAGAGAGAGTCTGAGGGCTCTAACTCAATGTTTGAAGTCAGTTTATGTAACTGACGTCAGCTATCCTGCAAGCGTCGATCGATAGTTGACTGACATCGATAGAGGAAGAATGGGTAAAAGGGCTATTTTTAGGCCTTTGCCAGCTTCTCCATTCACCAGGTGCATTTTCCATTGGGGAATGGTCAAAAGACAGGTTTATTAGGCATGAGAGTTAGTTAGGAGGTTGGGAGGGAGTGAGAATAGGTCATGGGCGACTCATAGGGTAGGAAATGGTCTTAGGGCGAGGTGTCCAAGGTGAAGTGTCCAGGGTGATGTCATTAATTTAAAATAAGTAATTTATTTTAAATTAATAAAGTATGTAAGTGGTTAGAAGGGGACCAAGGGGGGTTGACATAATATTGGTGTCTACATTTGCCCCTTTTTGTCTTGTTGGTTGTTCTATTGAACTGCAAGACAAAAATAGGAATAATTTGCCCCAAGTATGAGATGAGGTATTCCCCCTCAAAGCGGGAATCGAGAGAAGGCAATCCAAAATCGATTGCCAATTTGATTGGCAGTGGATGGGTATGGTGAAGTTGGAGTGTGAACACTGCAATAGTTGAGATTGCATGTATACCACTTCACGTGATAGGTTAAATTGTTGCAGGCAAGGTCAAGGAGTGCTAAAATTAAAGTAACTGGTCCCCAGCTTTTAGTCATAGCTGATTGGGTTAATCGATCAAAGCTGTAGCTCTAATGGTCATTGTGTTCCAAGTATCCAGGCTAGAAAGTGCTCTTGGAAAACACAAAAATATCACAAATATTGGGGATCAACTTGGGCGTGATCTGACAATACATGTGAGGGTCATAATGTGGTTTGCGTACAATTTGCTAACTATTTGTGAGGTAGCATATATGCAATCAAAACAACCAAGGCAAAGTTGTCTCGAAAGTGGTCATGGTCTGGGGAAATAGTTGTGATCTTTAAGGTCATTTGTTGAGTCAAGTAGAGATATAAGTGATCTCAAGTGTTGTTTAGTGTGGTCAAGGAGATATATGTGATCTCCAATGTGCCCCATGAGAAGTCTAAGGTAGCTTCTACATTGTCAGGGCTAGTTGTTTGGTCATGATTTTGGACTAGGTTAAGTCATGGTTAAAGGTTAAATGGTTGGGCCATCAAGTATATGAATGAACGAATGATCGACGTCATTAGGGAGATGAACAGCAAATGGCCGAGCTAACCCCAGAAGACCCTATGTCAACTGAGTGCTGCCTATATAGCCCCTATTTTAAGGGCCTCATGCCAATGTAGTTCTCCCCAAAAGGGAAGAACATGGTAGGTTATGGATTGGTTTTGGCTAGGTTAGGTCATGGTTAAAGGTTAAATGGTTTGTCCATCAAGTAGATGAACAAACGAATGGCCGAGCTAACCTTAGAAGACTCCATGTCAACTGAATGCTACCTACATAGCCCCTATGAGGGCCTCAGGCCAATGTAGTTCTCCCCAAAAGGGAAGAAGAGGGTAGGTTATGGATTGGGTTGGTCTAGGTTAAGTCATGGTTAAAGGTTATATGGTTTGTCCATCAGGTAAAAAAACAAATGAATGGCTGACGTCTTTAGGGAGATGAATAGGCGAATGGCCGAGCTAACCCCAGAAGACTTTATGTCAACTGAGTGCTACCTACATAGCCCCTGTTGAGAGGGCCTCAGGCCAATGTAGTTCTCCCCAAAAGGGAAGAAGGGGGTAGGTTATGGACTGGTTTGGTTATGTTATAAATGATGAGTTTATGATGATGTTACAGCCTTTTCCATATTGTGTGATGGTGTATGCTATAACATTGGTTATGTGGTTTTTCACCCTTAGCAATTTTCCATATTGGTGATGGTGTATGCCAAAAATGAAATGAGTATGATGATGTTACAGCCTTTTCCATATTATGTGATGGTGTATTCTGTAACATTGGTTATGTTTGGTTGATAGTTTCCATGTGTATTGTTTTCCATAGAAACTAGTGTGAATGGGCTATGATAATTCATATAACACAAATTCGTATTTGTATTAATGAAATCATGAGGTTGTGTTAGTGGTTAGAAAATGTTTGGGTTTGGTTTGGTTGTATGTGATGAAGATGTATAAGAAGTGAAAGGCACGTTGCTCTTTCATTGACAAGGACCATAATGATGGCATAGATAGGGTTTTTGCAAACAAAATCCATGTTCATGCATTGCATCATTGACCATTGGTTTGTGTTAGAGAAGTACTCGACTCACTTGACATTAAGTGAGCTCAAAATCCCTTGAGTATGTTGGGGTAATAGGTGGTGATTAGGTGATATGTCAAGATAGGGTAACCCTATTTAGCAGGGATAACTTTGCCCCTTTTATAGGTGACCCTGAGAACGACTATAGGCTAGTTCATGACTTAATAATTTGTCAGTCGGTTTTTTTTTTGGTAGACTGATCAATGCGAGAAGTCTACTTGGGGATGTTGATTTGTTTTGTGGTCATGGGGTGTTATTTGTAGCAAAATTTGGGCATAGCCATCCTTCGAGGGAGTGGTCTATATTTTGCTTTATAAGTTTTAAGGTCTTTGAATAACTGTCCTTCGAGGGAGCAGTCTATTTATTACAGAAATGATGTAGCTATCCTTCAAGGGAGTAGTCTACATTGATAATTTATGACCTTTAAATAGGCATCCCATTTTTATGTTTGTTTGTTTTTTTACTATACTTTTAGTCATGGACTAGACCATAGAGGTTTAGGGGTTTCCCTTTTATTAGGACAAAGCATTCATGCTTTACAAAAGGGTTGACTAATGTTTGTGGGGAAAAAGGGTTGAAAGGAATAGGAATGAGGATGACGGGGGTTTTCCAAGGGATGAGCTCAAGTTAAACGTCAAGTGAATGACAACTTGATTAACAGTAGAATGGTTGAAGATGTAAGGCATTAAGAGGCTCAGGTTCTAGCCGGCCTTTGAGAGAAGATAGACGATAAGTCCCTAATCCATACTTGTGTGTTATTATGTAAGGTCTGAGCCAATTAGGAGAAAAGTGGCCCTGTTTGCTTCTTTCCATATTGGTCACGTGATGGTTTTCTTTAAGGGCAAGATCTCTGATTTTGAAATCTTGCTCTTTTAAATTTTTGTCGTAGGCATGGTTTGGTCAATGTTGGATGTGAAGTCGGTTAGCATGTTGTTGGCATTTGGTACAATGCCAAACATAATTGTTGCAGTCTTGCTTAAGAGCTGGCCAATAATAGCCCAGGTGGAGGATGCGCTTGGCAACCGCATTATCGCTAAAATGTCCCCCACAAATCCCATCATGGACTTGTTTAATGACATGGGAAGTCTCAGTGGAGGTTAGGCATCGAAGAAAGAGGTTGTCTAAGCCTTGTTTGTAGAGAAGGCCCCCTAGCATGGTGTAGCGAGCAGTACTCTTGATAAAATTACACCATCCATTGCTAGAGAGATTAGGAGGGATGATAGAATAAGTCAAGTAGTCGACAATTTGTTTATACCAAACGTTATGTGGACTAGAGAGGTTAGGAGGAATTTCCCCCAGAGATGTTGGTTGATATGTGCCCAAGATAGAAATCTTGGGTTGTGTTGGTTGAGAAGGCTTGATGAATGGAAATGTTGAAGGAATGGAAACATTCTCTTTTCTTTTATCCTTTGAGGTTTGGGGCCTAGTGGCCACATTAATTGTGTTGATTTTGAATAAAGGAGGGGAAGGTGATAAAGGGACATAATCTTGTTTGGGGATCCCAATTTAGGTGAGGAGGTTTGAGAGGCATGTGATGGTATTAAATGTTTGTCAGAAGGGTGGTTAAGAGGATCCTTAATGAGAATGTTATCCTTTTTCATGTGTTGGCAAATGGCAACCTTAAGGGTGCAACAACGCTTGGTATCATGCCTAGGTGTGCAATAATATGCATAGATTTAAGTGTCATCAAACTAAGCTGGTTTTGATCTGAGAGGTTGGTATGGTTTAATGGGTGGGAGAGTGATTCTAGAAGACTACAACAATTGGCATAACAACAAGGCATAGGAACCCTTTAACGGGTCTACGCTCTTTATTGTAGTAGGGGGTTGACAACTTCTGTTTAGGAGTTGTAGGAGGAGTTTTCTGTACCATTTTTTTAGTTGGTGGTGTGAATGGTGAATCCATATGCGTACATGGCACTTTCTTGATGAGAGGTGTTGGATTCTTAGGAGGACGTATGTTTTTGATGGGTAAAGGGAGTAATGGAGGCAATTTGTTTTTGTTAGGTGTTGGAGTAGGGAGCACTCCTTTTAAGGTAGAAGGATGTGGACCCAAGATAGATGGTAATGGTGAAGGTGGAGGAGGAGTTCTCCGATGTGGTTTAGCATCCTCCTTAAGTTTGGTTTGATGGCCACGATTGTGCGGGGTGAGGTTCAAATTTACCTTCACTTGTGGGTGAGTGAGGTTCGATATAGGGCAAACACTGAGAGATTTAACTTGTTTCAGCATGGTGGATGCTTGTGAGGGTTTAGGTTCAGGTGTGGAAGGCTGAGCTTCTGACGATTTAGAATTAGAAGCCTGATCCTTGTTAGAGACTTTGGTTTGAGTAGTCGTAAAAGGATTGGCAGTATAAGTCAAAGCGGGACGTGTAGGATAAGGAGCCTTAAGTCACTCCCATAGCACCTCATGTTTTAGGTTCCTAGAATGGAGAAATCCTAAGTTTTTTGCCAATTGAGAAAAGGGTTTAGGTGATGTCATACGAGGTCTTATAGTCAGTCTTTTGGCAAATTTGGGTGATAGTGAGAGCGAAAATGTATTGGATGCAGTGATCTCAGGCCAAAGGTGAGAGAAAACTGTCACCGAATATTTCCCGGCTGAGGTAGGTGATGTGGTGAGTTCTTCTCTTGGTGGAGAAGGGATTGGAGAATGTGGCTCTTCGAGAGGATAGAGCATAGGGATGATCATGGTTTCAATGTGTGGTCTAGGAGCGGGGAAGGTATGATCCCCCATTGATGATAAGAAGGATGAGGGTGAGGCAACTGACGTTGGTGCCATCAAAGCATCCTCCAATATGGGAGAGGCCAAAGTAGACTCTCCCATGTGTGAAAAGGGGTTGGATGGAGGATTATCTTCCATCTGTGGAGGATGAATAGGAGAAGAAGGCTCTTCTACCCATGGTGGAGAAATAGGTTGACTAACCTCTTTAGACTATGGGAGAGGTTGGTTAGAAACCATGTTGATCATGCGTATATTATGCTCTTGGAAGTCATCGGCCATGGTCTGGACATTGTTCTGACTTGGGGGATGGTTAGGAAATGGTTGTCTAAAGACATCCATGTTTTGGTTAGCCGGTGCATTTGGGTTATCCAAAACAAGATCCCCTTTGTCTAACATGTCTTGAATAATGTTTTTAAAGGTTTTACAATTGTCTGTGTCATGACCCTTGACACGATGATAGTTACAAAAGTCATTTTCCCTATACCATGTAGGGATGTCTTTTGAGGGGTCAAATTGGGGTGGTCAAATTTGAGGGAGGTTGAGGACTCCCTACTTTACTAGTTTATCCAACACGGAAGTGTATGATTCTCCTATTGGAGTGTATTGACGCTATATATACCGTTGTTGGAATTGTCTTGTGATGTATTCTGATGTGGAAGGCTGAGATTGGTTAGTTGTGGTAGAAGATGATGATCTAAGTACCACAACATTTTTCAATCCCTTGGATTTGGAATGGGAAGAAGAAGATTTAGAAGAAGGGTCATTGGATTTTGCATTGGTATTTTTACTACACAATGTGACTTTGTCTTCTTCGATTGCACAGAGTTCAAGCTTTCGAGCCATGGTGAAAGCTTCATCAAATGTGCAAAAAGTTTGAACCCATAAAGTGGATGAGATGTGCTTGGCACATGCTCTTGAAAAGAGTTCAATGAGCTCAAGTTGAGGTAGTGAAAAGGAGAGTTGGTTAATCAAACCTCTCTAACGGGCGACGAAGTCAGCTATTGATTCATCATCGAATTGTCTAATAAAATATAGGTCTATAATGGAGACCTTTTTAGTGATGTTGATTGAAAAGTGGTCAAGGAATAATTGAGCTAGTTGAGTGAAGGTAAAGAGAGAGTGACTGGTAATAGAACTATACCAATCAAGGGCAGCGCCAGAAAGTGACATGGGAAATGTGCGAAGTAATAACGCATCATTGTGTGCTATGAGATAGCAAGCATGTCTAAACACTCGTAGATGTTGTTGTGGGTCCTCTTTACTCTAAAAGTGAGTAAATTTTGGGAGTTCCCACTGGCTAGGGTATGGTCTAATGGGAACCGAAGGGTGGATGGGTTCGTTGCAGATTTGTTCATATGAAAGAACATTGCTTGAACTTGAAATAGATGTCTCAAGGTTGGACATCTTATCCATCAGCATCTTTATTAGATCGGTAGATGGATTGACATGAGGGGCACCCCCTAAGTTATAGGGTACCTAGAAGGCATTAAAAGGGGCATATGACATACTTCGTTGCATTTGTATGGGCACAACATATTGGTAGTTTGTCATAGGGACTGATGTTG
This sequence comes from Torreya grandis, assembly GCA_037957365.1. Taxonomy (NCBI): domain Eukaryota; kingdom Viridiplantae; phylum Streptophyta; class Pinopsida; order Cupressales; family Taxaceae; genus Torreya; species Torreya grandis. Next base: position 2,776,679 of record JARHVA010000819.1, on the reverse strand, counting down.
AAGCTAAGGGGGCTTGTGTCGTGAAGTTGGGGGGCACAAATTGATTAGATGCCGCCAAGGGTGGTTGAATGTCGGCTACACTAGTTATAGGGTAGGTGGTCACTCTCGTGTTTATGGGTGCAAGAGTGGGTGGGATAGAGACAATCAATTTCTCAAAAGGTGTCGAACTTGGTTGAATTGTTTCTGGTTGAGGGGGTATAGAAACCCCAATGGAGGTAGGTCCAAAAATGGAAGGAGAGGCCAAATCTTGAGTATTGGCCATGGTCGGGTTACTGGTCGAGGCAATAGCCTGAGTGACCATAGGTTGGGTAGCGGATGGTGTTGATATGATTGTCATTTCAACCAAGGAAGTTGGCATCCCATAGATTGGGTTACCTAAAAGATCTCGCGTTTGGCTTCTTGTAAGATAGTGTTGGAGAGCCTTGACATTGAGGTCAAGGAACCTCTCAAAGTCTTGATCTCCTTTGAGAACAATTAGATGTTGATTTGGAGTTGGTTGGATAGGAGTACGCTCAGTGTCTGAAGTATACTCCATTAGGTGACTTGGTATGAAAGGTGAAGGTGGAAGTGGTTGATGCCTTGCATGGTCCATAAGAGATTTAGCTTGACTACGTGTCAAAACCATTCAAGGCAAAAGGGTTTTCGGTTCTAAAACTATGTGTTTTAGCTTCAAAAAACTAGAATTTAATGTTTAATAGCAAAAAAGTTGGGTTTTAAGCTTGTTGTTTGGGAAGAAAATTTGGTTGACAGTGACCGACGTCGGTGGAAAAACTAATGTCGATGAATATATGTTGCCGACGTCAGTGGAAAAATTGATATCGGTGAAGATATGTTGCCGACGTCGGTGGAAAAATTGATGTCGGTGTCTGTGTATTTCCAGGAACTCAGAAAACTGAAAGTTTTTGGAAGAAAAAGAAATTTTGAGTTGTTTTAGACCTCAAAATAATGCGACCTTACCATCTCAAAAAATTAGATAAGAACAACAAAATAGATGATGACAAGCAACCTCTAAATGTTAAATTCCTAAGAATAAATTTTAGAGTCGTGGTGGCTTATGCCTTAGAAGAATATATTTGGGAATTGGGTTTTTAGAACGGGTCCTAAAGAGGAAGTCTATAGCTAGTTTCGGGTTATGTTTTGGTGCTCAAAAAATCTGTGTTAGGTTCAGTACGTGGCCTGGTGCTGGGGCTTGCTCCCTTCACTTCATGAACCCAGAGCTGAGCTGGGCCGCTTAGCCAATATATACTTCGCCTATAGTTTATACTCTGCCAGAGAACAGAGTGGGTCCTCCTCTTGGTGGTGAAATCCAAGTAGGATCGCCGGGAAGGGTAAGGTATCCACTAGGTGATGAAATCCTAGTCAGGCCTTGTCTCAAGTAAGTTTAGATGTTTAATTTGATGTGAATGTGGTCTGGTTGTGTAACATATGTGCACTACGATTTATTCATAATGTTGTTAATTACTTGGTGAGCTAAATATGCATTCAAGCAGGAATGAAATGCAATTATTTTTAACCCAAATTGAAATGTTTTGTTCAGATGCAAACAATTGAGAAGAGGTTAAGAGCATGAATTTTCAATACTCTAAGATGTAGGCAAAAAGTGACAAGAAGAAAAAGAAAGGTTCTTTTTAACTCCTGCTTATGGTTTCTTTTTAAGATAAAGAGATAGAAGAAGGATGCAAGAAGAGAATTTTTCTCTAATGCAACTATATGAAAATTTGCTTTTTAGAAGAATGAACCCAAAGAAAACTCCAGGGGTCCCACCAGGTGTGCCAGAATGTTTCTCTACATTTTTTGCTATTTACATTCAGAAGAAGAAGAAACTAAAGATAAATGGTCAGGGGTTTGTACGTTACCCGGATTAAGTTGCACACCGTATCCAAGCGTTGTAGGAGCTCCTCTTTAGCTGTGGAGGAAGACACCTATAGATAAGAAAGAAACTCAAACAAGGAGAATGTTAGAGAGAGATATGGTGGATTGCCAAGCTATATGCTCAGTCCCAAAAGCATAAAGCTCCATAAAGGGATGACAGTCCACTATTTATGAAAAAGAGTGTTGTATGAAAAGAAATGGTGAAAGACTAAGAAAGAGAAATAAAGATAATGCATACATGTTCTCTACAGTCAGTCTATCATAGTCACCGATGTCGGTAGTCCTGCCGGTATCAGTTGGTCAATATGCCGATGTCGGTTATACTACCGATGTCGATAGGGGCAATGGGCCTTGGACGGGTTTCAAGGTTATGTCTGTGGTCGACAAAAGGGTCTAGGAGTTTAAATGTTTGTCCAGGGTTGTAGGATAGTGAATAGGGTTTGAGAAGGGGCAAAGGTAGAGGGAGGGTTTGAAAAGGGGCAAAGGTAGAGGGTAGGTATGAAAAGAGAGTAAGGATAAGGGGAAGGATTTTCAGCCACTCCATGGAAGAAGTTGGGTCTGGTTGGTAGTATTTAGAAATAGTAAATAGAAACCAATTACTAATGTATTCTAAATTATTGAAATGAGATAGAAGAATACTTAGCTCTGCTTAGTGAAGAACCAGAGGTGTGAGAACGCTTATTCCTGTTGTGGCTAATGTTGAGGTCCTCGTACAATGTTCCAGTCTAATCTAGAGTGACTTGCATAGAGTTTCTGTAGCCAAGGGAGTGTTAGTCAAATTCTGATGATCAGTCTCACAGTGTGCGCATCGATGTCAAGGAGTCCAGTGAGAGAGAGAGTTCGAGGGGTCTAACTCAATGTTTGAAGTCAGTTTATGTAATCGACGTCGACTATCCCACCGATGTCAGCGAATAGTTGACCAACGTCTACAGAGGAAGAATGGGTAAAAGGGCTATTTTTATCCCTTTGCCCACTTCTCCATTCGCTAAGTGCATTTACCATTGGGGAACGGTCAAAAGACCGATTTATTAGGCACGAGAGTTAGTTAGGAGGTTAGGAGGGAGTGAGAATAGGTCATGGGTGACTCATAGGGTAGGAAATGGTCTTAGGGCGAGGTGTCCAAGGTGAGGTGTCTAGGGTGATGTCATTAATTTAAAATAAGTAATTTATTTTAAATTAATAATTTAAGTGGTTAGAAGGGGACCAAGGGGGGGTCGACACAATATTGGTGTCTACACCCAGTGCTTGATGTTCTCAAGTGAGATTTAAATCATTGTTCTATTTCACTATTGTAGCAATAAAATTTAACTTGGGTCCCAACAATATAACCAAAATGTTGTAGAAAAGTCTCAATCATTAGGTTATTTACTTTGTCAAGCACTTAACTAGTTGTCCAAGTTAGGTCTAGACTCATTACAACTAAGCATGGTGTAAAACATTCCTTTAGCATAAAACATTTAACACACTACTGCATTGGTATCAAATCACATAAGGCACAAACCTTACACTCTCTCTTGAAGCATAGCAGAGAAAGGACCGAGGCCCATATTGGGCTAGTCAAGCTATGGCACAACTCAACTATCTAGGAATTTGGTCATTTGAAACTAAGGCACTGGAAGGTTCATTGGCACAAGCCATTCAAGGTGGAATTCATGCATCCATAGACATAAATCCTATTTAGGTGGTTAAGCTTGGTCATATAGGTACAAGCCTATATCGACTTATTTTGTAATATTATGGGTGTAAGCCTCTATTTTATCATTATTAGCATCCTTTAAGTGCTTGGACAGTTTGAGTGAACTACCTTATGGTATCAAATCATGGTCTAGACTCATTACAACTAAGCATGGTGTAAAACATTCCTTTATCACAAAACATTTAACACACTATTACATTGGTATCAAATCACATAAGGCACAAACCTTACACGTTCTCTTGAAGCATAGCAAAGAAAGGACCGAGGCTCATATTGGGCTAGTCAAGCTATGGCACAACTCAACTATCTAGGAATTTGGTTATTTGGAACTAAGGCACTGGAAGGTTCATTGGCACAAGCCATTCAAGGTGGAATCCTTGCATCCATAGACATATATCCTATTTAGGTGGTTAAGCCTGGTCATATAGGTACAAGCCTATATCGACTTATTTTGTAATATTATGGGTGTAAGCCTCTATTTTATCATTATTAGCATCCTTTAAGTGCTTGGACAATTTGAGTGAACTACCTTATGACAAGGGATTTGATGGAATGTTTATCTCAGGGATTCCATGCTCAAGCTAGCACTTTAGCCACAAGGGTCAAAGTTGGGGTGCATGCCCTTTTCAACACTTAGTCTATTTTATAATTTATGGTAATGTCATTATTTGGCATAGAGATGCCATTAACAACCTAGAATAGACATTTATTTAATAACATATGCATATAATGAAATTACTCAATTAAAACTATTACAATCGAGTAGCAATCATAGAATAATACCATAAATTTATAGATTAGATCAACACTTAATTAATTCAAATCCATTCTTCATTAAATAAAAGTTTAAGTAAACAAAGTACATATTAATAAAACCAAAATGTTATTAAAAAGTCTCGATCATTAGGTCATTTGCTTTGTAAAGTGCTTAACTAGTTGTCCAAGTCAGGTCTAGACTCATTACAACTAAGCACATGCATAAAACATTCCTTTAGCACACAACATTTAACACACTACTACATCAACATCAAATTACATAAGGTGCAAGCCTTATGTACTCTCTCAAAACATAGTAAAGAAAGGACTAGGGCCCATGTTGGGCTAGTCAAGTTATGACACAACTCAACTATCTAGGAATTTATTCATTTACAACTGAGGCACAGGAAGGTTCATTGGTGAAAGAAGTTCAAGGTGGAACCCATGGATCTATAGACACAAGCCTATTTAGATGGCTAAGCTTGGTCATATAGGTATAAGCCTATATCAGCTTATTCTATAATATTATGGGTAGAATCCTCTATTTTATCATTCTTAGCATCCTTTAAGTGCTTAGATAGTTCAAGTGAATTACCTAATGACAAGGGGTTCAATGGAATGTTTAGCTCAGGGGTTTCATGCTCAAGCTAGCACTTTAGGTGTAAGGGTCAAAGCTGGGGCACATGCCCTTTTCAACACTTAGTATATTTTTTAATTTATGGTAATGTCATTATTTGTCATAGAGATGCCATTAATGACCTAGAATAGCCCATCGTTTAATAACATATGCATATAATGAAATTACTTAATTAAAACTATTATAATCAAGTAGTAATCATAGAACATTACCATAATTTTATAGATTAGATAAACACTCAATTAATTTCAATTATATTCTTCATTAAATCAAATTTTAGGTAAATAAAGTACATATTAATAAAACAAAGCATCTGTTCATCTTAAATCTACTCTCAACCCAATGGTTCACTGGCAAGCTTGGGCATTACAATGTGGGTTCTCAAAAGAATCCATGCTCGAATTCAAACTAATGGCATGCATAACATAATTTATAAAGCTAATTCTATAGAGCTTCACTACATCAATATCATGTCTCCTACTCATTGGACTAGGCTCAGCTTTATAACATAGGGGAGTGTCTTCATACCAGGTTGGTGGGCACACACCAAGTGTTGAGCTATCATTGAGGATAATCATTCTACCAACTCCACTACATTTCCTCCTTCATGTTCCAACTACCATGTGCAATCACTCATGAATATGCCCTTAAAAATTAAGAGCAATGTAACTACCTACCAGCTGGTGTAATATCTATGAAGATTCCTCCAACTAGCAAAAAAAGGTACTAAAAGAGCAATCATCCACCATGATTGCCTCATGCCTAGGTATTCACTAAGTTGGTATGGGTCCATACTTAGGAAAAAAGGGGCCCAAAAATGGAAAAATCTTTTATCTTTATGTAATTATACGTGACCTCATACCCACATAAATTTTTCAAATAGAACGTGATCGAGTATTCACTTCTTCCTTCCTCTTCCTTTTGAGTTAGCACAGCCGTCAGGATATCATCACTTCCATAGATGTATATAATGAAATCCTTAATTTTTTTGGTTAAATAGTATAATCATGGTGGATATCGCATCCTTGATTTTATCAATTGATGTTCTCCCCTTGGGTGTCCATTTGAAGGCCTGGGCCTTCTTCAAAGTCAGTGGGATTGGTTTCACCAATCCAATGAAGTCAAATATGAACCTAATGATGAAATTAATCTTTCCATGGAAAGATTGCACTCCTTTATTATTTATTTGCAAGACTAAGTCTATGATGGCCTTTACTCTCTCTAGATTAATGGTGATCCCCTCTTTGGATACTATGTTCCAAATAAGCTTGCCTTGCTGGACTTCAAAGACACATTTATTGGGGTTAAGAGACACCCCAAATTCTTAGCACATTTGAAATCCCTTATCTAAATGATCAAAGTGGTATTCCTTATTCTTTGAAAACATAGTGAGGTCATCTAGATAAATGAGGATAATATTATTGATTAGCCCCTTAAAATCCATGTCCATAGCTCACTAGAAGGTAGCCCTAGTATTAGAGAGGCCAAAAGGCATCTTCGCATATGTGAAGGTTCCCCACTTTAGGGTGTAAGTGGTCTTGTACTAGTATTCTTTGTTCACCCATACCTGATTATACTCAAAAAAACTATCTAGCAGAGAAAACATCTCTATGCCTACTACTATCTAGAGGATTTATTCCATAAAGGGAAGGGGTAGTGATCTTTCAAGGATGCCTTATTTAGATCCTATAATTCCATGTAGGGTTGGATTTCTCCACTTCTGTTCCACATGAGAACTAGGTTAAATACCCAAGTTGAATGTTTTATTGGGTATATAATCTTTGAGTTGATTAGTTTTTTGATCTCTTGGGTTATCAGGGATTTGATTTTTGGGTTTACCAACCTTTATTTCTATTAGACTAGTTTGGTTCCTTCCACCAAATATATGGTGTGCTAAATGACCTCATGTTCATACCCCTTCAAGTCATCATAAGTCCATGCGATGACCCCTTCATATTTTTTTCAAAAATAAATCAACCGTTCCTTATCCCTATGGGTAAATTCCTTCCCAACCTTCATCTTCCTTCCCCTCCAACATCAAGCTCAAAAAAGTTACCCTTATTTACTAGAAAACTTTCATTTGTCATTTATTGCATCATCAAAGTCAAAAAGATTTTCCAAGTTGATGAGTCCCTTCTGTATCTTGTTGGTCTTTAATTACATGATCTGGTCCTTGTAGGACTCCTCAATCTTTGGCTATAATTTCTCTATAAATTTGCATGATTACTAGGAGAACATGATAATCTGAGCATCGCTTTCAAACACTTGCCAATTTTGGTCATTGTCTGGGATAGTGGGCTTGATGATTACCTACACTTCTTGCTCATTGGTGAAAAATTCCATTACTACATCAAATTGGGAACTAATCATTGCCATTTTGTTAGCCCCCACATTTGTGGCCCTTAGGATGATCTAAATGTTGAAGGCTTCAAAGGCTCCAATTAGATCCCATATACGATGGTGGTAGGATCTCATGCACACATTATTTATATCCACTAACCCTCTTACCTACCTTACTACTAATTAGGAACCACTGAATAGCTTCAGCTATTTGATGCCAATCCACTCAGCAAGGCTGAGGCCATGGACTAACACCTCAAATTTAGCCTTGTTATTTGTATAGGCAAACTAAAATTAAAAGGCTGAGAGGGTCTCTTTTTTGGAAGGAGATGTTAGTTAGATGCCATCTCCAGAGTTGGTCTTACATTTCACACCATTGAAATGTAGATTCTAGAATTTAGAATCATCTTCAAGCCCTTCACTTTGATCTTCTTTATTACTTACAACCTTAAGAATGGCCTGGTATTCATCATGAATCATGTTAAGGCTAGTGGTGTCAAAGTTTGTGAATAGGTTATTCTTAATGAATTCATTGACAAGGGATTATTCCTACAAACTTTTGGTGTCTGCTGCCTTTTCTCCTTCAAGCATCTCCACGTAGTACATCTCCATTCTTGAGAAGGAGGTGTGCATTGCTTCAAAGTTTGTCATAACTTCATCCACTATTTATTTCAAGTGAAGTGACTCAGACAACACCTTCAACTTTGAACCATAATTGGTCCTCAAGATTAGATGGGACCAGTCCAATGATAGGTACCTGCCTATCCTGGCAGTGAAATCCCTTGACAGATATAGCCCAAAAATAGGTAGGATGTCTATCACTATAATGTCTTGTGGCACAGTAATGCTAAGACAAGAATATAATAGGAGAAGAGCCATGATTATTCCTAAGGTTTGAACCTTCTTCCCATCCAATTGCATCACTCCTTTATTCAATGGTTCATATTTCAATCATAGTACATCTACTATCTCTTTAGGCATCACTATTATTCTTGCACCCAAATTGATCATGGAGCTGTGCAATAATTTCTTCCCCATAATTAGTGTCAAATAGAATGGGGTAGGTTTTGTTTTGCTTACCCCCTCTTTGGTATTGATGAATACGAAGGGTATATGGGGTTGTGCATTCATGTTAGATTTCATCCCCTTTGTCCTTGCGGGTTCTATAGTTAGCTTTCTTTACATGGGATTTTCTTACTTATCCAAGGCTTCCTTCAATAAAGACTTCTTCTCAGGGATTGTTAGGATATCCCAGAGGGAGATATTGGCTAGAACCCTTTTCAGTTGCTCCACCATGTTGTATGACCCTAGAGGTGAGACCTCAAGGTATTTTGCTTTGTTTTGCACTATTTCTCACTATTTTGGATACATCAAAGGTAGAGGCTAAGGTGTTGAACTTTTCTCAAAAGTCACCTTGGGCCTTATGATAGCTTTGAGGTTTTTAGCTAATTTCTTATTTGAGTGAGTGTCGTAGTTGGATTGGACTTATGGGGTTCTATACACAGGGACCTCATTCATGTAGACCACATCTTTGGCTTCTACATCATATAATATCACATGCTCTAGGGCTATTTCTTCTTTTTATTCTAGGGACATCCCCTGCATTTACACCATCAAGACTGTATTCTCAATCCCTAAGGATTAGTATGTGTAGGTTGAGTCTAGTGTGCTTCCTTGTCACTATTGTTCAAAAACCTTCTATTATAGGTTACCCCTTGGACAATTTCAAGGTCTATGAGCATTGTTTCAAGGAAAGCACCATGAATTAGAGTCATCTACCAAGTTGTTTTGGCCAGTAACTAGCTCTCTATTCACATTTGGTGATACTATATGTAGGGGATCTAGTATTATAACTATTTAGTTTGTGGGCCACCTCTAGTGGTGTAGCACTTGATGATTCAAATCTTGATGGTTTAATGCTTGGAAATTTGGCATTTTCCTCTCTTGGTACTAGTTCTGTTGATATGTTACCCTCATTTCTTGGTAGTTATTGAATGGGGGATTCAAAGGCATAGCTTACTACCTTTTGAGATTGATTATCTCATTAAATAAGTTTCATAAGATACTCTTCATATCATTCATCTTTGTAGCTAGTGAGGAGTGTGTAGATGTCCTCGCCTGAGTGGGTAGGTATATGTACATAAAAGGTGAGGCTCTTGAGGTAATCAAGAATTCTTCTTATGAAGGCATCAATATCTCTAAAAACATCAGCATCAGTGGCTATAAAGGAAGATTTCTCATGTTTATTAGATTGTTTTTAGCTCTTACTACTAGAACATAAGCATTTGTTAACATCTGACCTCAAAGTGATCGGATCATAATCATAATATTTGAGTTGAAGGCCTTAAGGTAGAAAATAATGGCTATGCTTGTAGGTAGTCGAGCCGCTACTGGGATCCTTTTCCATTTTTTTTAACCTGGTATTGAAATCAATAATGGCCTCCTATGGGCCTCTCTTGATGGTTAGTATTTGTTTTAAGAAGGATGACCAGTATGCCTTTCCATTAAACCGCTCAAAGAATTTGTTACCCAGGTCACCTCAGGTGTCAATGGAATTGGCTAGAAAATATTGGTACCAATCAAGAGCCTATCCTTTAAAAGAGGTTACTAGTATACTTAAGGATACCTTTTATGCATTGACATAGTGCATAGTGCACATATTTGTAACATCTTAGAGATGTTCTGTCATGGTCTTGAAATCTTCTCCTGTCAATTTGGGGAGTGCCTTCAGGGCATTCATAGGAATGGGATGCCATGTAGTTGGCCATGTCATAGGGATAAAAGGGTTACTACTATCCCATGATACAAAGTTCCTTGATGGTCCAAGAAGATCCATTTATTGTTGTTGAGAAATGTGAGACCCTTTGGTCTTTTGGTGATTTGGCATTCCTAGAGGCAGTGTTAGTAGGCTCAGTTTTTTGGTTCTCTATGACCTTGTTATGGGCCTATGAATCATAAAATTAAGCTTTTAGTCGATCATAGTAGTATATCTCAGTCCCACCGAGCATGCCAAAAAAAAAACTATTGATGCCTAAAACTCTCTCTAGGTTAAACAATTTCTATGGGAGGCTTTATAGGTGTGGGACCAAATTATGGTCTATAAAGCAACCTCTAGGATTTTAAAAGCCAGTTATTCATTCTAAGTTAGGGGGATGAAAAGGGAGAAGAAGGAAATGCAAATAAAATTAAAATACACTAACTAAGGTGATGTCCTTAGAGATTTAAATCATTAACCTATAATTACATATAATAGCTTAGATCTTTAAACACTACGTACCATAAAGGAGCATAAAGCATGAATTAAGATCTATAGTACAAGTAAATATCAACACTATAGAAGCAAAAGAAAATAAATAACAAGCAGAGATAATTTCCCACTTAAAATGACATAGAACACCACATCCTCTTCATTATAGGTGGAGAATAGAATATGGAAGGCCTCTAGGGCACATACAAAATATCCAATCACACCTGTGAGGGGCATCTGTTAAGGTCAAAGAAATGTAAAATGCTAACTACTATTATCCCTATTCTATTACAAATGGTTCTTTATAGAGATAATAAAAATACAAATTAAATGATAATCAGTGCCTTCTAAAAGGGATGAGCCTAGAATATATAGGTGAGATGACTTCTTGTGGAAATGACACCTAGAAATCCTAGCACTCACACCCATGATGATGCCATTGCAACTAAGTGAGGGACTCAAGCTCATGAGTGTAGTTAGCCTCTAGATCCTAAATATGGTACAATTACATCATTCTATTATGACCACAATGCTACATGTCTATGTTCAGAGCTGCTCTTAATATGTCACAATCCCTTGGCCTTTGTCCCTCAAAATTAGTAGACTACACTTTAAACTAGATTAAAGTGTTTCAAAAGCTTTGCTAAGAAGGGGTACCCACACTCTTATCCAATGACATTATCCCAAGTCCTGATAAGAAAAATTTACCTTCAAAGAGCAATGTGGCACCAACATGGAAAGGATTGTCTACTCCTCATTGTAACTACATTGTGGGTCTCTTTAATTTTCCTTTAGGCCTATGGTGTTAATCCAAGGTCTGACAGAGTAAAACTACACTTGGATAAACATGGGGATGACACATTTTGAGCTAGCATTTATTTGGGGGAGTTGAGCACTTCTTTGGCAAGATTGAGCATAGGGGTGCCACATTTAAAGCATATGTTCCTCTGAGGGGAAGTTGGGAACTTCCTTGCAATATTGAGCATGAGGGAACCACGTATTGAAATCATATTCACCATGTAAAAGGCTCAATGGGCCCCATCTATTTACCTGCTAGACAAATGTGCTATCCAAAGGTTTAACCAAAATGAACTAACGTCGAATGAAAATTGGGTCACCATATGTCAAGCTTGTGCTACACTAGAGGGAAATGAGAGCTTTCTTTGGCTAATGAAGCACCAAACTGACACATGGAGGAAGCAGGAGGTCAACACTTAGACAAAATTTATAAAAAGGACCCTAAGAAAGAAAAAGTCAAAGGAAGAACCATAAAAGGCCCAAACAAGCCTCAAGTAAAAAGGGTTGACTGCTCCAAAATGAGAAAATGTGGTTTTCAATCCACAACTACATATCTCTATAAATACAAGTCTATTTGACCTTTATTCACTAGATGGAAATTAGATGCAAAAGGCCTATTCAAACTAAAGATAATTTGAGCATAATTTTGGTATTTGATCCCTATTTTTCCCTAATTTTGCATACTACCATCTGCATCATCCCTAGACCCAAATTTCAAATATCAAGCACATTCAAGGCATCCAATTCCATTCTCAATGTAGAATTCACTTGCACTTACATCAAGCACTAGGTGGGAGAACTACATCAATCTTGATCCCTCTTCAGAGTATTGGTATGTAGGCAACTCTCTTTACAATGAGGTGTTGAGGATGTCTAGCTTATCCAAATAATAAACATGCAATTATTACTCATTCCATACTTGCAAGGAGGATTAGGGTTTTCATACTAAATCAATTTTTCTAGGCATAACATAGAGTTCTAAATTTTGTGCGTGCAGGAAAAGGACCTAAAAACACAGGCATAAGTACTCCTAGAAAATAAGAATAATCCTATAAAGAAGAGACTAACACCATTTTGAGGACATTAAAGCAACATGGTGCTACTGTCCAAGTGGGGTGCTATTGTCCAATGAGCAAACAATTCCCATAATCCTATTGATGACACTTAAAACTATCTAGAACCTAGCTCACCTGTAATAGTCACTTTCCAGATAAGTATTTATTTAAACATATTTATTACTAATTTCACAAAGTTAAATAAGGTCAAAATTCATAACAAATCAATGTTTAATTTTTTCATATTATTTGACTAACTTAGACATCTCACCCCTTTAACCAAACATAGGAATTACACTTGTTAAACCCTAAAACATTGAATCATTTGGTGAACCTGACTTACTTTGAATATTGCTTGAAACCTTAGCTTAAATTAATCCTATTTTTTGTGCAATAAATTTATGGCTGCATATTTCTAATTTTCTAATTTTTTTAGACAACCTAGCTAATTAAAATTAATTTCATATTAGGGTTTTAATTTATTTACATATAATTTAAATTATTACAAATAAACCCTAGATTCTAAAAACCCTAACCCTAGACACACTTAGGGTTTGTATCATTTTATATTTATACTCATATTTCAAATCCATCCATCTTTTGATTTTTATTGCATACAATCATGATCATAATTATAGAATAAATTAATCACTTTTTATTGTAAAGTCTAATACTTGCATTTGCATGCTTATTCCCTTTAATTCAGAATGAACTCAGAAAAGACATAAAAACATGTATAGATAATGATTTATATCAATTAAAATACATGTCATATTTCATAGCATATTATTTTTATCCTATGTCAAATTTAATTAACAAGCAAATCCATACACACATAGAGCATTTAGCACATAAGCTAATAACTATGTTTTCAAGTGTCAATATCATATCTTATGAATAGGAAGGAATCTCCTTATCCTCTTCATCTTCATGAGGGTGATAGTTACTTTCCCTCTAACTATGTTAATTTTATCACTCCTCCATGAGATGAAGCAACCTATACCAATGTCACTATTCCCCATACTCAGCCTATTCACACCTCTTCCCTAAAGGGTGTGTGCCTACATGTTCAAATAGAAACAACCAAGGTTTGCACTTGTAAGACTCTATGTGATCAAATTATCAGTATGAGAAAGATAATTGTACATTTAAAAAATCAGAATCAACTATTACATGAAAATATTACAACATTAGAAAATAAATTTACAAGATAAAGGCCTCTAGGGCACAATAGTGTAAACCATGTATATGCATCTTCACCTAGACAATTATGACAAACAATGTTTCATATAAAAACATGAAATCACATTAAATTAAATCAACAACTAGTGATTCAAAAATCATTTAATGGTCAAATAAGAGTTCAAGTGAGATACTAAGGGACATGATTAAAGTTAAGTTGATAAACCTACCTCCTCTACACCCAATGAGGAGATCCAGATATTTTCTTGCATATCATAGAATGCATAGGCACCACACAAATTCATGTTTAGATTTGAAAAAGAAATACAATAGTTAATGGATACAGATGAGTCACACAATGACACATCATCCACATAACATATAATGGCACATCTACAAATTTAAAAAGGATCAAATTCAAAAATAGTGCAAAAATGGTTACCAAAGCATAACTCACAACAACACAAGGTTCAAAAAACATAATTAGCTCAAGAAAAAATACAATAAGAATAGATAAATCAAGCAAATATACCTCTATAAAATTAGGCTCACTGTTTAATATGGTATAATTTTGGTCAAAATTATCGATAATAGTTTGATTATCATCGTCAAGGTTTGGGAAAGCAAGCCTAAGACATCACTTCTCCTATTCTAGTATTTGACAATATTTTTCAACAAGGTTTGGGATTTATTGAACATCCTAAGGCACATTAGTCATAGATACTATTTGTCAAGGCAAAACATCTAGATACATAGGAAATGTTATATAAAGATCAAAACTTTAGTTGCAAATTCAAAATTATGATCAAATAACAAGCATTTTCAAACATGACTTCTTAGCAAAAGAGCCTCCATGGAACCATATGTCTACAATAAGCACAATTTCAAAGGGCAAAGTCACAATCAATCTTCCAAAGCACAATTCAAAAAGTTCAACTCCATAGTATAAGGTCATTCCCTTTAACACACCAGGTTATTATGATTCTAATGATGAACAATACTTAGATTCCTATTGCGACCACATTCAACTACATCATAACAATAACACTGCACAAAATATTATCATTCCCATTTTTGACATAGGCCACAGTGATCGTGAGTCTCCCATGAGACTCATAGATTAGTATGGTTCCTACCCTCTTGTACATACCTTCTTCACTCTTGCTCCTTGTACATAGTTAATTTTCATTTGCTTGTACATAGCTTATATCTAAAAAACACAAAATTAATATAACATGTCAAAATTAAAAAAAACATTCAAATATTACTAAAAAACTACAAAATTTATAGATTATATGCATTGTTATGTTTAAATTTATACTACTTTCTAGATATTACATATGCTTACTATCATAGTATAGTCAGTTTTATCATACATAGATGCGTCACTTGCTCTTGTCGAGTGCTTATAGATTACATAAAGTACTCTGGTCCACTACATTGATCCAAACTTTTTATCATCTACCCACTAGGGGTATATACACTAGTCCAGGTTTCTTCATTTTATACATCCACCCACTCGGGGGCATCTCTTACATAGTTGTTATTACCAAGTTCTATCCTTACATTCTAGTTTATGCATTATATATCTTGATAATGATAATTAATATTCATTTCTTAGAGTTTTTGTCGACTATCACTAGTTAGACTCAACATTTGTATATTCTCGCATTTACATATATTTATACCACATAGTTATACATGCTTTCATTTCTAGTTTTCCTAGCTTAGACTTGATTGTGTTTCATATGCTTCTTCCATCTTAGAGGGCATTTGAATATGCCATTATTATTTGAATCTATGCCACTTCTCTATTTGTATGCCTTGGACTTGTTCCCATGTCCCTTGTGTTTATTCTCTTGATTGTATTTATGGACATTTAAACATGTCCTTCCATGTGGTTCTAAGCCAATTACTTATTACTTGCATATGTGGGAATTTGAACATATCCTTATATGTATTTATTCTTAGATTTAGTGACATGTGCTCATGTCCCTCGTATTATGGCCCCTTGTCCTACCTTTTCATGCCTCATGTGCTCTTATGTATGATTCTTTGTATTTTTCTTCACCATGACACTTGTATTTGCTTTTTACACACACACACACACCAATTTTTGATGCCATGAGGGACCTCGTGCATCTACCTTTCCTTATTTGGTGTCATGATGGACATCATGCCCCATCCCCCTAGGTAGTTACTAAATTTTTTTTCTATACACATTGATTACATCTATCTTGACACCCTTGTGCAATGCTACATTATAACATACATCTTACATTACCTACTCATGCTCAAATACTTTTGCATTATGTTGTTATGTTTATACATTGTATTGGAATATCATATATATATGCTGTGACTAATAAATTTTATAGAGCCACTTCTTTTGAGTATAGTTCTTATATAGGTTTCAAAAATACCCTCAAAAGAGGAGGCATTCATAAGGGTTTGTCACAAAGATAGACCTGCTCCTACTTTGTTGTTCACAAAAAAAATTCAGCACATAGGCTCAGTTTAAGAAATTAGACACAGGGCAACACAAAAAAGAATAAAGACTTAGAAAATAATTCAGATCATCTAGATTTTAGAACAAACATATATTATCACCCATATTAGGAAACTAACACCATAGGGCACTATTGTCCACTACAAGGTGCTACTATCTAATAGCCCCAACTTTAGGATAGTCCATATTACCCAAACCTGGACACTAGTTACAATACATATTTGCATAAGCACAGTCACAAATTTGATAATTATGTTTATATTTTGCTCAGATACACTCATTTTAGCTCAAATTCATACCATTTGCTTAGTTTTAATAGAATCATGTGCCACATGATCACTCCCACATTCAGTTTAATACATGAATTCAATTATTACATAGTTAATTTAGAATCAATATACTTAGATATCAAATTGGGGACATGTGTGTGACACATAGTTTCCACATACTCAACTACACAAAGGTTGATCAGATGGAATGGAAAATTCCATGTCATCTCTACACTTATACACTTGATATCATATTATAAGTTGTCACCAGTTTCATGCCTTACTCCATATGTAATGGTTGGCATTCTTGAGTGATCCAGAGCCACCTAATATACCTGAGTGGCCATGGAGTTGACATACATGATTAGATTTACCTAGTTAGATAAATTCAACACTTTATGTAGTTCAGTTATAGAAGCATCTACTTCACACGAGTGGGTAATGATGGAGGCATAACCTACTTGAGTTCTTGAGCCACCCACATGAGAGGGTTAGACACACTTAAAATCTTATCCAAGCTATTCACTGATCAAGATCCATTGATAAGGGGTGGGAAATGATGGAGTCAAAACCAGATTGAGTTCTTAATCCACCCATATGAGGATTGAATAAGCCATCAACTCAGTCCAAGATATTCAATGATATGATCACTATGTACACTCACACACACGTACATTATCACCAAGTTCATGCATTACTTTGCATACCCAATGGGATGTATTCATTCATTTCCTCTCTCTTTACTTAGCTTTACTCAATTAATGTATTTCATCATAGTCTTTTACTTTTGATTATCTCTTAAGTAAAGACTAATTTTAGCATGTTTCATCATAGGTCATTGCTTTGGATCATGTTTCACAAATATAGACCTAGATTCACATACTTAGACTCAGCTACATGGGCTTCACTTCCAAGGTAAGCCCAAGTATACTTCTTTTTCCTTTATACTAGTCATTTCACTTTGTTGCATTTCTAACATAAAGGGGGTGGCAATTGTAATCACCTAAAAGTGGTATTTGGATGCTAAGATCATTTCTTAAGTTAGATTATTCCTAACTTAGCCCTAGACATATCCTAAAGTCTTTGACACACTTTTATAATCATTTTGTAGACCATACATAGTTACATTCAGCCAAAACACAATCCTAGGATAGCTTTCTTAGATCCCAACCTAGTTTGCCCAGTAATCTGCCAGGTGGACATTAGTGCCATATTTGGGACACTAAAACCACATGGTGCTAGTGTCCCCAACTGGGAACTACTATCATTTTCCATAAATATCCCAAATGGATACTTTTTCAAATGTGTGCCCCTCCTAAGGTCGACCTAATTACATTTTATTATCTGCACAAGCTATATATATCTATAAATACAAGTTTATTTGACCTTTATTCACTAGATGGAAAATATATGCAAAAATCCTATTCAAAGAAAAGATAAACTGGCAAAATTAATGTATTTGATCCCCATTATTCCCTACTTCTACATACTACCATCTAAAATAACCCTAAACCCAAATTTTAAATATTTTAAATCTCAAGCACATTCAAGGCATCCAAGTTCACTCTCATTCTAGCATTCACTTGCACTTGCATCAAGCAATAGGTGGGAGAAATACATCGAGTTTGATCCCTCTTTGGAGTATTGGTATGTAGGCAACTCTCTTCACAATGGGGTGTTGCGAATTTACAACCTATCCTACTAATGAACATACAATTATTTTTCATTTAATACTTGGAAGGAGGATTAGGGTTAGCACACTAAATCAGGTTTTCCAGGCACAACATAAAGTTCTAGATTTTATGCACATAAGAATAGGACCCTAAAACATAGGCACATGTGCTCCCATAAAATAATAATAATCATACAAAGAGGACACTAGCACCACTTAGAGGATACTATAATAACATAATGTTATTGTTCAGGTAGGGCACTACTGTCTAATGAGTACATAGATCCCAGAATCTTATTGATGACACTCAAAACTATTTAGAACCTAGATCATCCTAGATAGTCACTTTATAGATAAGTCTCTATTTAAGAATATTTATTACTATTTTTAGAAATTCAAAGAAGGTCAAACTTCATAACAAATCAATGCTTAATTATTTCATACTATTTGACTAATTTAGACATCTCAACCCTTTAACCAAACATAAGAATTACACTTGTAAAACACTAAAAGGTTAAATCAAGTAGTAAAGGATGGTGTAGGAAATAATGGAATTAATTCATCCACTAATGAATATAAGTGACCTCTAATTGTTTCCCTTACATTAGTTAGTGAAAATCAACCTACAATAGCTGATATTTCACCCATTAAGAAAGAAAGGCTATTAATAAGAATTGCTTATGTGGAAATTAATGTACCTGTTGAAGAAAAATTACTGTCTACATATTTGCTTTCATGTATTGGTGATAAAATAATACACATATAAAAAAATCATTTATTAGTGTCTCCATTCATTAGAAATCAACTCGTAGCAAGTCTGCCCTCAGAAAATCCTATAACCATTAGTAAAAAAACACACACTATAGAAATAACTTCTACAATAATGAATAAATCCATTGGGGAAAATTGACATGTATAAATTGTAATGAACATTCCAAATATTGTTTCTCTTGTAAAGATAAGTGAAATTAAACCTATCGTAGTTATTATGGGTGACTTTTAACCTATTTTTCATAAAATTGTACTACATAAAAATAATTTGCAACAAGTTGTCATCTATTGGGTTGTGAGGGAAAGTAAAATTGCACAATGGTTACCTACATAAATCAAGAATACATAGATGCCATGGATAGAGGAAATAACCAAATATAATAAAAAAAAGGTGCATTTTTAGGGTGGTTTAGATATTGCCAAATTTGGAGGAAAATTCATTTTTAGTTAAGAATTTAAAGGCCAAACTCAATACTGAAATATGGAGGAACAAAAGGAATGGACTCAATACTTCCATAAAAATGGAATGTGATGTAGTGATTAACATCTAAAATATAGGACTTCAATGAAGAAATAAAACCTTGGCCAATTATAATATCTTCAGTCAAGCTATGATATTGGTAAAAGTTAATATTATGGGTGTATATGATAGTATTAGACAAGGCTTGAAAAGTAATAGGTACTTTGGGAGCATAATATTCATAGAGGGTTTTTTGATTCATAAGGCCATAACTATATTGTAAATTTTGGAGTTTTTTCAATAATTGGGATGGAATAGCATTAAGAGATGCAACATTGCACAAGCATCCACTATCAATTAATAATGACAAAGTATATAGTGAATTATTAGGGAATTTGATAGTAACATTAACATACATTCCATATCTGATAATGAAAGAAGTAGTAACAAAATGTACCATGTTTTTCTCATATTGAGCTACAAAATACTTCATTTCTAGAACTAACTAGATTTGCCTATATTTTAGTCAATCATATGTAATATCCAGAGGAATAAATGATTGCTTCTCTAGAGGAAACTTCTCCCATAATCCATAAGCATGGAAATTTTTTAACTATTCTTCCTCTTCTTTAGAACTGAAATATTGAAAATCTTATTCAGTATCTAATTCTAACAATTCATCATAATTATAATCAATTTCACAGTCAATAAGAAATAATCCCAATGTTCTTAATTTTATTCTTCTTCATAGTAGACTCTTAATTTTATATATTTAGTAGGACATTTATTTGCAAAGTGTCCTTTCTTCTTACACAAAAAAATTGTGAATTTGTCTTTCCAATTTCTCTTAGAAGTACACCTCTTAAAGTATGATTTACCATGTTACCTATATGGAAACTTAAGTTTCATGAAATATTTATTTTTTGATCATGCATAAATGATTTATATTTATTTTTGGCTTGCTTCTTAATCTACATGCAAAATCAACACCTAGATCAAAAGATTTACAATCAGACTTTTTTAACTTGGTGAAATTTATCAACAGACTTAGCAGTGAGGCACATACTAGATATCATGAGTCTAGTATTGTTTATGAGATATTGCCATGGAACATAATTTTTAAGGATTCCCTTGAGATTATAAATATTATTCAGATGGTATCCTAAAGGATAAGGAAGAATGTTCAGAAATGAGGTTTTAATTATGGCAGATTATTAGTAACCAAGGATATAAAAATGTTCTTCATACTTGGCTACATAATTATCAAATAATGAGAGATCACATAATTTGAGTTTAAAAATAGCTCTCAAATATTGCTCCATTATTTTTCTCTTCCTTGAACAAATTAGTCTTTTACGACATCTACAAGCATCTCAATAGACTTAATGTTTTCTATTTACCAGATCTTGTTCCATGTTTAGTGATTAGGATTAACCTCGACCTATATTGAGGCATGGATCATGCTATGGGTATTACACCCATATCCTAAAAGGGGAACTACCACGTGACCTTACTGGTGGCTATCATCCCTAGATCCTGCCTTCTAATTCTAGAGTTGAAGAAGAGAATTGTGGAGAAACTACATTGATAAAAACTACTATTTTTATGACTCCTATTTATGATGAATGTAATTTAAATGTTTTTATTTTATCATAAATAATATTTTAATTACTTATATAAATTATTCATGTATTTTAATATGAAAGTATAATTAAGGATATTTTATATGGAGAGAGAAAATTTTAAAAGAAACCAACAAAATAAGCTTTATTGTCTATTGTTCTCATTGATTAAAAACAAAGGGTGAGTGCCAATGTAAATATGCTTGAGAAATTTAGGAAAACATACACAAGGGTTATTATCTAAAAATGAGACTCAAATAAATGAATATGGAATCACACAATTTTTATTTCAAAGGTAAAACTGGCCACCAATGCAAGTAAAATTAGGTATGCCCAATGGCCCTTGGTTATTCAATTTCTATAATTATGCAACCCATAAAAACTATACATTTCATGTTTGGAATTTATTCCCACCTCCATATCAGATTTGGCATAATAATTACCAAAAAACATCATATCCAATGGTTGAGGTATGAATTCCACTCATGGAAACCACCACCCCAACACTAGCAATCACAATATTTTAGGTTTAAAAAACACCCACAACCATAACAAGTTATGATGTGCTAAAAACCTAATAACCTAGCCCAACCTTCCCCTCCAACTTCTAAAAATTTCATGCCCAACCTACACATAACATTAATAACAAACCAACCTAACTGGTTTGTAATAATAAAATGATGACATGCCCCACATACCAAATAAATTCAATAGAGTTCCATAGTAAGGCCCTTTTTTCATAGTACTCATCTTTGGAAAATATGATTATGGAAATATGACTCCTATGATCTAATTTTTGAATTATATTCTTAAGTCATGTCCAACTGAGATGTGGAAGTATTTAATAAAGCTTTTCATGTGTTTTGAACCATGGGAAAGACCTATTATACATCATGTTTTGATTGTTGACTTATGAAAGTATGATGTTATGATTATGTCTCCTTATGAAAATTTATTATGTCTATGTGATATATTGAATTAAATCATGTATGAATTATTGTTCATAAGTTGATAAATTAAAAATTAACTATATATTGAAGCACATGAAATTTCTTATGTAAATGTGATATTTATTGAATGTTTGACTATCGACAGTTGATTGAAATTGACTTGTTTGATTAAATTCAGTGCCTTCAACTATTAGGTTAGAGGAATTTGATGTGTGCATCAAGTGTGCAAGTACAAGAAAAGGTCCAATGAAGATAAGAGATTATGCCCAACATGGTTTTATAACTAATCAATACCTTAACCTTTCTTAGACCCTTGCTAAATTAATCAGACACCTAGTCTGTCACCTTTGATAACCTAGTGTATGTTTTAGGTAGCTAGCCTTTAAGATTTGTTGGTGAAACTTGTTGTCATTGAACCTTGAGATCTTGCATCCAACATCTATATTATCCAGTGGTCGATTGGTAGATCTTTCATTGAATGCCTTAGGCTGAAATCAAGTGGGATTAGAGGTTAGTGAATCTTAGAAGCAATCGTAGAAATCTACAAGAGCTGCTAAGAACTTTAGTTGAGCATAGGAAAGAACATCCCTTAATGAGGCATGGCCAGGTAGATGTAAGTGGTTGGCTTATTTGGGACATATTTATATAAAATTTGAGCTCTTCTTATTGGGAGCTTTTTCTAGTTTAAAAAAAAATTAATTAAACTTAATTTAGGATAAGGAAAAGTAGTAGATAGGATCAACTAGTAAGGAAAGCTAAGTTTAGACAACTAGAGGGTAGTGCCCAGGTGGTCTAAAGGTTGATAGGTGGGATTTATAGAAAATTATGTTTTCTAGTGTTCATTTGGAATGAAATGATTTTACTCTTTATCTGATCTTCTTGCATCAAGAGAATAAGACCACTTGGTTTTTCTATTTGTTTTATTAGTTATCCATGGTTAAGCATTGGTTTCCATGTTGTGCTTGTCCCTTGAAGACTTTGGAGAGGTTTTTTCCTCCTTAATTGCATGAAGTGTTTAGATATATTATGTATTTTGTTTTATTGTTGAGATATTGAGTGGTAGTGGTCTGTGAGTAAAATCATCATAGTGGAAAATGCTAAGTCCTTTTATGTCAAACATGGTGGTAGAATTCTTAACCCTCCTATGAATGTCATAATTAAACATGATAAACCCTCTCATGATGATACACAATAGTATATTACTTAACCCTTTTATGAATTTTGGTAGGAAGCATTAGAGTGACGGTATCCTCTTATTATCCTAAACTTTCATCAAGACTTGTCATGTGAATTTGCTTCACTTCAATGTTCATTTAAATGCAGTTTGAATGGAATATCTTGGGATATGAATCAGGAATAGGACTGTAAGAGGTGCATGGTATTCCCTTGTGTCAAATACCCTTTCTTAGATACCCATCCTTGCCTTAGCCAAGTGATTTAAACATGCTCAAAGTTTGGAGTCTCGAGCTTGAGGGTGTCTAAAGTAATAATTTGATAATGACAAAAGGTTGGGTGATGACCCTTCCTTATAATGGCCAACATACACTTAGGATAGTATGAGGAGCAGTGTTGAAGACTTTTTTGTTCTTCTATATTTGACCAAGATTAGATATGTGCCTTTTGCTTATGTAAATAAATAAATGAAATCTGATTTATTGTTAATGTTTTAGTAGCTAGCCTGCTTGTAATATTATTTTTAAAGATAGAGTTTGGATGATATTCCCAAATATGGATTAAAATATATATTTCTTATTTTATTGAACCCTCACTATCAATCTGAGATGTAGTTTTTTATGAGTGTTTTTTATAAGATCTTGAAAATATTCATGTATGTATCAAAGTCTATAACCTTTGAGGCACTTTCAAATAAATGAAAATATTGATTTCCTTGATTATATCCTTGTCATGAGTGACTGGTCTTGAAGAAATAATGTATCTCTTTTGATCTGAATGTGATATGATTTAATGGATCAAGCTTATCTTATTGAGAATAAATCAAGTAAATGGCTATAAGTTTGTGATTAGGAATGACATTATAGCTTGACTAAATAGTCAAAATTTAGATCATTACTCTGATAAAATATATATTGTGGATGAGTCTTGTATTGAGTCATTTAGAAAGTTTTATGTTGGAAAGCTTTCTCATAATAAATCCAACTTAAAATGAGAGGAGAGATGTTGTTAATCTTCCTTGTTCAAGTTGTTTTTGTTTCATAGTAAATAAAGATGTTTGACCTTATATTTCCTTGACTAGAATGAATTTAGCCAAGGGTCATTGAATTTGAGCCTTAGTTGATTTATTGCCTTAGACATTTTATTTGCTTTTGCCTTAGTCAATTTCATGAATTTGGATTGTTAGATCAAAGGAAGCCATGTGTCACCTTCCCATGAACCTATGAGTGATATCAATGTGATTTGATGTATAGTTAGTTTCAAGATAGTGGGCTCATAGAATACTACCATATGGCATCATCTCAGTCACCCGTGGTCCCAAAAATGACCATACAAGAAATTTTCCTTCAAGATAGTGAGCTTGTGAGATGCTACCATATGGCATCATCCTGGTGATTTACAATCTCAAAGTTAGTTGTATAAAGTGTATAGCCTCTAGGATAATAGGCTTGCAAGATGCTACCATGTGCCATCATCCTAGTGACCCATGATCCTAGAGTTGTTCATACAGAGTGTGGAGCCTTCAAGATAGTAGGCTCATGGGATGCTACCACATGATGTCATCATGGTGAACCATGATCTCAGATTTGGTTGTATAGAGTGTAGATCCTCTGGGCCAGTGGGCTCATAGGATGTTGCTATCTGACATCATCCCAATGACTCATGAACCCAGAGTGGTCCATACAGAGTGTGGAGCTTATGGGATAGTAAGATAGTAAGATGCTTCCACATGGCATCATCTTAATAGTCCATAGTCCTTATGTTGCAAGTGCATCATGAAATCTCATCAGACCAATAGGTAGGTGGTAGGACACTGCATGACAAGAGAGGTCCCTGAGAGCTCAAGGAAAAGCTAGTATGGCCTTGGAGATGATAAATCCACCACATGGTTTTTGAATTCATCAACTATGACATAGGTTTAAATTGATAGAGATTTTTATGTCACAAGCACAAAAATATTTGGTGCAAGCTTAAGAAGAATTTTGAGTGTTGGCCAAATGAATCACAACCGTGGATTTTGTGCTTATGGCATATACCAATTAGGTCTATTGGTGATAGTAGAATTATTCTTGAAATGTTTTATGTATGGAATGGATTTGGTTTTCTATTCATGTTCATAGATGTTTTATGGGTTTATCATTGAAATTGTTGTGTTGTGTTTGTTATTTTTAAGAAAAAAATTAGGCATGGCATCTACCTTCATTCAAGATTATAATAGACCACATATACCACCCATAATGAGTAGACCACTTGAAGAATTACTCAAAATAATAATAATAATAATAATAATAATACTAATAATGAGCCAAACCTTGATCCCCCTCCATTCATAAGTAAGATTGTACCACTAAAAATTCATGCCCACAAAAACTAGCCTTTATAAACATTGATTGTGTAAATAAATTACAAAAAAATTGTGTCTATATGTTTCAATGGATTCATGGGAATAATTTTAGTAGCATAATATTACATATGAATTAAAATGCCCACTAATGTTTTACTATTATAGTCCATATAGCCACTATCTTATTCCCTGTATCCATTATTCCAATCACATGCAATCATGAATGTAGCTCACCTACATCCATTGTTTTAGCTCACCTAAAACAATTGTTTTAGCTTTTTGAAAACTATTTTTCAAAATGGATGTAGTTTAATATGCAGTGGTTCCAAAAATATTTAGGGGTCATAACTAAATCATAAATAATATATAGATAATAAAATGGTCATTTTAAATGAAGATAACATTCAAATTTATTGTTTACCGACTCACAAAATGCTCATGAAGGATAAAACAAAACCCTTTGGCTAGAAAACAAGGGAATTGACTAATATCCTACTTAGTATATTCCCACCATTGAATACATTAATGGGTACTAAATATAAACACATTGATTTTTTTATTTATATACAAAACATTTACACAACAAATCAATCCATACATATAATTATTAAGGTATGTTCTTGTTGTTGGTGTTGTGGCATTGATGTTGTAATTGATGTCAAAGTTAATATGGATGTCATTAATGCCAAGTTAAAAGTTGAGGCTATGTATATTGAAGTGGTATGTGATAAATAAGTATTATGACAAAATAAACTTTGAAGGCAACCTATTATCTCTATGTTGAGAGAGAATTTGAAGGCAACTTGGTAATTCTTCTAAGATTGATGATATGTCAAGGTCAAGATCAAGATACAAGGTAAGCATACTTTTGAGCACTAGTATTAATAATCATTTTCTTATCATGATCATGTGTGTCAAGATAGTGGTTTGTTAAAAGAGTGAGTGTAACCTACGGGAAACCCCTTGTTTCTTAGATTTTTTATGT
This sequence comes from Torreya grandis, assembly GCA_037957365.1. Taxonomy (NCBI): domain Eukaryota; kingdom Viridiplantae; phylum Streptophyta; class Pinopsida; order Cupressales; family Taxaceae; genus Torreya; species Torreya grandis. The sequence goes on along the minus strand of JARHVA010000819.1, from coordinate 2,750,341 downwards.
AAAAAACAGGGTTTACTAGATCAAAGCATGAAAATTATTGGAGGAGGATGTGTGATACTTTTTATTTTGTGTTTATGTAAGTTTTTGAGTATGTTTATAGACTTAAAATATTCTAAATTGGTCATGGAATTTGGCCTATCGCTAAAAAGACCTAATGAGAAAGATAATGAGAAAACTAGGTAGAAGTGAGAATGAGATTAAGGATGGGTTAAAGTGGATTAGGGATGGATCCAAATGCATGGGGTTATTTTTCAAGACCTATTCACATATCCCATTTGAATATAATATTTAGAGATTCTCATATACAAGCAAAAAGTTGCTCTCAAAGTGACCTATCTAACACAGTGAGGTTTGTGTAGGGTGAAGACATGAGATTGGTTTATTAGACCAATAATAATATTGAACATTGTAATATATTTGTTAAAATATGTTTTAAGGATATTAAGGATCATATAAACCCATTTTAAGTTCTTAAAAGTGTTCACATAGGTGTTCTAAGTCTTAGTTTTCATGACTATGTTTTGGAGCATTTAAAAAAAAATGTGTTAGAGATAATGATGTTCTTGAGTCATTATACACAAATTTGAAGAATAAAATGAGTATTAATTTGTTATATAGTTATCATAGGTTTAATTTAATTAATTTTTATTCATTAAAAATGCCTATGAAGGTGTTAAAAGTCAAATGTTCTTAATTGGGTGTTTGAGGCATGTTTACAGTTCTGAGTGAGCATATGAAAATGGTTTGTTTGAGGTATTTTACCCTATATGGTGAAATATAATAGACTTGGTGATGACCCTAAGGTCGTGTACACTTGAAGAATTACTCAAAAAATAATATATAATAATACTAATAATGAGCCAAACCTTGATCCCCCTCCATTCATAAGTAAGATTGTACCACTAAAAATTCATGCCCACAAAAACTAGCCTTTATAAACATTGATTGTGTAAATAAATTACAAAAAAATTGTGTCTATATGTTTCAATGGATTCATGGGAATAATTTTAGTAGCATAATATTTCATATGACTTAAAACAGCCACTAATGTTTTACTATTATAGTCCATATATCCACTATCTTATTCCCTGTATCCATTGTTCCAATCACATGCAATCATGAATGTAGCTCATCTACATCCATTGTTTTAGCTCACCTAAAACAATTGTTTTAGCTTTTGAAAACTATTTTTCAAAATGAATGTATTTTAATATGCATTGGTGCCAAAAATATTTAGGGTTCATAACTAAATCATAAATAAGATATAGATAATAAAATGGTCATTTTAAATGAAGATAACATTCAAATTTATTGTTTACCGACCCACAAAACGCTCATGAAGGATTAAAAAAAACCCTTTGGCTAGAAAACAAGGGAATTGACTAATATCCTACTTAGTATATTCCCACCATTGAATACATTAATGGATACTAAATATAAACACATTGACTTTTTTATTTATATACAAAACATTTACACAACAAATCAATCCATACATATAATTATTAAGGTATGTTCCTGTTGTTGGTGTTGTGGCATTGATGTTGTAATTGATGTCAAAGTTAATATGGATGTCATTAATTCCAAGTTAAAATTTGAGGCTATGTATATTGAAGTGGTATGTGACAAATAAGTCTTATGAAAAAATAAACTTTGAAGGCAACCTATTATCTCTATGTTGAGAGAGAATTTGAAGGCAACTTGGTAATTCTTCTAAGATTGATGATATGTCAAGGTCAAGATCAAGATACAAGGTAAGAATACTTTTGAGCACTAGTCTTAATAATCATTTTCTTTTCATGAGCATGTGTGTGAAGATAGTGGTTTGTTAAAAGAGTGAGTGTAGCCTACGGGAAACCCCTTGTTTCTTAGATTTCTTATGTAAAAAATAGGGTTTACCAGATCAAAGCATGAAAATTATTGGAGGACGATGTGTGATACTTTTTATTTTGTGTCTATGTAAGTTTTTTAGTATGTTTATAGACTTCAAATATGCTGAATTGGTCATGGAAGTTGGTCTATCGCTAAAAAGACCTAATGAGAAAGATAATGAGAAAACTAGGTAGAAGTGAGAATGAGATTAAGGATGGGTTGAAGAGGATTAGGGATGGATATGAATGCATGGGGTTATTTTTTAAGACCTATTCACATATCCCATTTGAATATAATATTTAGATATTCTCATATACAAGCAAAAAGTTGCTCTCAAAGTGACCTATCTAACACAGTGAGGTTTGTGTAGGGTGAAGACATGAGATTGGTTTGTTAGACCAATATTAATATTGAACATTGTAATATATTTGTTAAAATATGTTTTAATGATATTAAGGATCATATAAACCCATTTTAAGTTCTTAAAAGTGTTCACATAGGTGTTCTAAGTCTTAGTTTTCATGACTATGTTTTGGAGCATTTAAAAAAAAATTGTGTTAGAGATAATGATGTTCTTGAGTCATTATACACAAATTTGAAGAATAAAATGAGTATTAATTTGTTATATAGTTATCATAGGTTTAATTTAATTAATTTTTATTCATTAAAAATTCCTATGAAGGTGTTAAAAGTCAAATGTTCTTAATTGGGTGTTTGAGGCATGTTTGCAGTTCTGAGTGAGCATATGAAAATGGTTTGTTTGAGGTATTTTACCCTATATGGTGAAATATAATAGACTTGGTGATGACCCTAAGGTCATGTACACTTGAATAATTACTCAAAAAAAAATATATAATAATACTAATAATGAGCCAAACCTTGATCCCCCTCCATTCATAAGTAAGATTGTACCACTAAAAATTCATGCCCACAAAAACTAGCCTTTATAAACATTGATTGTGTAAATAAATTACAAAAAAATTGTGTCTATATGTTTTAATGGATTCATGGGAATAATTTTAGTAGCATAATATTTCATATGACTTAAAACAGCCACTAATGTTTTACTATTATAGTCCATATAGCCACTATCTTATTCCCTGTATCCATTGTTCCAATCACATGCAATCATGAATGTAGCTCATCTACATCCATTGTTTTAGCTCACCTAAAACAATTGTTTTAGCTTTTGAAAACTATTTTTCAAAATGAATGTATTTTAATATGCATTGGTGCCAAAAATATTTAGGGTTCATAACTAAATCATAAATAAGATATAAATAATAAAATGGTCATTTTAAATGAAGATAACATTCAAATTTATTGTTTACCGACCCACAAAACGCTCATGAAGGATTAAAAAAAACCCTTTGGCTAGAAAACAAGGGAATTGACTAATATCCTACTTAGTATATTCCCACCATTGAATACATTAATGGATACTAAATATAAACACATTGACTTTTTTATTTATATACAAAACATTTACACAACAAATCAATCCATACATATAATTATTAAGGTATGTTCCTGTTGTTGGTGTTGTGGCATTGATGTTGTAATTGATGTCAAAGTTAATATGGATGTCATTAATTCCAAGTTAAAATTTGAGGCTATGTATATTGAAGTGGTATGTGACAAATAAGTCTTATGAAAAAATAAACTTTGAAGGCAACCTATTATCTCTGTGTTGAGAGAGAATTTGAAGGCAACTTGGTAATTCTTCTAAGATTGATGATATGTCAAGGTCAAGATCAAGATACAAGGTAAGAATACTTTTGAGCACTAGTATTAATAATCATTTTCTTATCATGAGCATGTGTGTGAAGATAGTGGTTTGTTAAAAGAGTGAGTGTAGCCTACGGGAAACCCCTTGTTTCTTAGATTTCTTATGTAAAAAATAGGGTTTACCAGATCAAAGCATGAAAATTATTGGAGGAAGATGTGTGATACTTTTTATTTTGTGTCTATGTAAGTTTTTGAGTATGTTTACAGACTTAAAATATGTTGAATTGGTCATGGAAGTTGGCCTATCGCTAAAAAGACCTAATGAGAAAGATAATGAGAAAACTAGGTAGAAGTGAGAATGAGATTAAGGATGGATTGAAGTGGATTAGGTATGGATCCAAATGCATGGGGTTATTTTTAAATACCTATTAACATATCTCATTTGAATATAATATTTAGATATTCTCATATACAAGCAGAAAGTTGCTCTCAAAGTGACCTATCTAACACAGTGAGGTTTGTGTAGGGTGAAGACATGAGATTGGTTTGTTAGACCAATATTAATATTAAACATTGTAATATATTTGTTAAAATATGTTTTAAGGATATTAAGGATCATATAAACCCATTTTAAGTTCTTAAAAGTGTTCACATAGGTGTTCTAAGTCTTAGTTTTCATGACTATGTTTTGGAGCATTTAAAAAAAAAATTGTGTTAGAGATAATGATGTTATTGAGTCATTATACACAAATTTGAAGAATAAAATGAGTATTAATTTGTTATATAGTTATCATAGGTTTAATTTAATTAATTTTTATTCATTAAAAATGCCTATGAAGGTGTTAAAATTCAAATGTTCTTAATTGGGTGTTTGAGGCATGTTTGCAGATTTGAGTGAGCATATGAAAATGGTTTGTTTGAGGTATTTTACCATATATGGTGAAATATAATAGACTTGGTGATGACCCTAAGGTCATGTATGTTATATCCATGTGATTTTTTAATATTTTTATGTGGCAAAGTTTATTTTATACTTCATATATTCAAGGCAGACTTTCTAGCAGTAAGAAGGGCTAATTATGAGTAGACTTAATGGTGTGGTTCAAGGAGTGAAATGAGATAAATGGTGTTTGGGACCTAAGGTGATATTATCATGGGTATAATAAAATTTCATGTGAAGTTTTTCATTCATTATTAGAGTTTATAGGTGTTCCAAGGTGGTCAAGGTGAAACGGAGAAGGCCTAATTGTATTAGGTCTCTATTAGGCCTAAAGGTGGTTTTGGTCCTTACGGGTGGTGACCAACATATGTAATGGTTGTTTCACTTATGAAAAATGTTTTTTGATATATTAAAAATGTGACACAAGTATTTATATATTTTTATCTAACCAAGATGTGTGAGAGCAAGAGTCAAGTATAAAAAGAAGTTCTAATAAGCTTATTTTGACTAGTTAGAATATTGAGAGTATGAGTGAATGAAATAGAAGATTGAAAACTATTTATAGGGTTTTAATACCATCATATAGGTATTTTTAATATTTAATTAATTTATAATAGTGACTATATAGATGATTAACAAGGTCATATGACCTAATTTTACCAAGAATAGGGCTAGCTGAGTTAAGAGGCCTAATAGGTTGTTTGAAGGAGATATAAGAGTGTGAAGAAAAAAATAATGGGATCATCATAATTTGAGTGATAAATAGGTGTAAAGGTTATCACAGGTTCTATGTGGCTAATTTGGTGCTGAGTTACCTAGGGGGTTGTTGCCTCCTTGCAAGTTGGTGCTTTTTAAAAGACTAGTTGAGTTGGTGCTTAACTAGTGAGGGGTTCATGATCCTTGTGGGGTTTGTGCCTCACTTAATCTTAATTAATTGATTATAATAATATATTCCAAGATATGTTTCAATGAATTTTATCCCCCATGAGTGTTTTTTGCATATATCTTATGTTGTTATGTTTATGTTTTTTTAGATGCTTGTTTATGCATTGGTTAATGTATGTATATGAATGAATGCTTCATAGATGATAAGTGAAATTGAATAAATTTTTTAAGGGAAATGATTCACACCCATCCATATCATTAGTTTTAATTCAAAAATTTATTATCAGATTAGGTCCCTTAGAGCAGTCCTAATAGCCTAAATGAGATCATAAGCAAGTGAAGATGGCTAGGCAAACACAAGGCAGTTTCTCTACAAGCAAGGCTTCATTGTTTAATGGATCTAATTATGATTTTTGGAGTTTTAGGATGATAACATATTTTATAAATATTTCAATTTCATGATGTTTGGCAATCATTTCTAGATGGATATATTGCACCCCCTATTCTTCCTATAGATGCAACAGGTAAGAAGGTTAGTGGCAACAATTCAAAAGCAATGAAGGGTATTATGTGTGGCCTATCAGAGATATAAATTGTGAAGGTGATGATTTGTATGTATGTTAAAAAAATGTGGGATAATTTGAACACTATACATGATGGAGACTCCAAGGTCAAGTTGGCTAAGTTTCAAACCAATAGAAGACAATTTGAAAGTCTAAGGAAGAATGAAGATGAGACCATTGCAACTTACTTGTTTAGGGTTGATGAAGTGGTCAACATCATAAGAGGCCTAGGTAAATAATTGAAAGAGTCTAATATTGTTCAAAATGTTTTGATATCTCTAAATCCTAATTTTGATTCTAAAATATCTATTTTTAAAGAGATGCAAGATCTAGATAAGGTAGAGATGGATGGACTTCATGGCACGCTAATAACCTATGAGATGAGGACAAGTGAAAGAAGACCTAAAAATAAATAAGTTGCATTAAAGGCACAAAATAATTTAAATGAGAAGAATACACAATGTAATAAGGTCAAAGACAATGATGATTCTTATATTGATGATGATGAGTTGATTGTTATGTTTTTAAGAAAATTGAAAATAGGTTCAAGTAAATACAAGGGTAAGTTGCCATTTAAATGATTTAATTATGGAGATATTATAAACTTTGCTAACAATTGACCTCATAATCACAAGGTAAATGATGATGAAGAGAGTTATTAAGGTCATGATGATGGTAATAAGTCTTATAGGTCTGATAAGAGCAATAAAATCTTTAGAAAGTATGATGACAAGAAGAAGTTTTTCAAAAACAAAATAAGCTTTTACACCAAGAAAGACTATAGCTCATTTCATGAGAGTGAAAGAATTGATTTTGAGAGTGACCATGAAGGTTCATGGTCTTGATGTCAATTAATTTCTCTTAATGGTTGAGGAAGCAAGTTTTTCAAATCAAGAAGAGTCCATGTGGTTTGGATGTGTTGCTGTTGATTCAGATGTAGAAGAAGATGAGGTAGAATTTGAGACTAAGTTTATGAATGCTCTAGAAGAACTAAATATGGTGAATAAGAAGAATAATTTTATGAGTCTTTTATCAAAGACTATGAGGATTAAATCAATCTGTTTGAATATAGATTGAGCAACAACTCTAAGGAACAAGAAGAAATAGTCAAATAGGTGGAGACTCAAATTGAGATTGTGACTACAAGTCTAAAGGCTAAAAAAGATGAATTTGCAAGGTATGTAACTAAAGTGGATTCCTTAAAATTTGAGTTGTATCAGGCATCAAGTAAGGTTAAGTCCTTTATGAAGTTTGAAAAAAGTATCAATGATCTAGACAATATCTTGAGTATTCAAAAGACTACTAATGACAAAATAGGTTTTGGTTTCAATGGAGACAAAAATAAGATCACTAATATGATCAATAAGTTCAATGGTCAATCAAGGAATGATGGTGCTGGTAGAATGAAAACTAATCCTATTAGTAATCCTAATACTATAAGGTATGCTAATACTTTCAATGGTTATTGTTATTCATGTAACCAATTTGGTCATAGAGCAAGGTATTGTATAAATCCATCCAAGAATGAATATGCATGAAACTATGAGAAGCATCATAAATCAAGAGGTATGGATCATGGTGTGTTTCCATAAAAATGAATAATATGTCTCAATTTCTAAAATGTTGGTCATATTGCAAAGTTTTGTAAGCATGGATTCTCAAGTCAAAAAAAGAAAGTTGAGGCCCCTAGAGTGCAAGAAAGAAGACAAGACAATGAGTGGAAACCAAAGGTAGCTAAGGTGAATGATGATAATTATACATTTCCAATTGGACTATTTATCATGGCAGAGCATATTTCATATGCAAAGGAATGCCAATAATTCTCTTTATCATCTCAAATTATGGATAAAAAAGTCAAAAACAAATAGACCAAGTCAAAATGTTATTCAAACAAATATTGAAGAGGTCTAGCCAAAAGGGATATTCAATCCTAAGAGGATCATGAAGAAAGATAAATCTAGTAAGGAAATGGAGATTTGGGAATCTCCTAAGTTTATGTTGTTTTAGTACCCTAGAAGAAGGGGTGACTCTGTTAGCTATATGGAGGTACTCAGCTAGTGAGTAGAAGCATGAAGGATGTTTGGTCTTAGGGGAAGCTTTGTATCCTTTGTTTCAGATCCAAAGTTTAGTCAATAATTTGTTGGAGGTGTTATTTAAAGATATGGGTTAAAAATAATCTATATGATGAATTTATCAAACCAAGTCACATTCATGATAGTGCCTGAATATCTCATGGAAATAAGAGGAGCATGGTTGGGTACTTCTATGAGTTGAGTTCATGTTTGGTTGATCAAAGGAAGATTGATCTTGCTTAGGGAAGAAAACATGTTTTAGGTCCAAAGATCAGATGGTCAATATCAATATATGACCCTTTGTCATTAATTTCAAAGGGGGAGAAAGTTCTAGTTTAAGAGAAAGGTCAGTTTGAAGAAGATACAGCTTGGGGAGATGTGAATGATCAACTTTGTTTGAGTGTTTACCATCAATGACAAAGGGGGAGATTGTTGAGGTATGTTCTTATTGTTGATATTTTAGAATTGATGTTGTCATTTATTTAAAATTTAATATGGATGTCATTAATGTCAAGGTCAAATTTAAGGTCATGCGTAGTGAAGAGGTATGTGACAAATATGTCTTATGACAAGAGAAACTTTGAAGGCAACCTATTGTCTCTTTGTTGAGAGAATTTGAAGGCAACCTGGTAATTATTCTAAGATTGATGGCATGTCAAGATAAATATAAAAATATAAGGTAAGCATAATTTTGATCACTAGTCTTAAGAAGTATTTTCATATCATGAGCATGTGTGTGAAGATAGTGATATGTCAGAAGAGTGAGTGGAAGCTACTAGAAACCCCTTGTTTTTCAAATTTTTGATGTAGCAGATAGGGTTGACTAGGTCAAATCATGAAAATAATTAAAGGGTGATGTGTTATAATTTTATTTTTTTCTATGTAAGTTTATAATAATGTTATAGACTTCAAATATGCTAAATCGATCATGAAAGTTGGCTTATTATTAAAAAGGCCTAATGAGAAAGACAGTGAGAAAACCTGGCAAAAGTGAGAATGAGATTAGGGATGGGTTTCAATGGATTATGGATGGATAAAAATGCATGGGGTTATTTTTAAAGACCTATATCACATATCCCCTATGAATATAATATTTAGAGATGTTCATATACAAGCAAAAAAATTCTCTCAAATAACCTATCTAACACAGTGAGGTCTGTGTAGGGTGAAGACATGAGATTCATCTGTAAGACCAATATTGATATTAAAAATTGTAATATATGTGTTTAAATATGTTATTAATATGTTTAAGTATCATATAAATCCATTTTATGTTCTTAAAAGTGTTCACACATGTGTTCTAAGTCTTGGTTTCCATGATTATGTTTTGGAGCATTCAGGCAGTTTTCTGTGTGTTAGTGAGAATGATTTTCCTAAGTCATTATGCATAGATTTAAATAATATAATGCACATTAATTTGTTATATAGTTACCATAGTTTCAATTTAATTCATTTTTATTCATGATAAAATCCTATGAAGATGTGAAAATTCAAAGGTTCTTGATTGGGTGTTTGAGACATGTTTGCAATTTTGAGTGAGCATATGAAAATAGTTTGTTTGAGGTCTTTTTCCATGTATGGTGAAATATAATGAAATTTGTGATGAACATAAGGTCATGGATTTTATATCCATGTTATTTTTTAATATTTTTATGTGGCAAAGTGGAGTGTATACTTTAGATATTGAAGGCAGACTTTCTGGCAATAAGAAGGGATAACTGTGAGTAGATCTAATCGTGCGGTTCAAGGAGTGAAATGATGTAAATGGTGTTAGAGACCTAAGGTGAGTTTATCATGGGTTTAATTAAAGTGTTTTTTAAGTTATTATTCTATTTTTGTAGTCTCAAGGTGTTCCAAGGTGTTCAAGGTGAAATATGTGCTTTGAGAAGTCCTAATTGCATTAGGTCTCTATTAGGCCTAAAGGTGCTTTTGGTTCTTATGGGTGGTGACTGACATATGTAATTTTTTCACTTGTGAATCATGTTTTTTTATCTATTCCATGGGTGATCCAATTATGGATAAGTTTTTTTTTTACCAAGATGTGTGAGATCAAGAGTCAAGTATAAAAAGAAGGTCTAATAGGCCTATTTTAACTAGTTAGAATATTGAGAGTAAGAGTGAAATAGAAGGTTGGAAACTAGGTATAGGGTTTTAATACCATCATATAGGTGTGTTTAATATGTCATGAATTTATAATAGTGATTCTATAGATGATGATCAAGGTCATATGACCTAATTCTACCAAGAATAGGGCTAGTTGAGTGAAGAAACCTAATAGGCTATTTGAAGGAGATAGAAGAGTGTAAAGAACAAAATAAGAGGATCCTCATCAGTTGAGTGAGAAATAGGCATCCAAATTTGATCAAAATTTTTAGGTTTTTAAGTTGGTTTTAAATTACCTATAGGGTTGGTACCTCCTTACAAGTTCGTGCTTGTTAAAAGACTAGTTGATTTGGTGCTTAATTAGTAAGGGGTTGATGCTGGGTTGGTGCCTCACTAAATATTGATTCATTTCTTATAGGACTATATTCCAAGCTATTTTTAATTAGGTTTTATCCTCCATGAGGAATTCCCATATATCTCTTGTGTTCTTATGTTATATGCTTTTGTAGATGCTTGTTTATGCATTAGTTAATGTATGTATGTGAATGAATGCTTCATGGATAATAAGTGAAATTGAATGAATATTTTAAGGGCACTGATTCTCACCCCCTCCCCCCCTCTTAGTAGTTTTACTTCCAATAATAATTTTTTTCAACATAATTGTTTGGTCTCTTAGATAGATCATCCAAACTATAAGATCTTCATATCCTATTGGAGATGTTATTGATTTCTATCAATATTTTCACATGAATGATATTTTGGGAATGTTCTAAACACAAATTCATTACATTCTTGAATCAACCAATTTATTTCATGTTATCTTATATAATGTTTGTACATTACCATCTAGTTGAAGTCTCAAATGAAAGCAATAACTAAAACATGATTAGTAAGACTGTAAACAAATGAGTTTGAGGGAGCTATGAACATAAATTGTTATATACCTCAATATGTTCATAATTCTATTGAGAATGTTTTTATTTAATGACAAATTTAAACAAAATTGTAACACTATTCTTGGGTTTATAGTGATGTTGATTTTATATAATGCATGTTATGAAGATATTTTAGGTTTTGTAGGAAACCTTTATGACATTTGAGGATTAAATTGACATTTATTTTTATATCTTTGATTCCTCACTAAGAATTGTCCTTGATTGAACAGATGGACATATGAACTATGCCAAAATCTCCACTTGTAAGCATATTTCTTGCACAAATATCAACTATATGGTAACTTTAATGCAATCCTTGTGTTTATCCATAATATTATTCAGTTTTTTTTTTCCATTTCTAGATTTCATGTGCTTGTGCATCTTGTTTAGGTATCTCAAACACAAACTAAATCTTAGTGGTTTCATTTTTATATATATTTTATTACCTTAGGAATATAATATAGCCATCCTAGATAAATCTTGAAATGAATAATTATATTATTGATTTTATGCACAAATAACATTGGATTTACAAGTTTATAGGTGGATGATGAACATCTCTTTATGATTTCTATGAAATCTCCTAGATTAATTTTTATTCATGTGAAGCCTCCAAGATTCACATCACTTGGAGGCTACCCAACATTGAATCTTGTGGCATGATGTGTTCACCTAACAAAGATATCTCTATTGAATAGATGGATATTGTTTCATAGTTTTGTACATAAACACAACCAAGTGAACTTTAGACAATTGGTTTAAAGGATGAATGGACATTGGACAACGAAAGTTGTGTTGTTGATTTTCTCAAAAATTTCTTCCTCATCAGCAACCATCATCTCTAATTGCATTACCATGGATAACTTTATGTAGATAAACAAATTTTTGGATATATTTAAGGGTTATAAATAGATATGGTATAGTTTTTTCCTAGACCATCCATCAAGTTATCATTTTTTCAAAAACTTTAAAATTTCAAAAAAATATGAATAATGAAAAACATTAAGCATTGTTGACAACCTTGGCTTAGAAAACCAACTTGATTGTTGACCAAGTGTTGAGTAAAGATCCTTGATTAGAAAACCTTCTTGTTGGTTAATCAAGGGGAAAATATTAAAACAAAATAAAAGGGAGATGAAGAAATTTGTTAAGTCTTTTCAAATTTGCAGCCATTTCTTATTTGTTGCAAACATGTTGAGACTCTAGGACTACTTTTATATTTTTATAAGTGATTGAAACCACACCATTATCTCTAAAAATGATAAAATATTCTTATTTTTTAGGTTTTTTAGGATTTATGGTCTTCATTTTCATGTTTTAGATTCTTACTTACCCTGTTATATATTGATCTCACATGTTGTCACCTTACTTATGTGGTATTTTACTCTCTCATTCTAATAGCTTTAGGTCCTCAATATGCACCTATATCCACTACTACCTAGTTTTATTTTAAAATCCACTACTATAATTTGGTTCTGCAACTTCTACAACTAGTTTGCTAAACTATTTTGTTGCCTTGATATATCATTATTATTTATGTGTTTATTTTTTGTCTAGTCTTAAGACACCCTTCAATCATATTATTTAATTGGAGGCACATGTTGGTTTCTCTATTGGAATGTTTTTCATTCACATGAACATTCCAAAAAAAACAACATGGATCCTAATATTATAACATTACATAAAGAGGCTCCTTGAAGGTATTTTTGCATAATAACATTACACCAAAAGAGCTTGTTGAACAATGGGTGAGGTCTTGTGTTTACAACCTTTCAAACTAACTCTAACCCAAGTGCATCTAGGTTAGAGTTAAATGTGATTAAGTTTAGTTTAACCCTAGTTGGATTAAGGAGGTGACAAGAAATTAATATTTTGGATTGAGATCCCATTTATTAAGCATGGCTCTCTATTTTTGAATTCAAAGTTTTAAGGGAGATATTTTTAATTCCTTGACTTTGAAGATGATGACATCATCATGACCTCAATTTTATTGGATTTTTTTTTACAAAATTCATTTTCACTAATTGCACATGGAAATTATAATTAAGAATTTAATTTGATTTGTTTAAATAATTATCATTTTTACACTTTAAAAATTATTTAAGTGCCCCACGTAATGGGTCTAAAAGTCAAACTGTCAATTTTCTAGGTTACAAGTTGATTGGAGATGAATCTGTGAGAGGTTACTATTGCATACAAGATAATACCTCAAATAGGGACTCAACATGATTCTAAGCACTAGTGTCTTATATGCAGATGAAATTAAGATATTCAATGATTCTTAAGCTTAATTTGCATTGTTTAGTGAAAAAATTAATAGATAATATATATAGCAATGCATAAGATGAATCTAAGTATGAATTTAATAAGTAAAGCACATGATAGTGATCACATATCAATGTACACAACATAAGAATTTATTATGGAAAAACTTCAAAGAGTTAAAAAATCGACCTATGATGATTATTCAAATAATTGAGAAACTCAACTCTGTAACCAATACAATTCTTCAACCTCTCACTTATTTTCAGATAATATTTCACAAAATATTTATATTGAATATGACCAATAATTTTGTATTCACTGTCAGGATCTTGCTCCACCAATTAGAGCATATATGATTACCTCTTGTATTAGCAACTAAACATGGAATTTAACCAGAAATAACAAGTAACTATAAATATGAAACAACACAGGATATGAGAGACAATACACAATTGTATTAATAATCACTCAAAATAAAATACAATAAAGAACATGCCACTTCTTCTTCCACCTCAAAGGCTTGCCACACCTCAAGACCTTCTTCCCTCTCTCTCTCGGTCCCAACAATCAACTCCAATACAGAATTGATGTTCACCTCCACTAGTCAGTAACACGCTGCCAGTACACCAAGTACACATCCGTACTCCAAGTAGATCTCCTGCTCTCTATTGCTACCTGCAAATCACTAGACCTTACTCACCATTGTAGATCTCCAAATGTGGTCCTGCACACCTGCTGACCAAGATCATACATATACGAAGAACCCTTCTGATTCTCCAAACCAGCACCCACACTTGGTACTGTGGCACTAAGAGGAACACACCATTGCTCTCCTCTCTCTGAAGGAGATTATTTAGCTCTCTTACTCTCTAGCACTAATTTACAATACAGCCCATGAGTCTATTATATAGATCTCATGCTTACAATAATTAGACTATCTTAATTACAATAATTAGACTCACAACTCTAAGACTATAATTAGCCTTTAACATGCAAACTGACAGTCCAAAAATAGACTCATCAAAATCTGCATGTAAATTGCATGTTCACAAACAGGTTGCCGACGTCGGCTCCTCCTGACCGATGTCGGCCGACTTATAACTAACGTCGGTTGCTTTTGCACTGTTATCAGATCGACGTCGATTGATCAGACCGATGTCAATTGCCCTACAACTCATTTTGCAACTCTCTATAACCTCCACGACCTTTGTAACTCCTCCTATTTACATCTTGGTGAAGCTTCTAGCTCCACAACCTAACAATCTCCCACTTGGAGATAAATAGTTACACCTATATATGTACCTATACATCATCTAATTCATTCCCTGGCTTGTATCCCTCTTCAAGATTAATCCTGAAGACCAAGCACCACACAACCTATGATGTTACACGTGTCATCCAAGTAACCTACCACATCTGAACCTACAACTCCATGTAGTGAAGACCTTGACCCTGCATAACAAGAATCCCTGTTGCTAGTCCCTCTCAGATACCTGAGAATCCTCCTTCCCTGAATTGGCTCCAAACTCTCTGACAACTCCCACTGCTTGAGAAAACTCAGGTCTACCCCAGACCTTATGTGATTTCAAACCCTGTTCTAAGCTAAGCTTGAACTGTCCAGCCCTTGGTGTGCTTACCGATTCTGCATCCTGCTTCTTGAACCCTGCCAACACCATCTTCACATCAACTCCCACTGGAGACAAAATCTCCATGTCTCTTATGCCAAAGAATTTTGTTGCTCCCAAATTCTCTATGACATACCTCTGAACTAACCTTACCCTTAGCTCAGCAAATCCCTATATGTACAAACCTACTCACAAATCACCCACATACAGTAACTAGATAATGTCGCGACTCATCATTCAACTGGTAAGGTCAAACACAATAGTTACACTGACATTGACTAAAGTCCTGCTTTGTCATCCACCTGTCAAAACCTGTACCACTATCTTGCAGCTTCCTCAAGACCATATACCTTGGCCTTATGTCTCACGTATCCATCCACTCTCTTCTTTAACTTGAGAATCCATCCATTTTTTAGTTCTTTCTTCCAGCTGACAACTCCACCAACAAATACCTGTTTGGTTCTTTTCTAAGGACTCACACTCCTCATCCATGCCAAGCTCCCACTATTTTTGGATTTTACCTACATTGCCTCTTCACATCTTCCTAGTTCTTGACCATCAGTAAGCAATATAAAGAAGGTGAACAATGAATATGAGGTTCACTTACCCTTTTTGACCTCCATATGGGCGTTTGAGACTTGTTGATAGCTTGTTGTCCACCCACCATCCATTCTAGTGATCGATCTCGGCCATCTCCCAGTCTGCAACCGATCGATGTCGGTTCCCTACACTGACCCTGACTGTCGACATCATTTCCCTGGCCGACGTCGGTATCCCTTTTGCTGATGTTGGTTCCTGTATGACTGACGTCGGTCTTCCTATTTCTGATGTCAATTACTATCTAACCGATGCTGGTACCTGTGTTCGCCTGTGAGTGATGACTTTTTACCCACGAACTCCTTTTGGATCAAAACCCTATTCAAATCAACAAAGCCCTGCTCAAAATAATTTAGTCCCCTCAGTTGATCTCTATCTATCATCTCCTACATGAACACCAAGGCCTTCTAGTTCTTAAGTTTATCAAAGATATCTGTCTTTCACTTAAGAACATGCATTCCCCTCCTACATATGTGACCAAGCCTACAGAGCCACATCTCTGCAACAGAAGGTGAATCAGTAATATAAGTAGATAGATAAAGGATACCTACTTTCTTACCACCATCTAATTCAAGTGCATCCACTGTGAGAGTTACTGTGCATCTCCCATAACCCAACTTTCTTGAAAAAATTAGACTCATCTCCAAGACTGGTACCTGCATGACCTCCTTCAACACCTGTGTGTTACCCATCTACAATTTCAGCTTCACTTCCCCTTTGCCAATAATCTGACAAGGCTCACCAACCCCTAAATAAATCTCTCCAAAGTCTCCAAAGACATGCCCATGAAAAGATGCTCTATTTTGGGCTGCATGGAAAGAGGCAAAAGAATCTGTAAACAAAGATTTTACTTTATCCAGAGCAACTTGTGCAACATCACCTGCAACATCTACTTCTACACGCTGATCTTCTACCAACCAACAATCTCCCTTTACCTGCTCTTTCTTTCCATCAATCAGACTATTCGTGATATTCAGTTTCTCCATTCATAGCTTACTTTCTTCTGCCATTGCTATACTCCCACTCAATCTGAAACCCCTGAGAGTGACCTGTAATCAACAAACACTAACCAGATCTAAAACCACCTGTTAGTAACCAACCAAAAGCTCTGATACCAACTGTCAGGATCTTGCTCCACCAATTAGAGCATATATGATTACCTCTTGTATTAGCAACTAAACACAGAATTTAACCAGAAGTAACAAGTAACTAGAAATATGAAACAACACAAGATATGAGAGACAATACACAATTGTATTAATAATCACTCAAAAGAAAATACAATAAAGAAGATGCCACTTCTTCTTCCACCTCAAAGGCTTGCCACACCTCAATACCTTCTTCCCTCTCTCTCTCGGTCCCAACAATCAACTCCAATACAGAATTGATATTTACCTCCACCAGTCAGTAACACGCTGCCAGTACACCAAGTACACATCCGTAATCTAAGTAGATCTCTTGCTCTCTGCTGCTACCTGCAAATCACTAGACCTTACTCACCATTGTAGATCTCTAAACATGGTCCTGCACACCTGCTGACCAAGATCATACATATACAAAGAACCCTTCTGATTCTCCAAACCAACACCCACACTTGGTACTATGGCACTAGGAGGAACACACCATTGCTCTCCTCTCTCTGAAGGAGCTTATTTATCTCTCTTACTCTCTATCACTAATTTACAATACAGCCCATGAGTCTATTATATAGATCTCATGCTTACAATAATTAGACTATCTTAATTACAATAATTAGACTCACAACTCTAAGACTATAATTAGCTTTTAACATGTAAACTGAAAGTCCAAAAATAGACTCTTTGGAATCCGCATGCAAACTGCATGTTCACAAACAGGTTGCCAACGTTGACTCCTCCTGATCGATGTCGACTGAATTATAACCGACGTCGGTTGCTTCTGCACTGCTATCTGACCGATGTCGATTGATCAGACCGACGTCAGTTGCCCTGCAACCTCCGCGACCTTTGTAACTCCTCCTATTTGCATCTTGGTGAAGCTTTTAGCTCCACAACCTAACATTCACAAGTTGGTTTCACAAAAGGGGTAAAACCCTATTTATAATAAAATATCAAGGGAGGTGATCGTTGTAAAAGTAACGAGTCTATCCATCCTGATAAAATAATTTAATTAAAATTTGGTAATAATTAAATATTTATAGCTTTATTATTTATTATCATGAGGTTTCCACCTCATAGTAATAAATAACATATTATTTTTTATTTAATTAATACCAAAATTAAGGGTTAATTAAGCCCACTTAGAATTAAATGTTCTAACACTTCCCCTTAATGCTAAGCGAGAATAAATGTCATAGTCACATTTCAAAAATAAATTATACTATGTATACAATTAAATGATTTAAAAACTTTCATCATGTCAAACATCACTTTTTGAAATAAAATAAATTATAATCCATAAACTACTCAAAAGTAAGTTTAAACTAGCATGATTGTGAGACTACATCTCACAGTTTCTCTTGAATAATAAACTAAGCATATTTGAATCTTTTTATAACATACGTACCTCCATTAAAAAGTATGTTTTTAATGTATTAGATACAAAATTAAAATTTTCACATGAATTTTACAATAACATAACTTTCACACAAAGTTTACAATGCTTTACAATTGAGAAGAAATATAGAGAAGAATAATAAATGCATGGTCGTTAAGAAGTGGCATGATCTGGGCAACAATTTGGGTGACAGTTAATTCCTCGAGCACTCAATCCCCCAATGTTTTCAAAATATGTATAAATGCATTGTAACCCGAAAAGGGAAGGTAGACATCTCTTCCTAGAGATAAGCCTATATTTATAATGCGATTTTTAAGTAATACGACGTCTCTTCTCAGAGAATTCCTTGTTATTGTGTTATTTTTATGTTATTAAAATATTTGTCAACCAGAACTTCTAAGTTTTAGATCAGTGGTATCAAAGCGATTTGTCTTGAGAGTGTATGATCTCGAGGACAAGGTCAAGATACAGGAAACTTGGGTGGGAAGCGACAGAGCTTCCAAACAATCCACCTGTGCACCCCAAATGACTTCAAATGGCAGATGACATCGAGACATCTGATCCTTTCAAGAAAATGGTGAATAAATCCCTCCAGCGGTAACAAGTGTAGATGCTTCAATAATTTTCTCAAATTCTTCAAACACTTTCGATGGGAAATTTTGGCTTCACAGCTACACATCCTGGCTCCTCATCTAGGGAACTTCCTTTCAGTACCCCAACACCCTTCAAGGTTCAGGTAAATTTTGATATTCCCACATTTGAAGGTAAAATCAATGCTGATGTAGTGGAAAATTGGTTGGATCAACTGTCTTCCTACTTCTTTGTAAATAAGTTCACCGATGGAGAAAAGATCACTTTTGCTCTTTTGAAATCATCATAGCCTGTGAAAAACTAGTGGGAAGTGTACAAAAAGAGGTTCAGTACAGATATCATTGGCCTTGGGGTGGAACCTACCTAGGATGATTTTGTGAAAGCAGTAAAAGAAGAAAACTATCCCATCAGAGCATATGATGATATGTACATACAGTGGCAACAACTTCACCAAGGCAAGGACCAATCTGTTTAAGATTACATAGACACTTTTCATTCTTTGTCTGCAAGACTAGCCATTCAAGAAAGTGAGAAACATAAAACTCTCAAATATCATGGTGGACTACAATGGTACATACAGGGGGAAATGGAACTCTTCAATTTGGAAACCCTTACTGAGGCATATAAATTTATAGTGAAGATTGAACAGAAGCATGGCAGGAAGAATACGAAGAGTCAACCTTCAAAATGGAAAAGTGATAAGGAAGGTCAAACACAAGGCCAAATTTGGAAGCAAAAAGAGTTTCAAGATAAGAAATCTTAGAAGGGGAAGGATGCAAAATGGTGTGATTACCACAAAACTAGAACTCACTCCAAAGAAGAATGTCGAGCCATCAAGTCACTGATCTCTGAGTCATAATACTCGACGTCTACTACTTTACCTCATACACAACCTACAGTTGAAGAGGACGAAGAAGAAATTGTAGATGTTGAACCTGACACCATCGTCACTTCATCACAGACACGTGAGGAAAGACCAAATGACAAAGAAAGATTATTTCACTCCAAATTATGGGTAAAAGGTAAGCCTCTACATTTCATTCTTGATAGTGGGAGTCAAAAGAATTTAATCTCTGCTAAAGTTGTGAAAAGTCTAGATCTATCCATGAAGCCTCATCCAAAGCCCTATAGTATTGGGTGGTTGAGCCCAGGGAGAGACCTTCGTGTCACCCATCAATGTCTTCTTTCATATGCTATAAAACCATTCCAAGATGAAGTCTTGTGTGATGTGGTCAATCTAGATGTTTGTGATGTACTCCTTGGTCAGCCGTTCATGTATGAGCGACATGGCATCTATGAATCTCAAACCTGAAGGATCACCCTCACTCTTGTAACATGGTGCTATAGGGTACCAGAGGTACCACCTCCCACATCTGTCTCCCTGATCAGTGCTAAGCAATGCAAGAGATTGGTGGAGAAGACAAAGTAATTTTTTCTCATGGTGGTCAAACCACAGAAATCCAAGAAGGTCGATGTTGCGGTCCTGACTACACAATCAACACAACAACAAAAGTAGATAAGATGAATCACAAGAGAATATGATGACTTATTCAAGTCACCCACAGGAGTTCCACTGCATTGCCAAGTAAAACATTCTATCAATTTAATCCCAGGATCACCTTTGCCTAACAATCCTATGTATCATAGATCAGTTTTGGAGAATGATGAGATAAAAAGATATATTCATGAATTTATCCAAAGGGGTCACATCAGGCCAAGATCTTCACTTTGTGGTAGCCTAATCATCTTGGCACTGAAGAAAGATGGAACATGGAGGCTTTGCAATGACTACTGAGCCCTGAATAATTTTTTTGTGAGGAATCGCTACCCTCTCCCCATAATCGATGACCTGCTAGACCAGATCCATGGTGTGAAGTTATTCACCAAAATTGATCTCAAATTTGGTTATCACCAAATTTCCATTGATCCCACTGATGTCTAGAAAACTACATTCAAATCTAAGGAAGGGCTCTTTGAATGGTTGGTTATGCCCTTTAGCCTAACTAACACACCTGTAACCTTCATGAGGATGATGGATGACATTCTATGACCCTTCACTAACTCATTCATGGTTGTCTACTTAGATGACATACTCAGCTATAGCAAAACATGGGAAGAACATTTGCAACATGTTTGTAAGGTGCTTCAAACTCTTTGAGAGCACAAGTTGTATGCAAATCTTGATAAGTGCATATTTGGAATGACAACAATTCAGTACCTCAAGTACATTGTGAATGAGGAAGGGGTCCATGTTGATCTAGAAAAGATTCAAGTTATTCGAGAATGGCCCACACCAAGGACCCTCATAGAGCTTCGTAGCTTTTTGGGCCTTGCAAATTTCTACCATAGGTTTGTTCTTGGATTTTCACATGTTGCTTGGTCACTAACCCAAGTGACTAAAGGAGGAGCTAAAGCTACATTTTAGTGGGGTGAAATACAACAAAGGGCATTTGAGAATTTGAAGAATAGACTCTGCTCAGCCCCTATTCTTGCCTTGCTAGATTTGCATCAACCATTTGAGTTGATGACAGATGCATCTAAATATGCCATGGGAGTTGTCATCATGCAACATGGCCATCCCATTGCATACCATAGTGAAAATGTCACTGATATAGTCAAGAAATATCCAACATATGATAAGGAGCTCTATGCCATTGTACAAGCCTGCAAACACTGGAAACACTACATCTTGGGGAAAGAGACGGTCATCCACACTAACCACAGACCATTGGAATTCATCCATATGCAAAGCAAACTATGAAATGAGAGGCACCAAAAGTGGGCCACATATCTTCAGCAATTCCACCTGATAATCAAACACAAAAAAGGGAGCTCAAATATAGCTGCAAATTGTCTGAGCCACCCACCAATTACTACACTCACAATAGTTCTTGACCTGTGTAGACATGAGACTGTCACTTGGGGTGCTTTGTATGAAGCAGATCCTACCTTTGCTGACACATATCAAGCACTCCAAAAAGGTGAACATGTTTCTAACTTATATTTGCAAGATAATGTCCTCTGCGATATGGGGCACATCTATGTTCCTATTGTAGAGCAACAAAAGATGATATGAGAAGCACACTTCAGTAGGACAGCTAGACACTTTGGCATCGAAAAAATATTGGCAGTTCTTCAAAAGCACTTTTACTGGCCCCATATGCAAAAAGATGTGGAAAGATATCTCAAATCTTTCACCCCATGTGCAATAGCCAAGCTAACAAATAAGAAGCAAGGATTGTACACTCCATTGCCAGAACCAACCAGGCCTTGGGAATCTGTCTCAATGGATTTTCTCTCAAGTTTTCCCACTTCCAAACATGGCAAGGATTGTATTTTTGTGGTAGTTGATCATTTTTTTAAAATGGCTATCATGCTTGCTTGTAAGAAAAACATATCTATTGAAGAAATTACTCAACTATATTTTAGTCATGTATGGCTCCATTTTGGTCTCCCCAAGTCCATTGTCTCAGATCGAGATAGCAGGTTCCTGAGCATCTTCTAGTCCACTCAATGGAAGATGATGGATACTAAGCTGATGAAGTCCACAGCCTTCCACCCACAGACTGATGGTTAGACAGAGGTGGTAAACCACTTGATTGTTCACATGATTTAGATGTATCACTCCAAACATCTATACACATGGGATGAGAGACTTCCTTTCATACAACATGGATATAATCAGGCACTGTATAACTCAACCAAGCATAGTCCATTCCAAGTATGTTTTGGGTTCCAACCCATGGCACCAATTGATATAGCTGCTCCATTTTCCACCATGGAATACACACCTCATGGAAGATCTGAGGTAGCAAAAGCAATAAAGTTTATTGAATGAATGCAACATATCTAGCAACAAGTTCATGACATCCTAGAGAAGATGAATCAAAAGTATAAGTAACACCATGACAAACATAGGATTGCACACCATTTTGTTGTGGGTGACACGGTTTGGTTACGGCTTCAGAAGGAATGACTTGCAGGCTCACACAAAAAGATTCAGCCTCTATGATATGGTCCATACACCATCACCAGAAAACCTGCAAAAAATGATTTTGAGTTGAACCTACCAGCCTACCTTGGTCTGCATCCAATATTCAATTTGGAGCTCCTCAAACCATATCACCCACCTCTATTAGACACTTCAGTTGTGGCAGAACAACTAGACATTGATGAGCTTGATCCACAGAGTTTTGCTCTAATAAAAAAGGATCAGATTGTGGATACTTGGATGAAGACAACAAGAGGACACTCTATTCCACTGTATTGAGTGGTTCGAAGAGGCCAGCTTAGCTACCAAGATGAGTGGCTCACAGAGAATCAAATCAAGACATAACTACCCCACCTGATGGGGAATATTGACGCAATGGGGACCATTGCTTTTCAAGGAGGGAGGAATGATTTGGGCAACAATTTGGGTGACATTTCGGGTGACAGTTAATTTCTCAAGCACTCAATCCCCTGATATTTTCAAAATACGTATAAATGCACTGTAACTCGAAAAGGGAAGGTAGACATCTCTTCCCAGAGATAATCCTATATTTGTATTGTGATTTTTAAGTAATACGACATCTCTTCTCAAAGAATTCATTGTTATTGTGTTATTTCTATGCTATTGAAATATTCATCAACTAGAACTTCTGAGTTTTGGATCATGGCATTGTCATACACACTCCCCTTAAATGACAACTTTGAGAGGCCTAACATTGCACGAATCTAAAAAAAATTGGTAGAACCAAGTGGATTTATGAATATATATGCCACTAGTTCATTTGTAGGATAAAACTACATATCTATATCACCATTGAGGACCATCTAATTGATATAATAAATATTAACTGTAATATATTTAGTTATTTGGTGTTCTGCACTTACACAAAACTTAAACACATCCAAAAAAAATTATGATAGCATAATATTTTTTATTTGATAGGTAAAAATGGGTTAAAGGAACCCAAACCCAGTACAAAAGAGAACAAAATGGTTAGCATAATATGGTTAGAATCACAATAACCACATACATAAAAACATGACATATATTTTTATATGGTAAAACACATTTTAAATTAATCATGTCAAATTTTAGGCAAACAAGTTCACTACTTTGATTACAAAGTTAGTGAAAAAACATAAATTATTGTATGCAATTCATTATTATGTCTCTAATATTGACAAAAAAGCATCCCCAACTATCATGTGATACACATAATAATTTAATAATAATATGATACTAAGTTTATCCAAACATTAGATATCTTATTAGCAATTACTCATTTTATCATTTGAGTTTTATCAAAAAAAATTGCACGTTTAATATGCTTCAATAAAAGATTGAGATATAACCTCTCATACATCAAATATGGATAATTTTAGAATGAGATGCCATCATTCAATCAAACCAATATGAGACTAAAACAAATAAATTTAGAGATGTATGAATAAATGCTTAGTAAAGTAAATGATGAAGAGCCAATAATATAAACTCCATTTACACTTTGCATTTCTTAATATATCTTATTATCAAACAAAGCATATAAGGATGTTAACATAAACAATCAAATGATAAAATAATCAAATGAAATTATCTAAGCAATTAAAACACAAAATATCTAAACTCACTGAGCATGATCTTCTTACCAAATGCAACAACTAAAACATGATCATTTTGTCAAATTAAGCATGATGTTAAGCATATAATATATTTCAATGCTAATTGAATTGAAAAATAACATAATATTTGTATATTTTATTTGATTTATCATCTAAGACAAATATATATCTTGTAATATAATTATAATATGTTATTTTCAAGAATCAATACTAAATAATTTTACTAATAAATGTAATGTAGATGAGACACTATCAATATAGTTAGTATTTCTAAAGTAACAACAAAATAGTTTTATCAAAAAAAATGAAATGTTATGTGCATACATGTATTTTGATTTAGAAAAATGAAAATATTAAGCAATGATTCTATTCATAATATGTACATTAGTATTCATGGCTTTGGCCCATAAAAACTTAAGAATATTTACATATTGTAACATTATTCTAGCCATTTTTATGATGGTGCATTTTTTTCTTTCAGCAATACCATTTTATTGAGGGGAATAGGGAGTTGTTAATTTACTTTTTATACCACAACTAATACAAAAAGAATCAAACTTTTTATTAACATATTCATCTCCATTATTATTTTTTAATCTCTTTATAAAAAAATTGGATGCATTTTCAACATTAACTTTAATTTTTTTAAATTTAGACAACACATCAGATTTATTTTTAATAAAAAAGATTAAATAATTCTAGTTTAATCATCAATAAAAGTAACATAATATAGATAACCATTAAGATATACAATTTAAAGAGGTCTTATAACATCACTATGAATTAATTTTAAAAGATGTGAGAAATTTGCATCATGATTCTTATGAAAGGGGTTAGTATGTTGCTTGCCACATAAGCAACCTTCACAAGTTTCATGATGAGAGGGGATAGAAGGAAGTCCAAAAACCATATTATTTTTAAACATATCATGTAAACTTATAAAATTAACATGTCCTAATCTTTCATGTCATAATTGATATTCATTCTTACTATGC
Organism: Torreya grandis; assembly: GCA_037957365.1. Classification (NCBI taxonomy): domain Eukaryota; kingdom Viridiplantae; phylum Streptophyta; class Pinopsida; order Cupressales; family Taxaceae; genus Torreya; species Torreya grandis. The sequence goes on along the minus strand of JARHVA010000819.1, from coordinate 2,725,025 downwards.
GATGAAAGAAAACATGTAGAAAAAGAAGAGAAGATATATAAACTATTCTTTTGAACAACTTCAACAATCAAGAAACTAAATTAATTTATAATGGACAAGATATATTTAAGTAATATTTTAATGAAATTATCATTTGTAATTTGGTAGCAAGATAAAAAAAAAAAATAAGCTTAGATACATAGAAAACATCATTTATAGTAACAACATTTGAAAACTTTGATTTTCCTTGTTTAGTTGCCTCTAGAAATAAATTATATTTAAGTAAATGCTTTCAGAGATATCTATATAATCACACGGAATACTATATAATCAAGTCATATGATGCGATGCACTGCTATCTAAAATCTACTCATTTTCATTTGAAATAAATAAAATAACATATAAATCAATACCATTCTAATCCTAATTGTTATTATGATTAGGATTTTGATTCTTCTATTTGTTTTGATTAATTTTTTTCCCTTTATTATTTTTAGAAGATTTATTGTTAATTTTATCCTTATTTTTATAACAGGTCTCTCTTCTATGACCAAATTTATCACACAAACTATAAGTTTTATTAAACTTAGATGTAAGATCTTTATTACCAGATTTTTTGTTCTCGTTTGAGTCAGAAGAAGAATTAAATTTAGATTTCTAGTTATTATTATTATTATCAAAAATATTATTTAAGGTGAGAAGTGTCTAAGTGGCATTCTCTTTAGAATTAAAATTAGTCATAACTTGCTCCTCTTGAATCAAGAGAGCAAACAAGATGGTAAGGTCAGGGATATCTTCTTCAATTTGATACTTAGAATTCAAAATTGAGTTAAATTTTTTAAAATTTTCATAAATATTTAATTAAATGATAAAATAAAGTAATTAATCTTGAATTAAATTATAATTACATCCATCTAACTAGGATTTAATATTTTTAATTTTAGTAAGAAAATTCACAACTTTCTCATCACCTTTCATAAAAATAGTTAGCAATCGAGGATTAACTTAATAATCTTAGAGAGACAAGTACCCTCATGCATAGATTCAAGAAGTTTCTAAGCATCACTGGGAGACTCTTGATTACCAATGTGGATAAGGAATTCATCCTTAACACTCTGCAAGATAATGGACATAGCTTCTTATGATTTCTGTTGAAACACATTGGTAAGCTCAAAGGTCACATATCATTCAAAAGAGCCTTTTTAATCCCAATGATAATATTTCATAACTTACAGGGCATAAATTCATCTTTAATATGAATTTTTCATATATTATAATTATTTGCATTAAGCATTTGAGATTTATCTATAAAAAAATGGGGTGAACTCATAGCTTCCCTTTAAATAAGATATCAAAAAAATGCTTTAAATGAAACCTTTTAGTATGAATTATAACTTAATTTTATAGTGCAATAAATTTAAAAGCACAAACACACAATAATTGTTTAATTTAATGTTATAAAAAGTAAAAAATTATAAAAATTTGTAATAAAATAGGGTGTCACAAGTATCCTAAAAATACACTAATGTAAGAACAATTTTAAGAAAATAATATTTTTAATAAATTTTTATACTATGTTTATAAAAAATTAAATCATAAGTACAACTATGCTTAATTACATAATTTAGATACCAAATAATTCAAAAAAATGATTTAGAATTGTACCAAATTAGGTTTTGAAAGAGTCACAATCACGACCACCTAGACACTATTATTAAAAAAATTGTAAAATTAATAATAGTAGATTTAAAAATATAAAATGGACCACATAGATGTGTTCATAAGGTGCCCAAATCTAAGGATCAACTAGTTACACGACTATGCTTGTCTAAACATTCAATAGGTCAAAAGTCAAATAAAAGTTGACAAGTTAACTAAGCTTTTTAGCGCGTGAGAAGTTGGCATAAAAACAAAAAATTAGAATTTAAATTAAATTAAATTTGACCAAATTTAAAAATTAAAATTTAATTTTGAGGGTTTTGAACACACAACCTCTCAAATTACAAGCATTTAGTAAAATAATAACTTCCACACTCATCTATAAGTTTAGTTGAAATTGAACATGCACTAATTTATATTTAACTCATTTTTAACTAATTTTAAAAATAGAAAATTATATGTTGTTTTAAAAAGTTATTTTTTCGGGTAAAAAACTTATAAAATAAAAAGTGGGGTCCATGCCATTTTGCATGAAAATAAAAAAATTTAGTAAATCAAAGATTTAAAAAATACTTTCAACAACTATGTAAAGATATTTACATGTCTATAGCATGTTTCAAGTAGATATATGGCATTCCTATAGATGCAGTAGTGTACACAGTAGCTTGAAAAGATCACCAAACTACATGAAAAATTGCCAACCTTCCTAGAATCTTGTCACAAAGCGAATCAAGCTTTCAATATTGAATTTTGATGATCAAAAACTATTGTTTGATTTTTCAGATAATACAGGGGTGCCACAAGTGGAGATAAAATTTTTATAAGAGCTTAGAATGGCCTTCTTAATGTTTAAAATTTTGTAAGAATTGAAACTTTACAATAATGCAACCAAAACCTTAAAACCCCAATTTTGAAGCCAAAAAAATGATTTTTGAATTTTTTCAATGCCACAAGATCATACAATGGCATTTGTGGCAGTGAAATATCTTTACAAAATAGTGATTTAAAGCTTAAACAAGGTGCCAGAGTAATTGTAGGACAAAATAAAGATATTTGACCCTCACGAGAGAGATCCAAGCACTAAATATTTAAAATCTGATTTTTTTAATTTTTAACTTCCATTAGTGCCATACAACCATGCCTAGGTAAGACAAGTCATCCAAAAAAATTTATGATTGTTTGAATGGGGTTTTGGATAACTTGAATGAAAATTATAAGAGATTTGACTTCACAGTATCAATAGCGAAGCAAAATGGAATTATAACATAATTATTTATTTCTAAAGCCATACACCACCTCCTCTAGCTTAAAAAAATTAATTTTAATTATTGATATTTAACTCAATGTAATATCCTTGCCAATTAAATACATCATGCTTGCTCTGATTCCATAAAAAAATTGATAGATAATATATATAGTAATGCACAGGATGAATCTAGGTATGAATTTAATAAGCAAAGCACATAATAGTGATCATATATCAATGTACACAACACATGAATTTACTATAGTAAAACCTCAAAGTGGTAAAAACCGCACTAATGATGATTATTCAAATAATTGAGAAACTCAACTCTATACCCAATACAATTCTTCAACCTCTCTCTTCTTCTCAAATAATATTTCACAAAATCCTCATATTGAATATGACTAATAATTTCATATTCACGGGTTAGTTTCACAATAGGAGTAAAACCTTATTTATAATAAAATACCAAAGGGGCTGATCATTTTAAAAGTAACAGGTCCATCCATTCCAATAAAATAATTTAATTTGGTAATAATTAAATAATTATAACTCTATTATTTAATATCACGAGGTTTCCACCTCATGGTAATAAATAATATATTATTGTTTATTTAATTAATAACAAGGTTAAGGGTCAATCAAACCCGCTTCGAATTAAATATTCTAACATTTGGTATAAACCAATCTAAAGTCTGGTTGGAACACAGTTGTGGTCAAAATGGGGTGTCTACAAATGGCCCTTGATTTTTTCCAATCAATGAGGAGGATAATAATTAGGGCATAATTGAATTAAATTTTTATCCAACAATGTGTTTACAATATCATGTAGACGAGCATTGAAATCAAATTGAAGAGGTTGCATCTTCCTTGACGTAAAAGAATGATTATGATGACGATGATTGGAAATAAATTATTTTCTTTTTTGTAAAATTTTAACATTTCTATAAGTAAATTAAATTTTAAAAACTAGATGATCATAATTAATCTATGCTTTTTTGTTAGGGTGTTCTTTAGTGTATACACTTTAAGAAGTTTTTTTATAATGTAATGCTTGCATTTCATTAGGAATATGTGTATCAACATTATTTAATTATAATTTGATAATTGAATCTTCTTTATGTAATTCAATATGCTCATTCATAAGTAGTTTAGAAATGAATGTAGCTAAAATAGTGATATGTGTATGAAATTTGCAGTGTTTACAAGATAATGAAGGTTATATTATGGATTTTGAGCAAACAAAAAGGTGGATAGACCAAGTGAGACAAATATGTCAACGTTAAACATTATCAAGCATTCAATGATTAATTTTGTGTCTCCACAATCACACAAACATAACAAGTGTAATGTCACACAATAACGCTAAGGGTTGCATGCAAGGGGCATGTTCAAATGTTTCATAAGTATAGATTGCACATACAAGGTCAAAGGTCACACACAAATGATATGATAATGTCACAAATAATAGACATGTTCAAATGTCACAAATAAAAAAGAGTCGAGAGCCACAAGCAATGGACATGGTAAAATGTCACACATGTTAAACAATGATCTCATAGAGATATTCAATAAATTATCACACAATGGACAAGAGCCATATATAATATACAATCAAAATCTAACCTATTATGTACAATTAATTGCATCATTGTAATAGCAAACAAGAAGTATAGTTTACACCATATATATGTAATGTGATCAGATCCTAATAAACAACCTATCTATGTATACAATGTAAGATAGATATGTTTTCAAGATGTTTGTAAAATTGTGTATAACTCAACACTATAGAAATCATAAAATGATAACCCCTGTAAATATTATAACTTGTATAAAATATGCCCCCAGTTTAGCATGGATATTGGGTAAAGGCAAGTTTAACATCTTAGTCTATGTGAGATATTTATGTTTTGCATAACACTCATGAATATTGGTTAAATACATGTGTGATAGAAAAAGAGTATGTTATCTATTAATATTGAGATAAATAACATATGTCAATGATGTAAACTAGATAAATAATCATTCTCATGTTCTAATTTTGGATTTTTAGAATGTTTTTGCATTTTTGAAAAAAAAATATATATATATATATATATATATATATATATATATACTTTTAGAATTTTTAAAAGTTAGAATAATAGAAGCCAGTGATAACCAAGGTTCAAAATTATAATAAATGAGAGGAATTTGAACAATCCAAAACATACAAAAATGTGAAGTATGCACTAGAAATGATGGTATGGCCATTTATGAGCAAGATGCCCCCATTGTATATGTAAAGTGTAGTTGTAAGGCATGTGGGAGATAAAATGAGTATGCAGATGACTGATTGTCCATTCCCATTTCATTAAATATATATTTGTCAAATTATATAGCATGTATTAGTAGTATAGTATAAGAAAATAAATATTTTGCATGAATAAGTATTGTTTTATATGTGACTAAGTGAAATGTCTAAAAAATTGCAATGTTAAGGCTGTGTATGCTCATATTTTGATTTATGTGTGAGAATATTCACATGGCAGGATTGACCAACTAAGGACAGTATTGGTAGTTGGTTTTTTCCCTTGTTGATTGATTTTGTCCTTGTTAGAAAATGTAATTTTATTAGTGCAAACTATGAAAATAAATAAATAAATGGTGGAATATGGTATAAATTATCATTATTTTGGATTTTTAGATCTATAAAAGTGAAAAGGAAGATATAAGAGGCCAAAAAATAACTAAGATCCAAGGCCTTAAAATATTTAATCAAATACATTACATGTGCACACAATAGAAGAATATTATGATGAAGCAAAAAAGAAACTATGTACTATCAAATTGTTTGATTTTTTAATTATTTGAATGTTCTTGAAATTTTTAGAATATTTGAAAATGCAATAAGTTATTTAATGATCCCATCAATATGGGAATCGTAATAATTTCTTTGTAGATATTTGACATTCGAATGTATGTGAAAGATATGCAAATAACTTCTTCAAGGTTTAATTTTAGTGGGGATTGCAATGATTGAAAACATGCAAATAGAAAAAGATGAGTTTAATAGGCTAAGTTGGACCTAATCACCCCCATGATGATTGAATGCTACCTACATATCTAATGTTTTGAAGAGGTAAATCAAGCCCACGTAGTTCTCCCACTTAGAGTGCATTATGCAATTTTTTTTTTTGAATATATGAATGCATCTAAAGATGGATTGTATGATTGATCATGCTTTGTTTTGGCTTGGATAAAATAGTATTTTGACTTGGTTGAGGACTGATTCAAATAATTATAATCATAATTTGAAAAAATGAGGAAGCTTTTCTCAGTGTGCAGTCATGTAAGTGTGCATTTGTATTGAAATTACCCAATGGTAGAATAGGTGAGTTGAGTGTGCCTTTATAATGATCCAAAGGGGAAAACCTCACTCTAAATATCCTTAAACCATAACCACATTTTAAGGAAGGGTTAAAATTTGGAAAATAACTTTGAAAAGGCTAAGGATATAAACGTCCCATAGGGGATAAGAATATTTTCCACTATTATCCCCTACTAGATGTTTATATCCTTCATGCAAACATGTAAATTTTGGGTCTGTGGATGTTAGTGCAAATGCTTAGAGGGGTTTTTAGCCATTGAAACATTTTTATAGGTAAAAAATAGTCATTTAAAAAATAAATAGGTCTATATAAGTGCTTAGGGAGAGTGAGGTGGTAAAATAGTCTAGATTAAGTGCTCAAGTCAATTAAAGTGAAATAGGGCCAAAACTAATATTATCAAGTATTTGTGACCAAATTTGAGTGACTACAACACCCTATATCTAAGTTTTTTGAGTAAAATCCCTATTTTGAGAAGTCAAGTAACTGTTCAGTTGTAGGATAGACATGGGATTAAATTAAACTTTAATAGGGATGAATATTGATGTTCGTAAGGACCCAGACACTTGCCACATAAGGCCTACACAATCCAACCCTAAAAAGTTTGTAGTGAACCCCTCACCCTAGTTCAACTCCTTAGGTCTCATAATAATCCTAAATAAATCTATTTGTATTGAAATATAAATGTATGATTATGACATTGATAAATAATAAATATGGTTAGTGACTTGGAGTACAATTTGTGCATGCTCCATAGAATTCTTATGCTTATTTTATTGTGTACCTAGGCACAACTTATAACACATTTTCCATTTTAATTTTGGTATTATTATCAAGTTATTTTCTATTTCAAATGGTTAGATTTATATAAGAATTAGGTCATGAGTTAAGTAGGGTTTATTAAGGTTGTAATATAAAGGGTAAAAAAACACTAAATAATGTATATTTTTACCAACTCAACTTCTAATACAAATATAAAGCCACAATTTTTTAATAACTCCTATGCTATAGACATTTGTGGTGTGATCCCTTTTTGAGTGAGTAGGTGCCCCCATTTTATAGTTTTGTCATTTATTCTACTTTTATATTTGCAATTTTGTTTTATGGGGTTAATTGGAATGTACGAGAGCTCCATTATATTTTTGTATGTGTTGCCGAAATATTTTTGGGATTTTATCTAAGAAATAACTCAAAATTTATGATTGATCATGAGATAAAGAAGTTAAAGTATGAGTTCATCAATAAAGTTCTAAATGAGAGCTGTTCCATGGGAAAGTAGCTAGAGGAATCAGTTGATGAAGAAAGCTTGCAACGCCCCAAGAATGAAACATCGTTTGATGAAGAAGAAGATGAAGAAAGATTGAAATGCCCCACTTTTTACCTAAAAATAAAGATTTCAAAATATGACTTTATAAGTGGGATGAAGGTCCACACATTGTTGAACAATTTCAATATAACCCTTAAGGTGTAAAAGATTAAAACCTAAGATGACAAGCTAAATGTGGTCCTACAACATTTCAATGGTGTTGCCCATACATGGGGAGAGAATTGGGATTTTTAAAACCCTAATGACAAGTTTTTTTTTATTTTTTTGATGTAAATCATAAGTGGGATAAGTTGTATGATACCATGTGAATGCACTTTTTTTTCAAAAATATGTTTGTGGAGTACACATAAAAATTCCAAGTTTTTATATCCAAGGCCAAGTTTTCTTTGAATCTAGTGCAGAAGATTTATATTTTAAGCCTATATACTAAGAATCAAACATGAGTAAGGTTTTTTAATCAAAATATTTTAAAATGGATATTATTGTAGCTAGAAGAGCAAAAAAAACATATTAATGCCCTAAATAAAAATGTGGTAGGAAATACTTTTTAGAAGCATTTTAATTTTGATATGAAACCCAAGGATATGGGTAAATATAATTCTTCATTATTTAAAAACCTTGGATTTTAGTTTTCCCTTATATCGAATATTATAAACCATTGAGCATGGAGCAAGGGTCATGTGTGTAGCACAAAAAAACTTTACATGGTAGAAGATGTTTGTTCTTCTGAGCTAGAGTCAAATAATGATAATGAGGGTACCCATGATAAATATTATGATTAGCGTGAACTAAAAATAATACCTCCTTCTATAATATAAATAGGGGAATCATTAGTGTCATGTTCTTCCATGATAGGGTTTGACTATTTGGACATCTTCAATTTTTTTCCCATGTCAATAAAGTGTGGGTGTTGCTCACAATTGATCTAGGAGTTAAACCATATATTTCAGATAAGAAAAAATTCCATGAGATTGTTCTCCATTTAGACACCTATTATAATTTTCCTATTCAGGTTTTGGGGCATAAAAACATTGATTTCCTAGGAGTAGTGTATAGTGTGGAACTTTCAACGAAATATTATGTCCTTAGGGGTAAATTTTATTCTATTGATATTCGGGGAGTGGATGTTATTTTTAAGGTTTATTTATTATAATTTCTTGGAAAATATTCCACCAATCATCAAGATAGTTTAATGACATTCAATTAGAGTGAATATGAGTATATTATGAAATATTTACCCTCGAAGGAAATTAAAATAGTTGATTTTAATCAAATGAACAAAATTATGAAGAAGAGGCATTTTGGATTTATGGCTGACCTCTATTATATGGATGTAGACTCTTATATCCCACATGAATAAGTACTAGGGATTTTAGATATGCTTTATAAATATAATATACTAAATTTTGTTATCTACTAAAAAGCCTACCTTTTGACATTAAACTAGAAGAAGAAAATAGTTAGACCCTACCAAGGTCCAGATTGTGGTACACTTGTACATGTACAAGCATTTTTCAAAAATTTGAGATAGAAAAATTATTAAGTTAACTCTTAGAGGTTAGTATCATTATCCCTAGCAAGAATTTATATGTTAGTCTAGTGGTCCTAGCTAGGAAGAAGATGGCTTGTATAGACTCTATTTTGATTAATGGGACTTATAAAAAATCATAATTAAAAATAAAGTTCATGTGCCAAGGATTGACAATATTTTTGATGGGTTGCATGGGGTGAAGTATTCCTCAAATATACATCTTATAACTAGATACTATCAAGTATTAGTTCGTATTTAAGACTACATTATGAATTTATAATGGGAACTACTAGTTTAGGGTTATGATTTTTGGCATGAGCAATGATAAAACTATGTTTTAGACACTAATGAACAAGATAATCAATTAATTACTACATAAGTTTGTCCTTGTATTTTATATGATATCCTTGTTTACTATCATTAGAGACCCATATTAAGTATTTAGACATTATTTTAGATATCCTAGCTAAGTATAGGTTATATGCAAAGGGATATAAGTGTTAATTTATTATGGCATATTTGGATTACCACGGTCTTGTTACTTATGTTAAGAGGGTGCATAATAACCCTATAAAGATCAAAGTCATATGTGATTGTCTTGTGACCTATATTATTAAAAAACTTTGTGGTTTATTAGGCTTGGTGAGATTACATAGAAGGTTCTTAATGGTTTTTTTAATAATATCCCATCCTTTGACACATATTACAAAGAAGGATGCCTTCAAGTGGTGCACTAATACACAAACAAAATTCAATAATCTAAAATAAGCTCTTGTATCTACTCTAGTTTTAGTGATTCTTGATTTTTCTAAGTCCTTTGTCATTAAATGTGATGCTTCCTAGATTCAGACTTAGCATAGTACTTTCTCAGGATGACCATCCCATCATGTTTGGAAAAATGAAATTGAATGATAGGGAATGACGAATGTAAATGCATAGTAAGGCAATTTTAGCCATCATGCATGTAGTTTTTCTTGACCAAGTTTGACTTTAGGTTAAACTTGGACCCCTATAGGTAAAAATCTTAGTTTTTTGAGATGTTTAGGGGTCTAAATCTTTGTCATAGGCTATATTATATTTCATTGATATTATCTAGTTTATTTTTAGCCTTAGTCGTGTCTAATAGATTTATTTATCATTTTGAGTCTTTTAGTGGGCTTTTAGGGATCATAAATGCAAGTTACATGGTTCCCAAGGTGCCTATGTGTCATTTTTTTCCTTGAAAACATCTAATAGGTTAGTTTAACTATCATTAATGTTATTTAAATTAGAATATTGTAGGTTGCCTAACTGAAATCCAAGAAACCAACTAAAAAAGGGAGCAAATGACACTTGTAAAACCCATGGAAAAGTGTGCCATGTGGGAGAAGATAATGTAAGGCCTATTAATATTCCTCACACTAATATCAATGTTTTTTTTGCTCTACAAGTTCCATTTTAAATCCAAAACCATTTTTCTTCTTCTTTGCATTTTTAGACATATAAGAAGTGACCTTCGGGTTTGTGATTAGTACAAACAACTCAAAAGGTTTCAAGGAAAATAATTTTGGGAGGTGATAGTACAATTAGAGGAATTTATTTCCATATCAAGAGTGCAATTATTGATCAAATATGCTTTATGAATCATCCTTTACAAGTTGACTGTAATTTTTTTCTAGTTGTTTCATGCACCCTATAGGTTTTTCTCCATTCTGGTCAAATCCATACAAACCAATTGGTGATGTTGAATCCAAAAGATTTTGGATATATTATAATATTATATCCATACTTATTTTCATGTTTCATGGTGTTTTGATGAGCTAGTTAGTCCATGTTAAAATAAACGTGCCACCATGTGCAGTCTCAGTCAAAGTTCTTATTTTTAGAATGTTGGTTTTCTATAGAGGTCTCATGTAGTTGGGAAATAATGTTACATAGGTCTCAGGGTAATACGAATAACTCCTTCCATGTTTTGGTTTCACCATATCATGTTTTGGGTAGCTTACAGCCTTGCCATCTCTCACAGTCAACTCTATGCCTAACTTCACTTGTAATTACCTATATAAGCTTGTTTTTCCTATCCATGAAGTTGTATTGAAGGTGTATTATCTTTTTAAAACCATTATAATCTTGGTAAAGTTCATTTTATTTTTTAAAAAGAGATAAGTGTGTTTATAAGCTTATTCACCATGCTAAAACAGTCATGATATATCTTGCTTGCTTTGTTCCAGATATGTGCAAGTGGTTTTCACATTGGAAAAGATGTATTAGAACTTGTTTCAAGGTGTTTGTGGTGGAAATCATGCATTTGGAAGGTTTAAAATAGGATTTATTTGTTATGAGGTCATTAATCAACATGTTGTAGCTCCATTCCATGCCCTACCTATATAATAACGTAATGCACACCTACAAGAACCTTGATGATGTCATAATGAAGAAATAGGAATTTTGATGTGTGTTTCAACCTCTTAGTATTATTAAAGGTGCATTATATCTCTCATAAAAGCATATAAATTTTATAAGCATTAATATCTTGCATATTGCCCAAAATTCCCCACTTCACTGCCTATGTGTGAAAATGCTTATCTAGGGGTATATCACATAACCTTGAAATTCTTGTATGGGAGATTTTAAGGATGGTAAAGACCTTTACAAGTTATAATAGGTGGTGGATTCATTATAAACTTTTTTGAAGTGTCAAAAGTACAAAAAAGTGTGTAAACCATGTTGGAAGGTAATGACTGTAACTTTAGGGAAGCTTTCCCTAAAATTTAAAAATGGAGGTCAATGGGCTTCTTGTGGACATATTAAAACATGGTGGTAAAGGGTTTTAAGGCATATATCTAGGTGAATCTTGTAGTCCCTAGCAGGGAGAGGTTCCATGCCAAAAATGAGGGTTAGAAAGTGAAGAGAAGTTAGGAGTTGGAAATCTCAAAGTAGCCTTATAAAACACTAAAATCAAGCACTAATATCTACAGGTTTGACAGTTTGAATGACATTTGGCATCCTAGAAGAAAATAAGACATTCACTCATGACTAGGATGGTTCAACTAGTTAAATTATATGCAATTCATGGATACTATCACTAGAAGGTTGATTCATACCTTTTTCAAGCTTATGAGTGCCTACATGTGTCCATCTATAAGAAAAGGAACACCTACAGTAGGGTATAGGAAAACTACCCCAACCTTGATGCCCAAATGGTGCTTTAAGATTTTCAAAGGTGAATTTTAGATTATACATGTACCTTGTGACCAAAAAATTCAAATTAATGTCTCCCAACATCATAACCCAAGTCCAAATAGCTAGTACATACCTGCATGCAATGGTCTAAGGGTAGGGTGTGTCAGTCTATCAGGGAAGGACTCAATTGAAAATATTAAGTGCATATGAAGGATAAAATGGAGTTTTTAATGAGAATACAAACATTTTACCACCTCAATTAATATCATGGTGACTTCATAAGATACAAATAAGAGAAAACAAACCTACACATACCTCCCAAAACCCCTATATGCACCTACAACAGGGTGTAGTCTTGGTGAAGGTAAGGTAAGAGATGAATTTTTCTAGGGAGAAGAGGAGGTTTAATATTAATTTTAAAATGGTTTATGATAGGATAAAATATTTTTATACACACTCTAATACCCCTTCAATATGCTCATCTACTTTCCCTACTTGGTCAAAGGTAGTAGTCTGTACTGTAAGCTAGGAAACCATGTTACTCAATAGGCGAATATGAGGAATTCAAAGAAGAGGAATGTTTTTAGGTGAATACAAAGCTTAAGTATAATTAATTGTATATTTTTAACATTTAAAAGAGTCATAAACATCTTTGATTTATCACACAAGGGTCATTCTTATGTGGAAGGAAAAAGGTGCAGGAAACAAAAATTTTAGAGGCCTTTTTTGGGCATTTTGAGCTGGTTAGGCACCTAAATAAAGGAACACAGATAAACCCTTTGGTATAAAGTATCATTAATAAATTTTAAAACTCAAAAAATATTCAATTTTCTAAGGATAATAGGGATATACCTCATTGTTTTGTCTCAGAGGTCAACTAGCCAAGGAAAATCAGGGTTTAACAAAGCAAGCTAATGAGGTCAAAAAGGGATAAATAACTAGATGGAAGGTTTGGAAAACATATAGAAGAATTTTTTGAGGTTTATTAAAGTATAATAGGTGATAGGGATCACTAGGTCAAACTAATAGCTCTCAAAATGACCATAATCCCCTTGCACAGAGTCCAACTAGACAAGTTTCTTTTAGGCCTAGTTAGTGAATGAAAGGAAAAAGTGAAAATAAGTATTTGGGAGGTTATGTAATGACTTTTTAAGTTTTAATGAGATTTTAAAATTCATAATAAATCATCCCAACCATGAAATATCAGTCCAAGTAGTCAAATATAGCTGGGTGCATCGTAGGCCTATTAGGCCTTAAAGAGACCTAGAGCCAAATGGGGTCCATCTTCATTTCTAAATCTTGGTGAGATATATAGTTGATTTTTAAATGTTAGGTATATTTAATTAGACATTTTTAAACTTTTAGTATGTAGAGTAACATACAAGAAAGCTAATTCTAGCTCAGAGGGAGTTCAAACATGCAAAGAAGGTGAAAACAAGCTCGATGGGGTGTCTTCAAGTGTTCATATCTCTTATAAAATTTTGAATGGGAAAAAAGGAGTTTGTAGGGGTTAGTAGGGTCCCTTAAAATTAGGTTTGTGGCATTTTTAGGAAATTTAAATGTCAGAACTTTATGAACAATGCTTAAGACTAAAAACTACCTAAAACCCTACTAAACCCTCAGTGAAGACCCAATGGAGAAAACAAGCTTGTAGAGCTATCAAAATGACATAGTTTGACCATGAAAGATATTATAAATTGTATAGGAATCACTCAAGATCCCTCAAATACTTTTTAGCTATATAAAATTATACAGATATGGGGGAAAATAGGGGTTTTTAACCATTTTATGTGTTTTGTAGGTGTTAAAAGAGGTCTAAAGATAAAATAAAGTTTGGGAGGAAGATATGGAATTTTAGTAACTCCCTATGTTCATTATATTCTAATAAAAAAATTCTAAGTGCCCAAACTAGAGCTCTCATCTTAGCCAATTAAAATTGGCATAGTGAACATAAGGGTGAGAAGTGTGAAAACTTCCAGTGGATGTCCTTTTAAAGTGTGCATTATGCTTATAATGACATAAAGGTTCTTCAAATTTATCATACACTCCCTCCCATGGATTTTCATGAGCAAATAAATCCAAATTTTAGTACAAGTGTGCAGGGTGCATGAAGGAGGATTTTTTTGGACTGCAAATGATGATGATTCCTTTCTGTATGATTCTAGATGACCAGGCCTTCAAAATATACATGAAGAGGCGTGATTTAAATTAATCCCCTTCATTCCAATCATCATAATTTTCCATAATCAATTTTGGGATGTTCAAACAAGTCCAAATCATTAAGGCAATTTTTTGAGCTAGAAGGAAGAATTTCATGCCATTTTTTATAAGTTTTGTGACTTGTATGGGCATTTGGCCCTCCTAACATTACATGGTTCATTTCACATCTCTTTATAATAAAAATTTAACCTATTTTATCATCTTGATATGCATCTAAGTGACCTTTGGACTTCCCTTGTCTCGCCTCTCTTCCAAATGTTATAAATATTGACCTTTTTGGCTCTTTTGAGCAGCCTCCATTTGTTAATGTTGAAACCTTGGCCAATTTTGTTATTTAATGTCTTTTGAAGAAATAAACCAAGTTAATTTTCTTACTTACATGATGTACAATTGAGTTTTGTTGTAATCTTGTTGGTCTTGTCTAGTAGAAGATGATCTTTTTTAGCATGTTATCCTTGATTGTTCACCAAGTGTGCAGAAGAGTAATTGTTACAGGTCTTTGTTAGTGTTCTCTTTAAAGTGTATAATTTTATTATAATTGGTTCATTAATATATTCTCCCAATGAATCATTCATTTCCCTCCTAAGTATCAAAACACCTTTTTGAACCTAGCTTATGAAACATTGATGTAACAATTTGTCTTATGTTGTGAGTTTTGTGTAAGGAAAGCTTTGTTTTGATCTAAGTAGTATAGGTTTATTCAATAGGAGGAAATACAATATTATTGCATCACCTTTTAGTTTTATTAGTTGTCTTCTTAACCCTTTTCATCCAAAGTTGATAGGTAAAGAAGTACTTCAAAGAGTGCATCAAGGGAACTAGCCCTTATAGAGATTCATCTCACCAAATCATTACCCATAGAAAGAGATATGTTTCCATTGTGCCACTTGGATGAGGAGAGCTAGTCATCTCCTCAAGGGGTGCAAATCCAAGTGAAAATAGTTTTTGGCATGCTCGATGGGACTCTTGGTCCAAGAAGTTGAGATATTTTTGGTGTTGTTTCTCAATAATCAACCTTTAGAGGCATCTATCCAAGCATCAATGAAAATTCCAAATATATATCAGTTGGTCAAGTATCCTAAGTTATCCTTTGAAGATTATTAGTAACATTTTCCTTTGTGTTCTTGCTTTTAATAAAGTTTCATGGCTAATTTTTGTGTTGAGCACTATTTTGCACAAGTTGGTGAGACATTTCAAGCCTATGCCATTCCTTATCAATATGAACAATTTCTTAATCATCCCATCCATGAATTGAATAATTCCTATAATCAACTTTCTTCATATCTTACTCCTAGTAAACCTAGTCACTTTTCAAATCAATCCATCTCCACTTTCAAGAAAACACTCTTGGGCTATGAGAGGTACATGTTAGAGCTTGATACTCTAAAGGGATGTAGTCAAGAGGTTCCTAGTCATATTATTCATAATATGTGAGATGCATTAGAGTTGTTCAAAATAGATTGGGTACCTATTGAGAGAGTCAATTGGCAAAGGCTCACAAGTGAGATGTTTGATGTGAGTGGCATGGTTTCTTCCTAAGAGAATAGGCTAAGAGTTCATGAAAGGCAACCTCACCAAACCTATCTGCCTTCATATCCATTTCCCCAGGTTCCCTATTAACCATATTTGATCCCTACTCATGAAACCAATCAATTATATCAAAGTCATCCTTTTCCTAATCAGTTGGAAGAGAGTTGAAATTAGACACCTTATTTTTTAAGTTAATCTTGATAGGCAAATTAATTTAGCTAATATGCATTTGCAATAGTCCATGTTAGTATCAAAGGAATTGGAATCCAAGCCCTCATTTCCCTCTCACACTTCATCCCCACCACCTCAAAAATAGACTTCTAATCCTAATATCCTAAGCTAGAATAAGATAGTGGAGTCATGGGGAAAGAAAGAGGAGAAAAGTCTTGACAAAGAGTGTGAAGTTGAGAAGGATATTGATCCTATACAAACCCCTCCCACCCTTCCTTAAGAAAATACTTCTATTCCTAACTACCTAAGCTAGAGTAAGATAGTGGAATCATGGGGAAAAAAAGAGGATAAAAGTTTGGTTGATAAGGAGTATGAAGTTGTGAGTGAAGTTGATCCTTTGCAATCTCCTCCCACCATTCCTCAAGAAACTTCTTGTGTTCCATGTCATCCCTCATATTTTCCTTATACTCATGATGATTCTTATGAAATTTAAGAAAGACTTTTCCAAGATAACCTATCCAATAAAATTAAAGAGTTAGATTCAAAGATGAGATTGTTGAGTTAGGTTATGATGGAAGGTTTAGACCTAAAAGAAGATCCTATGCCTAAACACACCCCATCTAACCTCCCTCAAGAGAATGATTAAGCTAAATAAAATGTGAATGAATTAATTTTCAAGTGGAAGGAAGATAATCAAGTTGTTTTATCCCAAGGTCTACCTCCTCTTCCTTAAGATCTTCCAAAAAAATCCCCTACACTTCACTCTCAATTTGATTTTGAGTTATATGTGACACCTCCACCAACTAGTTCATCATGTTTTCACCCCATCACCCTTTGCCTTGATGGACCTGTGGTATGGGAATCTAAATAGGACTAATTAGTTGACAAAAAATCATAACTATTGATTGAATAAAGTCTGTCTCCTTAGCAAACTCATTAGACTAAGTCACATGACTTCAAAATCCCTAGTCATAAAATCACAAAGAAGGAGATTAAAGATCTTGCATCCCTTGAGAACCAAATTCCTATTGTAGATGTTGAGATGTAACTTGAAATCCATTAAGAGTTTCTAAATCCTAGAGAATAGGTGGTCTCTTGTGTTGAATCTTTAGATTAGGTTGAAGAGGAAGAAATGATCATTAGCTCTTCCATTACTTTGTAAGAGTTTCATGCCTTATATGGACACTTGTACTTCTTGACCTTGCATGGTTCATCCCAAATCCTCTTCTCATGCACAATTAACTAATTCTCTTAGCTTGACAAGTGTCTTTATGACCCTTGAAGTTCTCTATTCTTCTCTCTCTCTCAAGTTTTATAAGAACTAGCCATTTTGGTCATTGTAACTCATGTTTCACCTAAGTATGGCGAAGCCCTGCTCATTTGCATACCATTTTGATCAATACGACTAATAATTTTACCTCTTTATGACTATTCATAAGTGTGTTTTAATTAGATGATGAATCTTGCTTAGTGAAGACTATGGATTCTTTAGCATGTTGTCTCATTCTTCACCCTATTTGTAGTTGTAAAGCTTCTTATTACAGGGCATGTGAAGTGTTATAGAAAATTTCAAGGATTGAATGAGTTAGTATATTCATTAATGTCATTCAAGGCCTCTTGTCTAGTCCTATCTTTGCACATTCATCCATAACCTCATAATGTAACATTGATGTGAGAAGATGCAGATTGGAGAAGTGTATGCTCAATTTGTCCCTTGATTTCATGTGAAACATGCAGCTGGTTGGAAGTCATCATCTTATTTGTTGTATCACCTCCCTTAAAATAGTTTTATTTTAGTTATCTCTCTCCCTTTCTCCCCTAAAGTTTAGGTTTAATTGTGATCCAAAGTGGTACATCAAGGAAGTTAGCCCTATCTAGAGATTCACCTCATCCTTAGGCTACCCACAAGCCTAGAGGTGTTTCCATTATGCCACTTGGATGAGGAGAGCTTAGGCATATCCTCAAAGGGTGAAAATCTAAGTGACAACGGTTTCCAAATGGCACTAGTTTCTTTTAGGAGGCATGTTTTTTATTAAATACTAACCATCTTAGTCTTAAGCAATTATTTATTTGGGGAACCTTAACAAAGGAGTAATATAATTGCATAGATCACTTACAAGTGTATGACTTGGTATCTTCTATAAGAAAGGGAATGAGAATGTGATGGCACATGCACTGTTACACATAAACTAAACCAATGTCTTTCATGCCATCTTTATCAGTCAAGTTTTTTGGATACTTTATTTGCTATAGGACCCTACACAAAAAAATCTCATATAAAACATTTAAGAAGGGGAAAAAGGTATATCTTGGTTTATTCAGAACGACATCTTAGTTTTTAGGGGAAGAATTTACTTGAGGTAGGAATTCCCATTTGTTGAGAAGGAACTTGAGAATGGGCATGAGATTATATATATAGGCCATGTTGGATTCCATAAGGAAAAACATAAAGGTAAACATTCTTCAATTTGTATTTAAACGTGACTCATGTCATTGAAATAAGGATGAAAGTGTTCCTTCCCCAAAACATATACAACCAAATGTTGTACCAAATTAAAAGTGGGAAAAATGTCAATGGAATTTTGATAAGTGAGGAGAAAATAGATCTGATAAACTAAAACAAAGGAAGTAATAGCAATAGAATTTATAAAATAAAAATGGCATACACAAGATTACACATGATTTCACTTGGAAACCCTTTCAGGAAAAACCCAGCATAATAAATTTTCCTCAATTGTATTAAGTCGATCATTTTCAATACAATGATATAATTCTAAGTTTTTATTTTACCCTAATCCATGTGTTAGGGTGTGGAGCTAAAAGCTTCACCTTAGGCAAATAGGAGGTTTTCTGTGCATGACAGTCGCAGGCATCGGCAGGCTAAAACCAACGTCGATCAGGGGATAGTGTAATGGAAACCAGCATCGACAGGAGATCAGCCGGCGTTAGTCACCTCCAGGAAGGCAGGGACCGACGTTGGTCACCTATGGCAGTTAGAACTGCTGTTGACGAACAGTCAGTTAAGTGAACGCGGAGTTTGCATGATAAAGACCAGTTCGAGTCTTTAAGCTACTTGTCTAATTAGTGTATGCATGAGATCTATATAATAGACTCATGGGCTGTATTGTTAAGTGTTGAACTTGTAGAAGAGCTATATTGTTAATGTGTGTCTATATATAAGTACAAATAGGAAACCATCCAAGCGGTATTAAAATACCATGGGTACCAAAACCATGGGCTATATAAAACATGGTCTAAAACCACCCAAATATAGGTCAAAAAGGTCCCAAAATTTTTTAGGGCTAGTGTTGAACCCATTTGACTCAAAGCCAAATCAGTTTGAGGCTAATACCTCATTCCAATAAGCAACTAGATAGGAATACTTTCCATGTGTTGAATAATAAATTGGTTAGTAATGCATTACATGCTTCAAACAAGAAAGTTGGTAGGAATACATTATGGCTCTATAATCTAGTTGAGTGGTAAACATGGAAAATATTCAACACATTTCCAACACTAAGGTCTTCCCAACTCTAAATTATAAAGGACATGTCTTCATGGTAGATTGATTGATCAAGTATGACCATTTTATTCCCACAAGAACGACATGAAATAATGCTTTTAAGGTTGGTAAATTATATTTCAAGCATGTTTTTTAGGTACATTCTATGCTGAATAAGATCATTTATGGTCGAGATTGGATATTTGAAAGTCATTTTGGAAAGAACTATTTTTTAATGCATGGTTTAGATTAAAAATAAGAACTGCCTACCATTCTTAAATTGATGTTAAAATATATGTGGTGAAAAATTGCATATTTTATAATATATGTAGTGGATAAGCAAAGCACATGGGTGGAATGGTTAAATTTGGATGAGTTTTAGTACAACACCACCTATCACTCTTCCATAAAAATGATGCCCTTTAAGGATATATATGGGTAAAAGCAACCATCATTGTGTTGGATTGAGTAATTAAAAAGGGAAAGGTACCATTAGTAGAGGAAGCATTAGAGCCTGGACATGCAAAACACTCTACATATTTTGAGGGACAAACAAGAAGTAAGTGTGAATAGGATGAAACAACAAGAAGATCAACATAATACAAAGAGGATATTTGAATTCAAGTAAATTGCATGTCCTCACAACTTGTGACCAAATATATGACCCTTAGTTTTCCATCACTACTACTCATAATTACTAAGTCAATGCTCAAACCTCCCTATATTACTCTCAAACTACTTCACATCCTAGGATGGATGTACCTGACTCTTCTAGACAAGTCTATCCTAGGTAGATAGGTTAGCTATCACAAACTTGTCCATCTAGCATGGCCACATTCTACACCAACTAACATCTAATTTTTAAATTTTTAAATATCAATTTGGGTCTTCCCACAAATTTCATAAAGTTAGCTAAATGAAATTATCAAAAGGTCTCCCCATAAATACAAATAAAAGGTCATGCATTGTTCCTAGCTTGGCACTATCTATTAAGCACTTATACACTCTTACACATTGAGAAAATTTGCCATATTCTTCCAAAATTCAAGATCATTCACATGGAGTAGTCACAAGCCAAGTCTAAAGCATCTTAAGGCAAGTCAAGAACTATCATTGTCAAGTATCAAAGCCATATTTCTAGTTGCATACATATAATTAAGGAGAATAATTTCATAATCACTCTAGGTGGGAGAACTATGTGTGGCTTGATTCCTTCTTTGCAATATCTGGATATGTAGGCAGTGGTCAATCATCAAGGGAGTGATTGGGGTCACCTAGATCTTTACACCCCCTTTTTTTTGTAGGGTTATATATTTCATAAGACCCTTATGGTTTCCAATGCAAAGAAGAATAAAATGATGAATTTTACATGACACGGCCTGAATATAACTATCTCAACCTGATCAACAAACACAAGTGCATAAGGAAAAGTAGTTACAGTTTCATCACAATTAACATAAATAAGTCCACAATTGATAGATGTGGTTGCCATGTCATGTTATTTGGGGAGTGCACTCTTATCCAAAAATATTCTCATATGTTTTTCCTAACATTGTACTATCAAAACTATACCTTTCTCTATTTTTCACTATCGGTAATTAGTCATAGTCAAATGGGACAAGTCCATAGTCAACAGACATGACTGACATGCATTGTTATCTAGGGAGAGTGGATGTGTCTAGAAAGGGTTTTAGATTATGATATTGATCATGCATAAACACAGTCCTTATTTTTGATGGTTCATAATGTCATATATTAAAAACAATCAACATAAATATAGATTTAAGCTAAGTACATTTCTTCTTGGTTATTTTCAAATAAATTATAGTTTTCCACATTTAGCAAGTCATAAAATCAAAATCATTAATAATTGTATATATTTAATTATTGGTGTAGGTATTTACTACACTTATTTCTTCATCTTGCTTATGTGGATAATTAGGTCTATTAGGTGAGTAATGACATCATCATGATGTCATAATGTACTTATGAGTGCATGGGGTCACACAATGAGTAGATAGGGTCATCCATCCAACTTGGTCACCTGAGTGCCTAGTTCACTCAGATCACGTTTCCACTCTATTCCCTTAATGCTCTCTCCAGCCATAGTGGAGGAACCCACCCACTCACCTTATATGGTTGACTCATCATGCACTCAACCAACCTATTTATAGGCTTATCTTTCAAGGCATTTAGGTAAGCCAGAGAGCCATTGCTCTTTTGTAGACTGTGAAGAGTTTAGTGTACTAGATTAACTTAGTGAGTTGTGACAATTGTGAGTGATAGAGTTGTGAACTACGTGAACCCCACACTTTATACATCTCCATTTATGAATACGTATTATTATAGTTTCTACTCAGTCTTGATTTCATGCTTCAATAGTTGTGTATGTTCACTCTACAATCACCGATCTTGGACATTTGATTCTAGATGATTCTCACAAGGTATTAGAGCTTTAGGGCTGGTAAATGAATACCAATTTTTTTTTTTTTTTTTAATAATAAATCTTGAGTAGTATGTTATTTTTTATTCTCCATCAATTCATTTGTGGTTCATTCCTCTAACTACCTTTGGCATTTGCATTTGTTTTTTTGTATTGATCATATATGCAAGTTATGAAAGATTTTAAATCTTCATATATGTCATAATCATGCCTACAATATAAAGATTTGGTAAATTTTGATTTACAATGTCTTAGATTTGAAGGATTGACCTCTTTCAACAAGAACCTCACCAATCTCCTTTTAGCCGCCAAAAGACTTTATGTAGTTGTCTGAGCTAGTGCTCTATGCAGATCAAGAGGTAGATCTTCTCCTTCTCATTATTTAGAATCTTTCAATGTATTTTGCACTAGTTTGATTAGAAGGTATGAGATTGGATGATTATGTGAGTCTTGATAGATCTTTGGTGGGAGACTATGGGTTCACTCCGTTGGGGCTGGGCAAGCCTACATGATGCAGGGGCATCCCATGAGGACCCCAAAATGGTTTATTTTTTGTTTTTAGATGGTTTAGTAGTTGGTTTATAGTTTTTATATGTCAATAGAGGCCCATTTTTGTATTTTAGGTAGTCATATAGTGCATAGAATTTGAATTACTCATTTTTCTACCAAAACCTTTTTTGAGCAAATTTGATATTATAAGTTTTGTATAAGGACTTTTTTATGCATTTATGAAGATGGAAAGATGTAACAAGTAATTATAAAAGGTTTTGGACATTGTATTAGGTTCATACATGTCATTTGTCTAATGTCATAGTTTTGGAGGGGTCATATTGTGAAAATTAAGATGGAACGTCATGTATCAAGTAACCTCTACGTAGAAAGGTGGCATGAAATAGTTATGCACATATATAGGAGTCTTGGAGTCAGTTTAGGAGGGTGATTCTTGATATTTCATTTGAATAGTTGAATGGAATATGTATGAAAAAGTTTGGAAAAAAAGAATAAATTGATGTGTTTTGTAAAAACCCTGCTACTATTTTGGAAATGAAGAAACATACCTCTATTTAAAGGTCATTATTGTTGCAAAATTTACTTATATGTGTTTGAATAGTTAAGGAAGAGAATGATCTTTGTTTTCAAGAATTAAAAGATAGTGAGTGCATGTATGATTGAATAAAAGACTTAAATGAATGCTTAGAGTTAAAAATCCCTTTTACAAAATCTAATCCAAGCCCTATTGGAGTAACAGTGAATGTTGTTTATTGTTCATGCCAAGTTGATTAGATTAGGTGAGCTTAATTGTTATTTAAAGTGATTTAAGGATAGGATAAGATTTTCATAATTCATATTTTTTCTTAGATCAATAAATAAGGAATCTTGCTTAAGAATACAGTCTTAGGTTCTATTTGGGTTAACAACATATTGTTACTTATTGCCTGAGTTGAAATGGTTTTTGCACATGAACATTGATATTGAGTTTCCCTGAGTGGATTAATCATTATTAGGGGATAGAAGAATTCTAGAGGGATAAAGAAACATTTCAAGCACAAGTATCTTTAAATTAGACCCAATTTCCTATAGGTGACCCTATTTGCAGTCTGATTATTTTATCATGGTAAAAGAAAGAATCATCAAATCAACTACAAATGTCTTAGACCCATTAGTCAAGTGAATTTTAAAGATGTAAAACAAGATCAAGAGATTGTTCATAGTCTGATATTGATAGGAGAATGAAGAGAGGGTCAAGACAAACCCAAGGTATATCTTACAGTTGTTTGAAATTCATATAAACATCCTCAGTGGTGGATTGTATCCTTTCAGGGTTTGACTGAAACAAATTACCCTAAACTAGGGTTTTGACAAAGAAGTTCATTATGTGGATAAAAAAACTAGTTAAAAATCCTAAACTTTTGTAATTATATTGGTTTTATTAACCCTAAAGATATGTCATTGGTGTTGAGGTGAGTGTACATAGTTTTGTACCATTTTGGATGCCTAGAAGGTAGACAAGGTTCATAAGGCCTAATTAGACCTAGGAAGAATATTATAAGGTTATATAAGGAAGCTCTAAAGGGTGAGTTAAGTCATGAAAAGGTATTGAGAGTTCAATTTCATTATAGGGTTCTTTAAAACAAAGGTAGAAACTAAGTTTGAGATCATGATTTTTCTATACCATTTGAAATTATTCAAGATAGGGCTAGTAGGAGTGTAACAAGTGTATACTAAGTGGTGTTAAGGTGTAAGTAAGGATTTGGAGAGAGTTGGTATATAAATGAGAGGTTAAATGTGACGCTATATATCTTGAACAAAGTAACATTAGAATCCATCTAATTATTCCAATGAGAATTGGTATCTTGCATGAAGGCTTGATATAATGAAGCATACCAAAGAATGTGATAGTTGACAGAGTTGAGAAAGGGAAGAAGTTTAGAGTTTGAAAGGATTTTTGAGTTGTTGAAGTGGACAAAGAGGGTTGATGAAAACTATACAAGTAGGTTGAATACCATTGATACCATAAATTGAAGTGAAATTAATAATCTTGCATAGAGAATTGAGCTTGTAACCATTGCTTAAGATAGTGGAGTTTTAAAATAAGGTTGAATGTGATTTCTTGGTATATGATATACATCATTTGGTATCATAGTTAGAAAAATATTTTATGGATTTTGAATGAGATAAATAAGATGTGTTTTGAAGTAAAATGCAAGATAAGTATTTAATAGCAGTGCTCAATGGAGAGAGCTAACAGAGATGAGGAAGATTTGGTCAGAATAATGACCCAGTTGATTACTCTATTGGTTATGAGAATGGAGGCCATTAAAGATGTTCTTAAGGAGAGAGAAGAAAGATAATATATGTATCAAGGTGAGACAACACCTTTGCAATCAAGGATGGAAGAGAGAGGAAATGGAGAGGTGGTTCAAGGGAGACCACAAGTGATTGCAACAACAGTGCAAGAAGGCATGGGACAACACCATACAAGAGAGATCAAACCATTTTTAGGTCATAGATTGAGAAGGAATGAAGGTCCAATGAGGCAAGGACCAAGACAGATATTTTAGGGGTAATATTAGAATTTCCAAAAATAAAGACACAAGGAAATAGAGTGTCCAAGGAATGTGAGTAGCAAGATGCAGCAACAAAGAGTAAGAGAAGAGAATGAGGATAGAAGGCATGACAGGAATGAGCCATTATTCATGAGGAGAATCCTATTGTATCAAAAACAAGGTAAGGAACCGATCCAAAGATGAATCTTTTTTAAAAATTAGATGCAAGGCCCATGGCAAGGTATGTAATTTGGTTATTGATGGTGGTAGCATTAACAATATTCTTTTATTGGAGATGGTG
The DNA here is from genome assembly GCA_037957365.1 of Torreya grandis. NCBI lineage: Eukaryota > Viridiplantae > Streptophyta > Pinopsida > Cupressales > Taxaceae > Torreya > Torreya grandis. Next base: position 2,699,536 of record JARHVA010000819.1, on the reverse strand, counting down.
TAGAATTTGAGATTAAAGAGAATGCCACATCTAGAACCATACAGATTTGCATGGGTGTATAAGGGTCATTAGATTCTAGTAAGTGAAAAAAATTGGGTTAAGTTTCATATAGGAAGGTATAAAGATCAAGTGTTATGTGATATTTTACCTATAGACGCGTTTCATTTGTTGTTAAGGAGACCATGGTAGTTTGATAATCATGCCATGCATGATGTTCAAGCAAACACATACACCATTAATCAAAAAGGAAAGACATATACACTTATCCCATTGAAAGATGAATAAGATATAAAGGATGTGAGAATCACGATGATGATGACAAGGCAGTATTGGATTCAAACAATGGAGAGTTTGGGTTTGGTCAAAGCACCTAAAAAAGAGAAAGAGGTGAGTTTTGTTGAGATGGTTATTTGTGAGTCCACAAAGATGGACATGAGAGAGAGATAGAATAAGGTTTCAAGGTAGAAGCAAGAAGTTTTCAACAGAAGGAAGAAATTACAACACCTACGATAGTGCTCAAAGAAGAAGGTAGTCAAAGTAAGTAGGGTATCCAAGCATATATGAAAGAGGATAGTAGAATAGTGGAAGACATAGCAGCTAAGATGGATGAGTAATGGCTTGGGATTGACACCAAGCAAGTGAAGAGGAAGTTGGAGGTTGAGATGTGTAAGGAGGCAGCCCATAAGAGAGCCATGAAGGCTCCAAGTTTTGTTTCTAACATGATGGTTTATGATGGAAGTGCAGGTAAGGAGGGACCAGGTAACCATAAAAGAGGTGGTGGATACACACAAATATTTGTAAAGGAGTATATAACAAGAGAATGATAAATATTTGAGCCATATGCAACATACTTATGAGATAAATCAAGAAGGTGAGATGGTGAGAGTGAGTATGTACCTTTGCAAGTGCAGGAATTAGAGAGCATTCATGAAGGTGTTGGACAATAGCAAAAGTATGAGTCTACTTAAGCATGAGATAAACAAAAACCAATAAGATGTTGTTTGTGAGGTGAAGAAGAAAAAACAAATATTTTTGATGAAAGAAGAAGCATTCATACTTGTAGTGATGGTTGATCATGGAGTTGAGAAGGAGGATCAGTTTGCAAAAGAAAAAGATAGACATATACCTGTAAATCAATAAAAAGATGACAGTAGCTATGATTTTCTTAACATTGTTATTTTATGTGCAGGTATGTTGATTAAGGAGTTAAAGTAGATAAGGCCTAAATTTGGGGCCTAAGAGCACGTACACCTATATGAGAGGCAAGTGGGGCAAACACCCTCAATGAGGAAGGTTTAATGCAATCAAGTAGTAGCATATACCAAGTGCAACATTAAATACATGTGGCAAAGATTCTTCCAGCTTGGTAGTATGATGCAAGGGCATCCCATGAGGACCCCAAAATAGTTTCATTTTTGTTTTTATATGATCTATTAGTTGGTTTATAGTTGATATAGGTCATTAGAGGTCCATTTGTGGAGTCTAGGTAGTCATATAGTGCATAGAATTTGAATTATTCATTTTCTCACCAAAACCTTCTTTGAGAAAATTTGAAACTATAAGTTTTGTATAAGGACTATTTTATGCATCACTATAGAATACTTGCAGTATGAGATGTAATCTATTGATAATAATCTGGCCAAGAACATCTCTGGTGTTATCATTGGGAAAGTCATATCAATGAATAAATAATGAAGGCATTCACGTTCATGTGACCTTAAGGTGATTTTTTTAATCATCAATTTATTTGGTCTCATCATTCAAAATCCTCCTCCACTGACGGATCTTGCTTGAGGATTTATGTGGGTTTTGTTTGATTTTACTCAACACCTCATTCTAAACTTCTTATTGCTCATCATTTTTTGCATGGTTCAAATCATCCTCCTAGCTCCGTGTTGTTCTCCTCTCCACCTTGGCTCATCATTTGTCTCCATCTCCATGACCTCTAAACTGCCCATGTAGGCTCCCCACCATCATGTGACCAAACAACCACCTTTACTCGCATGTGCCTCCACATGCTAACGATTTTATAAACAAATTCTCTTGGTCAAACTATATCTTTTGGGTAAGTCAAATCTACCTTACCATGGTTTATAAGACTCGAGTGTTATTGCAACTTTCAAACTCAAATATTCATTTTATATTTACATGTTTGAATTGTAAACTAACAAGTGGAAAACAAAATTATGAGTGGGGAAGATTTTTGGAAGGTGGCAAACATAGTGGGAAGTTGCTTTATTAAGTGAGGTAGATGTCTTTCTCGTGAAAGACCATAATGGGGACAAAATGATTTGGAGGTGATTATTTAAACCGTTGGGGGCTAACCTTTTTTTTGGTGGATTTGATTTTTGATGGAGAGATTTTTTTTATTGTTTTTAATTAAAAACAATAGAGAGATAATTTTAATAATTATTTTATAAAACAATATATTGTGAAGGAGGAATTATGTGGTTTTTAGTCCTTGTATTTTCATTTGTCAAAGATGAAGGGTGAGGCCTGGTTGGCAGGAGGCCAATTCACCCTCACAATCCAAACCATTGCATTCTACATTCCATGTTGGTTCCAACGAGTAGTTGGAAGACTACCTTACCCCTTGTTTGGTAGATCAATTAAAAATTTTGTGCAGAATTAATTAAAATAGGCCATTAATGATGGAAAATGTTATTAGCCATAACTTTTGCTCAGTAACTCAAATTTGAGTGCCAATTTTTATAAAAGTGCTCTATTTTTCATTTTCATTCCATTGGTCTTATTTTTATTATAAATTCACTAAAGTTATAAAGTGCCATATTTAGGGGGGTATATGTGTTATGGTCCCTACTACTTTTTACGTTGGACATAGTACACTAATTTCTCACACGTGAATGCATTTTTGGCTATGTGTAACATCCCCATTCTGAGCATGCATTATCCCTCATCACTCAAGCATTAATTGCTCACTTGGATGCATTCTTGCTTATGTTCGATGTCTTTTTTATGAGTGTGCTTCAGGGATTCATTGCAATTTGTATCATGTAGTCTTGCACTTCCTTGGTGTCTTCTCTCAGTCATGACGAATCCATTTGAGGGATGCCAGAAAAGGAAGGTTGAGTCTACACAAGAGGTTATTCTTGGAGATACTAACTATGCTTTTTATCATGTGTATATGAAACACTTTCTCATGAAAAAGAATCATATTCCTTTTCTATATGGATAAATTCCTACCCTGACTAATCATGATCAGTACATTAAGTGGGCTAACTCTTGTGACAAGGTTTGTGGTAGCTTGTTTCTACATATTTCATGGGATCGACACCATCATGTGTAGTTTACCATGTGTCCCAACACTATTTAGAGCATCTTATAGTCTCTTTTCAAAGATCCTACTGATATTTGCATCATTCTTCCTCCTTTGCTTCTTATTGTCTCTTTAGAGACTATTGTACTCTCTCTTCCTACTTCTATTTCCTATGATGACACATTTTAGGTAGACAATGCTCTTATTTTTATTGAGCCACCAATATAGAACAAGATTATGTTAGACCTTAGTTGTCCCATTATAGATTCTACATTCATTCCTATATAGGATGTTGTTCTTCTAGAGCCACCATAGACTAGCACTTTAAAAGAGTCTACTATTTCTAGTATGAGTGCATTCATTGAGAGCTTCAACACCTCATGTGTTCCTATGGATATTCATATTACAGAGATGTGTGCTTCATCTATAGTATCTTCTTTAGTTTCAATATTTATTGAGTCATTCTCTCCTCTTCACATGAACATACTTCCAATGAGTGTTCCATGTCATTCTTCTAATTGGTCTACGTTAGTGGCATTACCTCCAGTGTTTATGCACAATCTTGCCAGACCTATGCCACAGATCCAATTTGGACTACATTCATATATTTTCATCCTACTACCTTCATTTTCCATTGTGGAATGGGTAGAATTTTAGTACACTCATCGGGTTCTTCCTTTGCCAAAAGGAAGAAACATTATTTGATGTAGATGGAGCTTCTACAGTCTTCAAGTAGAGGATCTCATCATCAACCTTCATCATCTTGCGAGTTGTACTTAGAATACTGACTACTTTAGCATCATCATCTGGAGATCTTTTAATCTCTTCTTATTTTCTCTCTTTTGTGGGGGATTTTTCTCCACTAGGTTTTCTCCTTTTACTCCACTTTTTGAGAGTTATTTTGTACTCAGGCCTAGTTATCATGACCCAATTCTACTACCCACCTAAGCTATACTTAAGGGGGGGTGTTGGTGTATGTATTTACTACACTTATTTATTCATCTTTCTTATGTGGATAGTTAGGTCTATTAAGTGAGTGATGACATCATCATGATGTCATTATGTACTTGAGCTTGCATGGGGTCACATAGTGAGTGGATGGGTTCATCCATCCCACTTGGTCCCTTGAGTGCCTAGTTCACTCAGGTCACTTTTACACTATGTTTCCTCAGTGCTCTCTCCACCCATAGTGGAGGAGCCCATCCACTCACCTTGTCTAGTTGAGTCATCATGCACTCAACTAGCCTATTTATAGGCATGTCCTCCAAAGCATTCAAGTGAACCAAAGAGCCATTACTCTTCTGTAGGCTATGAGGAGTCTAGTGTACTAGATTAGCTTAGTGAGTTGTGATAGTTGTGAGTAATAGAGCTATGAGCTGTGTGAACCCCATGCTTTGTACATCTCCATTTTTGAATAAATAGAATTGCAGTTTCTACTCAGTCTTGATTTCATGTTTCAACAGTTGTGTGTGTTCGCTCTATAGTCATTGATATTGGATGTCCAATTCTGGATGATTCTCACATTAACATTCTAATATCTCTCAATTTTTACACCTATTAAACAAACATATTGCATTTTTAAATCAAAAAATAGGGTAACATAATTATCCTAGACTGGGACAAAGAAAAAACAAGCTAAATAACCTAACCTAATAGTCATTTTTATAAATAATAGTGCAATAAATCAGTCTTACTCTACCTTTTACATTTATATATGCATAATTTAGACATATTTTATACAATTTGAATTATTCAAAAGTTTTAAGTTGTTTATATTTGTTACATCCTGATTCCTCTCTAATTAAATTTACTTGATTATTTGTGGATTTTTATGGTTGAAATTTTGATTTGATTATCATTTGATTAAGTTATAAGTCATATGTTATTATAGGATAGATGTATGTTGCTTTGATTTCATGATTACATCGTTATGAGTTAGCTGTATTGTATATTCTTTACATTGTGATCATGTTAATTTATTATTTCAGTAGTATTTTATGATATACATGTCATTATGTTATGGAATAACTACCTGCTTGTTGTGAGTTTGACGCAAGAGAGACTCATCCCTCACAGCATGATGGAGGGAAAGCATCATCAAAGAGGGTGACATAGATGGAGGTGTTGGGGAATGAAAGAGAAACAACTATAACCCTTTCATACACCACATAAATGGCACCCATTATATGAATAGTTGAATGGTTAGCGTTAGTGCATTTTTTCTATTGTTTGCATTTAGATAATTGTTTATACATACTTGTTGTGTGTTAGTTCAGAGTTATGCCTACATGGATTAACCTCATGTGATTTCATTATGGATATTATGTGTAGGTTTAAATGTATAATGTTACTATGTGCTTTTGTCATGATTGTTAATGTTACAAAAATGTAAATCTATGAGAATAAGTATATGGTACTACCATAGTTAGGCTAACCCTCATGTCTTTGAAATGTTAGTTGGTTATATTTATGATATTTCGGAATATCATTATATGACTTACATGCCTTTATATATATATATATATACAACCAAAACAACTAATCTAATTCCACCTGAATCCGAATAAACATACTATTGTATTTTATTTAACGGTTATAAAAATGTATCAACTAGCGGGGTCATGACAATCCATATAAACATCACACCAAATGATAGATAGATATCATGCACATAAAAAAAACATTTAAACAATCAACACCACAGTAAAATTAAATATAAATAAATACAACTAAATAGTATTATGTGAGTGTGTGAGTGTTCCCATATTTTTCATCTACCATTATCAATCATGATTTTCTGCCATCTCTCCTATGATTCTCTCCCATAGGATTCCATTGTGAGAGAATGACCAAACTATACTACATCCACCTCAACTAAGGAAAAAGGGTAGTTAGTGCATTTCCAAGTATATCAAAACAACGAGAGATATGATTCATAATAAATGTGTCAAACTATATATATATATATATATATATATATATATATATAACAATTTTGGGAATATTGGTGTATTATTTTTAATTTAGTCAAGGGTCTGGAGTAATAAAATCATTAAATAAATATGCAATAATTAAGCCATTGATTTGTGTAATTTTAACTTTTCTAAAAATAGTAATAAGGAAGAGAAAATAAGACTTAGCTAAAAACTGACTGAGATGGCTGAGATAAAGTCAAAAATTCACTATGCAAGATTGGGACACTGTCATAAATTAGGTTATGGATTTCATTTTATGATTAGATAGGAGTGCCGAAGTAAGACACCATAGGGTCCAACGTTATAGTCCTCTTCTACCTATATTGTTTAGGTGAGCTAAGCTTTTTGGGTTTTATTTTTTATGTTCATGAGATATTACCTATGAAATTTTGGTCGTTGGATGTCTACAGAACTCCCTATAAATTTTATTTAGTCTTCAAACCCTAAACTCCATTGTGCTTTGACAAACTTTGGGAAAGAGGGGGGGTTAGTGTGTGTAAGATGAATTAAACATGTATTTACACCCTTTATGTGGGCACACTACCTACATACCAATATTTTGAAGAGGGATCAATCCATATGTAATTCTCCCACTTGATGTGATTTGTGCAATTGTGTGTATGAAGATGCAAATGCTAAAATTGGGTGTGCTTGAGGTGGCTAAGGACTAGTGTAAGGATTTGAATAAGTTTGTAGTAGTATTGGTTGGTTGTATGCAGAGAATAGGGAAGATTGCCTTAGTGGTTTTGTTTGTTTTATGATAATTTCCAACCCTTTCTAAATGAAATTTGAATAGGCTTTTATAGGGATATGTTGGTCATGGGTTAGATGTTCTCACATTAAGCTACCAAAAAGAGGAATAGGAATTGGGAGGAACTGATCATTAGAGGAAAAAATACACTTGGATAGGAGCACTGAAAGTAGACACTAGAGGGCCTGATGTTATAATCTAAGTTGGGTGCTATAGTCTTGAGCCAACAGAGTCAGGGGGGATGGATTTTCCATGAAAAGAGAAATTTGGATGAGCTGAGATCAGGTCTAGAAGGCTATCGATGATTGAGAATCAGTTAAAATATGCCTATGAGGGTCATGAGAGAAAGCAAGAGGGACCTCTGGGTTGTGTGTCATTAGCCACACTCAAGTTACCAATTTTCCCATTTTATATGACTACATTTGCCCTCCCTTTATTCTAGTGATGCAGCAAAGTAAAATATTAGGATAAAGAAAAAAAGAAAGCGTACCTAAACTTACTTATAAGGGTGAAGCTCATGAAGATGTATGATGTTGGGTGTGCATAGAGAGAGCATGTTGTGAAGTGTAAATCTACAAAAAAAATTAAAGAGTATATCAGTTCTTACTAGATACGCTATATATAAAATAAGAATGTGCAAAATTAGGTAAAAGAGAAAGGAAAAAAAAGGAACGAATACACCTCACTGGGTATGTGAACCAATACAAAACTTGTTGTGATGTTGAGTGATGCTGAGTGATGTTGAGTGATGTTGGGTATTTATTGTACCAAGGGTAATATCATGAATGAAGATAAGTGATCAATTCCACAAGAGTGGCTCAAGAATGCAAAGCCTAGTTCTTTGACTCCATCATCACCCACTAAGTAAAGCTACATGTTCTTACATGTGTTGATCTATGTTTGGATTGAGTGTCCAATCTCTCTGAGTAAGTGGCTCAAGAATACAAAGGTTAGCTAGTTCTTTGGCTCCATCGTTGCCCCATGAAGTGAAGCTATGACTAATATTTATATGAAATGTGTGTCATATGAGATGGCTCCTAAATCTCATGAATGTTCTATAATCTAAAAATGTTGGAATGGATAGCCGAATGTATGCTAGAAACTAGGCCACTCTTGGCCACTTCAAAAGATGGATATTTGGCTTGTATGAAAGTCACTTTGAAACTAGTGCACTAGGCTTATATGAAAGCCACTCTAAAATGATGCCAACCACCTGTAGATGGAATAAGGCATGCAACTGCTGAGAATGCCTGGGTAATATACTGAACTCAAAAAGAAAAGAAAATAAATGTGTCACGCACATTTCCCCCAATCATTGGTGTCTAGAACATGGATTCTAATCTAAAAGTTATATCAACTACCTAATCTAAAACTAGAAGTGAGATCCATCATGCCATGCGTGATGCCCCCTATATATGGATTCTCTGAGCAAAAGTGTACTGAAAACTACTGATTTTGAATTGGTTTGAATGTGCAAAACTATAACTACACCTACTTTTTTGCCTGCTTTTATAAAATCTAATTTTTTTCTATTTGGATAGGAGCATCAAAAGTGGACACTAGAGGGTCCATAATTGTGGTCCAATCTTGGCACTATTGTCCTTGGCTAAATATGATAATTGTTTAAACATTTTCACTATCTACCTGATATGTTCTATCAAGTTTGATGTTTGATCATTGTTTTAGGTATTCTAAAAACTAATTTTTTGACTATTAGGAGCTTTGATCTCTATGATAAAACCCCTGTTTGTTACCCCCTCTTTTGAGGGTAGGAATGAAGCCCCTGCAATGAATACCCTTAGAATAAATATCCCTACAAGTGTGTTATCCTACAAAAATATATGATATAACAATGATAATCGATAAGATATCTCAAGATATAACATGGTTTGTAATGAGAGATTGTTAGATCAATAGGGGTATGCCTAGATAGATATAACAATGTAATAACATGTACAATGTACTGATTTGGAAATGGAAGTGTTAGTTGTTAATTGTCAAAGAGGGATGGAGCATGATGTCCTTCATGGCATCCAAGAAAGCAAGATAATGCATGATGTAGATCATGGAATTGCAAATAATGATAATCAAACAAGCACACAAGGCAAGAAATAAGAAGGATACAAGAGTGGCCAAGGGGCCAAGCAAGCAAAGGACATGGGCACATGTCACTTCAACTAGGAAGCAAACATACAAGGCATGTTAAAATGCCATATACACATACAATTGAAATAAGAAATGTTGTCATGAAATCCATAATCACATAAAAGAGTACATGCAAAGGATATTGGCAAATGTCCTAAGACACACACAAGAATAGAATCAAAGGACATTGGTAAATATCCTAAGGCACATATAGAAAACAAACAAGAATTGATAAATGCAATCACCTCTAGTTATACAAATAAAGAAAGGAAAGCATGTAAATATTGGAAATGCAATCACCTCTAGTTATGCAAATAAAGAAAGGAAAGTATGCAAGACATGTTAGTACAAGACTAGGTATATGCTAAGAAATACACAAGTGTTATATACTAGTGGAATGTTGATAGAGTAATCTATGTAATCTAGTAGGTAATGTATGTCAACATGATAACTAGAGTGTGTGGTTTTGGAATGACATAACTTGGATGGTGTAGTCATGTAGAAGATGCCCCTAGTGGGTATGTATATCTATGTGTGTCTCGAATGTGGAAGTAGGATGCTCTTTGAATGGGTAAAGTGAAGCAATCAAAGATCTGGATGTCACTACACACACTCAAAGAAGATCAAGTGAAGTATTGTAATGTAGATAAATAGATAAATAGATAAATAATAGCATAAAACAACAAATGTAAGTCTATCATAGTAGTAGAAATGTGAAGCATGGATAATGCATACAATCAAAATGTTTTTGATGTTTTTTGAATTATTTGAATGTTTTTGTATTTTTCCTTTTTTGTATTGTTTTTGTATTTTGAAATATTTGAATGTTTTTATATTTTTAAATATTTGAAGCTATGTACAATCAATCAAAAGAAGACTATGTAAAGGAAATACTGAGAAGAAATGATACTAACCGATGAGTCTCATATGAGACTCCATATCATGGTATCCTGTATGTATGAGAGGGATCGTGCATGATCATGAAACACAATGGATTGGTTGAGACTATGACACAATATATTGTAAATGCTCTAAAATCTCTTAAGTAGAAACTGACTGTAGGGTCCCCCTGTAACTCTGAGAAGTGGATGTAGATGTAGGGATATTAGGATACATTTGGTGGTAAGAGAAGCTCTCTGAACATGTGCTCTGTGTGTGGATGCATGAGACCTCAATAATACTACCTTGGGTGTGAGCACTATAGCTGAAAGTTGTCTAGAATCCTAAAATTATGGTTACTCTGAAAGAGACCTCTATGGAAGTGTATAAACTCTTTGTGTTGGTGATGGAGGCCTCAACTGTGCTTGAATCTCAACTGGAGGAAGAACTGAGACTGGTATAAAAACTAAAATTGGTGGTTGAACTAAAACTAGTGACTACAAAGTAGAAGATGTCTTTGAAGTGGGGAGTGGTAACTCATATGGAACTCCACAAACTATGACAACCTAATTAGTGTGAATGAATTTCATGTATATGTTAACTATAAAAGGTACTGCTTGAATTTTTTGAATCTATGGTCAACCAAGTAACATATCAAAAACTCCTACACTAGGAACAATAGTAAATGGTGTGGCCATGTGTGTTGGACCAACATGTAGAGGAAGTACAATCTCACCTAATGAACTCTATATGTGCCCATTGAATCTACTAATAAATGAGTCCATCAGGGTAATATCTTGCTTTGAATATCCCAAATGCTATGATAATGTCATAGTGTGCATGTTCACATTGGATCCATTATCTATGAGACCACTATAAATAGGATGATTATGAATGTAAGTTCTAATGAAGAGTACATGATAATCTGAATCATCCTCAACTATCTGTTGCTATTAGAAGGAGTTGGAAGGTATAGCTAGAACTCTAGAATTATAAACACTAATCATGATGTTCAAAGGATGCTACTCAACTGAAGGTGCCATATATGTATTTTGTGGGGGATGTGCATGATATGCATGATGAACACCTAATGTATCCCCTTTCTCTTGTTTAGAATGCTATGAAAAAGGATATGAGAAGATTTTCAAAGTTTTATCTTGTGTTTGCTTTACATGCAGAGGCTCAACTAGAGTGTTGAGATCAATAATGTCATCATCTATCAGGTCCTATATCTTGTGTCTCAAACTAATGCATATGTTTGTTGTATGGCTTGGTGCCCTATGAAACTCGCAAAATATATGTTTATCATATCTCCATGGAAGAGGATTTGTTGGATTAACTTCTTGAATAGGAGGGAGAGATATGATATTACATTCCAATAGCTATTGTAGAACTCTAGCTAGAGAAATTGGTAAATTAGAAAAAGTTCATCGAGGAGGTGTTGACAAAATTACTCATTGAGGGAGATCTAAAACCGCATTAACTGTTGGTTGATTCTTATTCTTGCTATCATTGACCTTGACTTTGTATAGGACTTTGTTGTTACTCTTGTTTGTTGTTTTTGATATACTTGTGTACTTGAGTTTGCCCATTGAAATTAGCTTGAATTCACTTTTCTTTAGTGTGTAACACAATTTAGTGAGGAAGAGAACCCTTTGAAAATTATTGATTCATGCAAAGCTAGTAAAAGACTTTGTTTGAAGAGATCTTGTAACTCTTGATCCACCATGGGGCTAGTCATCTTAGCCAAAATAGTCTTATAGTAAAAAACATAATCTATGAGGTGCTCATTTGACCTTTATTTTAGTTTTGCAACTTGGGCATATGAAACCTTATCACCAATGTTAGTGCTGAAATGAGCTAGGAACATATCAACTAAAGGATTGAATGCATTGATTGACTAATTCAATAGACCATAGAACCATTGTAAAGCTAATCATTTAGACTCTATGGAAATAGCTTGGTAAGTAGCTAATTATTTAGTACATGATCCAAACATGTTGCGTGAAAGGTTCTCAAATGTATCTCTAGATCACCCTTGCCATCATATAGAGTAAGTTTGGGTTAAAAAAAATCGTGTGACAAGGGTGTAGAAGTAATATGATCTGCCAATGGTGTATGTAGTAGAGCAAAAGAATCCAAAGCCTATGTAGGTCTAGAAGTACCCTGCTCAAGATGTAACACTTTGAATTGAAGAGATTTTATCTCTTGCATAAGGGCTATCACATCAGAAGACAAAGATGTCCTACCTATAGTTGGTGGTAGCATAGAGGTAGGTTGGGCTGTTATAAGGGGTTGGTGAGACATAGTTACCTCCATAGTGTCATGTGCAACTGGTTGTTCTATGGTTTGAAAATATTGACCATTGTTCACTCTTTGTTATTATTCTTGTAGTATTTTAAGCATGTCATCTTGCATGTTAAGATGTTAAGAGTTATTAAAGTTCCCTTTTATCAGTTTCATCGAAATCGGTGTATGAGCCATTGTTAAGGTAGGAAATAATTTGAACATCAATTAAATTTTTTATAATAATTCATAATAAGTAAGGTGTTATAGAAGTAAAGTACTGAATATAAGATATGTAAAATCCTAACAACAGCAAACTAGAAAGTGCATTAAAAAGATATGAAGCTCACAAACATGTAAGGTGATACCTCAAAAGTAATGGGACCTAGTATATGTAGCTAGGTTTTTTGAAAACTAATATTTGTAAAAATACTATGGAATTTTAAAATTTGATGGTAATTTTTTATTTAAATATGCAAATAAAAATCTGAAAAATATAGGAAAAATACTGAGAAAATATCGGGACCTAGTATGGGCAACTAGAGTTTGAAAGAAAATTATTTTAAAATTACTACAAAATTTTATTATTTGATGTTAATTTATAATTTTATTATACAAGTAAAAAATTAGAAAAAAATAAGAAAAATTAGTATGAATTTTACCCTAGGGTTTCTATGGTTTTTATGCACAAACGAAGTAAGTCAGATGATTTAACAATTTTGAGAATATTGATGTATTATTCCTAATTTAGTTAAGGGTCTAGAATAATAAAATCAGTAAATCAATGTGCAATAATTAAGTTATTGATTTATGTAATATAATTATAATTTTAATTTTTTTTAAATAGTAATAAGGGAAAGAAAATAAGACTTAGCTAAAAACTAATTGAGATGACTAAGACAGGGTATAAAATTCACTATGCAAGACTGGGACACTATCATAAATCAGGTTATAGCCTTCATTTTATGATTAGATAGGAGCACCGAAATAGGACACCTTGGGGTCCAATGCTATAGTCCTCTTTTACCACTATTATCTAGGCGACCTAAGCTTTCTAGGTTTTGTTTGTTGTGTCTGTGTGAGCCCACTTGTGAAATTTTTATTGTTAGATGTTTGTAGAACTCCTTATAGAGCCAATTCATTCTTCAAACCCTGGACTCCATTGTGCTTTGACAAACTTTGGGAAAGAGGGGGGGTTAGTGTGTGTAAGATGCATTGAACAAGTATCCACACTCCTTGTGTAGACACGTTGCCTACATACCAATACTTTCAAGAGATATCAAACCATATGTAGTTCTCCCACTTGATGTGCTTTGTGCAATTATGTGTATGAAGATGCAAATGCTAAAATTGGATGTGGTTGAGGTGGCCAAGGACTGGTGTAAGGATTTGAATAAGCTTGTAGTAGTATTGGCTAGTTATATGTAGAGAATAGGGAAGATTGATTTACTGGTTTTGTTTGTATTCTTACTTGATTTGTGATAATTTCCAACCCTTTATAAATAAACTTTGAATGGGCTTATATAGGGATCTGTTCGTCATGGGTTGGATGTGCTCGCATTAGACCAAAAATTAGAAGAATAGGAATGGGGAAGAACTGACTATTGGAGGTAAAAATACACTTGGACAAGAGCACTAAATGTGGACACTAGAGGGCCTAACACTATATTCCAAATTGGGCATTACAGTCCTGAGCTAATGGGGCTTGGCGGGATGGATTTGTCATGGAAAGAGCAGTCTGGCTGAGTTGAGATCAGGTTTGGAAGGCTATAGATGGCTAGAAATCAATGAAAAGATGCATATGAAAGTCATGAGAGCAAGCAAGAGGGACCTATAGATTGGGTGTCATTAGCCACACTCAAATTACCAATTTTCACACACACACACACACACACACACACAACAAAGGACATAGATAACCTATGTGACATAACAATTACATTGTTATAAATTAGAATTGGAATAGTAATGTGTAATTTACCACTTTGATCACATAAAATAAAATCATGAAATATAATTAGTGTGGTTACCACTTAGATAAAATAAATAAAATAATAACTAATTCTTTGGGAAGGATCAAATATCTTTGGCTTTCTTGGCATCAAATATCTTTGGCTTTCTAAGGATCAAATATCTTTGGCTTTCACGATGTTATATTAATAGTGCATCGTGATGTGTGACTATAAGTTATAGTTCTTTTGATGGGTAAAACTAAGTTGTAAATTTTTGAGGAATGAAAATCTGGTTATATATGCATATAACCTCGTAAAGATGTAATATGTTGTTAGAATGAAAGATTATGTTTTCGTGAAAATTATAACTTTTTTTATTATGACTGGCTATAGAAATTGAGTAGTGTATAAATGAAAATGATGGATTTTGATATTATTATTTGACATAGAATATACTATGTATTTAATTCTACTTACAAAAATTAGATTATGTAGTCTAAACATGAATTATACCTGATTGGTATAAATTGTAGTTGTTTAATTATTATTTATGTGATAATTAATATTGTAGAGATTCATTCATACGTTTGATAGACTAAATATATGCATGTTGATTATTCATGTGTTTAGCATGTTTTATGCCTACTAGTAGGAAGTAATATGTATGAATCTATTGGTTATATGTATTAACCAAATCTTACATTGTTGGTACTAAGTAAGTAGTGTGACATACTTCACTAGCTTATTAGCATCACAATGTTAAATGAAAGTAATACAATCAAGTGGTGTGTATGAATTTGATTGATCTTAGAGATCAACAACTATTAAAAACTTTAGCCAAAGTAATTTTTAATTAAATATTGTCAGTTCATATGTATGATTTACATGTTTGTAAAATATCATATTAGAAAAAGATTCTTTATGGTACACTGCATGTTATTAGAAATCATACAACACACGAGTACTAGCATGTCTCTCTAGATTCTCACACTGTCACTATCTACTCATTCGTCAAGGGAGGGTCATTCTCAAATGGGGGATTATGCGAGGGATCAAATGTCCATGGTTGGTGTGGAAAAGCACTTAGATGATGCTCTCCCTCCCCACAATAGTACTTCTTTGGAGATGACACTTGAGATTGCCATAGATACTAGAGTTTAGGGATCTCATACTCGAGGGAGCCTTGTATCTTGTTCATTGTATTATATTTATTAGTATTAAAACATTATCCTTGATGAGATGTAATTATTTACTTATCTATACTTTGACAGTAGTGACTGTATCATTATACCAACTGTGGCTAGATATTTGTAATTACTTTCTATATTCAATTATTATGTGTTTCATATGTTGATAGTGATCAACGATGGATAGATGTCACATGCTTATTTTAAAATTATCTTACTTGATTATTTATTTTGGGTAACTAATTAGATTCTTGTGCTAAAATTTAATGAAAGAATACATTGATTAATTTTTTTTTAAATCACATTATTGTAGGTAGATCATAGTAGAGATGTTACATGTGGTATCAGAGTTGTGACTCAAACTCTAGGACCTAATGAGTCCACTAGCATTTTTGTATCTTTCTGTTTATCAGATAGGAGAATGGTGAAAGCTAGAGTGTCTAGAGAGGGTCTTTTGAATGTCAAAGATAGTAACCCTCCATTTGATTCTAACTGATTTGACACTAAACAAGTAACAAAATTATATCAGATTTTTACAACCATGAATGAAACTAGGGACCAAATTTTAGTCTCAAAATAGGAAGTTCATGGCCACAAAGAGGAAGTACACTAGGATGAACCTGAAGAACATCTCGATGAGCAAGAAAACCCTCAAGATGTGAGAGCACAAGTAGTATTGACTAGTTAAGTAAAGTGTATTTGGTACATGTAGTGCCTCAATGCAGAATCTTGTTACACCATGATTGGAGTTCTGAGATTTATTAGATCCTCATGTATGGCTTAATGACTATTTTAGGTAATATACATCCATGATTATTGGAATTATGTTTATCTATGTGGATGAAATATTGTGTGGTAAATTGAGTGTGTACCCTTAAGAGCACTCTACCATCTTAAAGTGGTTAAAGATTTGGTTTATTGAGTGTCTCGATGGTGATGGTTGTATATGATGTTGGGTAGGTGAGTGCATATCATAGTTCATGAGACATGAATAAGAGATTCCTATAATATTTTTTATCACTTAGGTCGAAGACCTCAATAATCATTACATCTTTACTTGGTAATCAACAACCCCCACCATTTGTGTTTTGTATTATGAGTATAAAAAAAGCATGGGATGCTTCTCACTTAAGAATATGTGCATTTTAGATAGATTTTTGTATCTTATGTACATTAATCCTAAGGAAGGGAATCTTTAAAGATCGCTTATGGATTGGCACCACATAGTACAATAGTAATTCTCCTTATAGTGGAGTGTAATTATCTTTGTTGAGGAAATCTATGTTAAGGGTTTGCTCATAGATTGAAACCCCGTATGTTTATGTGGGTTGGGGAGGATGTGTCATCTCACATAGTTAGTATAGAGGCAAGTTGTTACTCTCTCACCCTCCTTTGACATCATTATAAGCCCATTAAATAGATTCATATTTTCATGATGTTGATTAAGTGTTCCCTTAATCGGGAAATTATTTCTAAAATGTTGTTTTAAAAATATCGCCTGGAGTTCATGGGATAGTGTCTTCTACTTCTCGTTGATAGAGAAGTTGTAGGAATGGAATGGATTGATGCGTCTATGTGGTTAATTTTTTTCCTTCCAGTTGTGGAAATAGGTTATGATACTACACTTATAGGTTTGGTAAGTGTGTAGTGATCTTACAGCTTGGGTAGTGGTATTTTCTTCATACCATGTGAAGGTATTTAAGAATTTTGTTGTTGAGATGTTAGTTCGCTAATTTCCACTTGTGGCTTTTTAGATCCATACTTTCTATTACTACATTATCTAAACTTGTAAACTTTGACCACATGGAGTGGTGAACCTTAAATGTATATTAATTTTGGACTAAGGTTTATAAGTTTATTATAATCATTATGTTATGATTCACCCTTGATTAGATTGGTATTATTCTCATCTTGTTTAAAACATGTAGTTTTGATGAGACATTTATGTACCTTTCACTTAGAGTGAGTATGGAATGACTATATGATTTTTCTTGTGATGGATGTTGATACATCTTAAATTATTTAACATATATCATTACACTCTAAGATCTGTTAGTAGAGATTTGTGATTCATTGAACCATGTACATATTTTGGAGATCATTAGGTCATGAAGACCTAAGATATGAGTGGTGAATTGGGAATGTTAGTACTAAGAGATGGGAGTGGATCCTAGTTAGTCTCACATTGACTCAGTAGTTATAGAGTTTGGATCCAACAAGGGGAGCTTGTCAAATCCAAGATTTGGCAAAGGGGACTTGTCAAATTTAGTCATATGGATATACATATGTATACTAAGAAATGTTTATTCTTTAATTTTATATGAATTAAAAATGTACTATTTCTAGTTCTTATTCATCATCATACTTGTCAAGAGCTACATGGAGTAATGACAATATTAACATGTCATACTTATCAAAGTTATGAGGAGTAGCAATGGTATTGACTTATACACATTGTTCTTACTAGGTTCCCTAAACACTTTTATTAGGAATGAGAAATACACTCTCTAGATTAGAGAGGTATGTAGAATGGTTGGGAGGCTTTGTGAAACTCTCCCTAGCTATATGTCTTTAGATTTTATGATGATTTCATGTGCTTATGGTTGAAGATGATATTCAGAAAGTCAATAAAATTATCATCATGATATGTGGGACCCTTCGATGTGTTAGAAGTGGTCAATCTTGTAGTGCATAGGCTTACATTGCCCCCAACCCTAACTCTATTAAATAATGTCTTCTATGTTGTATATCTTAATAGTTGATCCTTCACATGTGTTAGATTGGAATGATTTGTAGGTTATGGACCCCAGGGTGGTCATGGTAGAACTAATTAGAGTAATTGACACTGGCAAAATTCATTTCCATAATAGAGAGAAGTCATAATGAAAGGTCTTTTCAGAATAATATTTTGACGATAGTGTTACTTGGAAGGACTATGATGAATTCTATAGACAATTTCCACATTTATTACTTGATTTGATGCTTCATGTTATATTACTTTTTTGTTGAATAATGTTTTTAAATCAAAACTCATAAGTGTCATCGAGATGATGACCAGCTTTAGGGGGAAAGGATGTTATATCCCAATTCCTCGCTAATCAAATTTACTTGATTATTCATGGATTTCTATGGTTGAAAATTTGATTAGATTATCATTTAATTGAGATTTAAATAATATGCTATTATGGGATGGATGTATGTTACTTTGATTTCATGATTGCATTACTATGCGTTAGCTATATTATATATTCTTTACATTATGATCATATTGATTTATTATTTTAGTAGTATTTTATGATATATATGTTACGATGTTATGGATTAATTTCTTGCATGTTGTGAGTTTGACGTAGGAAAGACTCATCCCTTAGAGCATGATAGAGAGAGAGCATCATCAGAGAGGGTAACGTAGATGGAGGTTTTGGGAGATGACAAAGGAATGATTAGAACCCTTGCACACACCACATAAATGGAAATCATTATATGCATAGTTGAATGGTTAGTGTTAGTACATTTTTTATGTTGTTTGCATTTAAATAATTGTATATGCATACTAGTTATGTGTTAGTTCAGATTAATGCCTACGTAGAATTAACCTCGCGTGATTGCATTGTGGATATTATGTGTAGGTTTAAATATTTAATGCTACTATGTATTTTTGTCATGATTGTTAATGTTACAAAAATGTAAATTTATGAGAATAAATATCTGGTACTACCATAGTTAGACTAACCCTTATGTTTTTGAAATGTTAATTAGTTATCTTTATGATATTCAAGAATATCATTATATGGCTTAAATGCCTTTATACACACACACACACACACACACACACACACACACACACACACACACACGCGCGCGCGCGCGCGCGCGCGCGCGCGCACACGCGCACACACACACACGCACGCACACGCACACACACACACACACACACACACACACACACACACACACACACACACACACACACACACACATAAATAATGAAAAATATAGATAACTTATGTGACATAACAATTACATTGTTATAAATTAGGATTGGAATAGTAGTGTGTAATTTACCACTTTGATAACATAAAATAAAATATTATAATCAAGAAATATAATTAGTCTGGTTACCACTTAGATTAAATAAATAAAATAATTATATTATAATAAGGAAATAAAATAATAATTAATGCTTTTGCAAGGATAAAATATCTTTGGCTTTCTTACTTGGGCAAAATTAAAAGAAAAGAATATATTTAGGAAAACCGAATAAAGTAAGGGTTATAGAGTTTTTAGAAAAAAAATAAATCCATAAGAAAAAGGGAATGGTTTTAAAAGAAAGCACAACATCCATACAAAGAATGATAGAGAGCTTTAAGGCAAAGTAAAGCTGACAACTTAGAAGTTTTGATAAAGACAGGGAAAAAAAAGGAGATAAAGTCATTTAATAAAGAAAAGGAGCGCAACATAAAGGAGGAAAAAAGAGAAGTTTGTAAGCAGGAAAGAAATCATAGGATGTGGAGGGGATGTTGTCTAATTTTGATAAAGTAGCCAAAGCAAGGGACTTGATAAGCGGTGATAGAGAACTGGTTAATACTTTTGAGAAATTGATTGCCTTCATGAAAAAAGAGGTTATGTATTAGGCTCAATGTCTTCTCACAAGGAAAAGGCTTAAAACCCCAAGAGAGTACTTTGAGGATGTAGATCGTACATAGGAAGAAAATTAAGAAGACAATATGGGGAGACATATCCAACTTCTTTAAGCTTTCTAAGACATTCCTCACACTTTAGTACTCACTCTAAAGGTGAACCTCAGAGTAAAATGTCTATAGGCTTGATAATTGGAGAAAGATCAATGGAACAAAGGATTTTCAAATCAGTTGCTTCAGCTCGCACATAATAACCAAGTAAGTGGCACTTTTGTTTTATAAAACTATATATAGGTATGGACTAGACTGTGTGTTTGATTTAGTTATCCATAATGACACAAATAATTAAGAAGGAACTACCTTTGTATGTGTTTGATGTTTGTAAAACAAAAAATGGCTTATTAAAAAACTGATATATAATTAGGAATGAACTAAGAATAATTGATATTCATATAGACAACGATTTATTCATATGCAATGATTTATACATATACATCAATTTATATCTATATAATGGATGTACAATGATTTATATCTATATAATGGATATACAATTATTTAGGGATAACACATATTCATAGACCATACCTATTTGAATGTTAATTGTTAGTTGATAAAAGTTAGTCATCCTCTTTTATCTCTTCCTCTCCTATTTGTGTGTGTGTATAAACTTGTTATATTCTCAACCAATTAGAATAATGGCAATGAGAAATATAATGGCGAATTGCAAATATTATTAACATCAATAGATTGTTAATGATTCTCCTGAGCAAAATAGAGAAAAAGAGAATGGTTGGATAATCTTCTAACTATGTCACTGGTAAATGCATAGTCCATTTACCAATGGATATTTGCATATGGATTTGTATATATTGTATGTGTATATAAAGTGATTTATAGTTATATGTGATTATATTATATATAAGCAATTCTATTTATAATCAATATGTTGTTATATGCATAACCAATTATATTTATAAGTGATTTGTAGTTATGTACACAATAGACATCAATTTATATACATATGGCTAGATCTCTATGTTATAAACAAACTAACACTTACAAAGACTAATAGATATATATAAGGACTAATAAATATATATAAAAAGACAAGAAATGTAGCAATAGAAATTTAGTGGACAATGATTTATGTACTAATCGCTAATGATTATACTAAGATAGAGATATGCATAATTAATGAATCCATGATGCAAATAGGCATAAGCTTGAAGTATACCGAGTGCCATACTCAGCTCATATATGAGTTCATAATCTATATAAGACTATACAACTGGTTATAAGTTCACATAATATAATAGTTATTAGATCTTGATCTTCTATTAAATTATTATCATATGTCTACATTGGGTATATTAGCCATAGATCTTGATATTAGTCATAGATCTTGATCAAAGCTTGGTTGTATATCAAAGCTTGGTGATATATAGTGGTAGATCTTGGTATTATGTACATTTATATTGAATATGTCCACATTAGCTAATGGATGAGTATAAATATATTCTAATATGTGTCAGACAAATTGATGAGTTATGAATATAATCAATCAGTAGATTGAGATGTGATTACATATCTTTTGTGAACCATAGTCATATGATGACCATGATTGAGAATGGATGTACATAGATATGGATGTACATGGATATAGATGTACATGGGTATAGTGAGATGAATAGTATTATATATCTTATTAATAGGAATATCGCTAATATTTGTATAAACAATAGTGATATATAGTGAACTAAATTAACATCCTAATTGCTACCAATATAAGTTCATACTAGTATATGTTATATAGTGAAATTATAATGTTACATTGTCACTAAACTTCTAATTGACTAATGTTATATCTGTTTATATATATATATATATATATATATATATATATATATAAACAGATATAACATTAGTCAATTAGAAGTTTAGTGACAATGTAACATTATATATATATATATATATATATATATATATATATATATATATATATATATATATATATATATATATATATATATATATATTTGAATTGAATATATTTTTTCATTCAAAACTATGAAGAAACATATATACATAAGCCATGTGGAGGCTAAGTCTATGTTTTGGTTATGTTTCAAACTCTATGTAGAAATTAAGTAATGTATTTGAAGCACAATAGTTTTATATAAAATAAGTCGATGGAGTCCAATCTATAGCAACATATATAGATAAAATACATAGACTATTGTAGAGTATAAACACATAAAGGAACCATGTGAATGCCTTATATGGTGAATTTGAATTAGAGGTTGATTTTCTCTATTTTGAGAACTAACAATAAATAATGAGAGCAAAATATTGATATAAAAAGGTCTATTAACTATAGTACTTAGTTTATATCTTGATGATTTAGGAATTTGATGATTGTGGAAATCTTATAAAGACCTTGATTAGAGTTATAAATGACTATTAGTATATATAAATACAGTAATGAAAACCTATGAGCAGTATATATTAATATGTACAGGTGTTAATACATATATAACATATAATAGTGCATCGTGATGTGTGACTATAATTTATAGTTCTTTTGATTGGTAAAACTAAGTTACAAATCTCTGAGAAATGAAAATCTACTTATATATGCATACATCCTCTTAAAGATGTAATATATATGTTATTTAAACGAAGGATTATGTTTTCGTGAAAATTATAACTTTCTTTATTATGACTAGCTGTAAAAATTGAGTAGTGTATAAATGAAAATGATGGATCGTGATATTATTGCTTGACATAGAATATAATATGTATTTAAATCTACTTATGAAAATTAAAATGTGCAGTCTAAACATGGATTATACTCGATTGGTATAAATTGTACTTGTTTACTTATTATTTATGTGACAAATATTGTGGAGATTCATTCATATATTTGATGGACTAAATGAATGCATGTTGATTATTCCTATGTTTAACATGTTTTATGCCTGCTAATAAGAAGTAATCTATATGAATCTATTGGTTATATGTATTGATCAAATCTCGCATTATTGGTACAAAGTAATTAGTGAGATGCACTTCACTAGTTTATTAGTATCACAATGCCAAATGAAGGAAATCTAATCAAGTGGTGTGTATAAATTTGATTGATCTTAAAGATCAATAACTATTGAAAACTTTGGTGAAAGTAATGTTTAGTTCAACATTGTCATTTCATATGCATGATTTACATGTTTGTGCAATATCATGTTAGAATGGATTTATTTATGGTATACTGCATGTTATTAGAAATCATACAACACATGGGTACTAGATTGTCTCTATGGATTCCCGTACCATCACTATCTACTCATATGTGAAAGGAGGACCATTCCCTAATGGAGGATTGTGTGAGGGATCGATGGTCTGTGGTTATTGTGAAAAATCACTCAAATGATGTTCTCCCTCCCCACAATAGTACTTTTTTAGAGATGACACTTGAGATTGCCATAGATACTAGAGTTCAGGGAACTCATGTTATGTGGAACCTTGTATCTTGTTCTTTGTATTGTATTTCTTATTATTGAGACATTATCCTTGATGACATGTAATTATTTACTTATGTATACTTTGATAGCAGTGGTTGTATCATTGTACTAGCCATGGTTGGATATTTGTAACTACTTTCCATATTCAATTATGATGTGTTTCATATGTTGATAGTGATTGGTGATATATAGATGTCACATGCTTATTTTATAGTTATCTTACTTGGGTGTTTATTTTGGATCATTGATTATATTCTCATGGTGAAATCTAATGAAATAATATGTTGATTATTTTATTTTTTAAAACACACGTTATTTTAGGTAGATCCTAGTGAGGATGTTACAATATCACTGAATCCAAAATAAGATAAACACAATGGGTGGAAAAAGTCTTCTCTATCCTCATCTTCTACCACCTCAACCCATGTAGGATCAATCTCCACCATTGTTTCCTTCCTGATGTAAGGGCCCCATAATTGCTTGACGTGTTCCTTTATCTTGCACCTCATGTTTCTCATTAATGACATAATATTTATTGGTGTCATGTGTGGATGAGTCACAAATCTTACAATAAAGCAAGACATTCACCTGTTTTGCTCTTTAGAGTAATGGAAAGACCCAAACATTATGGTCCTTATGGCACACTTTGCATGCCTTGAGAACTGCAATAATGTTCTAACTAGGATAATTGTTCTTGTCATGGCCCTCTGTCTCATAATCGGTATACCACAAGCTACTTTAAGTGTCATGTGTGCTAGTGAAATTAAAGTTTTTGAGTTGAGTAGCCATAGTCATGATTTATGCCTCCGTGAAGGGTATAATCCTAGTGTCAACATTTCACACTACTTCAGATCTTAAAGCCACTTCTAGAGCCTCCATTGATTCAATGAAGTTTTCCATTGTCAACATGTGTGTGAAAGGTACAATAAATCCACCTAAAAATGAATGAGTGTAATGCAAGGGATGGATCTTTTAAGAGAGTTTGGAAATTAAAGTTTTGAATCTTGTATCATAAGTGTAAACACTTTTCATAATATCTCATTTAATCTCCTTGAGGGTAAATATGCTCTATTGTTTGAACTCATGGATGACAAACTCATTCAATAATGTTACCTTCAATTGTTCATAGTCCATAATAACCTATTGTAGATCATGATTGTGATACCAATATGTGTACGACCTATAAGAGTCATAGAAAATTAACTTGCCTTCTTCTTAGGTATGATGACTCCCTTTGCACACCAAATGTTTTCAAATTTATGGACATGTTCAATAACCTTTTATATGCCCTAATATTCTAGTAAATTCATGTATATCTCATAAATGAAATGTTGTTGGGAATAACTTGTGTTCACTATGAGCTACATATAGTTGAAATACCTCCTCGTGGTTCCTTGTAGATTGCTTATTTTTGAAGCCCCATTTTTCCTTCTCCAATTGGTGGTGGTATATCCCCTTCATCTCCCAAACTAGGTTGCATAACAATGGGATTTTCACTTAAATGAATAAGTACAATAATTTTGTTTGTTTTTCCTCGTAATGTGTTTGTACTAGTTTGTGCAATATGATTACCATATCTTTTTGGTGGCATGCCAAACATCACTCATCTTTTTGCCTCATTGGTGACTTTGGTAATGAACCTGAATGATTGTATAATAATATCTCCTTAAAAATACTATAATGAGCTTATTGCCTTATAAACTATCCTATCCCAGAATAATCCGCATGTTCTCTGATGTTTTCTTTTATTTGACTATAAAACATGCATGTTTTTTCTTCTATTAGATTGGGGGTCATGTTTCTCCAACTATTGTGTGGTTTTGCATGCCTAATGGGTCCCAAGTAATCCATTTAGTTAGTCCTTCCAAACTCTAAGCATCTTGTTGAATGGCACACATCTCTACATGATTGGAGTGAATTTCCTCTATGTGAGAGCTTATCACATGTGCTTCTCATTCTATGCAAGTCCTCATGGTATCTTCATGACTAGTTTCTCCCATTTTCCTTAGGTCTATGGTGGTTATCACCCAACTACCTACCTTCATCATACTTTGACTTCCTAATGTTACAATTGCCAGTATTATCCATTTTGATGAAGTTTTTTGGTCTTTTACCTTTACTAGTGAAACAAGAAAACCTCACTTTCCTCTCTCCTTATACCATCCAGTAGGCCCATGCATAGAAGGTTTTAGCTTTCCATGTGCATGTCATTAATCTAGAAATCTACCCTTAACCTATTGATCTAGAGTAGTAGTTGAGCTATATGACACCCTTACAATTCTTATAAGAGTATATACTTTACTTCTTCAAGGCAAGAGCATGAGAGATCGATAGTTGTAAGAGGTAGCTATTGATCATGCCTCTCCATCAAACATCAATAACTTTATCTAGACTTTATTAATTCATTTAAGCTTTTCAATCCCTTCCTCCATTTAGGGATAATTTATGCCATAGTTTATACCATGGCCCATAACACACATGGTCAGTCATACATGTAGATTTTCAGGTAGCTCTCAAAAGAATACATTGTAAATGGGATAATATAAATGCTCTTTCACCCATTTATTAAAGGATAAACCCCTTAAGATTGGATGATCTTTCACAAAGGTGACCTCTTGTTCAACGAGTAATTTCTTAATATTCTCTAAATATATATGATAAATCAATTTTGAACATCATCTTTAGTCATTGATACAACACATCCTAGCAATGGAACCAAAATGTTAGGGTTTTTCATGCACTTATCTTAAGACTCATGCCACTGGTGCTAACCCTAATAAGTAAGACTATATCACTACACTATTACATCACATGATCGATGCTTGCATGCTCTCTCGAGGCACAAAAAGAGACTACCAAGGTGTGTTAGGTTCATTACAAAAGATAACTAAGTAATGAATCCATTAAATTAATCTTACAAAGCTTATACAATACCATGTAATACAAATTTATGCATATGAATAATTTAATCAAAGTACTAACACATCGAATAATATTGAGCATAAGTAATCCATTAATGAATGACACATATATCTCACAACCACTCCATCTATTCAATAATCTTGCATCATACATCCACATGTACTCATATTACAGTCCAAATTAACAATGTTTAATGGTAGAACATGTAAATAATTCCATAGTTCAATAATAACCAACAACCACCCTAGATATATGTGTAAGGCAATCTTTCATAGACATGAGCACCGCCTCGCTATTACATTTCAACTCATTATTGTTTGGTTTCTACTAACAACTTTATAAAATAGCCAAACACAAATGGATATGTTTGAGTCATTTCCCAAACTACTCTTAAATTCACACTCCTTACTTTACACAACTAACTTCCTAATCTTTGTGCTCCATGATTTTTGTCAACTAACCTTCTATTTTAGGTGTGTGCATGTAATTCCTTATTCTTATCCTCCCACATCAAGCACACCAAGAATTTTGGTGGTTAATGTTCTAATTTTTATGCTCCCTAGTCTTTCAGAGCTTTTGCCATGTTTCATACTTGTTCATTCTTCTTCTAGGTGAAGTGTTTTTGGCCTTACTCAAACCCTTCAAACCTTCATGAACATTTTTAGGTGCCTAGTATATAGTACCTTATATGCTTTTCCTCTACACACTAGTAACCCTTACTAAAATGACACCTTATTTGGTGTAGCACACTTGTCGGCAAAACACTTGCATGTGAATAGCCTTAGCATACTCATCGACAAAGTAATTTTGTGCTACTAACCTTAGCTAAAAACAAGGATCAATAGTTGTGTAGAAGTAAGAGCACATGGATGAAACAAAACCAAAAATGGAGGAGTAGATGAGATATTGGTATAAATGAATTCCAAAACTTTAAAAAATAAATAAAAAACTATGTAAATGAAACGTTTAAAATAGTTACGCAGAAAAAGAAAACAAGAAAAAAACAACATTATATTATAAAAGTCATCTCAACTTATGAGCATCGTAAAAAGGCATACATAAGTACAAAAATCAAATGAAGGGAGAAGATATTCATAGCTTAAATAAGGTGTAGTTACCATAGGCTCAAATGTGAGATAGGCAAATGGATGACTCCTAAGGAAGAGTGGGAAGAGAAGATGTGTGTTTGTTGCACCATAGGGGTAGTAGAAACATATAAACATTTCATCCTTAAATTCCTGACTTACACAAACATCTAAGTGAAGTATATAAAAACATTAGGAGTTGGCTCCATGATAAATTTATTTTAAGAGACTAGGGTAAAATGGTTGGGTAACAATAACCCAAATTAGTAGGAGATAGAACAATCTTCTCGAAGAAAAAATTCAACGCGCGATATCATCATCTTTGTGCGGTTGAGGCCGTTGTAATAGTTTGTAGTGTCATAGACCATTGGGTCTTGTGGACATAATTAAAATAATTTAATCTCATTTCATTTCAATCCTCTCCATGAAATTTATGTTTGTCAACAATCATCAACTATTGTAGGGGTCTTTTCCATCTGATAAGATGTTAACCCTCACCATGGATTTCACGCTTTTAAATAAGCATTGTAAGTGTTTGTTAGGAGGGAGGAGGAATAATGAATTTAATCAGCTAGTTTTGACTTCTCACCCTCTAGCCTCTTACCCCATTGGAAAATTTTATGGTATGTGTAATGCCTTATAAGTCACCCTTGTCTCATAATTCTTATCAGTGTGGGATTAACCCATTTACAACCTAATCATGTGTATGTATTAGTTAGTTTAAGGCTTTCATGATCAATTTTAATTATATCATTGATTTTTTGTGGGATTATTACTCATCTATTTTTAAGTAGTCTCAAGATGAACTTCACGAGTAGTAATTACCCTAATGAAATTTCTTTCCTCATTTATTTTTGGTAATAATCACAATGCAAGGGTTAGCACATAAACATCATAAGTATTTGTTGGTAGGGGGATGAATGATGAATTTAATCAACTACTTGAATTTAATCATATAATATAAAGTATATTATAAATGTAATTATAATATAATTAAGTTTAATTATAGTACAATAGAATTGATTGAATTTAATCACCATTTTTAGATTGAGTAGCATGATTTAGATAAGGATCGACAAAGATTTTAAAATGTTGATTGGGTTGGGCAACTGATTCATTCAAAGTATTGTCGTGTCCTTGTACTCGTATTTAGTTATAGTCTATAAAGTCTTGGATATTATGCTTCATAGTTATGCATCTATCCGTATGATGGCCTTGGAGTTTATGATAATCACATTATGCATTAACATCATGGTTTTTAGGCAGGGTTTGTGAAGATTCCAATTCTCACTTGAGAGGTAAATATGTCATATTTCATTCAAGTAAATGTTTAAGCACATTTTTATGACTCTCACTTAATCATGTTAATTGTATCAACTCTTTTTTTGGGGAAAGGACTATCATATATGGTCGTTGGTTTATCGCATTGACTACATTTTTGACCTCATTCTTAGGTTAGAAAGTATTATCATTATCCTTACCTTTAAATGACAATTTTCCATGATATTTAGCTCTTCTAAATTTAGGGGCATTATTCCTACATTTGAACATATTGGCCTCTAAGAGCTTGATCTCGTCATTTGTCACTATGGGAAAAAGTTCATCAAAATATTGGTAAGAGTTGAAGGCCGCTCGATCTTTAATGGGTTGGAGTAATCTTTGAGAGAATATAATTTGAAATTCACTACCAAATAATTTGTGAGTCATCTTTGTAAGCACGGTTTTAATTTAAACACACACTAACATTCTCATTATCTCCTTATTTAAGTTGGGCAATCTATGAAAATATGATCTTCATAGCAATGTCGATCAATAAATGAGCTAAGAAATTATTAGTCAAATAATGAAAAAATTGTAAGGATCCAAATGGCAAGACATAAAACCTATCAAGAGCATAACCCTTAAGTTTTTTATAGAAGAGATTCATCACTAATTTATCATTATGCATAAATTTGACACACTAACCATATAAATACTTTGTATGGTGCTAAAGATCACCCTTATTGTTGAATAAATCAAAATTAGGAGTTACAAATCTAGTAGGCAAAGAATAAGAAATGATCTCATGAGCCAAAGGATTAATTAATATATCATGTGAATTAACCATATGACTTAGTTTTTTAGACCCCTTGGAAAATAATTAAATCTATTGGTATTGCATAGCATGCACAACTCACATAATATTTCAAATGAGTGTGGCTTCATGGGTTGGAATTGAAGGATTAGAAGGAGCATATGTAGGACTAGAGCTATTAGACTTTTGAGAAACACTATTGATAAGAGAGGAAGGTTTCAAAATATGTTGAGATGGTTGAGGAACTTGAGGATAAATAAAATAAACATTAAGACCAAATTGAGAAGGCAAAGATCGTCTAATATGAGTAGAAGAAACACAAGGCAAAATAATAGCAGAAGAAATTTGGCACATAAGAACATTATTTGGCATGATAGGGGAACCTATAGAAGGTGGATTATTAGAATCATTCAAAGATTTAGGTATTGCCTCTAATGTAGTATTTATGGCCATGGTTTTATTTTGCTCATCTCTTAACATATATCATTGCATCTTTTTCATTAGCACAGTTTAAAATATATTCTCAAAACATTACCCTATCATGATCATTAATAATATTATCATTAAGATCATGTGCATTATCATCAGTTATATTGTCTAATAATTATCCACATGTGTATCAACATAATGAGCATTAACTCTAGTAGCAATTGTCATTTTTTTTTCTAAATAAAATGAACACTTGTCAAACACAACTCAATGAAATCAACTGGTTTAAAATTCAATCTATCACTTCACCTAATAGGGGATTTAGACCTAATCTGTTACGATCCACCCTTATAATAATTTAAATATGCAAAATAAAATGTAGATCAACACGACACAATATATATCGGTGGGCTAAGATGCCAAATATTCGATATATGCATAAATAAAATAATTACCCTTAAGGTAAGGGCAACACCATAAAATACTCCTTTAGGAAGTAATAACTCCACAATGGCACTTTAAGGGGGACAACCTCCGATACCATTCTACCAAATATAAGACTTCACTTTATTGATTAATCGATATCCTTTACAATGATATTCATCTCTTTTATATAGACCTCTATATAACTAACAATAGAGGGGTAACCTCCTAATCTTAATGTAGGCCAACCATTACCCAATGTATTAATTCCACAACTTACTCATTTATCCTAATATACTGGACCCACATAACTAACTAAGGGAGATGTGTGCCACATGTCAGCATCTCCCTCAACCCATATGCATTAATATATCATATCCTTATGTATATAGCATAATCTCCTTAGATGTCATACGATGTAAACATATATAACTTCGAAAAAAGGGTTTGAAACAACTCACAAGAAACTAAGGGTAATGATGTAAAAATAATTACATGCAACCCTAGATAAAAAAAGACCTGTAATAGCAAGGCCTAACTCTAAGAGGGAAGGAAGCATACAAAGAAATGCATGTTTATCAAAACCCTAGGTGGGATCAGATCCGATATGCAATATAAACAATAATCTAACCCTAGAAGGGAAATGAGCATAAACAAATGCGTGTTCACAAAAATGTTTAAATGAAAGTGGTTTAGGTCAATAACACTCCACTAATCATCAAATAAAGGCTGCACATAAAAAATCTAAAATAAATACAATAATATAATGATAAAACATATTTGAATTACACAATAATTGATAGATAAGAATTATTGGAATTGATAGAGGGACTTTGTTAATCAATACTTGATTTTAATTTCTCATTATCTCCATGTTTAAGTTGGGCAATCTATGAAAATGTGATCTTCATAACAATGTTGATCAACAAATGAGCTAAGAAATTATTGGCCAAATAATTAAAAGAGACATAAAACCTATCAAGAGCATAGTCCTTAAGGTTTTTAGAAAAAAGATTCATCACTAGTTTAACATTATGCACAAATTTGAGACATGAAGCATGTAAAGACTTTATGTGGTGATAAAGATCACCCTTATCGTTGAATAAATCAAACTTAGGAATTACAAATCCAACATGCAAAGGATAGGAAAGGATCGCATGAGCTAAAGGATTAAGTAATATGTCATGTGAATTGAGTGTATGACTTAGTTTTTTAGACCCCTTAGAAAACAGTTGAATCCTTTGGTATTGCATAACATGCACAACTTGCATAATAGTGCGAAGGAGTGCGGCTTCATGGGTTGGAATTGAAGGATTAAAAGGAGCATATGTAGATAAGATATATTAGGCACTTGAGAAACATTATCGATAAGAGAGGAAGGTTTTTAATTCTATTGAGATGGTTGAGGAACTTAAGGATAAATAAAAGAAACATTAAGACCAAATTGAGAAGGCAAAGATAATATAATATGAGTAGAAGAAATAAGAGGTAAAATAATAGCAGAAGAAATTTGACACATAAGAAAATTATTTGGCATGAGAGGGGAACCTCTAGAAGGTGGAATATTATAAGCATTCAAAGATTCATCTATTGCCTTTGGTGTAGTCTATGGTTAGGGTTTTATTTTGCTCATATCTTAACACATATATCATTGCATCTATTTCATTGTCACATTTTAAAATATATTCTCAAAATATTGCCCTGTCATGATCATTCATAAAATTATCATTAAGATCATGTGCATTCTCATCATTTATATTGCCTTTGTATCATCCACATGTGTATCAACAAAACGAGCATTAACTTTACTAGCAATTGTCATTCCCCTCCGCACCCCCCCCCCCCCCCAAAAAAAAAAAATAACACAAACACTTGTCAAATGCAACTCAATGAAATCAACTGGTTTGAAATTCAATCTATCACTTCACCTAATAAGGGATTTAGACCTAATATGTTATGATTCACACTTATAATAATTGAAATACACAAAATATTATGTAGATCAACACAACACAATGGATTTTTGTGGGCCAAGATGCCCAGATATTCAATATATGCAGAATTAGAATAACTACCCTTAAGGTAGGGCAACACCATACAATACTCCTTTAGAAATAAATAAATAACTCCACAATAGCACTTTGAGGGGGACAACCTCCAATATCCTTCTACCAAATAGAAGACTCAACACTTTCTTGATTGATTGATATATGTTACAATGAGATTCATGTCCTTTATATAGATCTCTTTATAACTAACAACAAATGGGTAACCTCTTAATCCCAATGTAGGCTGACCATTACCCACTGTACTAATTCCACAAGTTACTCATTTATCCTAATATACCAAACCCAAATAACTTAAAAAGGGGAATGTGTGCCACATGTCAGCAACTCCATCAACCCATATGCATCAATATATCATATCCCTATGTACACATCGTAATATCCTTAGGTGGCATAAGATGTAAACATATATGCCTTGCAAAAAAGGGTTTAAAACAACTCACAAGAAGCTAAAGGTAATGATGTAAAAATAAGTAAATGCAACCCTAGATAAATGAGATCCATAATAGTAAGGCTTAACCTTAAGAGGGAAGGAAGCATACAAAAAAATGCAAGTTTATGGAAACCCTGGGTGGGATCATATCTAATATGCAATATAAACAACAATCTAACCCTAAAGGGAAAATGAGCATGCAAAACAATGTGTGTTCACCAAAATGTTTGGATGAAAGTGGTTTAGGTCAAGAACATTCCACTTATCATCAAAGAAAGGTTGCACATGAAAAATCTAAAGTTAATATAATAATATAATGACAAAACATATCTGAATTACACAATAATTGATAGATAAGAATGTTTGGAATTGATAACGGGACTTTGTTGATCAATACTTGATTTAACTTACTAGTGCACTATTAGAGGCTGAAATTGAGTGAAAATAGACCTGGAAGTAGTCCTATAGCGAACCTAAAAGATTGGTATAGACCAGAGAAGTGCCAAAAAACAACCAAACTCGAATGGCTCAATTTCAACACTAACCAAAATTGTCTAATTGATCTTGGTAGGCTAAGATTTGAACTTGGTCTGAAAGTTCGATCTCAATCATTTGCTTTCAAATTCTATTGAAACTTTACAAGCGTCTTTTTCAATGTCTTTTGACCAGAAACCTCTCTTAGATTGTAAAATTGGGTTCTGGATCTTAAGAGACCTTGCAAGAACATAAAAATGTAGGAGGCACACCCCTTTTCTTAAACAGTCTGACAATCAACACTCATGTAGTCCAACAAACAATCTAGTGTAATATGAAAATCCTGACTACTTCCCTGTGTATGAGATGTAAGTAACGAGTAGACTCTTTAGTCTTTTTCACTAATCCATCAACTTTGGTACAAAGGGTGCATACATTTAAATAAATTAGTATGTGTTAGTAGAATTTGATCCTCCCCCAAATGCATTAACATGCTTGTGTATATATATAGACTTTTTGAATTCAAATTAAGATTGATTGGAACACAAATTGATAATAAAAAGGTGGCAAAGTTGACAAACAAGATACATAAGACCAACAAATCCATAGATAGGGGTTATATGACACACAATGCACTAATGACCAAGATCGAACAATTCAATTTCAAAAACAACCTAAATCAAAGTGTATATCTTAATAGACCAGCCTCAAACCTTAAAAACAGTGATTTGGACATTCTAAGAGCATTAGAGATCGTGCTAAGGTAACCAAATAATCGATTTATATGTTTTCAAACGTTTCAAATTGAATAATGATATTCTTATAGGCCAAAATTAAAATGAACATAAAAATTATTAAGAAAACAAGAGGCAACTAGAAACAATAGAAACCTTATACAAAGAAAAACATGCAATAAGTTATTCGAAACAACCCACAGAAACAAACCCCAAATTACCTTTGTTTCAGAAGAGGAACTTCATTCATTTTAGGCAGCTAGCTAAATATTTTGTTTCCATAGCTCAGAAAAATCCATGGCTGCCTCAAATATCTCTTCCTTTTATCTGCCTTCCCATATATTTCATGCGAGCAACAGTTAATGCAAGACCTTTCACGAGTATTTTTCAAACCCAACCCCTCTTTTCTTTTTCTTTTTTCTTTCATTTTTTCTATTTTTCCGTGTTTGAATCAACAATGGATGATCTTCTACCATATGCATTCAATAATAATAATAATAATAATAATAATAATAATAATAATAATAATAATAATAATAATAATAAAACCTTGTTGTTACACGTTATCCAATCACAGGTCACGAGTTCAATCCCCATTGTAGCCAAAATATCTTAAACCGTAAACCCTAACGTCAATCTTATTTGACTACTAGCGTTCAGAAGAAAGAAGATTTTTAATTTTTTTGAATTTAAGGGTCTTGGTTAGGTTGGACTGCATAATCAATACAACACAACCTTTAATGTGATGGAAGGTAAGTTTGGATTACATTCTTAAGATTTGTGAACATTTACATTTTATTCTTATATCTGATTATGCATATCCATCAAAGTTAGGAGCTGTCTTTTCACTGTGGGGGATTTTAACACTGTTATGAGTGTCTCACATTACCATTACATCACAATCCCTTCAACAGCGACTAGAGAGATTTTTAAGAACACGCATACATATTTTGTTTGATTTAATAAGTTCCCCTGTTTTTTGAACAACCTTCGACTTACATGCCATGACAAATAGGTATATTTCTTCCATCAAAATCATCTTGGACTTAGCACCCGTCCTTGAGCATTACACCAGTGTCTCAATCCTCACCTCGTGTCTATAGAAATCATTCGCTGCCTTATGATGGTGGGGGGATTTGAACCTGGTTAATGCTCTTATGAGTGTCTGCCTTTAGCATTACACTACAACCCCTTGGATGGTTTCTAGGGATCATTTTTTCCCAGATAATTAATTGCTTTTGACTGGGGATTTGAACCTAGTAAGTGCTCTTACGAGTGCCTACCTTTAGCATTACACTACAACCCCTTGGATGGTTTTTAGGGATCATTTTTTTTCAGACAATTAATTGCTTTTGATTGGAGCTACGCTACAAACCGGATCTGGACATAATAGAGGGCCCGGTCCCCGAAAACCACCAAGTCAACGCAAATGGTCACCACCGGCCATTGAAACCACGGAGTCAACTTAAACTGCTACCTCCGACCTACAAGCACCCAACGAAAT
This sequence comes from Torreya grandis, assembly GCA_037957365.1. Lineage (NCBI taxonomy): Eukaryota > Viridiplantae > Streptophyta > Pinopsida > Cupressales > Taxaceae > Torreya > Torreya grandis. The sequence continues at coordinate 2,663,779 of JARHVA010000819.1, read as the reverse complement.
TCGAACTTGGGTGGGGCTAGGCACAACTAACCTACTTACCAAACCATCTACATCTCTTTGACAATTTTTTTGATTTAGTAAATTCCCTTTTTTTGGGGGGCAAACATTGGCTTTGATGCCTTGACCAAGGGGTGTCTCTTCGTCAATGTCATCAAGGACCAAAATCCCATTCCCCTCTGTTGGCATATGCTGAACCCAGCTTGTTAGATGCAGTAATTGTATCCATATTGAAGTCTTTATCATTACTCCTAGCGTTTGAACCTAGGGTTCCACTTTAAAAGCCCATTTCCTTTTACTACTCGAGCTCAGCCCATTCGACTTGAAGCAGAAGTAGTTTAGAAATCCTGATAATTCTTTTTTAATATTGATTTTTTTGATGTCTTACATTTGATTACAATCTAAATATATTTTTTCAGTTTCTTTAATGATTTTACGTTTTCTTATTAAAAAAAATTGGCAAACTCCTATAGCAATGAAATAATGTTAAGCATATATGTGAATATTTATTTCGAAACAGTGATTGATATATGGGAGAAATCACAAAAATAGCCAATTGGAAAATATTAGCTGCTGAAATGGTCACCAGCATATTTAATTTAGAATGGTTTACATTTGTTTATTTTTGTTGTTAGTGTTTAGCATTTATTTTAGTCAGCTTAGCTTTGCATTTCTCTATCAATTTATTTGGTTTTAAACTGCTACGATACTTCAAACAGACCCAAAAGGGCAATTGAACGGTAACGATTTATAAGTTTGCATTTCTCTATCAATTTATTTGGTTTTAAACTGCTACCATACTTCAAACAGACCCAAAAGGGCAATTGAACGGTAACGATTTATAAGTTCTTTTGTTGACCTTGTATAATTAGTAATTTAGTTGTGTATTTGGATTGTACATTGTTATAGATAGTGCACTGTATTGTTGAAGTAGGTATTCCATCTTCAATCTGATTTATGGGGAGAGTATGCCCCCCTATACTTGCAGCTAATGGTGGAAATCAGTATTTAGATAAAATTAAAGAAAATGTAGTTGGTTAGATAGGTGCTCGTGTTTATCCCATGATGGTTAATTTGATAAGATGTAAGACTTTTTTCATTATTTATTTTATTAATTTTGTGTTAGTGGGTTTTATTTACTTGGTAATTTTTGGATGGGGTTACAGGGCACTTTTAATGTGGTGTGGGGTAAACTTGGACCACATTCTTAAAATTTGGGAACAAGAGTTGATTGTACCTCGTTACTGTAAAGCTACAATCTTGCCATATCTCTGCTGGAGTTATGGACTGCCTTATTGTTGTAGTAGATTTGAACTTGGGTGATGCTATTTTGAGTGCCCCTCTATAATCACTGCACCACAACTCCCTGGACTGGTACTTGTAGTTTTTATTAGTAGGCTGGAAGCGCCTTTATCTTAGAAGCCACGATTGAGGGGGCAAATATTTTTAAATCTCTTCATTGGTCCCACAGAATGCTTGGTCCCCTGAACATTATTAAAATCATTCATTCATTCATTCATTGGGCTCTTGGCCCATTGAACTAACCAAAACTTCTAGAATAAACAAATTTCTTGAGATCTACGCTTATTGGGATTGAACTTGGATTTTTTTAGTGACAACCCCCATATCAACCACACCACAACCAGAAGAACCAATTTAATTAGACTTACTTACATTTTATTAGTTTTCTTTATGTTTTCAAGACCAGTGCCATCAAGGCTGGTTTTTTTTGTTACGATATATATGTCTTAATTATGTAAATATTGTTCTTTTCAGGATTAAAAACACTATTTTCTTTTTTTTGGCATATTAACATATCCAGCTCTTCAAAGGAGTCTTAGGAGAAGTCCATATGCCCATCTGACTGTAATTTATGAATCGGTCCATATTTTGTTGATACTCAGTTGTATTTGTATTTCATCAATCAAGCTGTAATGTCAGAATAGCATTTTGGTTGATTTATACTTTTCTGTAGCTTTTTTGTCAATAAATCGTTATGAATTTGAGTGGCCAGATGGCTGCTTTTCTGTCTTTTGGCATGGATGGTTGTCATGTGGCTAGCTAATTTTCTCTCGTTAAGAGTGCGTCTGAGTTCTTTCTATTCTTTCTGGGGATGCTTAGGAGATATTAGAGCTGGTTGACCAGATTAATTTGTGACAGTCCTGTTGTTGTGCTAAGACATTTTCTTTCAATGAAGATGCAAAGAATGATGTTTAAACACATTTTCATAAAATATTGAACCGTTCTAATGCAATGATTTGTTTAGCAGTCCCGTTTTTATGGCGGGGAAGGCATCTTCCCTATTCAAAAGAAATAGATCGATCAGGTGCATTGTTGCTGAATCCGTAGAGAATACTGGTATGCTTTGCGTCCCATATGCCTAATGGTTTATTGGCAGTTGCTCTGTTTTCTTTGTTGCTTGTTGAATATCTACACATCACAGAGGCATGGCCTGTTACTTAAGAATTTATTTGCGTTATTTAGTTAATTATGGTACAAAATGAAATTGTGGTGACCAATTAAGCGTTTAGATGCGGGCAGCAGTATAAATTTAGCCTTAACAGTTTCATTAATCAAGGCCATTGCTGTGAATTTCCGCAGTTTGTGCTTGTCTAGGTAACTTCTTCACATCTTGTAGACTTGTCAGAATAGTATGGACCAGAGTTGCAGGAAGCGTCATACAATGTTTCGCCATTTCCATTTTGAAAACAGAAATGAAAATGTGCCCTGGAAACATTTTGGAAACATCCTACAATGCCAGTGTGATCTGGAAACATCCCAGAAATGTCCAGGGTGCTTCTGGATTCTCTTTGGTTTTTCCAAGGTTTTTTTAATCTTTTTATGCCCAACAATTGAAAAGCATATGTATTTTCTTTTATATATATATTTTACATGTCTTTTAATCTTTTTGTATGGACGTTTCGGTGCCTTTTCATACCTGGGATTTCTGGAAAATAAGCGTTTCCAGTTTCCAGTTCCCTTTCCCTTTCCTGTTAACTTAAGTATGGACATATGTTCTGATAAGTAACTGTAGTTTCATTGCCAAAATGTGTGTGGGGCACAGCACACTGTGGTTCCCTTTTCTCTTTGTTCTACATCAATCCCAGGTAAATGTGAATTTTCTTTTGACAGTCGCAAGAATTGTCTTATTTAATGATTTTTATTTTTTTATAATTTCACTATGAACTTAACATTCATTAAGAAAGACACAAAGTGTTTGCTAATATTTTATAATCAAAAAAAGTTTAATGGATGATATTGATTTGTTGCAGTTTACCCGACAAAGATACCCTGCAATGCTAATATTGCCAAATTACAAGCAGGATGTCTTTTTCTAGAGGTGAGATTTCAATCTTTTATGAAGGTTACATGCTAATGCTTTTCCCTTATGTTATCACGAGCAATAGGGCCAACTGCTTGGAGAGCTAACTACAATAATTTGGTTGTTTGCCACTGAAGATGGGTAATAAATAATAATAATTGTATGTTTTAAAACATAGCGAAAGGTTCCTTTTGCTTTCAAAATTTTGATGCAGATTTTTCGTGCTTGGTATTTTCATGAAGAATTTAGAAATCCATATACTTTCATACTGCTTATGACCCTCCTTTTTCTTGTTTGTGATAGGGAATTTTCAAACCTCCATTCTTATCTGTTATAGCTTAATCAAACCATATTTACTATTGAATGAATGTTATGTGCTTTTCCCAGCCAAATACCTGCACACAATGATAAACATGAAGACAATATTGAAGTGTAAGATATTTCAAGAAGAAACCCTGAAGGACTAGTGTGGAGGTGGCCATCACCAAACCACATCTGAAAATACGTGTCCTCGATTGTCATTGCCACAAAGACGTCACTTATCTGGGATTCCAACCAACTTGTCTTTTTGACAAGATTCTACTAGCAATCCATAAACAAATCAATATACAAAGTAACAATGCTTAATACAGAGCTTGCCTCTCCACCTTGGAACAAGGAGGCTCAAGATTAGAGCCTGGTCCATCTCGGACAAGGTTTCTTAACACTAGAGCTTGGTCCATCCCAGAGAAAGAGGCTCAATGCTAGTCTGGTCTATCTCAGGCAAGGATATTAATATTCAATCTCAAAAAAATAGAGCAGCATTAAGTGATTGTTAAACACCAAATTTCATTGCATTTAGTATAAGCAGCACAACGATTATAACAGTCAACATTTAAAGAGCATTTAATACAATCAAAATTTAATCAACAGCTAAAAATAAAACAATAAACTTACCTTCTAGATGTCACAGGAGACTTCGCTGATGCCAGTGGTCAAACACAAACATAAGGTTTTATAGCCTTTATGGTTTATAACATTAAACTTGTTTATATTTCAGTCAACAGATTGCCATAATGATGACTTGGGCTCAAGCCCCATTGGGCAAACACCGTCTTAAGCAACCGTAGCAGTGTAGGCCAATCTAGATGAGAGGTGCAAGTCCGAAGTAAATTTTGGAGGAATAGATAGGCCATGCGACACGCTTTCTAAGCAAAGCTGTGTTCTGATGGTGCATTCCCCATGCATAGATAAGATTTTGGCTGAGAGTATTTGCCAATTTACTGATAAAAAATAAAAATTTCAGTGAAAACAGTCAAAGTTAGCAGTCAAACTGCCTTTTTGATGCTAGATATTAAATTGTTGATGTCAGTAATCAACAATGGCCAAATAATAGTCAGACTAGCCCTACTTTACCTTGCTGATGTCACTAACTTGCTTGTTGACATCACTGCAACAATCCAAGGCAGAATCTCTTATATACCACATTTCCCTTTGCTGATCCCAAGACAAGAAAGTGATGTATGATTGGTGAATTTATGATGAAAATGAGGTCATTTATTTATGTTCTTATTGATTGCATTTATTATCTTTGCCATTGCTAACAGATCAGGCTATTCTGCATTATTTGGCCTACCCATGCTGACAGGCATACCCACTCAGCATTATTAGGGGACATAGCAAAGGATGTTCTCCCAAAAAAGGGGACATTCTTGCCGTTAGAGAACATCCAAAAGGCCTGCCCCGTCAAGTAACTCCTGAACATCTGCCTCCCAAACGAAAAAGAAAACAAAAAAACTGTCTTTAAGAAATTATTTTTTGTGTTCTAGTGGGGTCTGACCTGCCTCAAATGTTAAAATGCTCAAAAACCCTACCTGTGCATCCATGTTTTATTAGTTCGTAGAGGGCTCTCTGTCAGTTTTTTCTGTAAATTTCTTTGCATGAATTTGAAATGTTGTTGATGAGTTGTAGGACTGATTAGGGCCATAATAGGATTCTAGCTATGTTAACTTTGCATATACGTTCTCGCTTTTTGGCTGATTGACTTTTCTGCTGTCTCGGACAAGCTTCGTGAATTGTTAATTGTATTAATATTGCTTAATTATCATGAGGAGATTGTTTGCTACACTCTTGTTAATATTCATATATTTGAGTCAGAATTGTATTGGAGATCAAATTAACACTTCAATGTTCAAATCAGATTGCAAGAAGAGGTTCAGCACACATGCAAAAGTATCCAGATGCAAAAATCGCTGCTCTTGGGATTGGAGATACCACTGAACCTATTCCAAAAGTTACCATTTTGGCAGTGGCACAAGTCCCTCTTTTCTAGCCACAAATTACAGCAATATCTGTTAACGGTGCTTGGCCCTTTTTCTTTGGGAGGTTGTTACCATTCAACGCATGTCCCTGCAGGGAGCCCCTGGGTTGATCACTTCATTCATTCAGCCCCTCACGGAGGTTGGTGGCATTAAGAACCCTTTGGACATTGTTGCTTCACACTTTGAATGGGGTAGGTCAGTAAGGCGGTGCACATCTCTGCACAACACTACTCCTAAGGTACCCTAGTACACTAGCTCTTAGCGACAGGGATCTACTCCCACTTAACGTCATGGATTTGCTCCTCAGCATCGTGGATCTGCTTCTTCCTGATTGCGTCTTGAGTTGCGGAGGCAAGCACACATTACAAGTTTCTTTGCTGCCACAGGTTCTTCTTCAGACTTGGATGTTAGGAGGCATTCTATGGGGAGTGCTTTGCTTCCTCCTAGGATTACCCAACATGTCCCCCTCAACCCTAGACACTCCCCAAGGAGTGTTATCAGATCCTACATTGACCCATTCACAGTGATAGATGACACAAATAATTTATCTATCCCAGGCATGGTTGGAGATATTTGATGAGACTACCATCCAGTCTTTTTGAATTTTGACATTCATCCGCCAATGCTCTTTGGGGGTTCTTACTCCCCCCACATGGCTATTTGTATTGTTACACTACCCACATGGGTTGAGGGATTTTCCTGATTTGGACTTACCACATGTTTACTTTCAATGCTTTTTTTCTTCTTCATTTATTTAGTTAGTCGTTGTTCCTGGGGTCCTTTTACCCGAGCTCCTTCTATTGAAACTGGGTGTATTCTCGAGTCCCATTGACCTAATTTTGGTCATTCGTGTAAATTAATATATTTTATTTTTCTTTCTTTTATTTCTTTTCTATAAGGTAAATAGCAATGCTCTTGAGATAGTGAATGCATATTTTTATATAGAAAGGTAAGATACTATTTTGCCAGAAGTAGTATCTTAACTTTAAAAATATGCAGAGTGCTTTAGCTTCTGGAATCTCCTGGATATAACCATTTCACATAGATGCTATCATAGAATTTCGCTATCTCATTTCTTTTTGAATTTCATGAAGCAGCAAATATTTTCAGCCACCAATCTATATTACTTGAGATTATTCTGCATAGTAAATGATTGACATTTGAGTTGGGCATAATGTGTATGCAGAATGTGCCAAATCTTTGCACAAAAATATTAGAATGCAATTTGCATTGGGAGACGACTTTTTGACTTTATTCTTAAAGCTTGCATTGTTATCTTCCATTGAATTGTATATCTAACAAAAGAGAAACATTCATATAGCTTTCAGAAAGTAAAATTACAACTTTATGAACACTCTGGAGATGTATCGGTGAAAGACTGTTATACACAAGCAAAATAAGGGCAACGTGGCCATCTCCAACAAAATTAACCTAGAACATCCTGGTACTGAGAACAATCATTCTAAAAAGTATGCCAGATGCAGAATAGATGTAACCACCCGCTTGAGCATATCCTATGCCTACTTGATAAGCATGTTCTCATTTCATTGTTTCAAATCATTTTGAAACCCATGTGAGGACTATTTGTACGGATAAGATGTGATCTAGAAACCTAGAAGATTCTGCAAGGCAGAGTTGATCCTTATGTATGTGGGACTACCACATTTCATGTAGAACTTTCCCATATTAGGACATTTGTTCCTGAAGGCCATTTTTAGGCATGAATGGTAAAATACTGTTTCAATTCGTCATTCTTTTGTAGTTGTTCTTTCCACTACGTGTGATGTTTTTTCCATGAATTTTTCTGCAAGGTCCAATGTTTCACTTTATAAATATTTTATTTGGAATTATACATAGAAACAACACAATTTTCCCATGTGTGGAAAGCTAGCTTATTTTGTCATTCAACAAAAATAGCCGAGGTTTTTTTTGCTAAAATCTTTTGGGAGTTCTGAAAGTAGTATCATATATTTGTTATGATAAATTCCTTCTGGTCACTATTTTTTGTTCCTCTCTGATGGATTATGCAAGTTTGTTTGTGATTAGAGGTTGCATGGAAAATCCGTTATGGTATTGCTATTGTTAATATATTCACAATCTTGAACCCTAGTAATTTGGCACTCTACTGATGAACTTGCAGCCTGCAAGAGCCTTATTGACAACAGACGGTTATAGTGGCTATGGAGCAAAGTAAGGTGAAAAGGTACGGAGTATGTTCATCATGGGCTTATGGTATCTCTAACTACAAATTCATTTGCAAATTTGTCTAGTGTATTTTCCATGTTTGTTGATATTCACTTTATGTAATCCCTTGATGTTTTTATATTATTTGTGAAACATTTTGTGTTCAAACTTAATGCTATTTACAATAGTATCAAAAATCTTTTGGGGGAAAAAATCATTTTTTTCAAAAGTACAAGTGTTTTTAAAAAAATTGAGATTAATCGGGAAAACTTAAAACCTTCGAAAAAAGAGGATTTTTTTTTTTTTTTTTTTTCAATAAATTTAAAAGCATTTCCATTGCATAGAGCAACATATTAAGTATTTCATTTGCATAGAGAATAGATACATATTATGAGGGAGATAAATGAGATTGTACGTCTTCAAAATCAGCCAACTTTTTTTTTTCATTGTTTTCGATCACCTTTTTCAAGCAAAAAGAGAAAAACTGCCCTATAACGGTCATTTTTTAACATACTCCTTCAATAGCAAGATTATACACACTCCTCCCATCCTCTTGTCTATCAATATAGGTTACACCTCTCATTGTCACAAGAACTAGTCTTTCTTAATAATTCTTCCATAAGAAGGTTGAATAGAGCTAATTGCCCTACTAACTTATATATTTAAATATATCTATCTAAAAAACAACAAGATATATCAAACTTGAGTTTCCTATATTGGATTGTCTCGTAGTTTTGTCCATTGAACGATTATTTTCTATTGATTAACGACTCCATCACCCTCTCCAAAAATTTCCCACTAACTGATGATAGGTGGCTTCAATCTAGTTGTACCATTACATTGCGCTTCAAAATATGTTTTTCTAGACAATAAATATGCTTTAAACTTCATCATATACCCTCGATATCACAATTTTCCGATCGCCTCCTCCTAGGGATCACATGATTGGGATTTGAAACTCATACCCAAGTTAACCAAGGGTAAAAAGATTGTAAAATGGTCACAATTCTTCAAATCCTTGGCAATGTTAATAAGTAGACTTTTTGTGTGAAATTAACAAGATACCAAACTGGTAAAGTGTGACATTTTTCCCCCTGTTACCAAGTTATCTAAATTGGTAAATGGTTTTGAAAGATCTAAACCTCGACATCCTCTAAAGAAAATAATACTTCAGAGAATTTGTTAAAGTTTTCTAATTTAGAAGTGACAGTGATTTGTTTGCCCAACAATTAAGATGGTTTTATGTTCTTTTTTTTCCCGAAGTCCTACATTAACATTCCCCTCCTCTTAAAAGCATACCATGAAACCCTAAGCAAAAAGTCGATAAGCCAAGGTAATAACTTGGGGGAAGTGCGTTGGAGAGAGAGCGAAGGTGCACAAGATTGAATTTGAGTGAGCCAAACAATTTGCAACCATACGAGGACCCAAGCTGTGGAGCTTGTGACAAACAAACAATGGTAGTTGATGTTGCATAGAGCTTGCGAATAATCCATATGGTCAAGATTAAGACCATGTACTCATTTATGGAATTGAAGAATTGGTTAAAGACCCTGTACGCATATTTGGTAACCCTAACCCCTTGCAAATTGCATATAAATCATGATTTTATAGATTGATAAATAGTGATTTCTATATTAAATGAAATTTTTGGTGATTTTTAATGATTTTTTGCGATTTTTACCAAGTTTGACTCTATGAATCGTCATTTTCAGGTTTGAAAAAAATGTTTTTGGTCACATACGATGATTTTCTCGTGTTTAAAACATGATTTTGGTAAGCATGCTACTTACAAACACGAAACTATTGTCAACTTTTGAAATTTTAAAATTTGAAATACATAATTATTTTGCTAGATGTGTGCGCAAATCAGTGTCTAGTAGGTTTATGTCAGTTTAAGATTGCCCAAGCTAAACATAAGAGAGCTAATTTTTGAACCTTTGAAGTGCATGTATTAGGAGTGCGTGCTATCTGAAGCTCAATTTTATAGTCATCTATTGCATTGTAATATTTGTCATGGATCAGGGTTTTGAGGGCATAATTATGTGGTTTGAAAGTGCATATGAATGTGCTCAACAGAGGTTTGTCATGTGCTTGAATCTTGTCTTAATGTGAGTTGTGAGTGCAGTTATTATTTAGCACAACTATCTTGTTTTTTAAAAGGCACAGGTTTAGAGTGCAAAATTTGAGCTCAACATTTACTATATGTACCATTTGGAATATTTATATCCTCTAGGGCATGATTATTTGGAGTGCAAATAATTGTGATGGTTTTATTATATTTGTCATTATGATGGTTTTATTGTTTTTTACGAGGCTCTTAGTGGTAAAAAATATTTGATTTGTGTTATAATCTAGATTGAGGGTTGTGTTTGAATTCACAATACTTTATATTGAGTATTGTTCATGGGAACGAGTGAGGAATTTAAGTGCATGATGTGTATTTGATCAAGCACAATCATTTTTATAGGGTGTGATCACAATTCTAGACATCAAGAGGATAGTAAAAATGATAACATAACTCCCAGATCTCTAGCATAGACACCATCAACACAAAGTATTTAGACAAGAGAGAGACTCACCAATAAAGACACAATGTATTAATCATTATACAATGTTTGTTTGCAACCATCGATGATTGCACTATAACAGGGATCTCTAAAAGACTACATCTCCATTAGCTCAGGGAATGACTTTAAATTTCATTATCAACAGAGAGGAAGAGAATTTCAATATAAATAGAGAGGAAGAGGATTTCGAAAAGGATGAGTTTATGGTGGTGCTAGAGGGTGGTTTCTAAACCAACTCAGATCTTATGTTTGTTATAGATGTGGAGGACATAAAGCATGAGTGTCCTCATTATCATGGACAAGAAAGGAGGCAAGAGGACCGCCCAAGAGTAAACCTAGTTGAAGCTGAGACAGAAGAGCAAACTATTGAAGTTGCTGTAATAAATGTTGGAGAAAATCTTATGATGAGGAGAAAATAATAGGTGCAAAACAAAGAAGGTGGTGATGTATGGCTGCAAACAAATGTTTTTCGGACAAGATACACTTCAGGAGGAAAGGTATGTAAAGTGATTATTGATGGAGGTAGTTGTGAGAACATGGTGTCTAAAGAGATGATAGAGAAACTAGGATTGCAATGTGAAAAGTATCTAAATCCCTAGAGGATTTCATGGTTTAAAAAGGCAAATGAAGTTACTGTAGACAAACGGTGTTTGAGTTTTCTATAGGAAAAACTTATAAAGATGAGTTATGGTGTGATGTTATACATGTGGATCCATGCCATGTATTATTGGAAAAACTGTGGCAATATGATAGGAGAGTAACTCATGATGGATCAAAGAACACCTACACCTTTCTGAAAGATGGTACAAAGGTAGTATTACCGCCTCTTAAGAAAGAAGGGCTAGCAGAAAGCATGTTGTCCATAACAGAACTTCTCAAAGACATGAGGATGACAAGTTTTTATGGATTGATAACAAAGAATTCATGTGAAGAGCCTAAATCAATTTTGTAAAATAACAAAGAAGAAGAGGGTAGTCATGTAGAGTTAAAGGATGAGGAAGAAGAACAATTGACAGTTGATGAAGAAAGCTTTGAGAAGCCCAAGATTGAAATGGAGCAAGCTTGAAGCATGGTGAAGGATGAGTTGGAGCAACCGAGATTAAGATTGTATGTTGTGTGTGATGAAGAACCTAAGGTTGTAGGTGTGGAGAGTGAGTTCATTAATCTTACCAATTTGAAGAAGTGGTTGTTGACCCAAGCATGTGAAAAAGAAGCTGATGTTGTTGAGATGGAGAGATTGCAAACAATGAAAGAAGAAAAAGGTAAATATTTTCCTTGAAGTGACTCTTGATGTTATGGGCTATCATTTGGATACCCTAGTGTATGTTGATTTAGTTATGCTGGGAATGAGAGTGAGACATGAGACTGCAGCCATGAAAGAGCAACTACAATTAGTGATTTGTCATGATGTGAGTGATCCAACAGTTGGTTGGATAATGCATAAACAAAGTCAAGTAATATGTAGGAGGAGGTGGTCGGTCTATGGTGGGTCAAATCCTACAAATGAGATAGATTATGATGAATCAAATATCACAAAGAGTGAAAGAGAGAGTATAAATGAGTAGAGAACATGTTTGGATCCAACTTGTAGGAGTTGACAATAGTGCATGAAAAGTAATAACTTTTAGCTATTTTTTTTGGTATATTGAACGGAAATGCCATGGTCATTACACTTCATGATCAAAATAGTAGTACTACCACTTATCCTATACATTAGAAAACTTCAAGTGTCTGATACAAGAGAATTCAAGGGTTCATGTAGTCTTATATCAACAAAAAAAAAATAGAGTGGTGTGGTCTGTTTTCATCTTGCAAATGTTTGAAGAATAATCAAAATAACTTGCAGAACTGAGTTATTCTCAACCAGAGGAGGATGATGTGGAAACACTATTCACATTAGTGAGGTGTCATAAACACTATTTCTATTAACTAAGTGGCATGGGGCATCACGTTCTTTCAAGGCACATAAAAGACTTGATTTTGACTACTATGATAGAAGTGACACGCAATTTCATGTGGGACCAATGATAATGGGCTTGATATTTGTCAAAAAGAGATCCACTAATATTTCTTGGATGTATATGCAAGTGAGAGACAAATATTACTATTATGATTGACCACCTATGTGGATTGAAATACCATTTGAGTTGCATATGTTGTAAGCTCTCAATTTAAAGTGGAGCACTTGGAGAAGACCTACATCATGAATCATTATTCCTTCCATGAGAAGGATGACATATTTCTTTTTGGAGATTGTCTTTTATTTTTTATCTTATTCTCTTTAAGTAAAGAATGTTTGTATTTTATCTTTATTCTTTCCAAGTGAAGGAAGACACATTTCTTTGGTGGCTAGATGTTTTCACATACTTTGAGTTATTGGTGGTTTTTCTATATAAAGATTTAAGATCTTTGTGTAATGGAGATATTGACTTGTATGAATATATAAAATGTGAGTTGTGAGTTTCATCTAGTTTTGGCAATTGTCCATGTCTATGGTTTCATTATTTGTTTAAATAATCCTGTGAGTACATCATTTGAGAGGCTCTAATATTAAATGATGTACTCTCACATAATTGTTTAAGCAAATAATGACACCATAGGCATGAACAATTTAATGAAATTACTTCAAGAATAAAGTATAATAGCAGAAGTATGATCGAAATATATCCAAATATATGATAATAGATAAGCCACTTCGAGGGGGCAACCTCCACAAGCTTCAATAAGAGCATAATTCACCATATGATTCTAAACAATTACCCACTACCTCTTATATATAGTCTATTTAGGCCATGGTTACTCCATAGGCCGACCTACTAACCAAATGAATGCATAGAGAAATGTGAAATAGCATCAAAGAGGGATAAGTAAGCCACAAGTCGGCTATTCCTATCCTCATACATGCGATAGGATAGGGCCGTAGCATGCCCTTCCCCTTCAAACCAACGTTGTCCTCAACATTGAACAACTCTGGATGTTGTTGCAGAAAATCTTCACCTTCCCAAGTTGCATCTTCACTACTCAGGTTCTTCCACTTGATCAGATATTCCCTAATCTCTCTGGTTCTCAACCTCTTAGTACGTGTTTGGAGGATCTTCTCTAGTTCCAAAATGACTCATCCTTCTTCATCTAGTTTTGGGAGTTCTATTTGGGCTGAAACTGTCTGTCCAATGACCTTCTTCAAACATGAAACATGAAATACTGGGTGTATGCGAGATGAATGAGGTAACTTGAGCTTATAAGCCGCACTTCTAATTTTTTGCAGAACCTATAAGGGCCATAATACTTAGGAGCAAGTTTGTTGTCCTTTTTCTGTTGCTTCAAGGACATCTACTTATAAGGCTACAAACGTACAAATATCCAGTCACCCACCTCAAAATTTTGCTCACTACGGTGTTGATTTGCTTGTTGCTTCATCCTGTTTTGTGTCAAGGCCAAATTCTCTCTCAAACTAGCCAAAACCTCTTGTTGATGTTGAATGTGCTCCTCCACATTTTGAACCTTGGTTTGCACCTTTAATGAAGAAGTGATGGAACGTGGATGGTAACCATATAGTGCTAGAAATGGAGACATTTTAGAAGAGGTATGGAAAGATGTGTTATACCACCATTCTGCAAGTGGTAGCCATTTAACCCAATGTTCCTATTTATCTTATACAAAACAACGAAGATACCCCTCTAAACATTTGTTGACCACTTCTGTTTGTCTGTCAGATTGGGGGTGGTAAGATGAGCTTTGAGCTAGCTGAGTACCCAAACAAGAAAATAGTTCAGTCCAGAAATTACTAGTGAAAATAGGATCACGATCACTTACAATTTTTTTGGGGGTTCCGTGTAATTTTAGAATTGCGTCTAGAAAAATATATGATACTGTACTCGCTGAAAATGGGTGTGAGAGAGCACAAAAATGGGCATATTTTGTAAGCTTATCCACAATGACCAAGATAACATTCTTACCTTCAGAACAAGGCAACCATGTGATGAAATCCATGAAAACCTCCTCCCACCTTTGACTAGGAATTGATAATGGTTGTAACAGACCTGGGGTCTTAACTGTCTCAACTTTATTCTGTTGGCATATCAAGCATTCTGCCACAAAATTTTGTACATCTCCATTGAGTCCTTCCCAAAATAATTCTTTCTTAATTTTGTGATATGTTTTCAAGAACCCTGAGTGTCCCCCAATTGGAGATGCATGCAACTCCGCAATAATCTTATGCTTAAGCTCTGAATTTTTGCACAAGTATAACCTACCCTTATACCATAGGACATTACCTTTCCATTCAAATTTGTCGGAGGCTAAAGTACCTTGCTGGAGATTTTGAATCAGAACCTGTGTATCCTTGTCTTGCTCCCATTCTAATCTAGCTTCATCCACCCAATCTGCTTGCAATATGGATATTGCACAAAGTAATGCTTCTGTGGATGTATCACGTCTGGATAGTGCATCTGCTACTACATTATCTTTACCTTTCTTATAAATGATTTCAAAATCATAACCCAACATTTTTGTTACCCACTTTTGTTGTTCCTCAGATGATAATCTTTGCTCCAAAAAGTATTTGAGACTATCATGATCAGTTTTCACGTTAAAGTGTCTACCCATCAGATAGGGCCTCCATTGTTTAACTGCATGAAGAATAGCCATCATTTCTTTCTCATAAACACATTTTTGTAGATTCTTACCTTTGAATTGACGACTCTCAAATGCAATGGGTCTTCCTTCCTGCATTAGTACCACTCCCAACCTAGATCTAGAAGCATCACATTCAAAAGTGAATGTCTTTGAAAAGTCTAGAGTAGACAAAACTGGAGTGGTGCACATAGCTACTTTTAGTTTCTCAAATGCTTTGGTGGTGGTATCATTCCAATGGAAAGCATCCTTCTTTAGCAATGAGCTGCTATGTTGCCATAACCTTTCACAAATCTTCGGTAGTAACCTGTTAGTCCTAGGAACCCTCTGAGGTTTTTGAGAGTTTTTGGCATGGGCCATTCCATCATAGCGTTGATCTTCTGGGGATCAACTTTGGCACCTTCATGGGAAACAATGTGACCTAGGTACTCTACCTCTTGTACTCCAAAAGCACATTTGGATGGCTTCGCATAAAGTTGATGCTTCTCCAAAACTATCAACACCTATTTAACATGTTGCAGATGTGCTTCCCATGTCTAACTATAAATTAATATGTCATCAAAGAAAACCAACACAAACTTCCTTAAAAAAGGCCTAAAAACAGTGTTCATCAAGCTCTGAAAAGTAGATGGTACATTTGTAAGACCAAAGGGCATTACCAAAAACTCATAATGGCCCTCATGTGTTCTAAAATCAATTTTATGAACATCTTCATCCTTGATTCTAATTTGATGGTACCCTGAGTGAAGGTCTAATTTTGTGAAATAATTAGCACCATGCAACTCATCAAGTAAATCATCAATTACGAGAATAGGAAACTTATCTTTTATGGTGTACTTGTTAAGTTCCCTATAATCCGGGCACATTCTCCATGTGTCATCCTTCTTTCGCACCATGACCACTGGTGATGAATATGCACTTTGGCTATGCCTGATGATCCCTGCCTCCAACATCTCATGGACCATTTTTTTTATTTCACTCTTTTGTGCATATGGATATCTATATGGTCTGATATTTGGTGGTTGACTCCCTGGAAGTAGTTGAATGGCATGATCATGTTCTCTTTTTGCTGGTAGTCCTTTTGGCATGGCCCCAAAAATATATGGGTGGTCATCAAGAATCATCTGTAGATCAGGATGTGTATATGCGTGTGTGGGTTGAACTTCTATGGAACATAATCGTGAAATAATTCCCTCTGCCCCCTTTTTTAGTATCTTGATCATCTGATGTGAACTAACCAATTGTGGAGATTTTGTCTGTAATCCACGTAGTTCAATTTTCCTACCTTAAGAATGAAAGTGCATGAATAGTTCTTGGAAGTTCATCTCAATGGTACCCAAGGTTGTGAGCCATTGGACTCCCAAAACAATGTCTGTGTTACCCATGGGAATAGCAAACATAGGAGAATCTAGATTGTACTCACCCATAACAAGCTTAATACTATGGCATTTGCCTGAACAATTAATTGTGCCACCATCTGCAATCATGACTTGAAATTTTGGTGCTGGGTAGATGAAACAGTTCAATCGAGTGGCCAACTTATGGTTGATGAAGTTATGTGTGCTTCTTGAATCAATCAACACTGTCACCTTCTGTTTCTTGAGGAAACCCACCACCTTAAGAGTTTGTGGAGTGCTAATACCTGCAAGTGCATGACAAGAGATTGTAGGTTGAGAATTTTTAGGTACCTCCTCTATCTCTTCCTCATCATCATTAGAGGCATCATCTTCTTCTTCATCTTCATTGGATCCCTCAATGTAGAATAACTTCTTCTCAGCACATCTATGTCCTTTGCTCTACTTGTTGTCACAATAAAAACATAATCCTTTTGCACGCTTCTCTTCAATTTGTTGTGGGGTCAATCTGGTAGGTGGAGGAAATGTTGGTGTCGACATGCTATGATCTTTGAAGTGAGTGAATGGCTTCTTCTTGTTGGCTATGAATTTTTTCTCAGCTCTGTGTGCTATGATAATAGAATCATAAATCTTAAGTGGATTAAACATGCGTACCTCATGTTGAATGTGGTCCTTGAGTCCACCCAAAAATAGGCCATTCAAGTTCTCCTCAGAAATTGTCTCCACACGTAAGGATAGGTTCTAAAAATGATGAATATAATCCTTGACAGAGCCAGTCTGTCACAATTTTTCTAGTTGGCTGAAGTAATTCTCTGTCACACTATTGCCATAGTGTAATTGAAGCTCCTCTATAAAAACTGACCAAGTGACATTGAGAGTCATCTTTTTCTTTTGAGCACACAACCATCGATACCAAATGAATTGATCAGGTTCAAGATACAAGGATGCCATGGTAACCTTCTATCCACCTGGGATCTGATGTAGATCAAAAAAAAATTCCATTTGGTTGATCCAATTGAGCGGATCTTTTCCATCAAATTTGCGCATATCCACCTTTGGTAACAGGTTCCTCTGTGGCACTGTAGTTAGATTTGAAGTAGATTGGTTGGGAGAACCACCATGGTGGGGCTGTGCAATAGGGTTAGCTGGATGATTTGACTGATTATTTTTCAAAGTCGTTATGATATCTACTAAACTATCTTGTATGGATTTCATATTAGATTGTATGTCTTGCACTTCACTCTGAATGCCTTACACACTATAGTCAAGCTGGCTCACTTTATGATCTATGTCAGAGAACCCTGGTACAAAGGATCTAGTACATCTCCCTTCTGACTCCATCTCTTCCTTGTTAGGAGTTTTACCTAGAGTTTCAGCACCCTTTCCTCGACCCCGAGTTTTTGGACCTGCCATAAAAGGGCTTTATGATGTCGACCCTAATTGGCACTTTTGACCCAACTTTGATCAAGCAATTTTGGAATTATGTCAACCTCAAATAAAAACATACAAAGAACAAACCCTAGCCAAAAAAATTTAGGCTTTCCAAAAATGTAAATAACTCAGAAAAATTCTTTGAATTGCGCACTATAGAGCAATTTTATGAAAAACCCTAAAATGGAGATAAATTTTGTAAAATAGATCAAAATGATCTGAAATTTTAATGGAAGCTTAAATTAATTATTTTGCACCTCCAATAAAAAAATTTCATAGAAATTCACAACCATTTTATAGATATATCCAAATTTAAAAAATTAGGGTTTCACCCACAAAATTGCCCAAATCGCAGCTCTGATACCACTTGTAATGAAATTACTTCAAGAATAAAGTATAATAGCAGAAGTAGATCCAAGTATGACTGAAATATATCCAAATATATGATAATAGATAAGCCACTTTGAGGGGGCAACCTCCACAAGCTTTAATAAGAGCATAATTCACCATATGATGTTAAACAATTACCCACTACCTCCTATATATAGTCTATCTAGGCCATGGTTACTCCATAGGTTGACCTACTAACCAAATAAATGCATAGATAAATGTGAAATAACATCAAAGAGGGATAAGTAAGCCACAAGTCAACTATTCATATCCTCATACATGTGATAGGTTAGGGCCGTAGCAAACAATTACCAAAATTAGATGAAATTCATAACTCACACTTCATATATTCATCTAATAACTCTCTTTATAATTTTTTTTTTAATACAATTGAATACAAGCCATTCTTCCATTACAAAAAGATCTCAAATTCTTATATAGAAAAACTATCAATAACTCAAAACATATGAAAATATCTAGTCACTAAATAAATACACTTTCCTCTACTTGAAGGGAATAAAGACAAAAAATAAAAATATTCTCTCCTGGGAGAAAATAAGACAAAAGACGATCTCAAAAAAAAATGTCATGCTTCTCATGGAGGGAATGATGGTTCATGATGAAGGTCTTCTCTAAGTGCTCCATTTTAGATTGTCTCTACAACATGTGCAATTCTAATGATGTTCCACTCCACATGGATGGTTAATCAGAGTAGTAATATTTGTCCCACTTATATGTGCATCCAAAAAAGGTTAGTGGATTTCATTTTGACAAAAATTAAGCTGATTATCACTGGTCCTCACATGGAATTGTGTTCCATTTTCATTATGGTAGTCAAAATCAAATCTATTGTGTGCCTTGGAGGAATATGGCACCCCATGCTACCTAATCAATAGGAATAATATTTAGAAAACCTCACCAGTGTGAATAGTGTTTTCATATTCTCCTCTTTTGGTTGAGAACAACTCAGCTCATGCGAGTTGTTCTAATTGTTTCACAACATTTTCAAGATGGAAACACACAAACACATACACCACTCTATTTTTCTTTACTGATGCAAGATTGCACAAAGCTTTGGATGCTCTTGCATTAAATACCTGAGGTCTTCTAATGTGAGCTCTTGCTCACATGGATGGGGTAAATAGTAGAACCACTCTTTTGGTCATGAAACATAATGATCACAGCATTTTCTTCTAACATAACAAGAAAATCAACTGGATATTTTTTCATTTCTTCTACTATTGCCAGCTTTTACATGTTGGATCCAAATTTTTTTTGCTCATTTTTGCTCTCTCTCCCACTTCTTGTGGTATTTGATTTGTCATAATTTTTTTGTTTTGTGGGATTTGATCCATCATAAACCGACCACCTTCTCATAAATTTTAATTAGTTTTGTTTATGCATTATTCAACCAACTGTTGGATCACTCATAATATCATAAATCACAAATCTATGAGTTTAGTTTTTGATGGAACGCTGCATTCTTAGCCAAATGAATTGCATTTTGGCTGTCACAAAACAACTTGAAACTATCTTGTTTTGCTCCTAGTTCTCCTATTAACCTTTGTAGCCAAATAAATTCTTTGTAAGCTGCAGTTTTGTAATGTATTCAGCTTCAGTTGTTGACAAAGCAACAACCTTTACAATCTAGATACCCAGCTTATGGCAACCCTTGCAAAAGTAAATATATATCTTGTGGTAGATTTTCTACCATCTAAATCTCCTGCCATGTTTGTGCCTACATAACCAAACATCATTTCTTCTATATTGCCAAAACATAATGTGTGATTTATAATTCCCTTAATATATCATAAAATTTATTTTACAGTAGCCCAATGTTCTTTCTCTAGATTTGGCATGTAACAACTTACCACTTCCAGTGCATGTGCAATATCTGGTCTTGTGCATACTATTGCATACATCAAACTACCAACAACGTAAGAATAGAGAACTTTAGCCATAACATATGCCTCTTCATCATTTTTAGGACAATTTCAGCACTTAATTTGGACCAGCTAACGAGATACTTATAGGTTTTGGATCAAGCATGCCAAACCTTTCCAATACCTTTTTAAAGTAGCTTTTCTATGAAAGCTATAATTTATTGTTCCTTCTATCTTTACTGATTTTCATGCCCAATATTTTTCTTGTTGATCCTAAATCTTTCATTGAAAAAACACTAGCAAGTTGCTTCTTCAATCTTTTAATTTATGTCAAATCAATTAACATGTCATCAACATACAACAAAGGAATTGTTAAACTGCCATTCTCAAAGTTTTTGATGTATACACAGTGATCAACTTCAATCCTTGCAAACCCATGCTTTATCATAAAATCATGATTTTTTTTGTATCATTGCCTTGGGGCTTGCTTCAAGCCATACAAACTTTTCTTCAACCTATAAACTAGGTTCTCTTTGCCTTGCACTTCAAACCCTTCAAGTTGTTTTATGTATATTTCTTCATCCAAGTCACCATGAAGAAAAACTGTTTTTACATTTAGTTGTTCTAGCTCTAAATCCATAGTAGCTACCAATCTTAACACAACTCTAATAGATGTTAATTTAACAATAGGTGAAAAGATTTCATTGAAATCAATACCTTCCATTTGTGCATAGCCCTTTACCACCATCCTTGCTTTGTATTTGGTTACACTTGAATTTCCTTCATGTTTCAATCTATATACCAATTTATTTGCAAGGGTTTTCCTTTCTTTTAGAAGTGGCATGAGTTCCCAGGTTTGATTTTCTAGCAGTGAGTTCATTTCCTTATCCATTGTTGTTATCCATTTCATGTTGTCCTTAACACTATAGGCTTCCTTAAACGTACTAGGCTCATCCTCATCAATAAATAACACATAAGACAATGGAGGAGAAAACCTATCAAGTTGTCCTTCCTTCCTAGTAGACCTTACCCAATTTGGTGGGGTTGTAGGTGGTTGTTGCTCCTCATTTTCTTCCTCGCCTTCACGTTGTTCTTGCTAGTCTTGTTGTAAAGGTTGGGGATTTGGTAAAATAGTATGATCTAGTGTTCTATCTTCAATTAAAATATCTGTGTAAGGTATTTTCAGTGTTGCAGGGTTTGTTGATTCTTTCTTAAACATGTTATTTTCTTTGAAGACAACATCTTTGCTTCGAACCACCTTACGAGCAATTGAATCCCAAAGCCTACAATCTCTTTCACCATCTCCATAGCCCAAAAAAATGCACTTATTCAATTTGGTATCCAATTTGGACATGTTCTCTTTAGGAACATGCATATATGCAATGCAACCAAATATTTTTAAGTGTTCATATGAAATATATGAAATTGGTTTCCCTGTCCAAATTTCCTTTGGAATGCCACCATCTAGTGTTGTTGTAGGCGATCTGTTGATTAAATAACAAGTTGTATTTATAGCTTTGGCATAGAAGTGTTTCTCCAAACCTGCACTTGATATTATACTTAAAACACATTCCATAATTGTTCTGTTCATTCTTTCGACTACACCATTTTGTTGCGAGATATGAGACACTATTTTTTCTCTTTTTATTCCCTTCTTATGACAATAGTCCTCAAACTTTTTTGAACAAAATTCTCCTCCATTATCAGTTCCAAGGCATTTACTTTTTCTTTCCTTTTGATTTTCTACAAATGCCTTGAATTTTTTGAATGTTTCAAACACATCACTTTTGTGTTTCAGTTGATAAATCCACACTTTCCTAGATGCATCATCAATAAAACTAACAAAGTATGATGCACCACCAAGAGATTTAATAGGAACATTACCAAAAACATCAGCATGCACTAAATCTAATACATTATCTTTCTTCTTACAGTTGTTCCTCAAAAATCTTACTCTTTTTTGTTTTCCAAACACATTCACAAAAATCCAAATTGACAGCTTTCAAACCAGGAAGTAAATTACGATCATAAAGTACCTTTAAACCTTTCTCACTCAGATGACCAAGTCTTTGATGCCATAGTTCTGCTTGGTCATTTGCATCTACAGCTCCCACTTCTTCGATTTCAACTTTAGCTAATAAAGTATACAACGAACCTTTCTTTCTTCCTTTGGCAGTAATTAGGGCACCTTTGGAAGTTTTCCATACTCCTCCAACGTTGGTTGTCCAACAAACAATCTAGTTGTCCTACTGAAATTAAGTTATTACGTTATTTTTAGAATATGATGAATGTTTCTCAACATCCACTCTTTGCCTTCTTCTAAATTCAACCTTGTCCCAACATCCAACTATTTGGTAGTATGATCATCCCCCAAATAGACTATATCACATGTTCTATATTGGTATTTGATGAACCAATCTCTATGTGGGGTTACATGAAAAGAAGCCCTTGAATCTATAATCTAACGTTTTGACAAAGAATCATCAGTCGTTATAAGAAAAGCCATATCAAAATTAGAGGTAAACATTCCCTCTCCATTAGAGTTATCAACAATATCTGCTTCATGAGACTATTGTCCCTGTTGGCTACCACCTTCTTTCTTCAAAAATCTACAGCCCTTTTTCATGTGGCCCATCTTGCCACCGTTCCAACATCTTGCCTTGGTCCTTCATGCCCTAGATTTGGATATGGACTTAGATCTCCCTTGCTTATTCTTATCATGTTTTTTCCCTCTTTCAACAGTTGTTAGTGCCTCACTAGATGATGCTTCTTGAGAGGACTTCGTTCTCAGCTCTTCACTCAACAACATACCAACTACATCATTGAATTTTAATGCACCACCTGGGGTTGTATTGTTGATTGCAACAATGAGATTTTCCTAACTATCAGGAAATAAACATAGCAAAAGAATTGCTTTCATCTCATCTTCCAAATTCATCTTTACGGACAGAAGTTGGCTCATCACCATGTTAAACTCATTCAGGTGTTCAGCAACTGAGATCCCTTCCATCTTGAGATTATACAACATTTTCCATCAAAAACACTTTGTTTGATGTTGTGTTTTTCCATACAGGTTATGGAGCTTGTTCCACAACCCTTCAATTGTAGCCTCTGATGAAATGATAAACAAAATGGGCTTGGCTAGAAATAGGCATATAGTAGAATAGCCTTTCTATCTAACTTATTCCAATCTTCATCTGTCATTGATATAAGTTTCTTTGACAAGCCCTCAATGACTAGGGATTGATCCTTTTGCACTAATAGATCCTCAATTTGTAGCTTCCATAATGGGAAGTTTTGTCCATCAAAATTTTCCACCTCATGCATCAATCCATCTGTTAGACCCATGCTATTAGTTGTTGCACTCATAACAAACAATTCATAGTATGTTGGAAATCTAATACCAGTTGATAGGATACTATCCAAACTGTGCGAGAAATAAATGCGGAGTAAAGCAAGCTAACAAGAGAAAAAACTAAATAACAAGAGATTGCATGGAAACCTTGCAATGTGTAAGGAAAAACCATGCGGCAATGGCAGCTTCAAAATTATATTAATAGCAACAAAACCTCCTCTATAATCAACTTCCTCAAGCATACAAGCTTTTTACAAAGCAAAACTTGCTTCTAAGCTTACAAGGATGTTTAACTACAAAGGAGTATCACATGTTTATAACATTTACAAAAAGAGAAAAGAGGTGAGAAAAATAATGGTGCCACACTCTTAGTGGGTGCAATAGCAATGAGTAAGAACCATTGTCCCCCATTTGTGCAAAGCACCAAAAACATAGTGGAATTACTTTAGACAAAAGACATCACCACCTCCATGTGACAATCTATCTTTGTCTTCCACTCAACCACCAAAGTCAAAAGATGTTAAATCATATTTTAACTTTAACCAAGCACTTAGATAATGGAGCCTCCACTTATAATTGTGCCTCACATGCCACCTCATCATATTAATAATGATTGCCACCTCATCACATGAATAGTGACTTCACTTCTTAACAATGCATTTAATAATTGTGTGACACATAATAAATCACACCATGGTAACACATCTACCTAAGGTGGTCTTCACATTAAGTGTGACTATGACACTCCAACACCCCTATAAATTTAGCTTAGGTGATGTAAAAAAGAAGTCTTATGCCTATAAATATGGGTCTTGGCAACTAGGCTTGGTGAGGTATTCATTTACAATGAAAGAACAAAAAAAATAAAAAGAACAATGAAGCTGCTAAAGTAAACGTCTGTCGATTTTGATGAAGCCTTCAATGGAATGAATCAAAAATAATTTCCATGAATCTAATTGTGTGAACAAAAATGACTATTGGTATGTGTTTCATATGAATGGAATGCATGGTTAAATGATTGCAAACAAAGTGTTTTGGAACTCCTTTAGGGAACAACCGGATTGAAAATGGAGTGCTATGGAGCTCCTCCAAGAAACAATGACCGTCTGCATCTATTAGAAACAATCACTAGGTATATAGCATACTTGAACAACCAATGAAATATTAGCAGTACACAACACCCCTTTAATGCTAACTAGGGAGTGAAGACAAAGCAACTCAATATCTCCAAAAGTTTCAATGCCACAGGTGTGCATAAAAAGAACAACAAAATCCTCAAGTGAGAGTACCTAATATGGCACATGAAGTAAAAAAGCAAGGTGGAAAAAAAGCACCCTCTGGATGGACCGAAATCCAATATGTAGCCATACATAAGAGTTAACAACTTGTTGCAACATTCTACAACAAACTCAAAATATGGTCCTAAAAACATGCCAGATGAATTGAAAAGGTTGTTTCCATCTTGTTGGTTCATTTTTACCTTTGCAAATCCTCTTGATCAGTTCAAAATGTGATCTACATGGTTTGACAAATGAGCTCATGGTGTTAGATTCAATTGAAACAAAAAGAAAAGTCAAAATTGAGTTTCTTTTGCACTCTAAATACAATAGAAATGTATGATTCTTACCAAAAATGGTCAATCAAAAATTGTCTAAAAATATCCATGGAACTCCTCCACATGTAGATTTGCAACTAGTACATGAATCCAATTGAAGGAATGAACCGGATTTGAACAAAATAGATGGGACTTGCGAAGAAATTCTCATAGAAGTTAATGAAGAGAGAAAAATTTATCATTGTCACTTGAAGCTTGCTAATGATTGAAGCTTTGGAGTGCTTAAGGCTCCTCTTCTAATCTTTCTCCTCTTGATCTTCTTAACAATCGAGCTTTGAGAGTGATATGGATCTCCTCTCAAGCACTTTCATTGTTCTTCTCAAGAAAGCCTGCTCTGATACCATATTAAAAAAAATTACATAGCCCATACCTCTAATGTAGACACCATCCACATAAAATATTCAGATTTGAGAGAGATTCACCAATAAAGACAATGTGTTAACTGTGTAATATACAATGTATGTGTGCAACTAACAATGGTTGCACTATAACATGACTCTTTAAAAGACTACATCTCCACTAGCTCCTGAGATGATTGTAAGCTCCATTACATTCCATAACAACACAAATGGTGCTTATATAGACAAAGTAAGATGCGAGTGAGATTATTATTATTATTAGGGGAGTAAAAGGTGGGATCATTTTCCAAGTTATACCTAACCTTTCTCACATGTGAGGTTAACTATCATATTAATTGTGCATCTAATAATTATGTGCATGTAATAAATCACACCTTGGTAACACATCTACCTAAGGTGGACTTCACATTAAGTGTGATAATGACTATCATATTAACTGTGCATTTAATAATTATGTGCATGTAATAAATCACACCTTGGTAACACATCTACCTAAGGTGGACTTCACATTAAGTGTGATTATGGCACTCCAACAAAGGAGCCCTAATATTTTGAATTTCAAATGAAGCAATTCATGTTTCAACATTTGACTACCTGGAGCTTTATTGAGCATTATTAAGTGTTTTTCGATTAATCTGGAAGTATGCACCCACTCTTGTCTCAAGCTCTCAAGCATGAGGTTTGCTACAATTGTCATTAAATTGTTGTTTTGAGCATGTTTGTTTTTACTCTTCCCTTACCATATAGTTTGTCTACATTGTTTACATATAGATATCGTTGGTTAATTTATCACAATGAGCTCTCCCTTGTAGATATTGAGTCTATCCTAAAAAATAAACCTAGAAGATCTAGCAAAATTACCCTTGAATCTCTTTATGATTAGGAGTGAAGGATCATAATCAAACTTACTCTACATGGAATGAAAACTCATCAATTTCTCATGGGAATTGATAAGAAAGTTCACACTCTTGACAATAGAGTCAAAAGCATAGGACAAGAATACAAAGCTTTGAAAAATTTAATACAATTAAAGAGGGTAAAGTACCAAAGAAGATTACAAGGAATGAACAAGAGATGGGAATCTCAAGAAATGAAATATGTGACATGAGACTCAGATCAAAACAATAGCAGATTTTGAACATTGGCTTTAGGTAATGTAATCCATATGTTTAAACTTTAGGGGAAAAAAATAAATCATAGAGGCTAACCCAGGGAAGCTTGATCAAGAAACAAAAAAGCTCAACATACAAACACTAAAGAGGACCACCATCGAGCCTAACAATACAATTCTCATTAAAATTAAGATTAAAAAAGCTTTTAAGTTGGAATGCGAACCAATGTTTCATGGGAACCTTTTGGGGATGTCTCAAGCATTTCAAGGATGCAGGGATGCCCTCCCCATGCCCCCTTTTTGTGAACTTTTTTTCACATCTCAAAGATGATTTAGAGCTCTTTTGGTGTCTTGGTGACATTTCCTATTTTAGTGGGGAGGGGGGTACTTGGTGATGCCCCTAATTTGTTGGGGACGTATCAAGGATGTTGTGGTGCCCTCCACATCAATTGCTATTTGAATTTTTTTTATTGCAAAATTAAAAAACAAAAACAAAAGGGGGCATTTCCAAACGTTCGTTTTCTAATATTTTTTAATATAACAACTATATATTCATATTTATTATTTCATATTTGTATTTCAATGCTACACTCAATTTTTTGTTTCAATTGTCAACATTGAATATTTATTGTTCAATGGTCAATGTTATAGATGTTGCTTGAATCCCAGTGGTTTAAAATGCTTAATGATGTTTAATAGTTCAACTATACAATTGAATATATATAAAGCAAGAATTTTCATCAAGGTTATATATTAATTTTCAATCATAGTTAACAGATCTAGAAGTTACTAGGGTTTTGAGTCATTACGATGCACCAATACAAGATCAAAAATAAACACAAGTAACAAGGTATGGGCCAAAAGTGAGAGATCCAATTATCTTAAGGAAGGGTTATGGGATTTCGATGAATCCATTAGGGATGTAAAAACCATATTCAAATATAATTATTTTCATACAAAGTAGATACACATACATCTATCATGTTCCTATTATGTATTGATCATCTAAATGCAAATATTTATCTATGCATCACAAAATAAGCCTTTGATAATCAAAATTTTAAAGTAATATTACAATACCTCCTTTATCATTTCAACTCTAGTTACCCACATTTCATGGTTAGGCACATGTATATATATAAACATGACTATGACAAGATAATCATGAACGACAAGATAATCATCTAAATATAGTTGGTCATATAGTAAAACTATAATAAGAAGGATATCAACTATGTCCATAATCCTTTGAACATATAACAAAGCCACCCCAGGAAGATCTTCAATGTTGTTGCTAGCAAAATAACATATCTGAGTAGTGGGGACTCCAATAACTATAATCAAATAAAATAAGAAATAGAACTCATAGTAGGACACACCCTTACTTGAGCTAATATCTATTTCACCCAAAACTCCCACATGGTGTAATATTCCCAATTAAATTGCTACAAACATCCTCAATTAACTCACTAAAGCGTATTCAACTCTTGACCATCAAATCAGTAAACACAACCAACAACTCCACCACAAGTAAATCATTAATATATAGTCAAATCATTGTTTTACAGTCAGTAAATGAACTCACAACATTTGGAAGTGGAGTGCCACAATTAAAAATAATTGACATCACAATATGGGAGAGAGTCATTACAATAAACAAGAAGAAATTACAGCAATTAAAGAGATCACATGTTGTAATAAAGTGCCTCAAAACACAATAGTCACTAATTAGACATTATGCAGTCAGATCGTTGTTATATAATCAACAAGGAAAATTGTTTAAAAGGAAGCGCCAAAGCCAACAGTCCTTAAATGATCTAAGTGGAGCGCCAAACTCTTATTAAGAATTCAACATTAAATAGCAGCTCCACATTACAGCCAACAATACTTAATCAATTATTAATTTATTTATTTATTAAACAATAGCTATTTAATGGATGAACACCACCCTTGGAAGAGTTACACCTTGGGAAAAGACCCTTGAAAAAGACATATCTTTTCAATGGAAGGATTTGAAGATATAAATAACTAGCTATTGATATGGAAGAAAGCATTCAATCATGTATTAAACATTAAAACCTTGTACAAGCATAATGCTTTAGAATGACAATTAACGATGAAAACCCGTAAATGTAAAATTGGGTGCAAGGATGAAAACCCTTGTCATCTCACCCAAGGATGAAAAATCTTGTCATCTCACCCAAGGATGAAAACCCTTATGGACTTATACTTTATTTAATTTATTATTTTAAATGCAATATTTATATTTATAAAAATATTATTTTAAAAAATATTTTTGAGAAAATCAAATTAATGTAAAATATTTTGATTTGGAATATTACAGTGGTATCAGAGCTCTCTATCCTGCCAACCTGTGGAACGAAAACTTCATGCAAGGTGACGATAAAGAAATCCGTTATTGTTTGATAAATACAAATAAAAACTCTAGTCAGCAAAGAGAAGAAATCGAAAGAGAAGAAGAAAGGGCAAACATGGAAGAGAAAGACCAAAATGATGAACGAATTAATAGGTTGATTCACGATCAGGAACAATTGGATAATACAATGAATCAATTAGTTATCGCAATACAATCTATGACAAATCATAGCTATTGAAATGGTGAATATAACCATTCTAACATGAGCCATAACCAAATCCCTTATAAAATGACAGTGAGTTCTTCAAATAGATCCTTTCATCCGAAATTTATTCCAAGAGTAGAATCAATTATGGAAGAAGAAACTCAAAATTCATTTGGGGATGACTTAACAGCTGATTCTAAAGAATATCGAGCCCTTTCAGATGACTTAAAAAGGGAAATATCATTCACCAAGTTCATATAAATGAAAGGAAGTATAAAAGGTACCAAAATGGAGCGTAAATCCCAGAATAACCAAAGAGATCTTCAACAGGCGTTGGATAAATTAACCTTGTCTACTTTTGATGGCTCTAACAAATGCATGGTTCGGGCATGAATCCAAAAATTAGATACATACTTATCTCTTCAACCTATGATGGAAGAAGAAGTGATCAAATTCACAACCTTTCATCTTGAAGGAACAACTCATGAATGGTGGTATCATGGTTGTTTACACAAGGGCATGATCTCATTAAATCATACGATGAATTTACGAGGAGATTGATTGAAAGATTCGATAGAATTGACCCCAAAATTCATTTTTGTAAATTGACATTATTAAAACAAAGTAGTAATGTGGAAAACTATGTAGCAAAATTTCATAGGTTCGTTGTGATGGTTCTAGACATTATTGAAAGGAGGTTTATAGTATTATTCATGGAAGGATTGATTGAACCACTCAAGGGTTTAGTCAAAACCTTAAATCCTTCCTCCAATAAGCAATCAAAAAGGCATTGGATTTAGAGACATCAACACCAAGAAATAAAATTATACCATTTTTACAACTGAGCATAACCAATAGTGGACAACCATGAACCATGCCGTCAAGACAACAAGAGACAACACCATATAGCCAAAAACAAAGATCATTTCAATCAGGAGGATTCCAACCAAGAGATCCACTTAAATTAGGTAAGGAGGTGGAAACAAGAAATGGGCTAAGGAGGAAAAACTTATGCTTCACTTGTAAAGAAGCTTGGGTACTAGGGCATCATTGCTTGGGAAAGCGGCAAGTCTATTACATCAAAGTTGTTTCAAATGGTGAGCCCAATGTAGAAAAAGTTGAAGCTAAAGAAATAATACATGAAACAAAAGGGATGGAAAATAGATTAGAGAGTACCTTTGCGACTTTATCAAGAGATCTGAGATACCATCACTTTAAAGTAAGAGGGAATCTACATGGACAAAAAATCATCGTATTGATAGATAGTGGGGCCACCCACAATTTCATTGACGAGGGACTGGTAACAAAAATGGGTTTAAAAACAAACGAATTCCAAGGTTTTAAGGTAACTGTTGCCGATGGTTTTACCATTCCATGCATTCAAAGAACTCTACTACTCCATCTCACATTAGGGAGACATCAAATAAATGATGATTTCTATGTAGTAGGTATTGGTGAAACATATTTGGTACTAGGTGTTCAATGGCTACATTCTTTGGGGGAATTTACCCAAAACTACCAAACTCTAGAATTAAATTTAAAAGTAGATGGGAAAGAAGTGCTCTAGGGTATGGCCAATGGAGCCCTCCAAGTGATCACAACCAAGAGGATGGAAAGCACATTCAAGAAAGACCATGTTTCATGGGTGGCACAATGTTTTGAAGATACGCGGGAAAAAGAATTACTTCATGAACACCTCAATTTTCAATTGCTTATGGACAACCAATTTTGGGAAGGGAGGTCTATAATATTCCCAATTAAATCACTACAAACATCCTCAATTAACTCACTAAATTGTATTCAAACCTTGACCATCAAATCACTAAACACAACCAACAACACCACGAGAAAATCGTTAATAAATAGTCAAATCATTGATTTGCAGTCAGTAAATGAACTCACAACATTTGGAAGTGGAGTGCCACAATTTAAGATAATTGACATCACAACATGGGAGAGTCATTACAATAAATAAGAAGAAATTGCAGCAATTAAAGAGATCGCAGGTTGTAATGAAGTGCCTCAAAACACAATAGTCACTAATTAAACATTATGCAGTCAGATCGTTGTTATATAATTAGTAAGGAAAATTGTCTAAAAGGAAGCGCCAAAGCCAACAGTATTTAAATGATCCAAGTGGAGCACCAAACTCTTATTAAGAATTCAACATTAAAGGGCAGCTCCACATTACAGTGAACAATACTTAATCAGTTATTAATTAATTTATTTATTAAACAATCATTTAATGGACGGACACCCTTCTTGGAAGAGTTGCACCTTGGGAAAAGACCTTTGGAGAAGACTTGTCTTTTTGATGGAAGAATTCGAATATATAAATACTTAGCCATTGATATGGAAGAAAGCATTCAATCATGTATTAGACATTAAAACCTTGTATATGCATAATGCTTTAGAATGATAATTAAGGACGAAAACCCTTAAATGTAAAATTGGGTGCAAGGACGAAAACCCTTGTCATGTCATCCAAAGACGAAAACCCTTGTGGACTTATACTTTATTTAATTTATTATTTTAAATGCAATATTTATATTTATAAAAAAATTATTTTAAAAAGGATTTCCAAGAAAATCAAATTAATGTAAAATATTCTGATTTGGAATATTACACATGGTTTTTAGCTAGGTTATCGGTTCATTTTTGGTTCTAGTGCAGGTTCGAAGAACTGGGTTTGCCGGTATGACAAATTTTTTCTCTTTGGGTTTGTTTTGGGTTCGTCCATACAAAAAACATAGAAATTTTAGCCTAATACATAGGAAATTAGTGATATTGTCATTAACCACATAATATGCATCTTGATAATCATTTAACATAAATATTTATACTTGGCTTTTGGGGTTTAGGAATGTGTTTTTTATTATTTACTTGCATTTGTTTTGGTGAAAAATGAAAATAAAAAAAGGTATTTTTGACTGTTGTTGATGGTCCTATGTTGCAGGTTCATTGTCCCAACACCCAGGTTTGTCCCCAGAAGTAATTTGTGGTACTCGGGTGACCAGGGACGGACCCTGGGTGTTGGGATGGAGAACCAAATCTGTACACGCACATGGTTCGAACCCAAACCCTTAATGCTTGCAAAAATTGAAGAACCGGTAACATAGGTTTTTATTAAAATCTTCAACAAGGTCTTTAGAAGGTCGAAATGGCTATCATCATGGCTACCCCCATGCACTAATGCCATCGAGAAATTACCACAATGGCTATGCCCATGCATTGGTTATAGATTATATGAATATAATTATGGTCATCCGTGTGGTCTTCAACAGTCTTCAAGGTCTTCCTTAGGTTATTAGAGGGAAGCTTCTCTAACAAGAAATGCCATCTACATGGAGGAAGGTTCCAATCTGATGTAGTAGTTCAACATGCATATTGATTTTTAGAATAATGCGGGAGTAGAGTCAGCGTTGGGTCCTATAACCCTCCTCTCTCCCCTGACTCTTAAGAAAACCAACACAACCCACATGGCGTTAGGTTGCTCTCAGGGATCATGGTAGTACACATTTTGTCAACATTAATATACATGTTAAAGTGACATCTAATAACTCATGTGGATGTGATGGTGTCACCTACCACGGTAGTTCTGCATGGACCAAATAATGTCAACTCAATAGATATCATGGTTAGATCACATATTCAAATATCTAACATGATCATGATTAGAATTTGTATAAACAGGAAACAATATAACCATGCAAGATAATCATCATCAAACCCATATCATAACACATTCACGTCAACTCATATATGTTTATCAGTAATGATTATATTTTAATCAAATCATGTTAAGGATAACACAATTTGTATTACATCCAACCAATGATAAGTATAAACCACATTTCTACCAAGAATTCAATAAGTTGCATACAATAAAATATATCAATGAACACATCAAAATTTTCACAATACAAAATAATGGATATATCTCTCAACACCATCACTTTTAGGGAAAATAGGAACAAGAATTGTTTCAATGCACATCATCACAAAAGGGTTGTTAGCATAATTATTCAACAAAACTCTACAGTAGCCCATCGCATAATATAACAATTCTTGTGTCAAGAAGTCTTACACATTCTTCGGAGGCAAGGTAAGTTTACATATCATGTTTTGGTTAATAACAAGTTGTGTAAACCAACATTGTTCTCTTTGTGTAGTAGAAATAGTTCTTGACACATGTGATTGATATATCGTGTGATGGCCTGCTTTATCATAAGATTTTGATGGATTGTTGTGCTAACGATATTTTTTGATGATTTGGTTTTGAGATTATTCTTGTCTTAATCTTCTATAGAATTGATGACATTAAAACATAAATTTATTATTTTAATTTGTAAATAGTGGTTATGATAAATGATATTAGCTTATTATAAACAACTCACTACATTGTGGAAAAAATGCAAATCATATTTACCATTGGTTGATAGTAATGTAATTGTATTTTCTTCTCGTACATTATTATAATTGATGACTGATATATGATGACAAATGAACACAAATATAAGAAAAATGAGTTGCTTTGACTAAAAATATTGTACTTCCATGTCTATAGGTTTGATCATGATTATAAGTTATATGGATAAATGCACATGAGTTGACATGAATATGCTATGGTATGAATTTGATTATGATTATCATACATGGTTATTGCTTCTTGCCTCTATACATTTTAGATTATTATAATATTTAAATATGTTTTCTAACTCAATGTGAACTAACTGTGATATCTGTTGAGTTGATATTAAATGTTTGATGCAAGATTACCGTAATAGTTACACTATTAGATTTACATGTGTTATTGGTTGTTAGTCTAATGACATGTATGGGTGCTGACATTGAATGCATTACTACGATGCTAGGAGTAACTCGAGGCCTTAGGAGGTTGCATGTTACTTCTCCTAGGAGTTGAAGGGAGCAAATGGAATTGTAGAGCCCCATACTGACTTTACTTTCACATTCTTCTATATAAGAAAGGGTTCATGATTTTTGAGGGCTCTACTCTCAAGAATTAATTTCAAGTCCTAGGACTTAGCTGTTAGGCTTGCTTGAAGGTCCTTTTGTCGTAGACTAAGTACGCCTGACCCGACGGGGACATCAAGTGAGGCCTAGCACGATAGAGGTGGCCAGTTTGGAGGAATGGAATTCAAGACCTCCCACATAAAGCTATTCAACACTCAACCACTTGAGCTAGCCCACCGGGCTTCGTATACTTGTATATAATCAACATGCACATTATTATTAAGAACTCAGAAAGGAAAAACTTGGGGCTCAATGGGTTGTTTGTTGGCTTCCCTTCATTTTATATTATTGGATGGACTTGAAGAGGAACTTGAGGTTGTGGAAGGTTATGTATTGGTTGCCTTTCTATCATTATTATGATACATACACATTGATCTGTAACTGAATGGATCGAAATAAGAAGTTGGGGCCATGGAAGGTTGCATGTCGGTTCTCTTTCAACAAATAATTTACAAATTTTAGACTCATGACTGAATATCTTGACGACAATTAGATGTATCTGTCTTAAATCATTCGACTATGACATGGGTCATGTGTCATTAAGATTTTATTTGGATGCATTTGTTTTGTTATTAAAATTGTATGTTTCATAAACACTTTAACATGTACCATGAAATGCAGGGATTGAAAATGAAAATAAATAAGGGAGGTTGTTATATTATTTGAAAATTTTGATTGAGTGATCCTTTAGTAAATGCATAAATAGATATTTGCATTACAGTCACTTACTATGTGTGCAACTATGATAAAAATGTGTTTGATGATAATGTGTATGCATTTTGTGTATGAACATGCATTGTGTATGAGCACCATTATACTTGAATATGATTCTTGCCTTTATGACGAGATTTGTAGAAATCCCCTAACATTATCTTGAGACATGATGTACATCTGTCATTTTTGGCCTATACGTTGTTAATTTTATTTATATCTAACCTAATAATGGTGCAATATGACGATTGAACCTCTAATTCCTTCTCAATCTCTTAAATTTGATTGAAAATCATTATGCCATCTTGTTGAAATTTCGTACTTAGCTTGCGACGCTTGAATTGGTTCCGTATTCTATGATTACATTAAGATGTTATGCTCCTATTTTAGAAGGCTTTACTATGGACTATAGGTTCCTTGGAACATTTTACCTTGCTTTATTGGGATTACAATGTGAATCTCAATAAAAGTGTGATCAATATGAGATTTTTTCTCTAAAGATACGTCTTATGCAAATAATAGGAAATAATATCTTATTTAAACTAGAAATCGAGTATTTCATGATTAAGATCCTTATTTGTATTAGAGAAATTTAACCATGATAATGTGAAAATCAAGAGGAACTAGCAAAACCTTGTTGAATTTTTTTTGAAAGATTACTGTTGGCCCAAATCAGATAAATTAACTCCACTTGGCAATCGAAATGATGAGATATATCACCTTATTTAAGACATAGAAAACAATATGTAATTTTTTTCTTGAGAACTATTTGATTATTGTTCGTATTGAGGACAATGCTTTTATAGGGAAAGGGGGATGTAATGCTTCATGTTTTGCGATGGGCTTTGTCCACATGGTGCAAACTTGAAGAAACTTTGACTCCTTGAATCAACCTTGTAGTGTGACCTTCCATGTTAGTTTCATCTCTATGCTCGTTTGAAAGAATCTTCTTCGACTAATTTTTCTTTGGATCAACAGTGATTGGGTACGGTCTGCTAACAGTTATTGGCACACTTATCGTAA
Organism: Torreya grandis; assembly: GCA_037957365.1. Taxonomy (NCBI): domain Eukaryota; kingdom Viridiplantae; phylum Streptophyta; class Pinopsida; order Cupressales; family Taxaceae; genus Torreya; species Torreya grandis. The sequence continues at coordinate 2,627,928 of JARHVA010000819.1, read as the reverse complement.
GACCTTTAATATTGTCTTCTCCCTATACTTGATAAAATTGGTGATTGATAAATGGAAAATGCATAACAACTATCATTGACAAGTGCTCATCTTTAGATGTTTCAATATTCAAATAAGATATAAAATCTAATTAGTCCCTGTTGACACGTATGTCGACATGCAATACTATCTTATTAATTCTATCACTGGTGGGCATCAGAAGCTTTTGATGGTGGAGCTTGCTTGCCAAGATAATATCTTCATGAATTGCCTTCCAATCTAGGTTGCGCTGGTACAAATTACCTGCATGATATGAGGACATTCTTGTAGCATGATATAATTGTGCATGTAGCTAAACATGTTTGCAATATGTCGTGATTTGAAAGAATTTTGCTATAATTAAAATCATTGAGACTAATACATTTAGTTGCTTAACGTGAGTCAAGAAATAACTCTCTTGGGGAACTCTATAAAATGGGAACCTGAGCTAAATGTATTACCTTCCCCCTGGTCCAAATGAAACACTTGTGTACATAAACTACAATTATTGCTTCTCCTGAAGCCATGTTGGAGACCCCATGTGGATACACTTCTTAAGAAAGATCTAGATGAAAGGATTGACGATGTAGTTATGTTTTCCTCTGTGGCTTCCATCAATGTTTTAATTATCAATTGCATTGCATAGAGTTGATTTGTGATAAAAGCATTTATTGCCCTAGCTTTGGTTAAACCTAAGCAGATTGATTAGGGCATATGGTTATTATTTGTTATAATTAGTCTTAGTATACATGTATCAAGCAACATGTTGATTTCTGATAGTTGAATATTGCTTAGCCGCATGTATTGCCTTATTCATGTCCTATAAAGAGGGTATAATTGATTGTATTTATCTCTCAACTTTTGAGTTTTCAACTAACTTCATAGGTGGTGACTTAAGACAATACCCTAGATAAATGATGACTAGAATGGTAATTCGGGTTGTAGGAACAGACTAGATAAAATTATAGTATGTTACCTTCCTTACGCTTGTCGATGCCTTGGAAAAAATTTAATGAAACAAAAAAGTTTGAAATCTTTTAATTCCTATTGATGAAGACACCAAATGAATTATGACTCCCTTATTGTAATCTAGTAATCCAGTGAAGTCTAGTTACTCTTATTGCTATAACCAAACTCCTTTGAAGTGCGGAGAATATGTTTGTGAACTAGTGATTAGTGTGTTTGGAAAGAAACCCTTTAAAAAAAAGGAATAAAATACTAAGGTTATGCCAATTATTGTTGTCTTCTTAATATTCTTAGAAATAATTAGAATTACTTGGTTAAGGATGATGCTACACTTAATTTCTTATACAAAAAAGATGTGCAACCTACAATTGTAAATGAATACCCAATCCATAACTTGGTTCATTCTACCAAGATTGTTAGGAATGAGCAAGGGCATGAATTATATTTTTTGACCTAATGCTAGTAAACTTCAGGAGACATCTTATTATCAATTAAATCTAAATCCTAATAAGACTTAGGTGAGATATCATTGTGGTTCGGAAGTGGTAAAGTTACTTCTCTGCTTAAGTTTGTTGTCATTGCTTTTGTTTATGAACTAAGGACTAAGAACATGATTAAGTGGACTAGTCCTTCTTTAAATAATATACTTTTGAGAATCTTATGCTTTCATGCCTACTAACAATTATTTCTGAAAAGACACTTAATGATGTTTGTGGCATTTGATAGTAGAAACTGTATGCATCTAATTTCGTTCGCCAAATTAGCTCGTTTAATTATGCCTAATATCATTGGATATCCTTTTCATCTGATCTAATTAAACACTTGATCCCTATGTTCCATATTAACATCATTTTTTTTTATGCCCTTAATTAATTAATCCTAATTACATGAAATACCTTCCTCTCCACATTTTCATATTTTCTAATATTCTAATTTCTAATTCACCTCACTTTTAACATAATTCCTAATATCCCAATTTTTAATTCACCCACTTTCTAATCACATGCCCCCCAAAAGAAAGTCTAGAGATTTTCAAAATCTAGAACTTTCTCCTTTCTCAAATTTGAAATTTGGGAGGCAAATTTCTCTCCATTTCCTTCTAAACACCGCTTTAAATGTAAGGGGCATCCCAAGCATTTAGATAAGTAATGAATACAAGTTTAAGTTGCCTTCATCACTCTTCTCCATTAATCTAGAGTTGGAATGAGCCCATGTTGTCAAGATCATCTCCCAACTAGCCATTAGCATCATCATAATCTTGAGCATACTTTGCAATTCTACATCTCATTTCAAATTTTCAACTTGTCGATTCGATCTACAAGTGACATTACGGAGTCTTGGAAAGAAGATAAAAAAGGAGCAAGATGGGAAAGTTGTTTTGATTGTTTCCTCTTTCAAAATTGTTTCATTTAATGATCATCTTGAGTTTGGATTGATTAAGAGTTATTTTTCAACTTTAATCTATTTTTGTGTATTACCAAAAATTTATATAAAAATGGATTAAAGTTGCAAAATAATTCTTAATCAATTCAAACTCAAGATAATCATCAAATGTAAGGATTTTGAAAGAGGAAGCAATTATAACAACTTTACCATCATTTTTGCTCCCTTGTGATCTCCTTTCCAAGACTATGTAATGTTACTTGAAGACTAAATCAACAACTTAAAAACCTGAAATGAGATGTAGGTTACTAAGTATGACAAGCTCAATATTATAATGCTAGTGGCTAGTTGAGGAGATGATCTTGACAACATAGGCTTATTCTAATTCTAGATTAATGGAAGACAGTGATGGAGACAATATAGGCTTGCATTCATACCTTATCAAAATGCTTGGGATGCCATTTACATTTAAAGAGGTGTTTAAAAAGAAATTAGGGGAAATTTTTTTCTTAAATTTCAAATTTGAGAAGGGAGAAAGTTATAGCGATTGGAAATCTCTAGACTTTTTTTTTTGGGGGGGCATGTGATTAGAAAGTGGGTGAATTAAAAATTATAATATTAAGAATTATGTGGAAAGTGGGGTGAATTATGAATTAAAATATTAGGAAATATGAATATGTGGAGAGGGGTATTTCATATAATTAGGATTAATTAATAAAGGGTATAAAAATGTGATGTTAATATGAAACATAGGGATTAAGTGTTTAATTAAATCAGATGAATAGGATATCCGATGATATTAGACATAATTAAACAAGCTAATTTGGCGAGCAAAATTAGATGCATACATTTTGCTCCTCTTTGAAAGGGCATTGTGACTGAAAGAAGTAATGGTATTTAAAAAAAAAGATGTTTATGGATGGGTGTTAGCAAATTGGTGGCTACAAGATGCCCCCTCAAGGGGACATGTAGAGAAGAATGAGATGGATGGCCACTCGAAAGGAACAAATGCGAGCGTGGTGTACAAATAGACAAGGGAATGCTAGAGGATGCAGAAGATGAAATCGACATGAATAGTGAGCTACACATTGACAATGTCCCTGTCAAAGACATGCACAGGGAGTGAAGACGATGATGTCACGGTTGTCAACACATCCTAAGGGGAATCGACCGTAACAAAAGAGTGATAAGACAAGAGGCTGCAAGCTTTCAGCATATCCTAAGCAAGGGCACATGCAAGGGAGAGTTGTAAACCTGAATGTGATGAATGGGTTGTAAGTTGTTTGACATATCCCAAGCAAGGATGCATGCAAGGGAAAACCACAAACCAAACAAATTGATGAATTAGACCATAAGTTGTCGACGTATCCTAGGCAAGGATGCATGCCAAGGAGAGCTATGGCCCAGAATGATAAAGGCCATGAGCTTTCAACATATCCCAAGTAAGGACGCATGTTGGGTGAGCATCGTGCCAAGATAAAACAATGATTTGATAATTTTAATGACGGGTATAGCTCATAGTGTGTGTCAAACAAGAGTAAGTAGTGGATAGAGTCAAAAATAATGTGATCGAGTGACCAAGGGATGGGAAGGATTAGTTAGTGCAGCCGAGCTATCCTTGGGCACCATGGGTGACCAAGCGTTGCTTACATAGTCTCAAGAGACCTCAGGCTGATGTAATCCTCCCAAAAGGGGAAGAATGATACGAGGAACACGAGACTTGATGATGAATGGATGAGGTGAAATGTTGTCAAGCGATGAGCTACAAGATGATAGTATCGATGATGCCTTTGGTAAAGACATATGCATAGGGAACATAAATGATGGTGTCACGGTTGTCGACACATCCCAAGGGTGAATCAATCATTATTAAAGAGTGACAAAGAGAGCCATAAGATTGTAACATACCCCAATCAAGGACACATGCTCGTGAGAATTGTGAGTTTCGAATGGATGATAAATGAGTGTCATTGCAGCTCAGAGAGGTGATTGATGGATGGGATTGGCAGGATATGAGGTTGATTGATGAAAGATGGGGGGTTGTGATGATGCCATGATGATGGTCAAGCAGACCTTAAGCAGTTCAGGTGACCAAGGCGTTGATGGAGTGTGAAGAAGACCAAAGGTCAATGGAGTGGTATCAGTGGAATAATCCTATATGTATTGGGAGGAATAGATTTGGATTGAGAAAGGTGGATAAATAAGAAGCGAAAATAAGAGGGAGGCACCAAAAAAAATGGAGTGGATACAAAGGAGGTGGTTTCTATGGAAGAGGTGAAGAATGTTGCCAAGCTACCAATGCAAGGTGGAAGAATTAGGCAATATGAGGAATGGTAATAGTTATCGCTATGAGCCAAGTTTTAAGAGGGGAACCTCTATTAGGAGCTGCAAAGGCTTTTGGGCAAAAGGCCATCATCGTTACAAGTCGAGTTTTACCCACTGTAGTTGTTGTACAGGTGGCCGTCATTACTATGTGTTGAGGATGATGACTGATATGCGTGGTAGGGTTGGAAGAGCCCGTTCAAGCTCTTCATAGGTAGGTGTATGCATCATCTCTCTGCATATCTTTGTACCAAGAATCTTTGTAGGGTATTGAGGATAACATTGTCAGTATCGAGCTTAGTGACCCAAAGGAGGAAGATGTGGTTATTGGTGAAGAAGGTAGCAAAAAATCAACGACCACTCAAGAAACATTAGATGCGGTTAATAAAAATATGAAAAGAAACTAAAAGGTGGAAGATAGTTGTTGGTGTGGAAAGAAAAGAGAACGACCAAATTAGTGGTGTGTTATGAGAGGGAAGTTATTGTTTAGGCGGATGGCAGAAAGTCAGTGTAATGTCCCCTTTCCTAGACGGTGGTAGTATATAATTGGTTCCCGTAGACTAACCAACATGGATAAGGAACTCTTGGAGTGTTCGTCGGATGGTTTTGGACACATTTGGCTAGAACTTACTATTTTTAGTAAATTAGAGTTTTGATTGTTTGGGAAAATTCAAGAGTGGAGGTGGAGCATTTTGGAAAGACCTTTTCAACAATCTATAGCTCATTGGATTCCGAGTTCATTTAGCCATTCATTTTAAAGTCCGTAAGTTAATATTGTATATTTAATATTTGGACTTTATAATGCTAATGTCAATGACTTAGTGAAAAAAAATAAATTGCAAATAAAAGTCATTGTTGGGACTTGGACGACTATGAGGGGGAAATAAAGTGAATTTATAATGTTTATTTCTTCTCATGTGGGTCGACCCTCCTAGGGGAATATAAAAGCCAAAAATGAAGAGAAAGCATTCATTCACGACAATCACATTTACATGATATTTTGCTCTGCAAAACAGAACAAGGGTTTGAGAAACCATTTATGGCTTTTGGAGACGAAATCCTCCATTAGTGACAACATTCCGCAGGTGTGAGAGACCACCCAAGGGTGCTTTGAGTAGCCATACTTAGTGGTTGCATTTATGCTTCATTTTATTTCACTTTGGAGTTTGGAGATCAGTCGTGGAGAGTTTTCTTGCAGATCTTTCGTAGTTTCTTGTCACTATAATTCGAAATGGACATCAAGGAACGTATTTCAGGTTTTGGCATATAGATTTGAGCAGATTTGAGGCATTTTGGAAGAGTATAAACATGTCGTACTGTTGCAACCCTAGCCGTACCAGCTGCTAACATTTTGGAGTTCGTTTGAGTCATTTCCTTCATGGTTTTTATCTATGGATGGGACGTTGGAGTTTCCAAGGGCAGGCGACCAAGTGGGATGCAGTTCTGAGTTGTTTTGAGGCTGTCATCACTCTGTTTCACAGCACAACAGGGCCGTACCAGCTAGTGTGAGACTTGAGTCTCCCAACAGTGTGTCTTCTTCTGGGTTGCAAACATTTGCTCAAGGTTTGGTGGAGCTGTAGGACCTCTTTAAGGCAGAGGCAATCTTTAGTTGTTGTGTACACTCAATTTTTATTGAATACCAAAGAAGATATGAAGATCAAGCTGCTGTAGCACTCTTATCAGACCTATATTTTTTATGACAGCGAACTGGGTATGTAAAAACTTATGTTTTGGCCATTTTGTTACAAGGGTATTGCTGCTACATGATTTGTAATGCATTTCCAATTATTTGAAGCATTTGGGTATCTATTGTTTCATTATTTGCAAAATATATGTATATGCATTGTTTTCTATGTCAAAATGCAAAAACCCAAAACGCAAGCAGGTTACAACTAAACCATAGAAAACCCAAATAGTGAGAAAAATCAGACCCAGATCAGAACACATTAAATACAGAACAGGGTGGGTTATTTTAGTGGTATCAGAGTTGGTTTTTCCTGCGAACCTGTTATATTTCTACAGTTGCATGCCAGTTGTGAGACTACCCATATTCTTGCATGTCAATTTTCATGGCCGAACAGTGATTGCATGTGAGCTTTTATGAGAAGTAGTGCCAGAGAACAGAGACACCTTGAAAGATTAAGGAAAAAAGAAGCTGAATAGGAACAGTGGGAAGAGTGGCCTTCAAGGTTTGAAGATCAACCATCAGTTCAAAACAACGAACCTTCTGAACCTAAGGAACAACAATTAGTGCTCTATAGGGAATAAGAGCCCATTGTAGAAAACATGGGTGATCGAGAGTGCAGGTCTAATAGAGACCATCATGAGGGAAGAGTGGATATGGTCAATATGTTGCATGCATTGAACGATTTAGGTAGAGGGCAGCGCGACATGTTTAATAGGATGGATCAATCACAAACTGAACTGGCCCAAATTCTTGCCCGTTTAGTGCCTGGTAATAACAGGAACAATGACAATAACAATGGTGGTGTTTATCAAAATGCGAGAGGGAACGATGGAAATAATAATAATAATGCAAACAATGGTAACGACAGAGAGCATTCAATTAATAATCGGACTACCCCACAACGTACCTTTGCTGGATCAGCTAGCACGAGGCCTCTAATGCCTCAGTTTATACAAGAGAACAACCCACTAGAGGAGGTACATGATCCTACTGAAACGGTTTGTCACGCACAGTATTGGCGGGACTGGAGAGCTATGGATGCAGGGTTTCGTGTTGATATTCCTTTCCAGGGTTATCTGTCTTTCGGGGAACGAAGTAGACCTCAGAGAGGAGTGAGGCAACATAATCAGGATTTGCAAAAGAAGGGTAAGATGAGCATTCCTTACTACGATGGCTCGGGCAAAACTACAGCCAGAGCATGGGTACAAAAGGTAGATACTTATTTGCGTCTTCCTATGACTGAGCGGGATGCTATTGAGTATGCTACTTTGCATTTGGATGGGAGTGCACACGGATGGTGGTACCATGGTCTTATTACTTTGGGCCACAATCAGATTGTTTCATATGCAGAGTTTACTATCGGATTGATAGACAAATTTGACAAAGGTGATACTGAGTTGCATTTCAAGGAGCTAGCCCATCTCAAACAGTTTGGAGTCGATGCCTACATTTCTGAGTTCCAGAGGTTGTCAGTCATGGTCACTGACATTTCAAATCGGAGACTCATTGTGTTGTTCATAGATGGATTATCTAAGCCCTTGAGAGCATAGATTAAGGGGTTCGATCCGCCTACACTAAAGGAGGCAATCAAAAAGGCCAAGGAAATGGAATTCTCTTCCTTTAAAAGCAAATTTCAGCCCAAGAGGTTTTTGCACAAAAGGGATAAATATAAGAAGAATGCATCTCATGAAACAGGGCAGCAAAGGAAACCTTTTACAAAACTCGATGATGATGCATTTAATGAATACAGTTTGAAGAAGTTATGTTTCAAATGCAAGGGGCCATGGGATCCTAACCATAAGTGCCCAATGAAGGGGCAAGTCAAGCCGCTGGAATACTATCATGCTGAAGAGACTGCTTCAAAGCATTCAGATCAACAGAGTGATCAGGAGGATAGTGATGTGGAGAGTCCAAAATAGGAATCACAGGGTGATCAGAATGAGGAAAAACCTATGACACACCTTTCAACTATACAAAAGGAAGGTTCTTTTAGGATTTGGGAGTCTTGGAAGGGCAGTGAATCACTACACTTCTCGACACAGGGGCCACACATAATTTCATAGATGGACTTGTGGCTAGAAAAGGACTCAAGACAGAGGAGTTCGAAGGTTTCAAGGTTAGAGTAGTTGATGGATTCACCATAACTTGCAAACGGTGAATCTCTAACTTAACCATTACGTTAAGTGATTATGAGTTCAGGCTGAGTACTATGTGGTGAGTATGGGTGATTTGGATGTAGTTCTTGGTATGAAATGGCTTCATGCGATCGAGGAATTCTACTTGGATGTAGTTCTTGGTATGAAATGGCTTCATGCGATCGAAGAATTCTACTTGAACTAATGAACCATGGAGATGAAGTTCGAGGTAGATGGCAGAAAGCATGTACTCAGAGGGATGTCAGATGGTGGTTTGAGAGTGCTGTCCATTAGAAGGATGGAGCAGATATTGCAGCATGATCAGGTACAGTGGGCAGCTAAGGTACTTGTGATGCTCAAGGTGCCTAAGCAACAAAAGCAAGAGTGTCCGATTGAGATTCAGTCTTTGTTGACTAAACACATCAAAGTGTTTAGTGATATACCACTAGGTAGACCTCTTGACAGAGGATTTGAGCATGTTATTGAGCTTGAGCAGGGTGCCAAGTCAGTCATTACAGTACCTTATAGGCATCCTAGGCGATACAAGGATGAGATTGAGAAGACTATTCAGGAGCTTCTCAAGATGGGACATATCAGGGCAAGTAAGAGTCCCTTTGCTTCTTTTGTTATTCTAGTTAAGGATGGTACACTCACGATGTGCATAGATTACAAGGAGCTGAATAAGAAAACAATTAGGAATAGGTACCCCATCCCTCGTATTGATAAGATCATTGACAAGTTGCATGGTGCATGCTTCTCGAAGATAGATTTAAGATCTGGGTACCATTAGATACGAGTACGAGAGGAGGATGTAGAGAAGACAACATTTAGGTGCCACTATGGGCACTTTGAGTTTTTGGTTATGCCCTTTGACTTAACCAATGCGCCAACTACATTCCAGCCTTGCATGAATAATGTATTTCGAGAGCAGCTGAGGAAGTCTGTGCTTATATTCTTTGATGATATATTTATCTTCAGCAGGACGTGGGAGGAGCACTTGAAGCACTTAGATATCGTGTTGGGCATTCTTGAGCAGGAGTCCTTTTATGCCAAAATGTCTAAGTGTGAGTTTGGCATGACTAAAGTATTATATTTGGGACACATTATTAGTGCAGAGGGTGTTTGTGTGGATCTGGAGAAGATCTCGGCTATTATAGACTAATTGCCACCAAAGAATCTCTCTCAACTCAAGGGATTCTTTGGCCTTTGTGGGTTCTATCGTCGCTTTGTGAGGTGATTTTCTCAGATATCTGACCCCCTTACAGATTTGACTTGGAAGAGTGCTTTTGAGATGGTCTACTAGTGCTCAACAGTTTAAGGAGGTTATGAGTACTTGTCCAATCTTGGCCATTCCAGACTTCACAAAACCTTTCGAGCTTCAGTGTGATGCCTCAGGGGAAGGCATTGGAGTGGTATTGATGCAGGGCAAACACCCCATTGCATTTGAGAGCAGGAAGTTGATGGGTGCAGAGAGGAGCTACAACATATATGACAAGGAGATGTTAGCCATTATGCATGCATTGGCTAAGTTCATGTAGTACATAGTTGGAGGTAAATTTGTTGTCAAATTTGATCATAACAGTCTGAAGCATTTCCTTAGTCAGAAGGATTTGAGCGATCGGTAGCAAAAATGGGTCAGTAAACTACAGGGATATGACTTTGACATAGTTTTTGTCAAAGGGAAAAAGAATGCAGTTGCTGATGCATTGCCCAGGGGACCTCATTTGTGCGCCTTGGGGGAGATTGCAGAGGATTGGAGGGATTTGATTTCCGCAGAGTATGCGAAGGATAAGTGGGCTTCTGGGATTGTTGATGGCACCATTAGGGATGACAAGTATTCAATTGTAAATGACTTGATCATTTACAAGAGCAGGATTTACGTGGTGCCAGGATCTGCGATGAAGCAAAAGATCTTGAGGGCTTTTCATGACTTGCCTATGGCAGGTCATCTAGGTTTCTTCAAAACCTATAGGCAGGTTAGGGAGCGATTTACTTGGAAAGGCCTCAAGACAGAAGTTTAGAAGTATGTGAGGGAGTGCTCGGTGTGTCAGCAGAACAAGCATGAGCACTCCTTTCTAGGTGGTTTGTTGTAGCCCTTACCCATTCCTGTGAGGAAGGGGGATTGCATCTCCATGGATTTTATTACGGGCTTGCCCAAAGCCCAAGGTAGGCACTGCATCTTTGTGGTGGTGGACAGATTAACTAAATTTGCACACTTTTTTGCTATTTCAATCACCTATACAGTAGCTTAGGTTGCTGAATTATTCTTCAGAGAGGTATTCTAACTACATGGGTTGCCACGGAGTATAGTGAGTGATAGGGACATCAGGGTCTTGAGTAACTTTTGGCAGGAGCTTTTCAGGTTGAGTGGGATAGAGTTCATCCCCAATACGAGTTATCACCCTCAGACAGATGGGTAGACTGAAATAGTCAACAAATGGGTGGAAGGGTAGCTTAGAAATTACATATCAGGGAAACAAAAGGCATGGGTTAAGTGGCTTCACTTGGGTGAGTATTGTTATAATACCACCTACCACGTGTCTATTCAGATGTCACCATTTATGGCATTCTATGGGTACGAGGCTCTAAGCTTTTTGGATTTGTTGTTTGGAGACAATAGAGTACCTAAGGCTAGAAATCTCTTGCAGGAGAGTTAGGATATTATGAGGTCTTTGAGAGAGAACATCTAGAAGGCGCAAAACCAGCAAAAGCAGCATGCAAATCAACTCAGGGTTGAGCATTCTTTTGAGGTTGGTGATATGGTATATCTAATGTTGTAGTGTTATAGACAGTTCACTCTTAAGAAGAGTGGTGCAGAAAAATTGAAGCCACAATATTATGGATCATTCAGGGTCTCCATGAGGGTTGGAGAGGTGGCTTATGAGTTGGAGTTGCCGACAGAAAGGTACACAATGTTTTTCATGTGTCTCGCCTTAAAAAGGCAATGGGGCACAATGTGATACCTTCTATAGAGTTGCCTCCTCTTGATGAAGAGGAGAAGTTGGTTTTAGTATTTGAGGCCATCATTGACACCAGGGAACATATATTGAGGAAGAGGGTTATCAGAGAGTATTTGGTGGAATGGAATTCCCTGCCAGTAGAGGATGCTACATGAGAAAGTGAGAAGATTTTGATGCATCCAGATCTGAGATTGCTTAAGGCAAGCAATCTTGGGGAGGGCAGATTGTAATGCCCCCTTTCCTAGATGGTGTTAGTCTATACTTGGTTCCCGTAGACTAGCCAACATGGATAGGGAACTCTTGATGTGTTCGTCGGATGGTTTTGGACACATTTGGCTAGAACTTACTATTTTTAGTAAGTTAGGGTTTTGACTGTTTGGGGAAATTCAAGATTGGAGGTGGAGCATTTTGGAGAGACCTTTCCAACGGTCTATAGCTCATTGGATTCCGAGTTCATTTAGCCATTTATTTTTAAAGTCTGTAAGTTAATATTGTATATTTAATATTTGGACTTTATAATGCTAATGTCAATGACTTAGTGAAAAAATATAAATTGCAAATAAAAGTCATTGTTGGGACTTGGACGACTATGAGGGGGAAATAAAGTGAATTTATTATGTTTATTTCTTCTAATGTGGGTCGATCCTCTTAGGGGAATATAAAAGCCAAAAATGAAGAGAAAGCATTCATTCGTGACAATCACATTTACATGATATTTTGCTTTGTAAAAAAAGAACAAGGGTTTGAGAAACCATCCATGGCTTTTGGAGATGAAATTCTCCATTAGTGACAGCATCCACAGGTGTGAGAGACCACCCAAGGGTGCTTTGAGAAGCCATACTTAGTGGTTGCATTTATGCTTCATTTTATTTTAGTTTGGAGTTTGGAGATCAGTCGTGGAGAGTTTCCTTGTAGATCTTTCTCAGTTTCTTGTCACTATAATTCGCAATGGACATCAAGGAATGTATTGCAGGGTTTGGCATATAGATTTGAGTAGATTTGAGGCATTTTGGAAGACCATAAATAGGCCATACTGCTACAACCCTAGCCGTACCAGCTGCTAACATTTTGGAGTTCGTTTGAGGCATTTCCTTCATGGTTTTTATCTATGGATGGGATGTTGTAGTTTCCAAGGGTAGGCGACCAAGTGGGATGCAGTTCTGAGTTGTTTTGAGGCTGTCATCACTCTATTTCACAGCACAACAGGGCCATACCAGCTAGTGTGAGACTTGAAGTCTCCCAACAATGTCTTCTTCTGGTTTGCAAACATTTGCTCAAGGTTTGGTGGCGCTGTAGGACCTCTTTAAGGCAGAGGCAATCTTTATTTGTTGTATACACTCAATTTTTATTGAATACCAAAGAAGATATGAAGATAAAGCTGCTGTAGCACTCCTATTAGACCAGTATTTTTTATGACAACGAATTGGGTATGTAAAAACTTCACGTTTTGGCCATTTTGTTACATGGGTATTGCTGCTATATGATTTGTAATGCATTTCCAATGATTTGAAGCATTTGGGTATCTCTTGTTTCGTTATTTGCAAAATATATGTATATGCATGTGTTTTCTATGTCAAAATGCAAAAACCCAAAATGCAAGCAGGTTACAACTAAACCATAGAAAACCCGAATAGTGAGAAAAATCAGACACAGATAAAAAATATTAAATACAGAATAGGGTGGGTTATTTCAGTCAGGGTGCGCGGAATGGTGAAGAGGAGCAAGAGGATTGACACTGAGGCAAGCGTAAAAACTAGGTTCAAATTTTTTGTGGGTTTTTATTGTGTATTTATGTGTTTATTGATAGGTGCATGGCGAACTAGGGTTTTGGGAATGGGTGTCGTGGTGGGGAAGATAGCGGGTCGAAGTGTGGGGAGAAGCCGAGGGATGGTGTATAGGTCATGCGGGTGAGAATAGGAAATCTGCGGGGTTGGGTGGTGGGGAAAAGTAGTTGCCCGGGTGAGTAGAGGTTGCGTGGCCATGTCATAGGGACAAGGGAGTAAAAAAATCCTAGGGCGAGCGAGGGGGGTCGTAGGGTATGGGGAATGGGAAGTCACAGGGAGGGTTTTTTTCATGTTGGGGGCAGTGGCATAAGATGTCGCTTTTGGGAAGGGTTAGGAAAAACAGGTTGAGGGAATAGGGGCCATGGGATGGTAGGTTGTAGGTGGGGAATATCTGATTTCTGGGAAGGGGTTGGGATGTTGTTTAAATCATGAAATGCAATGACACTATTTGATTGGAAATTATTTTTGTGTTGTAGGGGGATCAAGCTTTGGAGAGGACGATGGTGGCAGGAAGTGCATCGAGATGGTTGCAAAGATGGCAACGTGGACAATGGTTAAGGAATGTATACCAACCACGGAGGCATGGGAGAAGAAATGGAAATAACAGGGGCATTGATGATTGTTTGAGCTGATTGACAGTTGCTCGAAGGGAGGTAATAGGATTACAATGCCAGGGGTCACTCTTGCAGGGTCAAATTGTTTGGAGAGATATACAAATGGCAGATGTATTGGTTTGGGTAACATCATTATTGAAGTAGGTGAATCAACATGCGACACAGATTGGGGTGCTACATAACAAATGGAGCGGATGTAGGCTGACCATATGCAGTTGCAGGTATGGCTGGAGCAGAGAGAGGTAGAGACACGGGTCGCTGGGATGGAGAGAAATATGGATTGGATACTATTGGATGCCTTGGGGTTAGGAGACATAACATCTCAGGTGGCGAGGATGGCTTGAGAGACACAATATTGAAAAGCCTTGTATGAGCAGGCGATGCCAATAGGGCAAAGGGCTCCATCCTACAAGGCAATTAGTCAATCCGAGAGATTATCGGGTTCTAGGTCATTGAACCAATCGGTTCATCCATCACCAAGGCGACCGCTATAGGGTGGGATGTAGGTCATGATGTATCAATGGTGTAGAGTTGGGCTCATATGTAATAGGAGGATAATGAATACATATATGTAATTATGGAATAAATGATGTTATAATGAGAAGTGTTGTTATGTACAAAATGATGATGATGATGATATATATAGCTGGCGTAGACGTGTTAAAGATGATGGGGATTTTGTGATGGCTTGAAAATATGTGGATGCCGAGTATGAATATGATGTAATAATCGATATGATTTTGATAATAATAGAGAAAAATGTGATTGTTTTATTATGTCGTGTATTGATCAGAGTGTGATGATGTGATGTGGACTAATATTTATAGTTGGTAAGCTAATAATGGGAGTGGTTACGATGTGAATGTGGGGTCATGAGTATGGGAAAAAATTATTTTAAAGTAGCTGAAAGATGATATGATGACACTCGATGAGTGGTGACACTATGGTGAGGGAGCAATGACCATTTTTGGGACTCGTACTGTCGGTGGGTCCAAGCAAACACTGTCGATGATTGCGAGGGTGCTTTTGTTATATAACACACGAGGAGTCTAGGATTTTGACACATTGCAAGCGTCTACAATCATCTGTCTTGCTTGTGGAAGTGTAAGTAGTCGAACTCTCTAAGAATGTCGTAGGGTAGGTCAATACCACCACTGGAGTAGATCTATAAAGTGAACGTGTAGGTTTTCCACAATCTGCATCGAGTGATGGACGTTTTAGAAGTGATATTATGGCAACAACAATCGGAGGAGCTAAGGCCTCAGTCGCAATGTAGGATGCACCAATTTTGTTACACAATGTGCCGAGTGAGAAGATGTGCCCAAGGCCTTGCAGGGCCTGGAGGCATTCCTTTGTTTCGTAGGGGAGACCTGCAGGGGTGTCGAGAGCAAGTGTAATTTGCACGAGGGCACTAGGATGATGCGATCAATGGAACAAGGTAGGTGGTGCGAGAATCGACTTTGTCTGGCGTGTGTTGTTTTTGTGGGCAAGTTGGCCATTCGAGCCAGTATTGTCTTCGAAGGGAGTTGGCAGATGCTGGGTCTGTGGAAAATAGGCGAGGTGGTTCGCTGGTGGGTACATCAGGATCGACTGAGGCACCTCCCAAGCCATGATCTAAGTATGTAGGGGATTGAATGGATGATGTATTGGCTATTGATATAGCAACTCGATATTTGTATTGTGATTGTAGTATTTTCATATATGTTTAGATAATGGTATGGTGTGTGGTTTTTGTAATTGTGAATAATGTGATAAAGGTTTAGAGTTTTTATGATATAACTAATAAGTGTGATCCTCTTGCCCGAGGGATGAGGGTAGGGAGCTAAGTTTATATGTTGTTGTTAGTGGAATTAGTGATGGAATAAAAACGTCTTGAGCAATGTAGATTGTGCAATCCATGTTAATATAGCACAAGACAACGTTGAACCTAGATATGTGGTAATCAAAGCATCATTGTTGCCCAAGTGCACTGAGAATACAAAATCCATATCAAAAGGGGACATCTTGGACGAGGCACCATTGGTATAGGCTTAACCCATGTAGCATCATGGTGTGATGTTGAATATATAAAAAAATAAAATGACATGAGGCATATATTCAAATGGTGACACAAAACAAAAAGTAAAACTTACTGACAAACAAGCACACCATAAACACATCACACACAGATGCAAAACCAAATATAAATGACATTCAGATAATTAAACACGTTGGTTTGGGTGAGAAATGAAGACATGAAAGGGACTTGGCGAATAACGACAAGCGATTGACTGAAGGGAGTAGAGGGTAGAGAATGTGATGTTATAGAATGGGATCAATTGAAGCTAGCTCAAGAAATATGCACTACAAGAGTAATCAAGAGGACAAATTGAAACCAAAAATGGATTGTGAAGAGGTGTTGCAAAAGGAGGGTGGAATGGCAACCATGGGATAACTCTTCAGAATTTGCCTGCACAGTCTCTTGATTAGACTTGTATTGAATTTCTCCTACGACATGGAATGACACTCCTTGCAGCTTTTGCTTCTTTTTGCATGGTACACTGCGTGGAGACCAAGGCCAAGGAGGATGGGTGATGAATGGATGGGTGTGGATGGCTAAAAGGATGCCCCCAAGTACCCAAGGGCATGTGTAGAGGGAGGTTGCTCACAAGTGATGCTGGGAATCCGATTTTCATCAATGTGTTTATCTAAGGCCCCAGAAGCTTTGGTTTTCACCATTGGATGTATTATTATTATTTATTTTTTATTTTTTTGAAGACTATACACAGGAATGAACATGGGATGGGAGAACCCTAGGTATAAAATCCTTTCCCCTTTCCCCTTAACCCTTAAAACCTAGAACCCTAAACCCAAAACCCAAAACCCTAAAACCCTAAAGCCTAAACATCGATCCTTGTGTAATCCTTTCTGTTTTAAATTCTAGACCGGTTTTGTTAGGACACCTAACTTATTCTGATTCTTTGTTCTCTGAACTATGAACTCTGTCATGTAGATGACACTTCTTGGAGCATCGCATGAAGTCAAGAACATCTGTGATCTACCAATCATTCCTCAATCTCTATTTTTCGATCAAAGTGATATTGCTTTTGAGTTAGGGCTTTGCGCGATTGTGTATGCCTCTACTATAGAATCTATCTCTGACCAATTAGAAGTTATACAAGAAGACGTAGATTCTGTGGAAACTTATGGGCGTGATCGCTTTGCCCATCTTAATGAAATAGACGAAGATTAGTTCAAAATATTTCAATATCATATCTCTATCATTATATGTATTTTGCAATTTCTTTTATCATTATTATCAGCTTAATTGCTTAAATAAGCGTGCTGACATTCTCATTACGAAGTTCATTACTTCTTGGGACTGGTCTAGCGCTAGGCAACCTACTATCCTATCTTATGAACCAAATCTTGTCCAAGTTTTCCCATGTGTGCAGGTAGTCCTTCTTAGCCAAAAAAGGAGCTCCCACAATTGTTGGATCAACGGTGCACAACCTTCTAAATCACAGGGACGCTTTAAACCATGCATTTCTATTGAGTTTTTAGTAGTCAATTTTATAAAAAGAATGAATGAAAAACCACTTAAACAATGGCTTCAAGAAGTTCATGATATTATACATCATTCTAGTGTCTATGGGATTCCAAGGGCTCAAAACTAAGAGATACAACAAGGACTTCACATGACCAATGAGCCACTTACTATTGCGATCCATGGTATAAACTCTATTTATATTTATATTCGTAAGTTCACTACAAATCATTGGTCTAAGCAAGGTATGCCATACCTAAAAAGATTAATTCACATTGGCATCATCAACAAGATCTATTTACCTCGAGTACACTTTAAGAGTCACACTGATTATTTAGGAGCCGTGCTTGACGAGAACAAGAAAACCTTCTTTGAACAAATTGAAATACAAGTTTTCTAAGGCAATTTTGAAGAATATGATCGCATATCTTGATGACCCAGAGGATTACAAATTGTCTCGTATTGATTTCTTCAACTATAATAGACCAGATTGGCTAGTTGCAGTCAAAATCATAAATCAAAAGGCCCAAATCCAAAATGCAAAAAATATTTGGTTGGAATGATTATGATAATATCATTAATGGAGTATTGGTTCATCATGAGGATTTGTGGCGTGTTTATCATGGAGCTAACTATTTTTGGGCCTCAAAATCAGATTTTAAATGATTTTAGTTGTATCACTCTTTTTATCTTTACACACGCAAATACTAATAGGACTCTGTCAAGACCTGTGCCCTTTTTATCGCACATATGCCTTGTTTCTCAAGATGGGTGGTAGCTATTTTCTTCCATCTAAATTAAGTAAAATGCTTAATATTTCTAGTTCATCAAACTGTTATAACTATGTTATTTTAAGAAGGATTGAGTCACTTAGAACCAATTGTTGTAATATTTTCATTACAATATTTTGAGGAAGAAAATCAAAACTCCTTTGAGTATGGTGAATATATATTTGCACTAGTGATAAGCATTTGTTTAGAAAAGAAATTCTTACGAAAAATAATATAATGATTAAGGTTGTGCCAACATTGTTATCCTCTTAACATTCACTAAGAAATAATTGGAATTGTTTGGGTCGGGAGTAATGCTATACTAATTTTTTTCACAAAAGGGATTTGTAACCTTATGTCCATAAATGAATACTAAGACCTAACTTAGTTACATAACTATTAGGATTATTAGTTTGTACATAGGTTAAATTATGTTTGTACACCTAATTCTAGTAAACTTCAAGAGGCACCATACTATCAATTGAATCTAAACCTTGATAAGTCTTAAATTTTTTTATCATTTCTAAGTGGTTTGAGATGGTAATGATACTTCTTGGCATGAGTTGTTGACATGCCTTGTTGATAAGGGACTAAGGATTAAGAACATGATCATTGGATTAGTCTTTCCTTGAATATTATGTTTTTTGTGAATCCCTAACCAATTGTCGTGTGGAAGTGACTCCTTATGATGGCTTATAGTTGCTTTGCAAGGGTATTCATTTATGACCGTGGTGGTGGACACCAAAAACCTATCATGCACTCCTTAGAAAACGATGTTAAATTATTTTAAAGTGTGGGAAGATGATTTTGCCTTGTACTGAGAATTGTTTATGAACAACGCATGCTAAGGGAATTGTTTTAACTAAATTGATTGTTGTTTTGATAATCCACCTTATCTCTTCAATAAATGTTGTCTTGAAATGTGTCTTGCCAAAAAAAAAAGTGGTGTGTTTTGTTTGAGGTGTGTTACACATGCTTTGATAGTATCACACCCTAGCCAACCACACTACAAACCATAACTAATTTTTTTAGTCCCGTATCAAGATGATGACAACTCTTTTAGGAATGAAGTGTAACACTCTGTTTGGATATAACAATTTTATAACAATGATCACAATCTGTTTTCAATACAAGGCAAGATCATATTTCACAATGACTTAACATTATCTCCATATGAGTACATGAAAGTTTTTTTGAAATCTCCACCACAAACATCATTGGGTGATCTTTTGATAGTGATTAACTGCAAACATAATATGGTCACTCCTATTCGACAGATATATAGAGATTCACAGAAGCACCATATTCGAGGAAGAACTAGTCCACTGATTGTTCTTAGTCCCTTAACAATGAGACGTGATAACAATCTTATACGGAGAAGTAACATTGCCATTTATAAGTCATAATAACATAGAATGATATTTCATCTAGATCTAATCAAAGTTTAGATTCAGTGGATAATAAGATGTCTTGTAAAGTTTTACCAACATTGGGTCAATAAACATAATTCAGGCCTATGATTAATTTCAATAAAATGTAACTAATCAAGTTGGGACTTTGGTATTCATTTACTACACAAGGCTGTACATTTCTTTGTGTAAGATGTTAAGTATAGTATCACTCTTAACCAAAACAATTCAAATTCTTTTTAGAGAGTATCAAAATTATAACAATTGACACATTTTAAGAGCTGTTTTTAGAGTGTGTTATCAAAAGAGTGGAATTAACTATGGTGTATTAATCTTAATTTTGATAATTAGTTAGAATATTGCAGGGTGCTGTGATGACACTCACAAACATGGAAATGAAAGCAAACAATGTGAATTGACGAAATGAAAGCAATACGAATGAAATTAAATTATGCCAAAGAGAGATATACTTTACTTTTTATGTGTTTCAAATGGTTATACCAACTGGAAAACACAAAAACAATGACTGAGATTAAAACCCATAGTGCTCCCAAGATCTGATCTTGAGACTCTTCACAAATTTAGATGCGAAGTAGGACGTGAGCGAAGGGTGTTGGTGACCCTATTTGAGACTAGTGTCTTTCTGATTTTTTTTGCAAATTAAGGCACAACCATGTGTGACTATATTAATTAGGCATGTTTGCAATATATTTGTCTTTTTGTGCGCGCGATATGCCAACATATAAATATTTGAAAATCAAAACCCCATCTTGTGTACCACAAAGAAAACAAGTAACGTTGAATGAGTAAAAGGAATTAGCAGATGGAGTTGTGCTAGACTTCAATACACCACTGTATTGAGTGCCGCCTACATACCAATACTCTGAAGAGGGATCAAACCTTTATGTAGTTCTCCCACTCAATGTTTTGTGTGAATGTGCTCCTTTGACTATGTGAATGTATTTAAAATAGGCTTGAATACTTGATCATTATGATTTAGTGTTGTATAAAACTGAATTGAGACTTCGCTGAACACAATTTGAGGGCTTTACAACTTGATTTGGGGAAAATAGGGAACTTTTACTCAATGTGCACTTGTATATAAGCCTTTGAATGGGATTTTGCCAAGTTAATAAGTGAATTAAATGTGTATTTATAGCAATTCCAAAGAGAAGACCACATGCTAGGAAGCCTAAGGGGACAAAGACTGACCAAAGGATGGGTTTCATTTCAAAAAGTAACCATTTGTGACATGTGGACACGAGTGGGAAATAAAGACACGGGTGCCCAACACTTGCGTCCCTATTGGGTGATGGCGTCCCTCAAGACTGAGTGCTAAACTTTGGGTCTAGACTAAGGCATATAAATGCATAGAGGTGTTTTCAGTAGTTTTGTTATTTCTAAATGTGATTGATGACAATTATTAGGTAAAATAGGTCTTTGTTTGTACTTAGGATAACATGTGGTAGCAAAATAAGTACAGATTAAGTGCACAAGTCAATCAAAAATAAAAGGGACTAAATAAGATCATCAAATACTTGTGCCCAGATTTTAGTTTACTACATTTGCCGCCCCTTTTAGTTTAGAAATGAAATTATTAGATTAGATGAAAGTATGTATCTTAGTGTGTAAAACTATAATAACCCTTTTGGGAAAATTTCAAAATTCTAGAATTTATTGAAATTCCCTTACAAATATTATTGAAAACTTTTAGGACAAAATTAAAGAAATCAGATTTTTATTCAAACTCTTACAAAAATTAAATATAATTCAGATAGGAAACAACACATACAATATTTACTATTGAATAGTCAATTGCATTTTTATTTTCATCAATGGGTTCCACAGAATAATACATGAAGACAATATCAATTAATTGAAAACAACAATTTTTTACAACTATATGTGGCACAAATGTAATCCCTAGATGGAATCACCTTAATCGCTAAGAGGGTTGTCGTATTTCAAGTCTCATATGAACAAGAGGGCTTTTGTCCTTTAATTCAAACTAGAAATCAAAAAGGTTTTCGTCTTTCTAATCTCAGTATTGCAACGATTTTCGTCGTAAGATAGAAACAGTTGAACCAAAGCTCAAATTCTAAAATGAGAGGGTTTCATACAAAAGATTAATAATTTATAAAGGAGAGAGCCATCTTTATATAGAAAATAGGAAGGAGAGAGAAAAGAAGGAAACTTTATGAAGAAATAAGAATTGCGTCCTAATCCAAGTCATGCATGTGATCAATAGTGAAATATTTGTCTTGTTTGCAAGGAGTCAAAAAGTAGATCACTAGTTTGGACAAAATCAACCATCTCTTTTGTCTGTCTCCTACTTTCATATACTTTAAACCTCCACTTCCACATGCTTTTAAAATGACGCTTCACTTACATGTGAAAGAGAATTATCAACAATAACTTTTGTCATCTTCTTTCCATGTGTATACAAGCTTGTACAACACATTTTGTCTTTTTTCACATACCAAGATCATGAATCCTTTTAAGGATTGCGTCACACTTCTACTCATTTGTCTTTTGCTCTAAAGAACAAAGACGTGAATTACAAAAGTCTAAAAATTTGTTTTTTAGTAGAGTGATACGCCTCGCTTTATTCACATGCATTTGTTCTCTTATGAAATCGTTTGTGGACAATGCCACATCATTTACAAGTCATATCACCTACTACATCTTTTGTATCACCTACCTTATCATCATGAATAGTGATAGTGAATAGTAATTTGTGAATAGTGCATATGTGAATAGTGATTTGACACAATATTATTCTTTTATATTACTTGACTTAACTTACATGAATGAAATAGGCTAACGGTATTTCGTAAATATTTCATAAGAAAAAATGAGACATTACCATTATATAATGTCTCATTCTTCTGAATGAGACATAAACAGAAGACTATTAGCCTATTTAATTTTTGTAAATTAAGTTGAGTGTTGTAAGGAAATATTATTGTGTCAAGTCACTATTCACATAATCATTATTCATAGATTACTATTCACTATCACTATTCATGGTGATGTGGTAGGTGATGCAGTTGATGATGTAACAAGTGATGTGGTTTGTGAGTAATGTGGTATGATCACGGGGACATCATATGAAATGAAATACACTGAACAGGGGCGTCCCACTCCACTAAAAAATATTTTTTTTGTTTTTAATCATTCATGCCTTTGTTTTTTAGGGGAAGAAAACAACGCTGAATAGTTGGGGTGCCACTTTTAGGTGGAAATTTATTTTGGCATAAAAAAAGACAAAAGGTGGTTTGAAAGTATGTGTGCACATGAGAGAAAGATGTCAGAAGTTTACTAAAGTTGATTCTTTTGCTAATGTATGAATGAAGAATATTTTGGAAGCGTGTGGAAGTGAAAATTATAAATATACGAAAGTGAAAGACAAAAACAAAAGAGATGGTTGATCTTGTTTTTCTGATTCTCTTTTTAATCATTTGCACAAATGACAAACAAGACACTATAGATCAATAGTGATACCACTAGAAGGTGGACTCATTTCTTGTTTTTTGATGAAGTTTTTTTTCTCTTTATACATTTTTTATATAAACATGCTCTCTTATTTGTAAATTCATCAATCTTTTGTTATATGAAAAACTTTCATTTTAGAGTTTGAGCTTTAGTTTAACTTATTCTTCCATTTTATGACGAAAATCTTTTGGAGTGCAGAGATTAGGAGGACGAAAATCTTTTTGGTTTCTAATGTGGATTAGAGGACAATTTTTGTAATTCATATGAGCTTTGGAAGACGAAAACCCTCTTAACTATTGAGGTGATTTCATTCAGGGATTACATTTGTGCCAAAGATTGTGATCAATTTATGTGTGTTAGTGTAATTCAATATTTTTTTGAATAATCAGTATTATAACTGTTTTGTGCATTGATCAATTTTAATATTTAAATTATATTTAATTTTGTCAAAAAAATAACTGTAAAAATTAGATTTTTTGTATTTTGTCCAAAAAGAGACATTACAGTGGTATTAGAGTTGGGGATCTGGCAAACCTGTTTGAGAAACTAACTTTTTTGTAGATCTTCAATTTAAGAACATAGGTGTTAGTGATCTTGAGGATCTTATCAATAGAGTTATTCTCAAAGATATCGCTAATGGGGAGTGAGAGATGTTCCAATTTTTTACCTAATTGGTGCAATAGAGATTTGGGCAAATAACTCTTCCCTCTAATGTCTACATGTATCAGCAAGAAGATTCAAATCCAAAAGTGGTTAGTGAGCAACGCATGAAAGAACTCCACATGCAAGTTGAAGTGGAACATAAGGAAGAAAAATTGGAAGTGTTAGAGGAAATTGAAAAAGATGTTTCTGTTCAAGGGGCACCCTTAAATCTTCCAATGATTGATTCCATGCTACTACCTAAAGATGATTTGCAGGTGAATGAAGAAAACAACCAAGCAGAGTTGCAAGCATTGGACGTGGAGGTTGTGCATGCAAATGCACACAAGGAGAAATCAGTGATGAGTGTTGAAGAGATTGGGCCATTGACAAGCCATTATGAGCACCATGCTAGAAGTGTAGAGGAGTTGAACAACATGCCTACAAGACATGATGAAGCAGTTGAAGGAGTGGTATAAGGAGTTCTAGATTTTATTGACATGTTTGTTTTACGTGCAGATTTTAAAATAAGAACAACCCATATGAGTGTTGATAAAGAGACTCTTATGAGTCAAAGAGTGCATAGTTTGCACATTTAAGGAAAATACAATGATCATGACACATAACAAGCATGGGTTGGAGCCGCTGAGTTTCTTTTCAGTCTAAGTAAAGGATGAAGAGTATGATGTTGCAGTTGAGATCGAGAGAGCGCAAGTTAAGACCGATGTTCAAGATAAATATTATTTACAAATCTTTGATGACAAAACTATTGCTGAATTACGTGTTCAAAAGAAATATAAATTTCTGCATATAGGTGCTATTTCTGTAGCGGTTCATCCTCTATTTCGTAAAGGTCTAAATGTTAGTCTACTAACGTGTCTTTTAAATAACAGGCATATGTCTTTTTTTGTTTGCTTACAAGCTGCCATTCAAACTGGTCTTCATGATGGATCTGTGTATACCACTGTCTATCCTATTTATTTTGTTGCTATTCATCAAGAAACAAACTTCAATAAGATCTTCAAGCTCTTTTTACAGACTTATGGTCTTCATATGATTGAAGGATCTTGTCCCCTTGCAATCCAATATCAGATAATGTATCACTTAACCAATACCTTTTATCCTGCTGTTAAGCATACATCTGTGCAAGGCAAAAGTGTGGTGAGTAAAGCTACGCCTAATAGTAAAATCCTTCCTATAGAAGCAATTGCTTGGTCAGATCTTAAGTTTCTCAAGAAATAGATAGTAGATACTGATTTTCTCCCACAACCTCGAAGATCATTATCCATGGCGACATCTGTAAAAGACCTACCTGATAAGTCTATAATTAGGTTTGATAATTCTGTCAATGAATCCTCATCCCTTGCTTTACCTAAGCACTGTCCTCACTTACAAAAAGTCCATGATCTTCAAATAGATTCATATTACTGTCTGGGCTGCAAGAACATCCTGCAAAAACCAAGTAGTGAAGTGATCCATATGACTAAGAGCGACAAAGTTGCAGAAACTCTTTGAAAGGAATAAGCAGTTACTATCTTATCCAAGAAAGGTCTCTATGAAAGGAACCTCTGATAAAGAGGAAGGACATGTTTGGAAAACTCCCCAGGGAGATGAGTCTTATACATAAAAAGGATTTCCAAAAGCCTTAGATTTTAACCAATACACTCCTGATGGTAAGAATAAAGCTCAAATGTATTATGTCAGGACCACTGATAGACTTGTAGATCAGTCACCTGAGATAAGGTTAATGAACTGGAATAATGTTGCTACAAAGAGTCTGAATTATAAGATTTTCAGTATTCAGTCTAGCCTAGAGCAAGTATCTAAGCTGTTGAAAAGTATTGAGCATTATCAGAAAAGAGATATAGTAAAAGCTCTTAAGACAATAGATTCTAATATGTCTGTTCATGCTACACAGGGTTCTAAAATGATAGAACAAGAGTCTAATAGCCTTAAGCAGCAGCAAGCTGAGGTAATGAAGAAAATAGAAGTTTTAGAGATTGGAAACACTGACATAGCCCATAGTCAAGTAGAAATAAACTCTGAACTCTCTTCTGTAGAATCTCTGGTTACATCTACTGCATCCAATGTTGATAGTCTTGTCAGAGAATCTAGTAATCAACAGCAGCAGTTAACCTTACTTCCTGAATTTTTAAGTAAACAGTCTGCTCAGTTTGGTTTACAGCTTTCATCTTAGTTGTTACAGTTTGATCGCTCTGATGAACCGTTAACATAGCACAGTGTAAAGGAAGGGATGCAAAAGTCTAGTACTTCGTCAGTTACGCCAAGTCTAACACTACCCTCTGTAGAAAAGATAGATAAAACCTTTCAGATAGGTATGGCAAAGTTAGAATTTACTGATCTAGAAAAGTATAGTTATTTTTCTGATGGAGAAACTTCTTGCCCACCCTTAGATGCACAAATCAAAACTTTAAGTTTACAACCTTTCTTCTGGAAGTTCAATTGTGAACCTGCCTCTAGAAGAAAAGAAATGGTTCATGCCATGTTGTCATGGGCTAGTATGCAGATATTTGGGTTAAAACGAGAAAACAAGTGTTGCTCAACGAATAGTAAATGGTTTTATAGGTAATATTAAGGACTGGTGGGATGCTGGTGATACTCAGTCTAAGCTTAATATTTTGAATAATCCAGAACCTGTTCCTGCTGTGTCAAGCTGTATATTTTGAATTTGTAGGCGTGATTGACAATGAGAAATAAGCTAATAGAGCTAAATTCCTTAGAGCTCAATTATGTGATATGACACGGATAAATGAATATGTGTCACATGAAATTTTTTTTATATGCTTCTGGTGAGATGTTTAATCCAGCCTTCAAGGTCAGATACATAGTCTTTCCCTCAGTGTTTCTCAGAAAAATATAAGGCAGCTATGAGAAGTAATTTTGTTAATTTATCTTTTGGTAGGATCAATCAACAGATCAAAGCTGTTAATCAAAAATTGTGTGATGAAAGAAAATCACACAAAAAAACAATGATGTTTCACAAACAGCGTGGTTTAAAGTTTTGTAATTTCATTTATGATAGATTTGGTTGTATGGATAAGTTCCAGTATCAGAAATATAGGAAGAAAAAGAAAAAAAAAATTGTCAGTGCCGTCCTCTTCCGTCTAAATGGAAACAGAAACAAAAGAAATATGGATTTTCAAGGTTTAGAAATTTCAAGAAAAAGAAAGTTTTTAGAAAAAGAAAATATGGTTTTCAGAAGTCTTTTTTTAATTTTTTTCTGTGTCAAGGAGAACATTATGCAAATAAGTGTCCTCAAAAAGGAAAAAATACTAAGAAAGTTAATTTTCTGCAAAGTCATGAGTTGAATGAAGATGAGTATGTTTTGCTTTCAGATACAGATACTCATTTTGATTCAGATATTGAATGGGATGAAACAGACTCAGATAATCAGATTAATATGAATGTAGAAGAAAGCTCAGAAGAAGAATCCTCTGAGTATGACTCGATATAAGATTTCAGATAAATATGCATTCTAGTCAATTTACTGATAGTCTCAGTTTGTCTCAGCAGTTGCAGCATTTTAGATATAAGTATAATGATTTACCTGTATATATGATCTCTGAAAAGATGTATTTACAGCAACAGATCGCTGATCTTGAAAAGAGATGTGTCTCATTTAGAACAGAATCAGTAACAAAAACATATGTTAGAACAACAGTTTGCAAAACATCATATAGGTTCTAGTAAAGGAAAAGAGAAAACTTATCAGCGACATACAGATGAAAGAAGACAATGGCGTACAAAATGCATTGCCTTGTTACAAACATTCTTAGCTAGAGCACAAGAAGAATTGCAGACTTTGTTAAAAAAAGACGCTGATGATGAAGAAAGTGAAAAGTTATTTGAAGAAGAATTGATTCAAGTAGCAGATGAAGCTGAAAAGAATTATAGAAATAATGTTGATAATATGAATATTCATCAGATTTCTGTACATATGACTAACAATCCAGTATGTGAACTACAGATTAAATGGAATGGTTTTAAGCCATATATTTTGGATGTGCTGTTAGATACAGGGGCGGATGCATCTCTTGCAAGGTATCACTCTATTCTTGAAGATATGTGGAACAATGATTTTTTTAGACTTACATTCAATACTAAGACAATCATCTCTGAACTGTCTGCCCAAGTTCCTATTGTCTTAGGTAATACAATGTATACATTTAAAGTTGTTCAACATGAGATGCCAGCGTTTGATATGATGATAGGATCAGATAATTTGTCAAGTTTTTATCCTATCACCATCCAATCGCACGAGATTATTTTAGCTCAGAAGTATTCTCTGTATAAAAAATCCAGGGATGAGTGTAAGATTCTTTTAAAAGGTAAAATAAAGAAAGCAGTTAATAATCAGTGGTTACACCAAAAAATCCATTGCTGTAAATCTGACATTGAACCTGTGCTTGCAAAGATTTTGCAAGACTGTTGCTTTGAAAATCCTTTAGCTTTTTAGCATAGAAAACTCTATGAGTGTCAGATAGAGTTGAAAATGATCACTGATAAAAATGGTCAGCCTAAGGAGCCTCATTTCAAAGCTCATCATTTTGATATGTCCCCTTCACTTAGAGCATAATGTTTTGAAGAAATCAAACAGTTGTTAGATCAAGGTTTGATTCGTGAATCTCAAAGTCCTTGGGGTTGCAAAGCTTTCTATGTAAATAAAAGTGAACAAGTCAGAGGTAAAAAGAGATTAGTAATAAATTATATTTTTCTGAATAAATATGTAGTCCCTGTTCAACATCCTATTCTTTCTAAGCATGAAATTTTGCAAAGAATTACTGGCAGTAAGATCTATAGTAAGTTTGATCTAAAGTCAGGGTTTTGGCAAATACATGTAGCTGAAGTAGATGGATACAAAACTGCATTTGTTACTCCTTTTGGTTAATATGAATGGAATGTTCTTCCATTTGGATTAAAAATAGCTCCCAGTATTTTTCAGAAAATGATGAATGGTATTTTTGCAGTGTACAGTCAATTCATTATTGTGTATATAGATATTTTGATATTTACTAAGAATCCTAAAGAGCATATACAGCATTTAGATAAATTTTATCAGATTGTATATGATAATGGATTGGTCCTTTCAGCGAAGAAAATGGTTATTTTTAAAGATGAGATAGAGTTTTTGGGTATAATTCTCAGATCAAGAGAAGTCATACAGTGTCATGTGTTACAGAATATTCAAAATTTTCTTGATGAAATAACAGATAAGAAAACTCTACAAATGTTACTTATTCAGAGGAATATAATTTATTACTAATCTCTTTTTACCTCTGACTTGTTCACTTCTTTTATTTACATAGAAATTTTCGCAACCCCAAGGACTTTGAGATTCACGAATCAAACCTTGAGCTAACAACTGTTTGATTTCTTCAAAACATTCTGCTCTAAGTGAACGAGACATACAGTTAAGCAATCATGGTTGTCACAACTGAAGTTCGTGATGAGTTTTATGAATACTTGTGGAGATCAGTGCCATCAGCAGCTAATCAGTTGAAGAATGAAGTCAATTTTCTGAAAGCAAGGTCTTATGAAGCCGCAGATAATTTAAGCATTCAGAATATTGTCTGGGCTTCTCATTACTCCATCAACCATAATAGTACCTGTCATACTATTTTGCTAAACAAGCCTGGTAATAATCCTGAGATGGGAAATAAAAATCTGTTGAAACAAATGATATATCGGCAAGTAACTAAGTTTCATTTCCAGTGGTCTACATTCTGGTTATCCTTCAACCCTGCTGAAAAAAATTATTGGGAATCTGGTGATATCAGTGATTACATGTTTGAATTTTTGGATTACATTATGCCTAGAATTCTTTTTCATAATTCAGATGTATGTATTGCTCCAACTCAGGGTCGCAATATTTTTATTGCTCTCAGAATTCTTTTTGATGTTGAGTTTGAGCTGCATCTAGTTCAGAATCACCAGTACAATCGACATGCAAGGATTCAACGAGCTATTCCTGTTGGTTCATTATGGCTAAGGTTAACAGTCTCACATCAAGCACTGTTTTCACCGACTCCTCGGGAACAGCTTTTTAGAATTCCCTCTGCTTTATACATGGACCATATGAAGATGAGATGAGTACTGACAACTCACTTTATTCTTCTGCTGGATCATATGAGTTCGCCGATGATGACTAATCACGGGGTCTGTTCGTGATCGTGAACGTGGGCACGTTATCCCTTTTTATATCTATGTGGACCACACCACTATCTAAAGACAGTATCTTGTCGGCCGTGTCGACAAGTTTTATGTCTATTTTAACTTTAGTCGGTGCGTAGTGGGCCCTATAACCCACTGTTCAATCGCATTTTTGTTTTGAGCCATCGATGCCATCACTTTGTGATATCCGTTGATCTCTCATTTTGTAAACTATAAATAAGAGAGCTATCACGAGTTATCGGCATTCGAAGTTGGCTTGAGTCTTAGAGTTCTATAGGTTTCTAAGGAGTCTGAAGTCTTTAGTTTCTGATATTTTGTATGCGCTTTGAACATTGAAGCAATAATAAATATTTGAGCATTGAAGTTTTGTCCTTTGGCCTTTAAGACCCTGTTGAAATGGTATCAGAGCCAAAGTAGATAAAAAGAGCCAAGTAGAAGTAGCATCACATAATCTTTAATTCTGTGTTGAGTTTATTCAAAAGAGTATATCTTTGTCTTGTCTGGTTATTACTGTTTTTGTTGGTCTGGTATCGCGTTTTGTCTTCTTGCTGAAGATAGGGAAGTGGCGAGGTCCCATTTAGCCGACGGACAGGTGTTCAGTGGATCAGATTAAGTATCGACAATAAGCGTGTTGTTGGAAGCTCTAGATCAAATAGCAGAGAATATTCCATGTACCTCTGAAGTGTGTACTCTTTCAGATATATCTCAGCATACTGTCAATGATGTTACTATAGAGTTAGAAGAGTCTAATCCGTCCCCTGCTTGGACACTCCCTAGTTTGAAAGCCCAAGATGTCTATGATAAAATAACTCCTTTTCACTTATTGGCCAAATCCAATATTAAGATTGCTGAAAATGTTCTGCAAGTTAAGACCGATGCTCAAGATAAATATTATTTACAAATCTTTGATGACAAAACTATTGCTGAATTACGTGCTCAAAAGAAATATAAATTTCTGCATATAGGTGCTATTTTTGTAGCTGTTCATCCTCTATTTCGTAAAGGTCTAAATGTTAGTCTACTAGCGTGTCTTTTAGATAACAGGGATGTCTTTTTCTGCTTGCTTACAAGCTGCGATTCAAACTGGTCTTCATGATGGATCTGTGTATACCACTGTCTATCCTAATTATCATATTGCTATTCATCAAGAAGCAAACTTCAATAAGATCTTCAAGCTCTTTTTACAGACTTATGGTCTTCATATGATTGAAGGATCTTGTCCTCTTGCAATCCAATATCAGATAATGTATCGCTTAACCAATACCCTTTAACCTGTTGTTAAGCATATCTCTGCGCAAGGCAAAAGCGTGGTGAGTAGAGCTACGCCTAATAGTAAAATCCTTCCTGCGGAAGCAATTGCTTGGTCAGATCTTAAGTTTCCCAAGAAATGGATAGTAGATACTGATTTTCTCCCACAACCTCGAAGATCATTATCCATGGCGACATTTGTAAAACTTGATAATCCTGTCAATGAATCCTCATCCCTTGCTTTATCTAAGCACTGTCCTCACTTACAAAAAGTCCATGATCCTCAAATAAATTCATATTACTGTCTGGACTGCAAGAACATCCTGCAAAAACCAAGTAGTGCAGTGATTCATATGACTAAGAGAGACAGAGTTGCAGAAACTCTTTGAAAGGAATAAGCAGTTACTATCTTATCCAAGAAAGGTCTCTATGGAAGGAACCTCTGATAAAGAGGAAGGACATGTTTGGAAAACTCCCCAGGGAGATGAGTCTTATATAGAAAAAGGATTTCCAAAAGCCTCAGATTTTAACCAGTACTCTCTTGATGGTAAGAATAAAGCTCAAATGTATTATGTCAGGACCACTGATAGACTTGTAGATCAGTCACCTGAGATAAGGTTAATGAACTGGAATAATGTTGCTACAAAGAGTCTGAATTCTAAGATTTCCAGTATTCAGTCTAGTCTAGAGCAAGTATCTAAGTTGTTGAAAAGTATTGAGCATTATCAAAGTGGAGATATAGTAAAAGCTCTTAAGACAATAGATTCTAATATGTCTGTTCATGCTACACAGAGTTCTCAAAAGACAGAACAAGAGTCTAATAGCCTTAAACAGCAACAAGCTGAGGTAATGAAGAAAATAGAAGTTTTAGAGATTGGAAATGTTGACATAGCCCATAGTCAGGTAGAAATAAAGTCTGAACCCTTTTCTGTAGAATCTCTGGTTACATCTACTGCATCCAATGTTGATATTCTTCTCAGAGAATCTAGTAATCAGCAGCAGCAGTTAACCTTACTTTCTGAATTCTTAAGTAAACAGTCTGCTCAGTCTGGTTTACAGCCTTCATCTCAGTTGTTACAGTTTGATCCCTCTGATGAACCGTTAACATGACAAAGTGTAACAAATATACAAAAAGAAGAGATGCAAAAGTCTAGTACTTCATCAGTTACGCCAAGTCTAACACTACCCTCTGTAGAAAAGATAGATAAAGCCGTTCAAATAGGTATGGCAAAGTTAGAATTTACTGATCCAAAAAAGTATAGTTAGTTTTCTGATAGAGAAACTTCTCGTCCACCCTTAGATGCACAAATCAGAATTTTAAGTTTACGCCCTTTCTTCTGGAAGTTCAATTGTGACCCTGCCTCTAGAAGAAAAGAAATGGTTCATGCCATGTTGTCATGGGCTAGTGTGCAGATATTTGGGTTAAAACGAGAAAGCAAAAGTGTTGCTCAGCAAATATCTTTTATAACGTCAGTAGACGCCTCCTTTCTCTCAATAGCTTATGGCTTGATATAGAAGAAACCTGCGGTAATAGGCAGGCGCTGAATGGCTACGGCTTCACACTATTGCTTCAAACTCAAATATTACAAACTATTACAAATACTTGTTTCAGTTTCTGATTCTCAGGATCCGTCTAAACGGGCAAGAGAAGAGCATACTCTTAGAACAAGCTACTAATTCTCTAATGCTTAGAAAAATTTCGATGGAAAACTTTCTGAGCATATATAAGACGAGGGATTCTGAGCCTTTCATTGTCTATGGTGAACATAATGCTTTTGGTAGTAGCACCATAGGGAGAGTATCTATCAATGAATGATCCTCTTAGGAGGATGTCAATGGGCATCTTTTCAAGGGCGAAGAAGTCTGCATGGAAGATTTTATCTTGAATTCGAAGGGGTTGCTGATGTTTATAGTCTTTACAGGTAAAGTTATTCCCCTGAACATCTATGCTCTTATAAGCTAGGTGGTCATCAAGTGTCTTCCAATCACTGATGAGCTGTGGTTTAACA
This sequence comes from Torreya grandis, assembly GCA_037957365.1. Lineage (NCBI taxonomy): Eukaryota > Viridiplantae > Streptophyta > Pinopsida > Cupressales > Taxaceae > Torreya > Torreya grandis. The sequence goes on along the minus strand of JARHVA010000819.1, from coordinate 2,594,771 downwards.
AATGAAAGAGAAGCACCAGTGTCTATTTGGGCATCTACAAGTCTGTCATTTATTTCTAATGTAAAGAATTGGGCAAATCTGCCATTAATCAAATGATTTAAATAGACAGGCTGTGGAAGTTCTAAAGAAAGAATACTGGTACATACCAGTTTCTGTCTTCTTGGATCCTGAACAATAGCTGGTTCAGGGTAGATGTCTTCTTCTTGTTCTAGTTCGGCTTCTTCTTCTGGGAGATTATTGCATTCACCAGGGCAGTAATCTTGGTCGGAATAGAACATACTTCCGACTTCATCCTCTTCATTGTCTTCGTCCCACCGAGGTTCTGCTGCTGCAACTGGTTCTTCCGCTGGTAGGAAGACATCCTAGTTTGGCTCTTTAATTTCTCTTGGCGGCTCTCTGCTGATGAACTTGTTCTTTATTCAGGAGTCGCTTGGCTTGAAAGAGCTAGGATATTGCACAGGAGGATGTTGTATTCTGTGCATTGTGGGAGGCTGTCTTGGCATAGAGGGCTGTCTCCCTTTAGATGATTCTCTTCTGGAATATCCTCTTCCTCGTGGTTTCTCTGGTCGCTCAGGGACTTCATGGTGATGGCATGACCAGGCTCCATATGCTTCATTAGACTGGATAGACTAGTCATGGTGTCGAGGTCTGTAATGTCTTGCACCACGTTGCATATTTGTCATTGGATGCTCTAATTTATCTGCAAGTGATTCAAGAGCTGCTGCATTTTCTTCATCATCAAATTCTTCTTCAGGAAGATCTTCAAGAGTCGGTTCATAGATATCTTCTTGAAGATATAGATCTTCATCGGCGTCGACTATATCCCACCACGCTGCTGTGTTGGATGAAAAGACGGCTTTTACAGCAGGATTTTTACAGGAGCAATTGGGAGCAATGTGGCCGGGTTTGCTGCAAATATGGCAAATCCGTTGCTTGAAAGGAGGACGAGCATTACGTCGTTTCTTGAGGAAACGAGGAGGAGCATAAGAATGCTTCTTAAGAAAAGAGCGGCGCTGGAAAGAGACATGCTTACGGCGCTGCTTCTGCTGGCGGCGAGTTTGCACAAATGGCCTACAGCCGAAAGGGGCTGTTTTTGGGAAGAGGAGCGATTTGTGATGCTTGGTGCTTGCTGAGTTTCTGCATAGACTTAGTCTTAGAGACTAAAGTCATAACTAGCTGTTTGGCAAAATCAATAACATCAGAAAGGGCAAGATCTTCGATCGTTAGACCCTTGAGATCAATATAGGAGATGACTGTCAATTAAATTGTATGGCAGAGCATGCAAAAATTTAAGCTTGATCTCTGTAGATGCAAAACTCTTACTGTCATAGGCAAGTTGCCGGAATTGCTTAGCAAAAACATCAAATTGCTTTAAATCGCAGAGCTCCATTTTTAGTAACCATTTCTTTGACTCCAGTTCTCTATTTCCAGCTGGAGGTGCAAACTCATTAATCAACAAATGAAATAATGCTGCTAAAGAATCGGGTTGGTTATTTACACGTTCATATTGCTGAGGTTCAGTCATAGACTGCCACCATTGGTTAACAATACCCCAAAAAAATTTGGATGCAAAGCAAGTGCTACCGACTTTATCGAGATGGCCTTGAATAGTAAGCACACGCATGGTATTACACCAGGTAGTGATTTCATTCAAAGGATTTAACAGGTCATCTATGTTTAAGTACCAAGGCTGCAAATGTACATGGGTTCTTTGCATAAGGGTATGGCTAGGTGATTTCTTTACAGTTTTGAAGGTGGATCCAAAGGAGACTAAGCAAAGAGGCTGTTGGGCAGAGGATTATGCTTTCTGGTCTTCTTTGGAAAGCCCACTAAGACTATCATCAAGAATATCTATTTTAGTATCTATGGATGATACCTTTTGCTGTATTTTATTTACAGTGTCTTTAATAGACAGAACATCTCTACACAGATCATCAAAATTTTCAACAAAATGAGAGTTGAATCTTGCAACATAATTTCTCTGTTTAAACTCATTAGAGGGATCAGCGTATGCAGCTGCAAAGTACTGCATAGTTCCTGCAGGTTGCTTATGGGCACTCTTTGGCGGTGGCCATCTTCCTCCTCTGTACAGAGTAGTAGTATTTTCTGTGTAGAATTCTAAAACTGTCTTCTCTAGGAAGACTCATGAAAGTCCCTGGTAAATCATTTCCTTGATTTACCTCTTCATCTTCGATCAATATGTGACCAGTTTTGACAGATCTACGCGAAGAAGACGTAGATGGTCTGGATGGGGATAGACGAGAAGAATTTATAGACAAGGATCTTGGCAAAATATTTACAGTTCTGCCGTCACTATGGTGGACTGTGGCTTGACTTTTCATCTTTGGAGAGACATTCTTTAACCAGTCAAGTTTCCATTTTGAGGAAATTTCAACTGACTCAATATGGTCTTTTTGCAGTTGAACAGTACCACTTAATCTTCTGGCATAGGGCATATTTTCAAGGATCTTGGGGTGATTGGTGTTCGTCATACTATAGACAACAGAAATATTGACAGATGCATATTTGAACTCACCAAACATGTCTAAACCAAACAAGGATGTAAACAATCCCCAACAATCTAAAGATCCATGCTTTACTTCTTTGCAACCTTTATCGCGGACTGCGACAGAGAGGTTGGGACAAAACTCAAAGCAGATTATATCATCATTTAAGCAGCCAAGGCTGGATAATTGACAGGAATGTTTAACGCTGACTTGGCGGCGATCACACAAAGCTAAATATATAACTGGCTTAATATTGCTAGGAATCAAGGGTACTATATGTACTCAGATCAAACCAAAATGAACAAATTTCACATCTTCATGTGCCCTGATATAATTGATTTCTTGCTCAGGTAACAGAGAGTAAATTTGTCTAGTAGGTTTTCTTTGGTTTGTAACAAAAGGTTAATTCTACAGACTTGATTCTGGTTTTAACAAAAGACAAATAAGTACAGGTATACAGAAATTTAGATTTTACTAACTCAGATTTCTTATACACATGGGAAGCCTTAATAGCCGGAAGTTTAAACACACTGATTTCTTTCTCAAAGTTTTCTTCAGTAACATCAATATCGGGACAGTACGATATTTGGTCTGGGACAAAAGGAGGGAGTTCGTACATGCCTTCGAACTCTGATTCATTCATGATTTCAACTGTAGAAGTGGATGGAGCTTTTCCAAATTCCATTGCGGGGAGATTTGGGTTCTGGTAAGCGAGAAATTTCTGGCAAGAGAAATAGAGGATGCAAAGATAAAGCGGCCTATGACAAATGAATAATGGCTTGTGACTCGATGCAATAAACTTTTCCAAAGAAATTTTCAAAGCAGAGAACTCAAAAGATCAATCCGCAGAATTGAAAAATGATCACAACTTACAATTGTCTGGCTCTGATACCAATCTTTTATAACGTCAGTAGACGCCTCCTTTCTCTCAATATATTGTGGCTTGATATAGAAGAAACCTGCAGTAGTAGGCAGGGGCCGAATGGCTACGGCTTCACACTATTGCTTCAAACTCAAATATTACAAACTATTACAAATATTTGTTTCAGTTTTTGATTCTCAGGATCCGTCTAAACGGGCAAGAGAAGAACATACTCTTGGAACAAGCTATTAATTCTCTAATGCTTAGAAAACTTTCGATGGAAAACTTTCGATGGAAATGCAATGGGAGAAAGGCTTATTTATAGCAATTTTTGGGCGGTCCTGCCTGCTCGCTGGCAAGGCGTTGTCAATCCCATCATGCTTTACAGCTCAAAAGGTATGCTACAACGAGATGCTATTCGAAGCATTGGATCCACAAGATGATGATGGTGTTGATGATGGTTGAGGTTGTGGGCCCAACATGTCTTCCGCATCGTTTACGAAGTCATCTTCAGATATCGGATCAAAAAGACACCTTATATGGAAAGTGCTTTGGAGATGACAATGTCGACAATTAGGTGGTCCCGCTTCACATGGAGTATGTCGTGGAGTACAGTGGAAATAAGATTCCCACTCAAGTTTTCTCCGGATAATAGTATGGACAACTGTGCCCTGATTATGATTTTCTTCTTCGTGAATGCGGTGCGGGCCATGCCGAGCAATCCATCTATACAGATGTTCATTAAAAGTGGATTTGATCCTGATGCGCCATGTCAATAATGGTCGCTTCAATAGCTCAGTGAATTGGTGGTACAGGAATTCACTATTGAGCCTTTTAATTATGATGACTCTCGAATTTTGTCTTCGGTTGGCTTGGATTGTTGCTGCTGTAGACATTTGTAGGTCTTGTCCTGCTGCATATGAAACCCTGGTATACCTGGGATGCAAGCCTTCTCGTAAGTTCTGTTTTTGTACAAGAACGTTCAAGGAATCAAATCCTTGATTAAGAATCCTGGTGAGATTAAAACCAGGGGCAGGGTGATGCATCCATAAACATTGTACGGCCTACTGCAGGATGGTCCCTCCAAATTCTAGAGGATAGTTAACTCCTTTCCTTCGCTCCTATGCTTTCAAATTATGTTTTTGCAACTTGTAGAACCTGAAACCTTCAAAAAAGTACGAATTTGCCAGAAAAAACTTCCAAACAAGAGAAAGCTTGTGAGAGAATAAAATATTTATGGAACACAACAATAAAATAATGTTTTTTGTGTTAGGGTCTGAAATATGTTAAAAAAAATACAAGCGGATCTTCAACTGGAACTCAACCTCAAAAACCATAAAAAGAGTTGTACAGTCCAAAAGAAAAATGTGTTGAAGCCCTGTAGGGAACTATGGCAGAAGTCTACACTGAATAATCGCTGTATGGAACAACTCTGATACCATGACGGAGTGCTATATGCACTCATGCGACTGTAGGATCACCCATGCATACCATTACCACAACATTTGAGACATTGCAGACAAAATACACAATCAAGAATTATGCACAATACTCTGCATATTATTGTACCTCAAAAAGAATATACAATTTGTAGCTATCTCTTCCTACCATCATGGAGAAGCACAAGGAGTGCCTACTACATAGGCTATTGAATTGGTTTCACAACAAGCGCTTGGTTGTTGTGATTAACCCAAATATAGAGAATTGTCTAAATAGGTGCACAATAAAATATTGTTTGTGCACACATAGAAAAACAATCCAACAACTATAACAAAATGCTAAATCAAGCTCAACTCCTTGAGTGGGTGTGAACATGGCTAAAGACAAAACTAGTTCGGAAATAACTCAAACCACTACCCAGTGTGAATACAACCACTCCAACACTTCTAATTTCTTCTCAATTTGCTAAATATGATCGAAAATCATTATGCCACCTTGTTGAAATTTCTTACCTAACATGTGATGCTTGAATTGGTTTCGCATTCTATGATTACATTAAGGTGTTATACTCCTATTTCAGAAGGTTTTACTACTGACTATAGGGTCTTTGGAACATTCTACCTTGAGTATAGGTAAGCGTATATGCTTGACTGGATTATGATGTGAATCTCTTTAAAAGTGTGATCAATACGAGAAATAATCTCTTTAAAGATGCATCTTATGGAAAAAATCAGGAAACAATCTCTTATTCAGATCGGAAATTGAGTATTTCACGATTAAGATCCTTGATTGGATTAGAGAAATTTATCCATGATAATGTAAAAATCAATAAGAATAGCAAAATCTTGCTGAAAATTCTCCTGAAGGATTATTGTTGACCCAAATTGGAGAAATTAGCTCCACTTGGCAATTGAAATAATAAGATATATCACCTTATTGAGGCATAGAAAAAAATATGTTATTTTAAACTTGAGAACTATTTGATTGTTGTTCGCATCAAGGACGATGCTTTTATAAGGGAAGGGGGATGTAATGCCCCTTGTCTTGTGATGGCCTTTTTAGGGGTTTTACTTTTGTTGGACTTTGCGCATGTGGTGCAAATTTGAAGAAGCTGTGACTCCTTGTATTGGCCTTATAGAGTGATTTTCCATGTCAGTTTCGTCTCTATGCTTGTTTGAAATAATCTTCTTGCAATTGACTTATCTTTGGATTGATGGTGATTGGATACGGTCTGTTAGCAGTTGTTGGCCCTCTTACTATAAGACCTTTAATATTGTCCTCTCTATACTTGATGAAATTGGTGATTGATAAATGGATAATGCGTTACAGCTATCATTGACAAGTGCTTATCTTCAGATGTTCAAATATTCAAATAAGATCAAAAATCTTATCAATGGATGTCGATCTGCGATACTATCTTATTTATTATATCACTGGTGGGCATCACAGGCTCTAGATGGTGGAGCTTGCTTGCCATGCTCGTTTCTTCACAAATTGCCTTTCAATCTAGGTTGCCTTGGCACAAATTACCTACATGACATGGCGACATTCTTGTAGCATGATATGAGTGTGCATGTGGCTATGAATTTTTTCTTAAAAATTTTCTTTTAAAAATTAAAAAAAAACATGTAAGGGTGGAAAATAAGTAGTTGAGCTCTTTCTCTATCATTTTGTGGCTCGGAAGTGGTATCCCGGACCATGAAAGATCTATGTGGAAATTGTTCCTTTGGTTTGTGGTATTTTACTAATGGCCTTTGCCTTGAAAACGTAAGTGCGAAGAATATTTAAAGAAGGGACCATACAGTGCCGACAATCGTGTGTTTTAGTAAGGGAGTTACTCCTTTTATTATACCACTCTTATTCACAATTATTCACGCACATTAAAGAAAATAAATATGCCATCTAGAACTTTGGGCTTGACAAGAAGACAATCACATTTTTTCTGCACAAGGCATTTAATTTATGTTGTTAACGGAGAAAGGTTGCCATCCTTTGATCGGTTTGTGTTGAGGGAGCTATTTTATTTCAGCAGCTTAGCTTTAAAACTGGCTGACCTTAGAAGTGTCTCCCTCCTTAGAAAAGGGATCAACTTTATTCTTTGGCTAGCATTTTGGTCACCTTATAATTAAAAACTTTCATTAAATATACATATAAAGAGTTAAAAGTATTCCTGGTGATAATTACCAATATCTAGACCCCCTTTTAAGTGCAGGGCACTTGTACCCTTGGCAGCACCATAGCAAATGCTCTATTTTGGTCACATAGTTGAACTTCTTGTGCTGACACCAAATACAACCTACAGGGGTTTTCTTGACCTTTCTCCATTTCTAAGTGTGCCCCCAACTTGTTAAAGAATTAAAGGTTTGTCAGGGATCAATATTAGAGCTCAGTAAAGGAAGGAAAAACACCCTTCAGGTACTATGTAGTGGCGCGTAGGAGTTGGGGAGGGTGGACAGAGGAGGCGTGGTGCCCAGGAATAGTATAAGGCATGTATTCTCTATCTTACATTTAATTTGATAAAATGAAGACTACTCTTTTATTCTATAATCTATGGTTTGTGCTCTGAGCATGAGTTCTGGTGGCGTGGACATTTCCATTCAGTTGTCATTCTATATGTGGGCCTGTGTGTCAATAGAGGTGCTTCATAAGTATGAGAATTTGTGTGTGATTGTCAAAGCTTATTTTTTAGGAGGCCATTCTTGATTATTAAATTTATTTTTGTATTCCCAAACTGATGCTGGTATGATTTTATGATGATTGGTTGGGATACCATGATTTGTAAACAGATTAATATGATGGAAACTATGCTTTTCCCTCAATGCATAATCATTCATTACAACATTATTAAATTATCATTTCAAAGAGAGGTTATTAAATTGTCTTTATTGTAGGCCGTATAAGCCCAGCTTTAATGACCTCTAAACAAAATGGAGTGTTGGAAGTATGCGGAATAATAGAATGGTTATGTGTTTTCCTCATGAAAATTGATGAGACCAAACATTTAAAATGCTAACAAGACGTTTTGCCCAAACTGAAAACCATGGCCTTTTTGATAAAATTGGAAATATAGTTCATACAGGGAATGTGGTATTAAAAAAAAATCACTTTTCAATAATAGAATATGATCTACAGTTGTTTATTTCGAAATTAAAGGTACTTACTAAGGAATGATGTTTGATACCTCCGATCATACTTAGGACATCTATTGCAGTTATAGCTATTTAATGAGGGCAATGAGTTTAGTGAGAGAACAGGGGGTTGCATCGATTGTGATGTAGGGCAAAGACATCTATACCTCGACACTGTCACCCTCACTTGTTATATACTATTACATGGTGATTATACCGAGCTTTTTTAATATGCAAAAATGCTACCACATGGCGGATATTTTGTAACCTTACTATAATTATTATTTTTAATAATTGTGATGGATTCCCTGTTGGAATATTTGTCGTTGATGTCAAAGGAAATGTAACGGAAGTGTCAAATGGAATTGTTGCCGGAAGTGAACGGAAGTGTTAAAAAGTAACAGAATTATCTGATGAAATTTTCCCGTAAAAAGCGTGACCTTTTCGGAAATCAATGCCCAAGGATGGAAGGACCAATTGCATTGGTTTGAATGCCCAAGTATGGAAGGGACTAGCATTAATTAATAAGGACCAGCAATTAAATATATTTAATTTACAGCAGCAGTGATTTTGTGTTGATGGGACCAGCTTTTAATCAAGTTTAATTGCAGCAAGGAGTTTGACAGCTATAAGCATTAATGCTTAAATGACAAGGTCGACTCTCTTTTGTTTATATTGCCGCCTTGGGAAAATCGCCCATCTTGGAGGGTTGATTGAAATTAATTAAAATAAAATAAAAGACACTTTGGTTAATGAAAAAGTGCATTGCTAATGGGACGCCCCCATTGGGAAAAGCCTTTGAAAGCTATATAAGGTGAAAGGATATTGGAGAAAAATAATAAGAAATAATTCTTTCTATTACATACAAGGAGAAGAAGAGGAAGAAGAGAGAGAAGAGGGAGAAGAGCGAAACTTGATTGTGCCATCATTTGTTGACAAAGCAATAGTGGGAAGGTGAAAATTGTTTAAGTGAGATTGGTGCCTCAGAACAGAAAGATCAGTGTCTTTCGCTAAGTTGGTGCTTCAATTCAAAGAGATCGATGTCTAGAGTTAAGTTGGTGCTTGGCATTGGGAATTGGTGTCTCCAAGTAGGTTGGTGCCTACAGAGCTTTTTTAAAAAGAATTATTAATCTTATGGCTAGATTTGGACAGTAGATCCAAGCAGCGTTTCAAGTGTGGTTTCTCTCCACCGAGGGTTTTCCAAGTAAAATTTGTGTTGTGCATTTACTTGTTCTTATGTGAATGGTTTCTTTATGAAAGTATTGATCCTTAATATGAACATCTCACTTGTTCACTTGTTTTTATGTGAATGGCTCCATTGTTCAACGGGACAAATTACTTTTTTTGGAGTATAAGGATGAGGACATATCTGATGGCCCTTGGTTTTGATATTTGGCGAGCAGTTGTGGATGGATACACAACACTACAGACTCCACCAACAAATGCAGCAGGGAAGAAGGCTAGTGAAAAAAATGCAAAAGCCATGAATGCTATTCTGTGTGGTTTGTCAGAATCTGAGTTTGTAAAAGTAACGCAATGCGACTTGGCTAAGGAGATTTGGGATAAACTTAAGACTATTTATGAGGAAGATAACAAAGTAAAGATGGCCAAGCTTCAAATTCACAGAAGACAATTCAAAAGTTTTAAGATGAGAGAGGGTGAAAACATTGCAGCCTATATACTTCTTGTAGATGAAATTGTCAACATTATCAAAGGGCTTGGTGAAAAAGTCGAAGAATTTGTAATCGTCCAAAAGGTGCTAAGGTCTCTACCTTTAAGATTAGATGCAAAAATTTCTGTGATCGAAGAAATAAAGTATCTAAACAAATTAACAATGGATGAGTTACATGGCATTCTCACGGCATATGAGATGAGGACTAAAAAAGAAAAACCGTCTAAAAGGGAGGCAGCCTTCAAAGCCTCAAAAAAGGCGAAAAACAAAGAAATTAAATCAAGCGATGAAACCAGACAAACTAGATGAAAAGGTGGTTTTGTTTGTCAGAAAGCTTTAAAAGGGGTCCAAAAAATACAAAGGTATACCCTTCAAAAGCTTTAATTGTGGTAAGATAGGACATTTTGCTGCCGAGTGTCCTAATAAAGATGATAGTGAAGATGAAGAAAATAATGACGACGAAAGGAAAAAGAAGGAAAGCAAGCCTCCCCTCAAGAAAAAACTTTCAAACAAAGTGGGTATAAGAAAAATTCCAATAAGTACAAGAAAAGTCTCTATTCCAAAAAGGATAGTAGCTCAGTGAGGAGAGCGATGAAGAAATATTACACAGTGACAGGGAGGAAACCCTATTCATGGCAATAGAAACAAAACCCGAAGCCTCTGTAAGTACAGACACCTTGGAAGAAGAGGATGATGTTGAAAATGGAGTGGTAGATCTTGAAGAGCTGATTTATGCCTTGGGAGAGATAACAATGCTGAAGAAAAATAATTTGAAACAAAGAGTACAAAGTCAAAAATTTGAAGAGGAAGATATTGCATTGAAAACAAAGATGACACAGAATATTGAAGAATCAAACAAGGTTATCAGTGGCTTAAAATTCTATTAGAGGAAATGAAAAGAATCGAGGAAATAATAGCCAAACTGAAAACAGAGGAAGACGAGTGCAAAATGCAAGAATCTGAAATAATTGCCATGAAATTATAATTGGAGAAGACAACAAATGAGTTGAAGAACATATCAAAATTTGAGAAGAGTACCGGAGTGTTGAGTAACATACTAAATAGTCAAAGGTCACCGTTATTAAGTATGGCATTAGCTATGATGAGAACCAAAAGAACACTGAAAAATGGCAAAGTTCAAAATGTACAGACTCATCAGAAAAAGTAAATACAGAGAAGCTAAAGAGTTATGCAAATGCACTTAAGAGGTCTATGAATATAGAAAGCGAAAAGAAGACAAAGCATGCCAATCCTTCTCACAGAGAAAACAAAGGTAAGAACATCCCTGTTAGAGATCTCAGAAGATCATTTCTATCAATGCAGAACAATGTGATAAGGTACACAAGCTACTTCCATGGTTATTGTTATTCTTGCATTCAATTTGGTCATAGAGAAATAGAGTGTAATGCACATGCAAGAAATGAATATCCATGGAACTATGGAAAAGGCACTTATGGAGTTTCCACTAGAAACTATAACTTATTTGCCCCACTATTGAATTACAATGAGAATAATACTATATGTTATAGTTGTAACAACTATGGACATATAGCACAATTATGTAGGAGTGTTTTCATAGAAACTCCTAAACAGAACAAAAAGGTGAATACCCTAGTTATAAAGAACAAGGAATCTATAAAAATATGGAGAGAGAAGCAAGAGAAAGTTAATCAAAAAAAGGAAAGATCTATGCTTGTTCAAAGAGCATTTCATGCACAAGATGAAGGGCAACAATGGTATATTGACAGTGTCCAAGCCACATGATAGGTGATAAAAACAAATTTTTGACTTTGAATAAAATGAGTGAAGGTACAGTAAAGTTTGGGGATAGTGCTACGGCTAGGATTGTCGAAAAAGGTACCCTCAGCCTTGATAATGGAAAGACAAAAACTGAAAATGTTTTGTACATTGAAGGGTTGAAGCATAACCTATTGAATGTCAGCCAAATGTGTGATCAAGGACACTCACATTTTATGCTCAAGGCTATGAGGTCAAGAGAGCAGACACAAGAAAATTAGTCGCAGACGCAAACATAACATCAAATAATTTGTGCATACTCAATGAAGTAAAAGGAGAGGAATGCTACATGAATCAAGTTGATGAAAGTTGGCTATGGCATTAAAGAATGGGCCATATGAATTTTGACAATTTAGTGAAAAATAGCACTAAGAATGCCGTAAGAGACATGCCGAAAATCACAAAACCATCAAACACTATTTGTATGCAATGTCAGCATGGGAAGCAAACACGAGTGAATTTCAAATCAAAAGAGTACTCGACAACCAAGTCATTGGAATTGATCCATACAGATCTGTGTGGACCCACAAGAACGCAAAGCATACAAGGTGAGAGTTATTTTATGTTGCTTATTGATGATTATTCTAAAATGACATGGGTTGCCTTTCTAAAAGAGAAATCTGAGGCGTTCGAAAAGTTTAAAGCTTTGGTTGAAAATGAAATGGATTTAAAGATCAAATGCCTAAGGTTAGATCAAGGGGGCGAGTTTGTCTCAAATAATTCAATGAATTATGTGAAGAGCATGGAATAAAGAGACATTTCTCAGCTGCTAGGACTCCACAACAAAATGGAGTTGGAGAGAGAAAGAATTGAACCCTGAAAGAAATAGCAAGAACAATGCTAAACAAATCCAAGCTTTCAGATAAATATTGGAGAGAGGCAGTCAACACCGCAGTTTACATCTTGAACAGAGGACAAATCAGGGTAAACAATAGTAAAACGCCCTATGAGTTGTGGAAGGGTAGACCAACTTCGGTCAAATACTTCAAAATGTTTGAAAGCAAATGCTACATTAACAGAGATGATGAAGACTTGGGAAAGTTCGACTCAAGAGCCGATGAAGGTATTTTTCTTGGTTTTTCTTCAAGAGTAAAGCCTATAGATGTTATAATAAAAGGCTGCAAACAATTGTAGAGAGTGCCAGTGTTAGAATAGATGAAACTAAGCGTAAATAAGCGAGTGTACCAACTAATATTCATTCAAAAGAATCAGACTTCAAGAAAGAAGTTGTAGAAGAAGGGAAGATACAAGGGCACCATCTAGATTCATTAAAAAAAATCATGCATAAAATCAAATCATCAGTGATATTGATGTTGGAATGCAAAGTAGGAGAAGGTTAATGAATAACATCAGAAAATGTAAACTTCTCTCTATTGTCAAAAATAAAACCGAAGAGCTTTTCAGAAGCCAACAATGATAAGCATTGGATCAATGCCATGGAAGAAGAATTGAACCAAATAGAGAAGAATGAAAATTGGAAACTTGTTCCCGGACCAAAGGACAAGAATGTAATTGGAACTAAATGGGACTTTAGGAACAAATTGAATGAAGATGGCAAGGTCACAAGGAACAAGGCAAGACTGGTCTATAAAGGCTATGCTCTAATAGAAGGTGTTGACTTTGAGGAGACTTTTGCACCTTAGGCAAGATTAGAAGCCATAAGACTATTCTTAGTATATGTTGGATTCAAGAATTTCAAGGTCTCAGATGGATTTGAAATTTGTATTTCTCAATGGGAATCTTGAAGAAGAGGTTTACATAGAGCAACCTGAAGGTTTCTCTCTATCAGGGAATAAAGACTCTGTGTGTGGGATGAAGAAAGCATTCTATGGACAAAAGCAAGCCCCTAGAGCCTGGTATGCTAGGCTTGACAAATTCTTACTTGATCAAGGTTTCAAGAGAAGAGTGGCTGACAATAACTTATACATCAAGATTGAAGGTGAGAACTAGTTATTTGTAGTTGTGTATGTTGATGAAATTATTTTTGGCGGAGACAATGAGAAGATATCTCAAGAATTTGCAGGGGTAATGCAACAAGAAATTGAAATGTCTATGTTAGGAGAATTATCATTTTTTCCTTGGGTTGCAAATTATTCAGTCAAGTAAATGAATCTTCATCTCTCAGACCAAATACATTAAGGAAATATTGAAGAAATTCAATATGGACGATTGTAAATCAGTAAGTACTCCAATGGTAACAGGGTGTAAATTGAGCAAAGATGATGAGTCAACAAAAGTCAATTAGACCTTGTATAGATCAATGATTAGAAGTTTATTGTATACTACTGCATCAAGACCAAATATCATGCAGGCAGTAGGTCTAGTGGCCAGATTTCAGGGAACACTAAAAGAAACACATTTGCAGGGAGTCAAAAGGATATTCAGGTATCTCAAAGGCACTATGGATCTTGGTTTGTGGTACCCAAGAGGAAAAGACTTCACTTTGACAGCTTATATTGATGTAGATTGGGTAGGCAATATTGATGACAGAAAGCACAAGTGGAGGTGCATTCTTTCTTGAAAGAGTCTTGTGTCATGGTTGAGTAAGAAACAACAGTCAGTTTCCTTGTCCACAACGGAAGTTGAATACATAGCAACAACATGTTGTACATAGGTCCTTTAGATGAAACAAACCTTGAGTGATTTTAGAATTGAGTATGTCAATCCAATTTATATTTTATGTGACAATACAAGTGTGATAAACATCTCCAAGAATACAATTATGCATTCAATAACTAAGCATATTTCCATCAAGTATCATTTTCTAAGAGACCAGGGTGTTGATCAGAAGGTAAATTTAGATTATGTCTCTACAAAGAAGCAAGTTGCCAACATTTTCACAAAGCCTCTCCCGAAATAACTTTTTGAGTTTTTAAGGCAAGAATTGGGAGTGATCCATTCTTCACTTGATCACTAAATCTGTCATAAGGAGCATGAGTTAAGGGGAAGCTAATCATTGCATTATTCAGCGCCATAGATATTTTGGTGAAATACATTGTGATTGTTTTGAACATTCATTTGCCATTGATGTCAAAGGTGGAGAATTGAAGACAGGGGAGCAAAGGAGGAGAACCATATCAAGGAGGAGTTAATATACTAATTCATGGGGATTGCCATCAATGACAAAGGGGGAGATTGTTGGATTAATTATCATTGATATCAAAGGAATTATAATGGATATGAACGGAAGTGTCAAACATAATTGTTGCTGGAAGTGAACAAAAGTGTCAAAAATTAACGAAATTATCTGATAGAATTTTTCTGTAAAAAATGTGACCTTTTTGGAAATCAATGCCCAAGGATGGAAGGACCAATTGCATTGGTTTGAGCACCCAAGTATAGAAGGGACCAACATTAATTAATAAGGACCAGCAGTTAAATATATTTAATTTACAGCAGCAGTGATTTTGTGTTGATGGGATCAGCTTTCAATAAAGTTTAATTGCAACAAGGAGTTTTATGGCTATAAGCATTAATGCTTAAATGACAAGGCCAACTCTCTTTGTTTATATTGTTGCCTTGAGAAAATTACCCATCTTGGAGGGTTAATTGAAATTAATTAAAATAAAATAAAAGACACTTTGGTTAATAAAAAGGTGCATTGTGGGATGCCCCCATTGGGAAAAGCATTCGAAGGCTATATAAGGTGAAAGGATGTTGGATAAAAATAATAAGAAATAATTCTTTCTATTACATACAAGGAGAAGAAGAGGAAGAAGAGGGAGAAGAGCGAAACTTGATTGTGCCATCATTTGTTGACGAAGCAATAGTGAGAAGGTGAAAATTGTTTAAGTGAGATTGGTGCCTCAGAACAGAAAGATCGGTGTCTTTCGCTAAGTTGGTGCTTCAATTCAAAGAGATCGATGTCTAGAGTTAAGTTGGTTCTTGGCATTGGGAATTGGTGTCTCCAAGTAGGTTGGTGCCTACAAAACTTTTTAAAAAGAATTATTAATCTTATGGCTAGATTTGGACAGTATATCCAAGCAGCGTTTCAAGTGTGGTTTCTCTCCACTGAGGGTTTTCCACGTAAAATTTGTGTTGTGCATTTACTTGTTCTTATGTGAATGGTTTCTTTATGAAAGTAAATTATTTTTACACACCGATTCACCTTAGCACCCCTCGCCCCCCTCAGTGTGGTGTGCGCTCAACATTACCATCATAAGTATGTTGCTCTATACATTATTAATATAGTTCAAACAAGATTGGATGCCTAGTAATGCTTCAAGTAAAAGTTTGTTAAAAAATGACCAAGTAAAATCAATACTGCATATGATTTAGCATTATGTCAGCATGAGATTATCTTTATCCCAGTTGAGGAGATCATACCATCTTTATGCTTGCTAACATTTATGCATTGTTATATGCTTATTGATTTAAGAGAAAACATTGCCTGCAATTTGTTAACGTAACTTGTTGATGATTAAGTGCAGGATGGGTTTTGAATGAAAATATTAAAGGATTTAAGAAAAAGAGATTTTCTATAATGCCTATCCCATCAATTTGGATTTGAGTGGTGGTTTATCATCTTTTTCTTAAAATAAATAGTGTAAAAGAATGTATTGAATTGTTCCTTCCCTTTTGTAAAAAGGAAATGTCATGCTTTTACACTTGATTGTATGCTGCACTGGGAACTCTCTTACTCAAGACAAGTTAAGAAACAATCTATTTGTGAACTTCCTAATATAGAAACTTAGCCATCTTTTTATCTTCCAGATCACTTACGGACCACTTGTGCGATGAATTGCGAAGAATTACCACTTTAAAATAAATTTTGCCTTCTCTTACCAAGAGCTTTCTTACAAGAGGAGTTTGTATTTTTTATAAAATATAATGATTATTTCCTAGTGCATGCTTCTATATATATATAATTTCAATTTTATAGTTAAACTATTAAGCATTCTGAAGAGCTTGGATTCAAACAACATCATCTATGACATTGAACATTGAACAATAAATATGCAACGTTGACGATTGAAACAATAAATTGAGTGCAGCACTGAAATTCAAATGTTTGAACATTAAATATTTGAATTTCAGTGCTGCACTCAATTATATATATATATATATATATTCAGCATCCCCCTGTTGTCTCTCTGCCATCACCAAATTTCGGGAATGTTTTTGCTGTCTTGGAAACGTGTCCTCACATCCCCCTGTACCCCGTCTTGGAAACTTGGAGAAACATCGATGCAATGATGAAAGAGAGCCTTAAACCTGCTCATCATAGGTTTAGATGAAGGTGGCAAGAAAACACACGGTTCAAACTCCAACCAGTTTTAGAAATTGATATAGTAAGATTCAAGAGTCTGATAGACTAAGTTTTTATTGAAAATAAAATATTTTTAGGCCCAAAAATGCACCATAATAATAAAATCACGTATTTTATGTGATAGTGCATCAAGGATTAATGTTGTATATATTGAATTATGTGATCATGCAGTAGAAGATAGTTGAGAAATATATTAAATGTTTAGACTTATATTTAATGCCCCATTTGCTCATGGGATTTGTAGACAAAAATAAAAATTGACAAACAAAAGTTAGGATATTAACAAGGAATTACCAAGGCTTTTCATGGAGAAAGGGTCCTATAGGAAGCTGGTTTTGACCAGTATAGGTATTGTTTTCATACGAGGGAATATAATGAATGTTGACTTCTTAACATTCAAGGGCTCAAACTAATCTTTGTTTCAGACAAAAGACAAGGAGGTATAGGGTCAGTTGAAATTGTTTATGGAATAATAAAGTGAGCTACTCCATCAGGAGTTTTAGTGATTGTCAAATTAATTTGACCATGAAGAAACTAGGCTCCCATGGAAAGTTGATTTGATGTTGGCTTTCTCAAACTGTGCGACTTTGGGGATGACCTTTAACAATGGTTTTTATTATTGGATGGCCCTAGATTTTAGTAGGATTGCATCCTTTGATATTAAATTTTAATGCCACAATTGTCCCTTCATTGTATTTGTTTTTCTTGTGCTCGTCTCTTCTAGGTCCAGGGACGAGAGCTATTATAGTTGATCTGAACTGAATGAATACTTTAGACAAGAGAATCGGATGTGACAAGTGGATAGTTTCACTAATTGCCGATTAATCCAAGTTAGCATAGTGAACCTTGGGAACTTAAGTCAGCATCAGGGCCCTGAAGCATAGTTTTAAAACTTGTACTCGGCATTTATTCAGCAGTCCAAAATTATGATCTGTACTTGGGACTGAACAATTACGTGGAAATTACTTGCCAATTACTCGGCAACTTTATCGCTACTATAAAAAAATATAAGTTCATAAAATAAACTAAAATGCCACTTTATCCTCACACTCACACAACAGCAACAAATCGCTATATCAGAGCAAAAACCCTAGAAAATTGCAAAATCAGATAAAAACCCTAGCAAATTGTAAAATTAGAGAAAAAGCCTGGAAAATCACGAAATTAGAGCAAAAAACCTAGCAAATTGTGAAATCAGAGCAAAAAAACTGTAGAAAATTGTGAAATCAGAGCAAAAACCCTAGCAAATTGTCAAATAAGAGAAAAAACCCCAATAAAATCATGAAATTAGAGCAAAAAACCTAGCAAATCGCAGAATCAGAGCAAAAAACCCTAGAAAATTGTGATGGAATGAGTAAAACGACTTTTTTTTTGTGTTGGAGGTTATAAAATCTGAGTATCAAGAATTACTCGCAGTTTTCGGCAAGTAATCGCAGGTAATTACCTGCTAATCTTTTTGTGGTACAGTAGCCGATTACTCGGCTGGGAAAGATCCCCGTTTTACTGCGAGTTTCGGCCGGGTTACTGCAGATTTTAATACAGACCCCTGAAGTATCCAGGTTGACTATGTAGATGAGATTAGGGGCATGCCTGAAAGTTGTACCGACTGTCAGATTGCAGGGGAGCTCAGTTATATAAACTTCGCCACTTTTGACATCCATGCTAGGTGGGGATGCCTGATTTCAGGTGCTGTTGTCATGACCCCAGAATTAATGCCAGTAGGTATTACAAAAAGAGCTGACAGGTGCAGAGGCTTGAAGGTCATGGAATTTTAAATGCCAGGCATCCAGAACAAGCAACTTCACAATACATGTAATTCTTGTTGTAAGGGGTTCTTTTGCCAACTTCCAACGGACTATGGGAGAAGAAGAATAGAAAAGAAAGGTTCAGGGCTCCAGAGCGTGCCTATTCAGTGTATACATTAAACTGATCATCTTGGGTGCAAGAATAAAGGAAAGTCTTTTTTTGTGGTGGAGTTTATTGCACCCCTTGAGGGTTTTCTCCACACAAATTGGTTATACTGTGTGGATGTGTTTTCTGTTTGTGTTTTTGTGATTTCTTTCCATTCTTTGCCGTATATTGAAAATATTGGTCATTAGGGCACATGGAAATGGTATTTCCAGTTTTTTTGTGTTGAATTTTATTAGCATAGCTTTGGAATTAGCATAACTAAGGAGATAAGGTCTGTGTTATAAATGTAAATCAATCATAGACTGTTCAATTACAGATCAATAGGCCTGACTCTTAACAGCATGCACTAGATAGAAAGAAAGAATAAAGAATAACCTAAGAGGTCTGTGGGTCTTGAAAGTACAACCAGTTACAATAGAGAAGAACTAGGGTAAAAAGACAACAAGAGACGCTCACATACTGGAGTGGCCGGATGAAGTGATACCAGGCCTCCTATTTGGCCTTGGGTAAAGTGTATATGGCATAGGAGTTCCGCTTTCTCAGATATTGCATTATTCTGTTTAAGAAAGAATTTCATGATCATTTAAGGAAGTCTTGTTTCTAAATAAATAATTTGATACTCTTTTAAGGAGGTCTCGTTTCTTAATGCACAAGGACCTTTGGTGAGACACTGAATAGAAATGAACCTTTTAGTGTATATCTCTCAAGTTTCCCTGGTCTGGAATTTAAGCAGTGTCATAGGAGAAAGAGATATTGTGAAAATATCCAATTGGAGTATTAGATGGTATACTACAAAATCTAAATGTTCTCAAATGGAACTGCCACACTTGGAATTTGCTTTGAGACAAGTTTGGAAGGTATGTGACACTCCTAGAAGGCTTTGGTAGCTTGGGTGAAATCAAACCACCTAAGTTGCAAGAATCTTCCTATTGAGATAAATAGTTTGACCAATGGATCACAATATTAAGCTTCCTCCAGCATTTTGTTGTTTGCTTAAGAAAAAATTCCATACTTATTTAGGCAAGTCTCATTTGTCAAAGCACATAAACCTTTGTTGAGAAAATGAATCACAATTAACTTATAACTGTATATCTTGTAGGTTTCTCTAGCTTAGGAGCTAGACACTTTCATTGTAGAAGAGTGATTGCTGGAATATTCAATTAAACTATTAGATAGTATGAATTAAAAAATTGTTATGAAACCTTCTCTAGCTTAGGACCTAGTCACTGTCATAGTAGAAGAGTGATTGCTGGAATATTCAATTAAAGTATTAGATGATATGAATCAAAAACATCGTCATGAAACATGTGTCGTGATACACCTTAGTTGAACATTTATAGGGTGATTCTCAAATGAGACTGTCATACTTGGAGCTTGCTTTGAGACAAACTGTTTGGAACAAGTTTGTAGGTGGGTTTTCAATTTTGAATGAATAATCTAAATCTCTATGCCATATTGGGGATTCGATTTGACCAAAGGTAATGATTGAAGATCTTTCCAAATATTTACATCATATGTTTGCTATGTATCTTCAGTTGAACACTGCTTGAAATTAAAAGTTTGGTATTTTAATATTTTATTGTATGCCTAGTTTTTGCTTGCTTTCCTTTGGGTTCTCAATATTTGTTTAATGAATTCTTTTCCCGTTTCTTCCAAATTAACTTTTAAGAGTTAGATTTTTAAATGAATTTATTTCATTTGTTTTTGTTACGTTTGAAGAAGTGCATTGAAAATTAAATTTTTATCAACTTGCAGGTTGGAGGAATGGCCCCAACTTGGCCATTAGAAGCAAACTCAAAATTTTCTACAAATAAAAATACTGTCCCTAAGTCAGAAATTGAACAGACAGACTTTGATCTAGATATCAATTGTTGGCTAAGGTCTTCACGAGTTCAGGTAGAATTATTATAGCAAGAGTTTCTGCACCAGCATGAACGATATTAAGGCTTTTGTTTTGTAGGTTCTATTATTGGATATGATTGAAATCAAACTCAACTAACATGGCTTTAACTTGACAGCGGTATCTGGGTCATATTGCGAAAGCTGAGAAAGAACTAAAGCACCAGCTAAAGTTGATGGATGTTGTCATAGAAGTACGCGATGCAAGGATACTATTGGAATATTGTCATTGATGAGATCGTGAATCAAAAGGCAAAAGAACCTTTAGAAGAGCCTCTAGAAATACCCAATCTTGTAGAAGGGGAGGAAAAAAATGTAGAAAAATTGAGTGAATCTGAAAGGCAGGACACCAAAGCACCATCGCGCTTTGTTAAGAAGAATCATGCTGAAAGTCAGATCATTGGCAACATTGATGCTGGGGTGCAAACCAGAGGAAGAATTGTAAGTATACCTGAGCATGTAAATTTCTCTTTGTTATCCAAGGTAGAGCCTAAGAATTTTTCTGAAGCTAGTCATGATAAACATTGGGTAAAAGCAATGGAAGAAGAGTTAGATCAAATTGAGAAGAATGAGACTTGGGAACTTGTGTCCAGGGCAATGGATCAGAATGTGATTGGCACTAAGTGGGTTTTTCGAAACAAATTGAATGAAAATGGCCAAGTCACTCAAAACAAAGCAAGGTTGGTATGTAAAGGGTATGCTCAAGTAAAAGGTGTAGATTTCGAAGAGACTTTTGCTCCTGTTGCTAGATTAGAAGAAATTCGAATATTTCTTGCATTTTCAGTATTCAAAAATTTCAAAATTTATCAAATGGATGTTAAATCAGCATTTCTAAATGGCAATCTAGAAGAGGAAGTTTACATAGAACAGCCAGAAGGATTCCTCTTATCAGAAAACAAGGATTATGTGTGTAAGTTGAAGAAGGCTTTGTACGGATTGAAACAGGCTCCTAGAGCATGGTATGCTAGGCTTGATAAATACCTACAAGACCAGTGATTCAAGAGAGGATATGCTGATAGTAATCTTTACATCAAAACTAAAGGAGATCACTAGTTAATTATTATGGTGTATGTAGATGATATAATCTTTGGAGGAGACAATGAGGAAATGTCTAAGATATTTGTCGAAGATATGCAAAAAGAATTTGAAATGTCCATGTTAGGTGAGTTGTCATTTTTCCTTGTGTTTATAAATTTCTCAATCTAACAAAGGAATATTCATATCCCAAAGCAAATATGTAAAGGAGATGTTGAAGAAATTCCATATGGAGGAGTGTGCCCCTGTTAGGACACCTATGGCTACAAGTACGAGGTTGAGCAAAGATGATGAATCTCTGAATACTAATCAAACTCTTTACAGATCAATGATTGGGAGTTTACTATATGTGACGGCATCTAGGCCAAATATCATGCAAGCAGTAGGTATGGTTGCACGATTTCAAGCAGCTCCAAAAGAAACACATGTGCAAGTCGTAAAACGTATATTTAGATATTTAAAGAGAACCTTGGATTATGGGTTATGGTACCCAAGAGGTAAAAACTTCACATTGGTAGTGTACGTGGATTCAGATTGGGCAAGTTGTGTAGATGATAGAAAAAATACAAGTGGAGGAGCATTCTTTCTTGGAGATAGCCTAGTATCATGGTTGAGTAAGAAGCAGAATTTTGTATCTCTATCCACAGCAGAAGCAGAGTACATAGCGGCAGTGCTATGTTGTACACAAGTTCTATGGATGAAACAAACTTTGAAAGATATCAAAGTAGAGTATAATCATCCAATCTCCATATTCTGTGATAATACTAGTGCGATAAGTATTTCAAAGAATCCAGTTATGCATTCCAAAACTAAGCATATCTCTATATAGTATCATTTCTTGAGAAAATAGGGGGCAGAACAAGTAAAATTGGAATATGTTTCCACATACGAACAGAGGGCAGATATTTTCACTAAGCCACTTCTAAAGGAAACATTTGAGCACCTACGACAGAAGTTGGGAGTAATTTCTTTTGCTTCTTGCCACTAAAGGGAAGCATTAGCTGAGGGGGAGCTAAGTACTAGTTCTTGGATAGACCTTTTGCCATTGATGTCAAAGGGGGAGAAGTAAAGAAAGAGGATGTCACAGAAAGGGGGAGCTACAACAAAGAAGGATTCAGACATAAGAGACAGTGCAGCAAGGGGGAGCAGTTTCAGTATGTGGTTGCCATCAATGACAAAGGGGGAGATTGTTGGAATATTGTCATTGATGTCAAATGGAACTATTGCCGGAAGTGAACGGAATTGATTGCCAGGAGTGAACGGAAATGTCGACAGAAGTGAACGGAATTGTTGCCAAAAATGAACGGAATTGTTGACGGAAGTGAACAGAAATGTCGACGGAAGTGAACGGAATTGTCAACCTTGGCCGACCTATTGGGAGGAGTTGTGACCGTTCGAAATGACCTTTTCACTTGAAGAGTCACGACCTTAATTTTTGGCTTTTTGTGGGTTATAAATAAGTGCATAGTGAATGGCAAAAGTGTGGATTCGAAAGTGGAAGATATATAAAGAAAGAGCAAAATTTTTAAAGGTAAATTTTTGTGAGAATATTAAAAAGAAAAAATCAGCAAGTATAAGGAAGAGTATAGCAGCAAAAACACTCAAGTGTAGATCGAATCTAAATGAGATAAAGCAAGTGTTCTATCATCCGTTGTTTTGACAACAAATTTGAGATAGAAGAGTGATTTTTTTTGAGAAGGTTGGTGCCTTCATTTTGAAGAGATTGGTGTCTCTTGCTGAGTCGGTGCTCAGTGAAAGGGGTTGGTGCTCCAGTAGGTTGGTGCCTACGAATATTTATATTAAGAGGATTTCTCCGTGGTTTTCTCCCGAAAGGGTTTCCACGCAAATTTGTGTTTATTTGCATTGTGTGGTTTTGCATTGTATTCTTTGATTTCTTTGAATATATTAATTGCGGAGTAATTTGAGGTTTTGGATTTAAGATTAATAGTCGAAAACGAAAAAATATATGGCCACTGGACATCCATAGGTGAAGTTTGTTTCTTAGATCCGGTTTGGCATGCTAGTAGTCAGATGACAAATATGGATATTAAGGCATCTCAATCTTTTCAAGGTTTGAATTCTCAATTTAGTTGTTTTTTGTTTGAAATATTGCTTAGATCATGCTTTTTGTGCAGACTAATAATATTCCAATTTGAACAGATGGACTCATGGATTGGTGATAAGAGGAAAATTTTAGTTTTGAATAGAGTAGACATGATCTAAACTGCAGACAAGAATGAATGGGCTGCATATTTCTCTAAACAGGGGTTAACAGTAGTCTTGGCGAATGGTCAGCTTGGAATGGTGAGTTATATAACTTTTACTACAATGCACTTATTCTGGTCAATTCTCTGCACTCTACAACATTTGGCAACATAATTTCATTATTGATTCAAATTCTGTCTCATTAGTAGCATGGCTGCCAGACCTATTTGCTGTATTTATTTTTGGATGCATTTTATAATTTCAAATCATGAAAGAGTGCAGGGGACTTTGAAGTTGGCAAGAGTTGCTAAATCATTAACTAACAATGTTAATGACAAACGGAGGGCCAAAGGACTTCTTCCTCGTGCGGTAGGGACTTACCAAACTTTTAAGTGATTTATGTTTTTTTCTTTCTTCTCTTTGGCCCGTTCTTTTGTCTTCTTATGTCTTGTTTACTTACAATCTGTGTTGCAGGAAACATACCGGAAACACCTGGGTACATCCCGGAAAGGTACAGTACATTTCCATGATGTACCCGGGCGTTTCCTGGGTGTTTCCAGGAGTTTCCGGCAGAAAAAATAGTCGAAGTCAACAATTTTTTTTTTTTTTTTTGTAAAACAAGCTCGAACCAGACGGTATATAAATAAAATAAACATTTTAAGTATAATAAACTATTAGTTTCTTATACTTTAAGTTATATTTTATTTATATACTTTCAGGGTGTTTGAGAGTGATTTCAGAGCTCTAGGAGCTATAATGCAAATTCTAGGTTTTGGAGGATCCTATCATATTCCAGACTTAGTCAGATTCCAGGGTTTCAGGGTTTCAGACTTAGCCATATTTTAGGGTTTCAAGATTTCAAGGAGACATCATAGGAGGTATGAAGGCTGCATGAAGGATGTAGGTATGATAGAATAATATGAGAACATCTCTCGCAAAGTGCCACAAGCTGATCCCACCCAATTCACCATGCACCCCTTAAGGCATACACTTCGGGAGATTCAATGCACTCGCGAGCCCCTGCAAGAGAAAGCATCAGTAAATGATAAAGCTGAAAAATAGGAGTGGCATTCATGATTTTGAGGGCAATCTAGATGATTTATTCTAGATTTCAATGTACATTTTGTCTTTGAAGTAATGAATGAATGAATACTATATATTTTTAAGTGTTTTATCTTTTATAGACAAATATTTTCATACTATGTATTTTCAAGTGTTTTACTAAAAAAATGAGTAATATGCATGGTGTATCATATATATATATATATATATATATATATATATATATATATATATATATATATATATGTACGGACGTACCCACAGCGTTTCCAAATCAAGGTTTTGAAAAATGGCATTTCCGCGTTTCCGAAACGTACCCGTACCATACCAGTACAGTACCAGTACCAAAACAACATAGTTTACTATCAACCACAATACATGCACTATGAAATGCTTGAATGAATTAGAATTACATCTTATAGATTGAAACCTTGCTCAGATTAATTGCTGGCTGAGAAATTAGCATAACCACCATTTTGAGGAGACTAATTGAATCACCATTTGATTTCTTCATTGTCTACAAGAGATCAACATGATTTATTATTTATGGGACATTTCAAAGTACACGAAGAAATACAAAACATACAACTTACAGAGTTCCATATAACTGTGCAGGTTGCCCCACAAGAAATCTGTGTCACAAATGATACTTCTAAAACAAATTTTATTTTCCTGTACCGATAAGTAAATTTTTACTATAAACACACGAAGGGAGAGTGGAGAGGACGGTGCTAATATTGGATTCTTTGTGTGTTTGTGTTTTAGATTAAAGCAGACTCGAGCAGGAGTAGTTGGCTATCCAAATGTTGGAAACTCATTGTTGATCAACCGTCTGCTCAAGCGGAAGATCTGTGCAACAGCATCCAGACCAGGGGTCACTAGGGAATTGAAGTGAGTTTCATTCTTTTTACTGATTCTTGGCATTATCAGTATTATGTTAACTTTTTTTTCTGGTTACCTAGAGCATGCTGTTCTCATGCATGTCTGATTCATTACTCAATAATTTTTTGTTTCTCAGCAATTTCACATGCTCTCACCTCTTGGAAATAGAGAATAAAAATTTCAGTAATGGCATGGTAAAAAAAATTATTACCGCAGAATTATCCAAGTAGTGAATTTATTAGCATTGCGCTTACTTTCTTCTATTTTTGAAAGGGGGGTTCAAATTGGTCAAGACCCAGATTTATTAGATTCCCCTGGAACACTGCCAATGCAGTTTAGTGATCAGGCTGCCGCAACAAAATTAGCAATTTGTGATGATATAGGAGAAAGATCATATGCAGTTTTCGGTGTCGCTGCGATTCTTGTGGAGATTCTGAAGCAGCACCCAAAAGCAGCGCTCTCTCTCTCATATTTTTAGGTGGATATGCATTCATTTTTATATGATGTGTGTGCTTGACAGAGACACACAGATTCTCAGTAAATACATTATAACATCCCCTAGGATAAATATTTAGAAAATAAAATATGTGCAACTCTATTGTCAGTATGTTTAGTTCCCTACAGAGCATTTTTAGCAAAAAAATAAAAATACTTCAAAAGATATAACATTCAAGGAGAAACAATAGGAAACCTAGTAATATTGAAGAATATTACAAAAGTTGAAACTCGAATAAAAACTTTCACCTTTTGAAGCTGCAATTACAAGAGAAGTAGAAAGCTCTCATTCCTTTTGTACATTTACAAATATGTATGGTACAATGATGATGGATGTCCCTTTTTACAAATAAAGGGCATTCAATATGCAAGTGACATCTTTTGTAACTCTCCATTGTGCTCGAAGACACTGATCTCCATCTGGGTCGGAGATACACACAAGCAATGATAAATACGTGAGAGTTTAATTCCAATTGATGATAATACACATTTGCATTGGAGTCACACTTCCACTTGATAACAAAACAAGTGGGACTTATAAATCTTTTTATCGCGTCAGTAGACGGGCTCCTTGACAG
Source organism: Torreya grandis (assembly GCA_037957365.1). Lineage (NCBI taxonomy): Eukaryota > Viridiplantae > Streptophyta > Pinopsida > Cupressales > Taxaceae > Torreya > Torreya grandis. Next base: position 2,568,029 of record JARHVA010000819.1, on the reverse strand, counting down.
CGGAAATGAAGAGATCTTTAGCAGAAACCTGCGATAGGAGGCAGGAGCCGAATGGCTACGGCTTCAATATTTCACTCAAAATTTATTACACACTTATACAATATCCTTGTTTCAATTTCTGATTCACAAGATCCTTTGAAAAGGGCAAGTGAAGAGCATACTCTTTGACAAGGCTACTAGATTTTCACTCAGAAATTTTTTCGATAATCTAAACTAAGAACTAAGGCTTATTTATAGCAATTTGAGAGGCCCTGCCTGCTTGCTGGCAAGGCGGTGTCTGTCTCATCATGCTTTACAACGCATTCTACAGAGAGATGCTGTTAGACCCACCACTTGATTGATGTGCGGAGGATGATGATGACGGGACCATGGGTTGTGGGCCAACATGTCTTCCGCTTCGTCGAATAAATCTTCGGATATGGGCTGAAAAAGGCATCTGATTTGGAACGTGCTTTGCATGTACCAATGTCGCCATGGGCCCCTATCACATGGCATATGTCGTGGTGTACAATGGAAATGGGATTCCGACTCAAGTTGTCTTTTGATGATTGTATGCACCACTGTGTCTTGATTGTGATTCTGGTCTTCGTGAATACGATGCGGGCCATATCTGGCAATCCAACGGTATAGATGTTCATTGTGTGCCGATCTTATCTTGATATGCCACGTCCATAATGGTCTTTTCAGTAAATCAGTGAATTGATTATACAGGTATTCACTGTTCAGCCTTTCTATGGTGATGGTTGCAGAATTGTGTCTGCGATCTGCTTGAATTGTTGCTGCAGCAGACATCTGTAGATCTAATGAAGCTGCATGAGAAATCCTGGTACACCGAGGATGCATGCCTTCTCTTAAAATCTGTTCTTGAACAATAGCATTCAAGGATTCAAATGCTTGGTTCAGGATCCTGGTTAAATTGAATCCAGGTGCAGGGGCAGGTGCAGGCTGATGCATTAAGGTAGTCGGAGGATTCCTACTAAGCCAATCTGCTACTATATTATTTTTACCTTCTATATGCTGTATCAAAAACTTAAACTGATTAAAGAAAGCTTGCCACCTAATATACTTTCCGCGATCGTCCTTCCTTCCATGATCTTTTTCTCTGAAGGTAAGGAATCGGGTGCAGTCAGTTACAACAACAAATTGTGGCAGGTGCAGAAGTTTGAGCATAAACTTCTCTAAGCACTTTTTTACAGCATAGATTTTTTTATCTGAAGAAATCCATTTCAGTACATCACTACTAAACACACCACTAGCAAACTCACAAACAAACTCAACATTATTTACAATACAAACAAGTATTCCTCCCCATGAGAGATCGGAGGCATCGGTGTATACTTTCATATCTTGTGATTTTGGGATATGGAGTTCTGGTAGGGCAGCAATTTTGGATTTTATTTTCTGGACTGCCTCTGTATGTTGTTTTTTCCAACGGAAAACTTTCCTTTTTTGGAGAAGCTCTTGTAGCACAAATCTGTCTTCACCAGCGTTAGGATAAAAACTATTCAGATAATTTAACAATCCCAAAAATGCTTGCAACTTAGCTTTATCTAGTTGCTCTGGAAAACCGATGACCTTCTCCTTGATGTATGGCTGGATCTGAAGCTTTGAGTCTCGGATAACCATCCCGAGGAAGTTACATTCAGTTGTGCATAACTGAATCTTTGTTTCAGAGAGCACTATTCCTGCTTCTGTAGCCAGCTTCAGAAAAGTGGAGAGATGAATAGCATGTTCTTCTAGAGAATTGCTAAAAATTAAAATATCATCAATATATACACAAAGAAAATGAGAAGTGCCTTCAAAAATTTGATTCATATGCGCTTGATAATATGCTGGCGCATTCATGAGGCCGAAAGGCATGACAGTGCATTGGTAGTGGCCGAAAGGGCAACTAAATGCTGTCTTGGCTCTGTCTTCTTCTTTGACTCGAATTTGATAAAACCCTGATTTACAGTCAAACTGAGAAAAGTATCTGCAAGCTGCAACCTTTTCTAATAGATAGCTTTTATCTGGAATTGGATATGGAAAGGGTTCAGTTATAGCATTTAATGGTCGATAATTAATGATCATTCTCTTTTTTTCTTTTTTCTGCTCTGAATGCTTATTTACCATGAAGGCATAGCAGCAGTAAGGAGAAGTTGATTTTTCAATGAACCTATTGGCTTCCAGATCTTTGATCTGTGCTTTCATATCACTGTAATCCTGCGCTGGAATGGGAATTTTTTTCCCAATCTTCATATGTTTGCCTTCAAAGATTTTGATTTCCATTTCAGGGATTGTCTTGGACCAAAACTGTTGCGGGTTGTCCGAACAGATAGAGGACTTGATCCTATTATCAATTTCTAGAATTTCAGCAGAGATTACTTCAGGACTTTGAGCCATGGCACTGGGAAATTGCTCTGTGGCATAGATGAGCCGAGGTATTCTGAGCTTTTCATTTTCTATAGTGAACATTATGCTCTTTGCTGTTGCACCATAGGGGGTATACCTATCAATAAATGATCCTCTTAAAAGGATATCTATTGGCATCTTCTCAAGGGCAAAAAAGTCACAGTGGAAGATTTTATTTTGGATTCTCAGGGGCTGCTGATGTTTATACTTAGTGCAGGAAAGCTGTTCCTCTGGATATCTATGCTCTTATAAGTTAATCTCTCATCTAGTGTCTCCCAATCACTAATGAGTTGTGGCTTTGCAAATGATAAAGAAGCGCATGTATCTACTTGGGCGTCTACATATCTACCATTGATGGACAGAGTAAAGAACTGCGCAAATCTACCATTAATGAGATGATTAAGGTAGGCAGGTTGTGGCAATTCTAGTGAAGGGATACTGGTACATATCAATTTTTGCCTTCCTGGGTCTTGGACAATGATAGGTTCTGTGTAGATATCTTCCGGTAATTTTGGTTCTGCTTCTTCTTGAATACTGCATTCTCTTGGGCAGTAGTCTTGGTCGGAATAGAAAATACTTCCGACTTCATCCTCTTCTTCGTAGCCATCATCCCATCTGGAATCTGCTGCAAGCACTGGTTCTTCAGCGGGCATTCTCTGTTCCCAAATAGGTTCTCTGATTTCCTTTGGTGGCTCTCTGCAAGTGAATTTGTTTTTAATCCACGAATCACTTGGCTTGAATTGGCTTGAAAAATGCAAAGAAGGATGTTGTGGTCTGTGCACCGTTGGTGGTTGTCGTCGCTGAGAGGGCTGTCTCCCTCTAGATGATTCTCCTCTTTGGTTACCTCGTCCTCTGGGGCGTTCTGGTCTCTCTGAGACTTCTTGATGGGCTCTAGACCAGGGACCATAAGCTTCGTATGAAGGATTGAAGCCTCTAGACCGGTTAGGGCGTGATCTTCTCTGCATGTTAGTGATTGGTTGTTCAAGATCATCTGCTAGAGAGTCTAGCTCTGCTGCATCTTCATCGTCGGATGCTTCATCTGGGAGATCTTCGAACACAGGTTCATAAATATCTTCTTGCAAGTAAAGATCTTCATCGGCATCTATAACATACCACCACGCTGCGGCGTTGGAGGAAAAGACGGCTTTGACGGTAGGAGTTTTGCACGAGCAGTTGGGCGCAATATGGCCAGGCTTACGGCAAATATAGCAAATGGGCTTGTGAGACTGAGGTCTGGGAGTGCGGTGTTTCTTCAGGAAACGGTGAGGAGCATAGGAGTGTCGCTTAGGGAAGGAGCGGCGCTTGTAGGATAATTGCCGGCGACGCTGCTTCTGTTGACGTCGTGGTTGGACATAAGGTCGGCAGCCATAAGGGGCTTATCTTTTTATCGCGTCAGTAGACGGGCTCCTTGGCGGAAATTCTTCAGATCTTTTTAGCAGAATCCTGCGATAGTAGGCAGGGGCCGAATGACTACGGCTTCACTATTAAAATTCAAACTTTTTACACTCGTATTACAATATCCTTGAGAAATTTCTGATTCACAGGTTCCTTCAAGAAGGGCAAGTGAAGAGCATACTTTTTTCAAGGCTACTAGATTTTCACACTGAAAATTTTTCGATGATCTAAAACTAAGCATTAAGGCCTATATATAGCATTTGAGAGGACCTGCCTGCTTGCTAGCAAAGCGGTGTCTATCTCATTATGCTTTACAGCGCATGCTACAGAGAGACGCTGTTAGACCCACCACTACACTGATGAGCAGATGATGATGATGAAGGGACCATAGGTTGTGGGCCCAACATGTCTTCCGCTTCGTCAAATAAATCGTCCTCATAGATAGGCTGAAAAAGGCATCTTATTTGGAACGTGCTTTGCAGGTATCAATGTCGGCATGGGCCCCGATCACATGGCAGATGACGTGGTGTGCAGTGGAAATGAGATTCCCACTCAAGCTGTCGTCTAATGATGGTATGCACCACAGTGTCTTGAGAATGATTTTGTTCCTCGTGAATGCGATGCGGACCAAATCGTGCTATCCATCTGTAAAGATGTTCATTATGAGCCGAGCGGATTTTAATATGCCACGTCCAAAGTGGTCGTTTTATTAGATCAGTGAATTGATTGTACAGGTATTCACTGTTCAGCATTTCAATTATGATGGTTCCATGATTATGTCTGCGATCTGCTTGTATTCTGACTGCAGCAGACATCTGTAGGTCAAGAGACGCTGCATGAGAAATCCTAGAGAATCTTGGATGCATGCCTTCGCGTAAAATCTGTTCTTGAACCAATGCATTCAATGATTCAAATGCTTGGTTGAGAATTTTGGTTAGATTAAAACCAGGTGCTGGTGCAGGCTGATGCATGAGAGTAGCAGGAGGATTTCTGCTAAGCCAATCTGCAATAATATTATTCTTACCTTCTATATGGTGTACTGAAAAATTAAACTGGTGGAAAAATGCTTGCCACCTGACATATTTACCACGACCATCTTTCCTTCCATGATCTTTTTCTCGGAAAGATAAAAATCGGGTGCAGTCAGTTACAACGATGAAATGTGGCAGATGTAACAATTTTAACATAAATTTTTCTAAACATTTCTTAACAGCATAGATTTTCTTATCTGAGGAAATCCACTTCAGTACATCACTACTAAACACACCACTAGCAAATTCACAAATAAATTCTACAGTATTTACAACTGAAACAAGTACTCCTCCCCATGAGAGGTCTGATGCATCAGTATAAACCTTCATTTCTTGGGATTTCGGAACATGGAGTTCTGGTAAAGAAGAGACCTTTGCTTTGATCTTCTGAACAGCTTGTGTGGCGTTGTTCCCATCGGAACACTTTCTTCTTTTGCAAGAGTTCTTGTAAGACAAATCTATCTTCTCCTGCATTTGGGTAAAAACTGTTCAAATAATTTAATAATCCCAGAAAAGCTTGTACCTGAGCTTTATCAAAATGCTCGGGAAATCTGATGATCTTTTCTTTTATATGCGGCTGTATTTGCAGCTTCGAATCTCGGATGATCATTCCGAGGAAGTTACATTCTGTAGTGCACAACTGTATTTTTGTTTCAGAAAGCACTATTCCTGCATTAGTAGCCAGCTGTACAAACTTGGAGAGATGAGCAATGTGTTCATCTAAGGAATTGCTAAAAATCAAAATGTCATCAATATATACACAAAGAAAATGAGAGGTGCCTTCAAAAATCTTATCCATATGCCCCTGATAATAGGCTGGCGCATTCATTAACCCAAAAGGCATGACAGTTCATTGATAGTGGCCAAAGGGGCAACTAAATGCTGTCTTGGCTCTGTTTTGTTTTTTGACCCGTATCTGATAGAAGCCTGATTTACAGTCAAACTGGGAGAAATATTTACAGGCAGCAACTTTCTCCACAAGATAGCTTTTATCAGGGATTGGATATGGGAATGGTTCTGTAATAGCATTTAATGGTCGATAATTAATGACCATCATTTTCTTTCCTCTTTTCTGCTCTGAATGCTTATTGACCATGAAAGCATAGCAGCAAAATAGAGAGGTTGATTTTTCAATAAATTCATTCTTTTCCAAATCTTGTATCTGGATTTCTATATCTGTATATACCTGTGCTGGGATAGGAATTTTCTTACCTATCTTCATATGCTTGCCTTCTAGAATTTTTATTTCCATTTCAAGCATTGATTTCATCCAAAACTGTTGCGGATTTTCTGAACAGATAGTAGACTTAATCTTTTCTCCTAAAGCAATTATCTCAGCAGAAATTTGTTCTGGACTTTGGGTCAGAGCACTATGAAATTGCTCAGTAGCATATATGAGCCTAGGAATTCTGAGCCTTTCATTATCAATGGTGAACATTATGCTTTTAGCTGTTGCACCATAGGGTGTGTATCTATCAATAAATGATCCTCCTAGGAGGATGTCTATAGGCATCTTCTCAAGGGCGAAGAAGTCACAGTGGAAGATTTTATTTTGAATTCTCAGGGCTTGCTGGTGTTTATACTTATTGCAAACAAAACTGTTACCCTGAATGTCTATGCTCTTATAAGCTTGGTGCTCATGTAATGTCTCCCAATCACTAATGAGCTGAGGTTTTGCAAATGAAAGAGAAGCACCAGTATCTACTTGGGCATCTACATATCTACCATTAATTTCAAGAGTAAAGAATTGCGCAAATCTCCCATTAATGAGGTGATTGAGATATGCAGGTTGTGGCAGTTCTAAGGAAGGGATACTTGTACATACCAGTTTTTGCCTTTCTGGATCTTGGATGATGGTAGGTGCTGTATAGATATCATCTGGTAACTCTGGTTCGGCTTCTTCTGCTTCTTCTTGATTACTGCATTCTCTAGGGCAGTAATCTTGGTCGGAATAAAATATACTTCCGACATCATCTTCTTGTTCATAGCCATCGTCCCAGTTGGGATCTGCTGCAAGGACGGGTTCTTCGGCAGGGATGCTCTGTTCCCAAATGGGTTCTCTAATTTCTTTGGGCGGCTCTCTGCAAGTAAACTTGTTTTTCATCCATGAGTCGCTTGGCTTGAACTGACTTGGATATTGCACAGGAGAAGGTTGGACCCTGTGCATAGTTGGAGGTTGCCGTGGCTGAGAGCGATGTCTTCCTCTGGATAATTCTCCTCTTGAAAAGCCTCTTCCTTTGGGTCTTTCAGGTCGCTCTGGTACTTCGTGATGATCTCTAGACCAAGGACCATAAGCTTCATAAGAAGGATTGTAGTTGCTTGGTCGGTATGGTCGTGATCTTTTAGAGCCTCGCTGCATATTAGTCATTGGCTGTTCTAGCTCGTCGGCGAGAGATTCTAGGTCGGCTGCATCTTCATCATCGGATGCTTCTTCAGGGAGATCTTCGAGAACTGGTTCAAAAATATCTTCTTGAAGATAGAGATCTTCGTCTGCATCGATAACATCCCACCACGCTGCTGCGTTGGAAGAAAAAATAGCTTTGACTGCGGGATTTTTACAGGAGCAGTTAGGAGCAATGTGACCAGGGTTGCGACAGATGTAACAAATACGCTGATTGGACGCAGGGCGTGCATGTTGCCTACGGCGAAGGAAACGGTTAGGAGGTGCGTAAGAATGGCGCTTAGGAAAAGAGCGGCGTCGATAAGAAAGGTGACGGCGGCGCTGCTTCTGTTGTTTGCGGGGCTGGACATAAGGACGACAGCCGAAGGGGGCTGTTTCGGGAAAGAGTGGAGCAATAGCTGCGGCTTGGTGCTTGCTAAGTTTCTGGATGGAGCGGGGCTCAGATACTAACAGCATAATTTGCTGTTGAGTGAAATCAATGAGGTCAGAAAGAGCAAGGTTAGAAAGCTCAAGACCTTTCAGTTCAACATAAGCTAAGACACGATCAATGAGATTATAGGGCATAGCCTGCAGAAACTTCATTTTGATTTCTATGGAACTATGACACTGGCTTTCATAAGCAAGCTTGCGGAATTGCTTAGCAAAAGACTCAAACTGCTTGAGATCACACAATTCCATTTTCATGAGCCATTTCTTAGTTTCTAACTGACGATTTGCGGCAGGAGGAGCAAATTCGTCAATAAGCAATTTGTATAGGGCATTCAAAGAATCAGTTTGATTATGTACAAGAGCATATTGCTGGTCAACTGAGATACTATCCCACCAATAATTAGTAATTTCCCAAAGATATTTTACAGCAAAACAGGTGGTGCCAACTTGGTCAAGATGAGCTTGAACAGCGAAAACACGCATAGTATTGCACCATCCGGCAATTTCATTGAGGGGATTTAACAAATCATCAATATTTAGATACCATGGCTGAAGATGAACATGAGTTCGCTGCATGAGGGAATGACCATGGGATTTTTTAGCAGTTGAGAAAGAAGGACCAAAAGAGACCGAACAAAAAGGTTTGGAGGACGACTCAGCGTTTTGATCTTCTTTGGACAACCAACTTAGACTATCATCTAAATTATCTATTTTAGAATCAATGGATTCTACTTTCTTCTGTATCTTAGTTACAGTGTCTTTGATCTCTATCACATCTCGACATAAATCATCAAAATTTTCTGAGAGATGAGAATTGAACCTGGAGACATAGTTCCTCTGCTTGAATTCGTTGGAAGGATTTTCATATGCGGCAGAAAAATAATGTACAGTGCCTGCAGTATGTCGATAGACACCCCTCGCTGGTGGCCATCTTCCTCCTCTGTAGTGAGTGACTGTCTTCTGTAAAGAAATCAAGACTGTCTTCTCTAGGAAGACTCATCAATGTATGAGAAAAATCTTTTCCCAAATCAATTTCTTCATCCTCTATTAAAATATGACCAGTTTTGACAGATCTACGGGATGAGGACGTAGATGGTCGAGTAGGAGAACTTTTGGTAGATCGCATAGATACAGATCTAGGCAGAATATTTACTGATCTACCATCACTTTGATGTACAGTGGATTGGCCTTTTAATTTGGGCGAAACATGTTTGAGCCAATCTAATTTCCATTCCGCTGGGATTTCGACAGACTCTATATGTCCTTGCTGTAGTTGTACTGTACCACTGAGTCTTCTAGCCAGAGGCAGATTCTCTAAGATTTTGGGATGATTGGTGTTGGTCATGCTATATAATACAGAAATGTTGACAGTAGCATATTGAAATTCACCAAACATTTCTAGACCATACACAGATGTAAACAGACCCCAACAATCTAGAGATCCATTCCTTACTTCTTTGCATCCTCTGTCGCGGACTGCGACTGACAAGTTAGGACAAAATTCAAAACAAATAATATTATCGTCATTTAGTCTACCAAGACTTGATAATTGGCATGAATGTTTAAAGCTTACTTAGCGACGGTCACACAGAGCTAGATACATGACTGGTTTTATATTTGAAAGAATTAAAGGTTTAATATAAATAGGGATCAAACCAAAATGTACAAACTTAACATCTTTATGGGAACGAATATACAGATTTTTTTGTTCTGGAAATAAAGGAAGTAAATTTGTTTGGAAAGTCTTTTTGGGCTGATAGTACAGGTTTAGTTCAACAGAGTTAATCCTGGGTTTGACAAAAGACAGATATGTACTATTATACAAAAACTTAGACTTAACTAGTTCAGCTTGTTTATACACACTAGAAGCTTTTAAAGCTGGAGGCTTATACATACTAGATTCCTTTTCAAGATCTGTTGCTGTTATTTCAATGTCAAGACAGTCAGATAACTGATCGGGAATAAAAGGAGGCATTTCATACATTCTTTCTAGTTCAGATTCATTTACAACTTCAACGGTAAATGTGGAAGGTATTTTCTCGAATTCCATTGTGGGGAGAGAGAGTTCTGGTATGCGAGTAATTTCTGGTCAGGGAAGAGATCTGCAGAGATAAATGGCCTATGACAATATGGATAAACGGCCTGAGACTCGATGCAATAAATTTCCAGAGAAATTAAACAAAGCAAAGAACTTCTTCAAATCGGATCTACGGAAAGAGGGAAATGAATCACAACTTACAGAGAAATAAAAAATGACCTTGAACTTATGGCTCTGATACCAATCTTTTTATCGCGTCAGTAGACGCTCTGATACCAATCTTTTTATCGCGTCAGTAGACGGGCTCTTTGGCGGAAATTTTTCAGATCTTTTTAGCAGAATCCTGCGATAGTAGGCAGGGGCCGAATGACTACGGCTTCACTATTAAAATTCAAACTTTTTACACTCGTATTACAATATCTTTGAGAAATTTCTGATTCACAGGATCCTTCAAGAAGGGCAAGTGAAGAGCATACTTTTTTCAAGGCTACTAGATTTTCACACTGAAAATTTTTCGATGATCTAAAACTAAGCATTAAGGCCTATATATAGCATTTGAGAGGTCCTGCCTGCTTGCTAGCAAGGCGGTGTCTATCTCATTATGCTTTACAGCGCATGCTACAGAGAGATGCTGTTAGACCCACCACTAGACTGATGAGCAGATGATGATGATGAAGGGACCATAGGTTGTGGGCCCAACATGTCTTCCGCTTCGTCAAATAAATCGTCCTCAGAGATAGGCTGAAAAAGGCATCTTATTTGGAACGTGCTTTGCAGGTACCAATGTCGGCATGGGCCCCGATCACATGGCAGATGACGTGGTGTGCAGTGGAAATGAGATTCCCACTCAAGCTGTCGTCTAATGATGGTATGCACCACAGTGTCTTGAGAATGATTTTGTTCCTCGTGAATGCGATGCGGGCCAAATCGTGCTATCCATCTGTAAAGATGTTCATTATGAGCCGAGCGGATTTTAATATGCCACGTCCAAAGTGGTCGTTTTATTAGATCAGTAAATTGATTATACAGGTATTCACTGTTCAGCGTTTCAATTATGATGGTTCCATGATTATGTCTGCGATCTGCTTGTATTCTGACTGCAGCAGACATCTGTAGGTCAAGAGACGCTGCATGAGAAATCTTAGAGAATCTTGGATGCATGCCTTCGCGTAAAATCTGTTTTTGAACCAATGCATTCAGTGATTCAAATGCTTGGTTGAGAATTTTGGTTAGATTAAAACCAGGTGCTGGTGCAGGATGATGCATGAGAGTAGCAGGAGGATTTCTGCTAAGCCAATCTGCGATAATATTATTCTTACCTTCTATATGGTGTACTGAAAAATTAAACTGGTGGAAAAATGCTTGCCACCTGACATACTTACCACGACCATCTTTCCTTCCATGATCTTTTTCTTAGAAAGATAAAAATCGGGTGCAGTCAGTTACAACGATGAAATGTGGCAGATGTAACAATTTTAACATAAATTTTTCCAAACATTTCTTAACAGCATAGATTTCCTTATCTGAGGAAATCCACTTCAGTACATCACTACTAAACACACCACTAGCAAATTCACAAATAAATTCTACAGTATTTACAACTGAAACAAGTACTCCTCCCCATGAGAGGTCTAATGCATCAGTATAAACCTTCATTTCTTGGGATTTCGGAACATGGGGTTCTGGGAAAGAAGAGACCTTTGCTTTGATCTTCTGAACAGCTTCTGTGTGGCGTTGTTCCCATCGGAACACTTTCTTCTTTTGCAAGAGTTCTTGTAAGACAAATCTATCTTCTCTTGCATTTGGGTAAAAACTGTTCAAATAATTTAATAATCCCAGAAAAGCTTGTCCCTGAGCTTTATCAAGATGCTCGAAAAAACTGATGATCTTTTCTTTTATATGCGGCTGTATCTGCAGCTTCGAATCTCGAATGATCATTCCGAGGAAGTTACATTCTGTAGTGCACCACTGTATTTTTGTTTCAGAAAGCACTATTCCTGCATTAGTAGCCAGCTGTACAAACTTGGAGAGATGAGCAATGTGTTCATCTAAGGAATTGCTAAAAATCAAAATGTCATCAATATATACACAAAGAAAATGAGAGGTGCCTTCAAAAATCTTATCCATATGCCCCTGATAATAGGCTGGCGCATTCATTAACCCAAAAGGCATGACAGTCCATTGATAGTGGCCAAAGGGGCAACTAAACGCTGTCTTGGCTCTGTCTTGTTCTTTGACCCGTATCTGATAGAAGCCTGATTTACAGTCAAATTGGGAGAAATATTTATAGGGAGCAACTTTCTCCACAAGATAGCTTTTATCAGGGATTGGATATGGGAATGGTTCTGTAATAGCATTTAATGGTCGATAATTAATGACCATCCTTTTCTTTCCTCTTTTCTGCTCTGAATGCTTATTGACCATGAAAGCATAGCAACAAAATGGAGAGGTTGATTTTTCAATAAATCCATTCTTTTCCAAATCTTGTATCTGGATTTTCATATCTGTATAGTCCTGTGCTGGGATAGGAATTTTCTTACCTATCTTCATATGTTTGCCTTCTAGAATTTTTATTTCCATTTCAAGCATTGATTTCATCCAAAACTGTTGCGGATTTTCTGAACAGATAGTAGACTTAATCTTTTCTCCTAAAGCAATTATCTCAGCAGGAATTTGTTCTGGACTTTGGGTCATAGCACTAGGAAATTGCTCAGTAGCATATATGAGCCTAGGAATTCTGAGCCTTTCATTATCAATGGTGAACATTATGCTTTTAGCTGTTGCACCATAGGGTGTGTATCTATCAATAAATGATCCTCCTAGGAGGATGTCTATAGGCATCTTCTCAAGGGCGAAGAAGTCACAGTGGAAGATTTTATTTTGAATTCTCAGGGCTTGCTGGTGTTTATACTTATTGCAAACAAAACTGTTACCCTGAATGTCTATGCTCTTATAAGCTTGGTGCTCATGTAATGTCTCCCAATCACTAATGAGCTGAGGTTTTGCAAATGAAAGAGAAGCACCAGTATCTACTTGGGCATCTACATATCTACCATTAATTTCAAGAGTAAAGAACTGCGCAAATCTCCCATTAATGAGGTGATTGAGATATGCAGGTTGTGGCAGTTCTAAGGAAGGGATACTTGTACATACCAGTGTTTGCCTTCCTGGATCTTGGATGATGGTAGGTGCTGTATAGATATCATCTGATAACTCTGGTTCGACTTCTTCTGCTTCTTCTTGATTACTGCATTCTCCATGGCAGTAATCTTGGTCGGAATAAAATATACTTCTGACATCTTCTTCTTGTTCATAGCCATCGTCCCAGTTGGGATCTGCTGCAAGGACGGGTTCTTCGGCAGGGATGATCTGTTCCCAAATGGGTTCTCTAATTTCTTTGGGCAGCTCTCTGCAAGTAAACTTGTTTTTCATCCATGAGTCGCTTGGCTTGAACTGACTTGGATATTGCACAGGAGAAGGTTGGAACCTGTGCATAGTTGGAGGTTGCCGTCGCTGAGAGGGCTGTCTTCTTCTGGATAATTCTCCTCTTGAAAAGCCTCTTCCTTTGGGTCTTTCAGGTCGCTCTGGTACTTCGTGATGATCTCTAGACCAAGGACCATAAGCTTCATAAGAAGGATTGTAGTTGCTTGGTCGGTATGGTCGTGATCTTCTAGAGCCTCGCTGCATATTAGTCATTGGCTGTTCTAGCTCGTCGGCGAGAGATTCTAGGTCGGCTGCATCTTCATCATCGGATGCTTCTTCAGGAAGATCTTCGAGAACTGGTTCAAAAATATCTTCTTGAAGATAGAGATCTTCGTCTGCATCGATAACATCCCACCACGCTGCTGCGTTGGAAGAAAAAACAGCTTTGACTGCGGGATTTTTACAGGAGCAGTTAGGAGCAATGTGACCAGGCTTGCGACAGATGTAACAAATACGCTGATTGGACGCAGGGCGTGCATGTTGCCTACGGCGGAGGAAACGGTTAGGAGGTGCGTAAGAATGGCGCTTAGGAAAAGAGCGGCGTCGATAAGAAAGGTGACGGCGGCGCTGCTTCTGTTGTTTGCGGGGCTGGACATAAGGACGACAGCCGAAGGGGGCTGTTTCGAGAAAGAGTGGAGCAATCGCTGCGGCTTGGTGCTTACTAAGTTTCTGGATGGAGCGGGTCTCAGATACTAACAGCATAATTTGCTATTGAATGAAATCAATGAGGTCAGAAAGAGCAAGGTTAGAAAGCTCAAGACCTTTCAGTTCAACATAAGCTAAGACACGATCAATGAGATTATAGGGCATAGCCTGCAGAAACTTCATTTTGATTTCTATGGAACTATGACACTGGCTTTCATAAGCAAGCTTGCGGAATTGCTTAGCAAAAGACTCAAACTGCTTGAGATCACACAATTCCATTTTCATGAGCCATTTCTTAGTTTCTAACTGACGATTTGCGGCAGGAGGAGCAAATTCGTCAATAAGCAATTTGTATAGGGCATTCAAAGAATCAGTTTGATTATGTACAAGAGCATATTGCTGGTCAACTGAGATACTATCCCACCAATAATTAGTAATTCCCCAAAGATATTTTACAGCAAAACAGGTGGTGCCAACTTGGTCAAGATGAGCTTGAACAGCGAAAACACGCATAGTATTGCACCATCCGGCAATTTCATTGAGGGGATTTAACAAATCATCAATATTTAGATACCATGGCTGAAGATGAACATGAGTTCGCTGCATGAGGGAATGACCATGGGATTTTTTAGCAGTTGAGAAAGAAGGACCAAAAGAGACCGAACAAAAAGGTCTGGAGGACGACTCAGCGTTTTGATCTTCTTTGGACAACCAACTTAGACTATCATCTAAATTATCTATTTTAGAATCAATGGATTCTACTTTCTTCTGTATCTTAGTTACAGTGTCTTTGATCTCTATCACATCTCGACATAAATCATCAAAATTTTTTGAGAGATGAGAATTGAACTTGGAGACATAGTTCCTCTACTTGAATTCGTTGGAAGGATTTTCATATGCGACAGAAAAATAATGTACAGTGCCTGCAGTATGTCGATAGACACCCCTAGCTGGTGGCCATCTTCCTCCTCTGTAGTGAGTGACTGTGTCTTCTGTAAAGAAATCAAGACTGTCTTCTCTAGGAAGACTCATCAATGTATGGGGAAAATCTTTTCCCAAATCAATTTCTTCATTCTCTATTAAAATATGACCAATTTTGACAGATCTACGGGATGATGACGTAGATGGTCGAGTAGGAGAACTTTTGGTAGATCGCATAGATACAGATCTAGGCAGAATATTTACTGATCTACCATCACTTTGATGTACAGTGGCTTGGCCTTTTAATTTGGGCGAAACATGTTTGAGCCAATCTAATTTCTATTCAGCGGAGATTTCGACAGACTCTATATGTCCTTGCTGTAGTTGTACTGTACCACTGAGTCTTCTAGCCAGAGGTAGATTCTCTAAGATTTTGGGATGATTGGTGTTGGTCATGCTATATAATACAGAAATGTTGACAGTAGCATATTGAAATTCACCAAACATTTCTAGACCATACACAGATGTAAACAGACTCCAACAATCTAGAGATCCATTCCTTACTTCTTTGCATCCTCTGTCGCGGACTGCGACTAACAAGTTAGGACAAAATTCAAAACAAATAATATTATCGTCATTTAGTCTACCAAGACTTGATAATTGGCATGAATGTTTAAAGCTTACTTGGCGACGGTCACACAGAGCTAGATATATGACTGATTTTATATTTGAAGGAATTAAAGGTTTAATATAAATACGGATCAAACCAAAATGTACAAACTTAACATCCTTATGAGAACGAATATACAGAATTTCTTGTTCTGGAAATAAAGGAAGTAAATTTGTTTGGAAAGTCTTTTTGTGCTGATAGCACAGGTTTAGTTCAACAGACTTAACCCTGAGTTTGACAAAAGACAGATATGTACTATTATACAAAAACTTAGACTTAACTAGTTCAGCTTTTTTATACACACTAGAAGCTTTTAAAGGTGGAGGCTTATACATACTAGATTCCTTTTCAAGATCTGTTGCTGTTATTTCAATGTCAAGACAGTCAGATAACTGATCGGAAATAAAAGGAGGCATTTCATACATTTTTTCTAGTTCAGATTCATTTACAACTTCAACGGTAGATGTGGAAGGTATTTTCTCGAATTCCATTGTGGGGAGAGAGAGTTCTGGTATGCGAGTAATTTCTGGGTAGGGAAGAGATCTGCAGAGATAAATGGCCTATGACAATATGGATAAACGGCCTGAGACTCGATGCAATAAATTTCCAGAGAAATTAAACAAAGCAAAGAACTTCTTCAAATCGGATCCACGGAAAGAGGGAAATGAATCACAACTTACAGAGAAATAAAAAATGACTTTGAACTTATAGCTCTGATACCATTATTTTCTTTTCTTTCTTTTTATCGCGTCAGTAGACGGGCTCTTTGGCAGAAATTCTTCAGATCTTTTTAGCAGAATCCTGCGATAGTAGGCAGGGGCCGAATGACTACGGCTTCACTATTAAAATTCAAACTTTTTACACTCGTATTACAATATCCTTGAGAAATTTCTGAATCAGTGTGAAAATCTAGTAGCCTTGAAAAAAGTATGCTCTTCACTTGCCCTGTGAATCAGAAATTTCTCAAGGATATTGTAATACGAGTGTAAAAAGTTTGAATTTTAATAGTGAAGCCGTAGTCATTCGGCCCCTGCCTACTATCGCAGGATTCTGCTAAAAAGATCTGAAGAATTTTCGCCAAGGAGCCCGTCTACTGACGCGATAAAAAGATTGGTATCAGAGCCATAAGTTCAAAGTCATTTTTTATTTCTCTGTAAGTTGTGATTTATTTCCCTCTTTCCGTGGATCCGATTTGAAGAAGTTCTTTGCTTTGTTTAATTTCTCTGGGAATTTATTGCATCGAGTCTCAGGCCGTTTATCCATATTGTCATAGGCCATTTATCTCTGCAGATCTCTTCCCTGACCAGAAATTACTCGCATACCAGAACTCTCTCTCCCCACAATGAAATTCGGGAAAATACCTTCCACATCTACCGTTGAAGTTGTAAATGAATCTGAACTAGAAGGAATGTATGAAATGCCTCCTTTTATTCTCGATCAGTTATCTGACTGTCTTGACATTGAAATAACAGCAACAGATCTTGAAAAGGAATCTAGTATGTATAAGCCTCCAGCTTTAAAAGCTTCTAGTGTGTATAAACAAGCTGAACTAGTTAAGTCTAAGTTTTTGTATAATAGTACATATCTGTCTTTTGTCAAACCCAGGATTAAGTCTGTTGAACTAAACCTGTGCTATCAGCTCAAAAGGACTTTCCAAACAAATTTACTTCCTTTATTTCCAGAACAAAAAATTCTGTATATTCGTTCCCATAAAGATGTTAAGTTTGTACATTTTGGTTTGATCCGTATTTATATTAAACCTTTAATTCCTTCAAATATAAAACCAGTCATGTATCTAGCTCTGTGTGACCGTCGCCAAGTAAGCTTTAAACATTCATGTCAATTATCAAGTCTTGGTAGACTAAATGACGATAATATTATTTGTTTTGAATTTTGTCCTAACTTGTCAGTCGCAGTCCGCGACAGAGGATGCAAAGAAGTAAGGAATGGATCTCTAGATTGTTGGGGTCTGTTTACATCTGTGTATGGTCTAGAAATGTTTGGTGAATTTCAATATGCTACTGTCAACATTTCTGTATTATATAGCATGACCAACACCAATCATCCCAAAATCTTAGAGAATCTGCCTCTGGCTAGAAGACTCAGTGGTACAGTACAACTACAGCAAGGACATATAGAGTCTGTCGAAATCCCAGCTGAATGGAAATTAGATTGGCTCAAACATGTTTCGCCCAAATTAAAAGGCCAAGCCACTGTACATCAAAGTGATGGTAGATCAGTAAATATTCTGCCTAGATCTGTATCTATGCGATCTACCAAAAGTTCTCCTACTCGACCATCTACGTCCTCATCCCGTAGATCTGTCAAAACTGGTCATATTTTAATAGAGGATGAAGAAATTGATTTGGGAAAAGATTTTCCCCATACATTGATGAGTCTTCCTAGAGAAGACAGTCTTGATTTCTTTACAGAAGACACAGTCACTCACTACAGAGGAGGAAGATGGCCACCAGCTAGGGGTGTCTATCGACATACTGCAGGCACTGTACATTATTTTTCTGCCGCATATGAAAATCCTTCCAACGAATTCAAGCAGAGGAACTATGTCTCCAGGTTCAATTCTCATCTCTCAGAAAATTTTGATGATTTATGTCGAGATGTGATAGAGATCAAAGACACTGTAACTAAGATACAGAAGAAAGTAGAATCCATTGATTCTAAAATAGATAATTTAGATGATAGTCTAAGTTGGTTGTCCAAAGAAGATCAAAAGGCTGAGTCGTCCTCTAGACCTTTTTGTTCGGTCTCTTTTGGTCCTTCTTTCTCAACTGTTAAAAAATCCCATGGTCATTCCCTCATTCAGCGAACTCATGTTCATCTTCAGCCATGGTATCTAAATATTGATGATTTGTTAAATCCCCTCAATGAAATTGCCGGATGGTGCAATACTATGCGTGTTTTCGCTGTTCAAGCTCATCTTGACCAAGTTGGCACCACCTGTTTTGCTGTAAAATATCTTTGGGGAATTACTAACCATTGGTGGGATAGTATCTCAGTTGACCAGCAATATGCTCTTGTACATAATCAAACTGATTCTTTGAATGCCCTATACAAATTGCTTATTGACGAATTTGCTCTTCCTGCCGCAAATCGTCAGTTAGAAACTAAGAAATGGCTCATGAAAATGGAATTGTGTGATCTCAAGCAGTTTGAGTCTTTTGCTAAGCAATTCCGCAAGCTTGCTTATGAAAGCCAGTGTCATAGTTCCATAGAAATCAAAATGAAGTTTCTGCAGGCTATGCCCTATAATCTCATTGATCGTGTCTTAGCTTATGTTGAACTGAAAGGTCTTGAGCTTTCTAACCTTGCTCTTTCTGACCTCATTGATTTCACTCAACAGCAAATTATGCTGTTAGTATCTGAAACCCGCTCTATCCAGAAACTTAGCAAGCACAAGAAATCAATTATATTAGATCCCATAGTGATGTAAAGTTTGTCCATTTTGATTTGATTAGAATTTATATCCAACTTTTAATTCCTGCAAATATTAAACCAGTTTTGTATCTAGCATTGTGTGATCGTCGTCAAGTCAGTTTCCATCATACCTGTCAATTATCCAGCCTTGGACGACTAAACGATGATGTAATATGTTTTGAGTTTTGTCCTAACCTTTCAGTCGCAGTCCGCGATAAAGGTTGCAAAGAAGTTAAGCATGGATCATTAGATTGTTGGGGTTTGTTTTCCTCTTTGTATGGTCTAGACATGTTTGGTGAGTTCCAATATGCTTCAGTAAATATTTCTGTCTTGTATAGCATGACCAATACAAACCACCCTAAGATCTTAGAAAATCTGCCTTATGCCAGAAGACTAAGTGGTACAGTCCAGTTGCAAAAAGGACATGTAGAAACTGTCGAAATTCCACCCGAATGGAAGCTCGATTGGCTTAAGCATGTTTCCCCCAAGCTCAAAGGCCAAGCCACAGTTCATCATAGTGATGGCAGATCTGTAAATATATTACCTAGATCCTTGTCCATGCAATCTCGCCTTTCTCCTTATCGACCATCTACATCTTCATCCCGTAGATCCGTCAAAACAGGCCACATTCTTATAGAAGATGAAGAAGTAAATTCTGGCAAAGACTTGCCGCATACACTAATGAGTCTTTCTCGAGAAGACACTCTTGAATTCTTTACAGAAGATAAAGTCCCTCTCTACAGAGGTGGACGATGGCCTCCGCCTAAAGGTGTTCATAGACATGCTGCTGGAGTCGTACAGTATTTCTCAACTTCTTATGAGAATCCATCAAATGAGTTCAAACAGCGAAATTATCTCTCAAGATTCAATTCTCATTTCTCTGAGAATTTTGACGACTTATGTAGAGATGTGTTGTATATTAAAGATACTGTTACTAACATTTGTAAGAAAGTTGATTCTTTAGATTCTAAGCTAGATAGCCTAGAAGATAGTCTTAGCTGGCTATCGAAAGAAGACCAGAAAGCTGAATCGTCATCCCAACTCTTTGTTCGGTATCTTTTGGCCCTTCTTTCAAAACTGTACAAAAGTCACCGAAGTCACCTAGCCATTCTTTGATGCAACGTACCCATATCCATCTACAGCCCTGGTACCTCAACATAGATGATCTTCTGGACCCAATGAATGAAATTACTACCTGGTGCAATACCATGCGTGTTCTTGCTGTCCAGTCTCATTTAGATCAACCCGGTACTACCAGTTTTGCTGTCAAATACTTATGGGGAATCACTAACCTCTGGTGGGATTCTATCCCTGAAGCAGAGCAACATGCTCGTGTTCATAACCAGCCAGATTCTTTGAATGCATTGTACAGATTACTTATTGATGAGTTTGCTCCTCCTGTCGGGAACCGACAGCTTGAAGCCAAGAAGTGGTTGATGAAAATGGAACTGTGTGATCTCAAACAGTTCGAGGCTTTTGCCAAGCAATTCCGTAAGCTTGCTTATGAATGTAAATCTTCTGCATCCACTGAAGTGAAACTTAAATTTCTGCATGCTATGCCATATAACCTCATAGATCGTGTGTTGTCTTACATCGATCTTAAAGGCCTTGCTATTGAAGACCTTGCTTTATCTGATGTCATTGATTTTACGCAGCAGAATATTATGATGTTAGTCTCTGAGACTAAATCTATGCAGAAACTCAGCAAGCACCAAGCTGCCTCTATAGCTCCCATTTTCCCAGAAACAACCCCTTATGGCTGCCGACCTTATGTCCAACCACGACGTCAACAGAAGCAGCGTCGCCGGCAATTATCCTACAAGCGCCGCTCCTTCCCTAAGCGACACTCCTATGCTCCTCCTCACCGTTTCCTGAAGAAACGCCGCACTCCTAGACCTCAGTCTCACAAGCCCATTTGCTATATTTGCCGTAAGCCTGGCCACATTGCTCCCAACTGCTCGTGCAAAAATCCTGCCGTCAAAGCCGTCTTTTCCTCCAACGCAGCAGCGTGGTGGGATGTTATAGATGCCGATGAAGATCTTTACTTGCAAGAAGATATTTATGAACCTATGTTCGAAGATCTTCCAGATGAAGCATCCGATGATGAAGATGCAGCAGAGCTAGACTCTCTAGCAGATGATCTTGAACAACCAATGACTAACATGCAGAGAGGATCACGCCCTAACCGGTCTAAAGGCTTCAATCCTTCATACGAAGCTTATGGTCCCTGGTCTAGAGCCCATTAAGAAGTCTCAGAGAGACCAGAACGCCCCAGAGGACGAGGTAACCAAAGAGGAGAATCATCTAGAGGGAGACAACCCTCTCAGCCACGACAACCACCAACGGTGCACAGACCACAACATCCTCCTGTGCATTTTCCAAACCAATTCAAGCCAAGTGATTCGTGGATCAAAAACAAATTCACTTGCAGAGAGCCACCAAAGGAAATCAGAGAACCTATTTGGGAACAGATAATGCCTGCTGAAGAACCAGTCCTTGCAGCAGATCCCAGATGGGATGATGGCTACGAAGAAGAGGATGAAGTCGGAAGTATTTTCTATTCAGACCAAGACTACTGCCCAGGAGAATGCAGTATTCAAGAAGAAGAAGCAGAACCAGAATTATCAGAAGATATCTACACAGAACCTATCATTGTCCAAGACCCAGGGAGGCAAAAATTGGTATGTACCAGTATCCCTTCACTAGAATTGTCACAACCTGCCTACCTTAATCATCTCATTAATGGTAGATTTGCGCAGTTCTTTACTCTGTCCATCAATGGTAGATATGTAGACGCCCAAGTAGATACAGGTGCTTCTTTATCATTTGCAAAGCCACAACTCATTAGTGATTGGGAGACACTAGATGAGAGATTAGCTTATAAGAGCATAGATATCCAGGGGAACAGCTTTACCTGCACTAAGTATAAACATTAGCAGCCCCTGAGAATCCAAAATAAAATCTTCCACTGTGACTTTTTTGCCCTTGAGAAGATGCCAATAGATATCCTTTTAGGAGGATCATTTATTGATAGGTATACCCCCTATGGTGCAACATCAAAGAGCATAATGTTCACTATAGAAAATGAAAGGCTCAGAATACCTCGGCTCATCTATGCCACAGAGCAATTTCTCAGTGCCATGGCTCAAAGTCTTGAAGTAATCCCTGCTGAAATTCTAGAAATTGGTAATGGATCAAGTCCTCTATCTGTTCGGACAACCCGCAACAGTTTTGGTCCAAGACAATGCCTGAAATGGAAATCAAAATCCTTGAAGGCAAATATATGAAGATTGGGAAAAGAATTCCCATACCAGCGCAGGATTACAGTGATATGGAAGCACAGATCAAAGATCTGGAAGCCAATAGGTTCATTGAAAAATCAACTTCTCCTTACTGCTGCTATGCCTTCATGGTAAATAAGCATTCAGAGCAGAAGAGAGGAAAAAAGAGAATGGTCATTAATTATCGACCATTAAATGCTATAACTGAACCCTTTCCATATCCAATTCCAGATAAAAGCTATCTATTAGAAAAGGTTGCAGCTTGCAGATACTTTTCTCAGTTTGACTGTAAATCAGGGTTTTATCAAATTCGAGTCAAGAAAGAAGACAGAGCCAAGACAGCATTTAGTTGCCCTTTCGGCCACTACCAATGGATTGTCATGCCTTTCGGCCTCATGAATGCGCTAGCATATTATCAGGCGCATATGGATCAAATTTTTGAAGGCACTTCTCATTTTCTTTGTGTATATATTGATGATATTTTAATTTTTAGCAATTCTCTAGAAGAACATGCTATTCATCTCTCCACTTTTCTGAAGTTGGCTACAAAAGCAGGCATAGTGCTTTCTGAAACAAAGATTCAGTTATGCACAACTGAATGTAACTTCCTCGGGATGGTTATCCGAGACTCAAAGCTTCAGATCTAGCCACACATCAAGGAGAAGGTCATCGGTTTTCGAGAGCAACTAGATAAAGCTAAGTTGCAAGCATTTTTGGGATTGTTAAATTATCTGAATAGTTTTTATCCTAACGCTGGTGAAGACAGATTTGTGCTACAAGAGCTTCTCCAGAAAAAGAAAGTATTCCGTTGGGAAAAACAACATACAGAGGCAGTCCAGAAAATAAAATCCAAAGTTGCTGCCCTACTAGAACTCCATATCCCAAAATCACAAGATATGAAAGTATACACCGATGCCTCCGATCTCTCATGGGGAGGAATACTTGTTTGTATTGTAAATAATGTTGAGTTTGTTTGTGAGTTTGCTAGTGGTGTGTTTAGTAGTGATGTACTGAAATGGATTTCTTCAGATAAAGAAATCTATGCTGTAAAAAAGTGCTTAGAGAAGTTTATGCTCAAACTTCTACACCTGCCACAATTTGTTGTTGTAACTCACTGCACCCGATTCCTTACCTTCAGAGAAAAGGATCATGGAAGGAAGGACAGTCGCGGAAAGTATATTAGGTGGCAAGATTTCTTTAATCAGTTTAAGTTTTCGGTACAGCATATAGAAGGTAAAAATAATATAGTAGCAAATTGGCTTAGTAGGAATCCTCCGGCTACCTTAATGCATCAGCCTGCACCTGCACCTGGATTCAATTTAACCAGGATCCTGAACCAAGCATTTGAATCCTTGAATGCTATTGTTCAAGAACAGATTTTAAGAGAAGGCATGCATCCTCGGTGTACCAAGATTTCTCATGCAGCTTCATTAGATCTACAGATGTCTGCTGCAGCAACAATTCAAGCAGATCGCAGACACAATTCTGAAACCATCACCATAGAAAGACTGAACAGTGAATACCTGTATAATCAATTCACTGATTTACTGAAAAGACCATTATGGACGTGGCATATCAAGATAAGATCGGCACACAATGAACATCTATACCGTTGGATTGCCAGATATGGCCCGCATCGTATTCACGAAGGCCAGAATCAGAGTCAAAACACAGTGGTGCATACAATCATCAGAAGACAACTTGAGTGGGAATCCCATTTCCATTGTACACCACGACATATGCCATGTGATAGGGGCCCATGCCGACATTGGTACATGCAAAGCACGTTCCAAATCAGATGCCTTTTTCAGCCCATATCCGAAGATGATTTATTCGACGAAGCGAAAGACATGTTGGGCCCACAACCCATGGTCCCGTCATCATCATCCTCCGCACATCAATCAAGTGGTGGGTCTAACAGCATCTCTCTCTGTAGAATGAGCTGTAAAGCATGATGAGACAGACACCGCCTTGCCAGCAAGCAGGCAGGACCTCTCAAATTGCTATAAATAAGCCTTAGTTCTTAGTTTAGATTATCGAAAAATTTTCTGAGTGAAAATCTAGTAGCCTTGTCAAAGAGTATGCTCTTCACTTGCCCTTTTCGAAGGATCCTGTGAATCAGAAATTGAAACAAGGATATTGTATAAGTGTGTAATAGATTTTGAGTGAAATATTGAAGTCGTAGCCATTCGGCCCCTGCCTCCTATCGCAGGTTTCTGCTAAAGATCTCTTCATTTCCGCTGTCAAGGAGCCCATCTACTGACGCGATAAAAAGATTGTACAATATCCTTGTTTCAATTTCTGATTCACAGGATCCTTCGAAAAGGGCAAGTGAAGAGCATACTCTTTGACAAGGCTACTAGATTTTCACTCAAATTTTTTTTCGATAATCTAAACTAAGAACTAAGGCTTATTTATAGCAATTTGAGAGGTCCTGCCTGCTTGCTGGCAAGGCGGTGTCTGTCTCATCATGCTTTACAGCGCATTCTACAGAGAGATGCTGTTAGACCCACCACTTGATTGATGTGCGGAGGATGATGATGACGGGACCATGGGTTGTGGGCCCAACATGTCTTCCGCTTCGTCGAATAAATCATCTTCGGATATGGGCCGAAAAAGGCATCTGATTTGGAACGTGCTTTGCATGTACCAATGTCGGCATGGGCCCCTATCACATGGCATATGTCGTGGTGTACAATGGAAATGGGATTCCCACTCAAGTTGTCTTCTGATGATTGTATGCACCACTGTGTCTTGACTGTGATTCTGGTCTTCGTGAATACGATGCGGGCCATATCTGGCAATCCAACGGTATAGATGTTCATTGTGTGCCGATCTTATCTTGATATGCCACGTCCATAATGGTCTTTTCAGTAAATCAGTGAATTGATTATACAGGTATTCACTGTTCAGCCTTTCTATGGTGATGGTTGCAGAATTGTGTCTGCGATCTGCTTGAATTGTTGCTGCAGCAGACATCTGTAGATCTAATGAAGCTGCATGAGAAATCCTGGTACACCGAGGATGCATGCCTTCTCTTAAAATCTGTTCTTGAACAATAGCATTCAAGGATTCAAATGCTTGGTTCAGGATCCTGGTTAAATTGAATCCAGGTGCAGGCTGATGCATTAAGGTAGCCGGAGGATTCCTACTAAGCCAATCTGCTACTATATTGTTTTTACCTTCTATATGCTGTACCGAAAACTTAAACTGATTAAAAAAAGCTTGCCACCTAATATACTTTTCGCGACCGTCCTTCCTTCCATGATCTTTTTCTCTGAAGGTAAGGAATCGGATGCAGTCAGTTACAACAACAAATTGTGGCAGGTGCAGAAGTTTGAGCATAAACTTCTCTAAGCACTTTTTTACAGCATAGATTTCTTTATCTGAAGAAATCCATTTCAGTACATCACTACTAAACACACCACTAGCATTCTCACAAACAAACTCAACATTATTTACAATACAAACAAGTATTCCTCCCCATGAGAGATCGGAGGCATCGGTGTATACTTTCATATCTTGTGATTTTGGGATATGGAGTTCTGGTAGGGCAGCAACTTTGGATTTTATTTTCTGGACTGCCTCTGTATGTTGTTTTTCCCAACGGAAAACTTTCCTTTTCTGGAGAAGCTCTTGTAGCACAAATTTGTCTTCACCAGCGTTAGGATAAAAACTATTCAGATAATTTAACAATCCCAAAAATGCTTGCAACTTAGCTTTATCTAGTTGCTCTGGAAAACCGATGACCTTCTCCTTGATGTGTGGCTGGATCTGAAGCTTTAAGTCTCGGATAACCATCCCGATGAAGTTACATTCAGTTGTGCATAACTGAATCTTTGTTTCAGAGAGCACTATGCCTGCTTCTGTAGCCAGCTTCAGAAAAGTGGAGAGATGAATAGCATATTCTTCTAGAGAATTGCTAAAAATTAAAATATCATCAATATATACACAAAGAAAATGAGAAGTGCCTTCAAAAATTTGATCCATATGCGCCTGATAATATGCTGGCGCATTCATGAGGCCGAAAGGCATGACAGTCCATTGGTAGTGGCCGAAAGGGCAACTAAATGTTGTCTTGGCTCTGTCTTCTTCCTTGACTCGAATTTGATAAAAGCCTGATTTACAGTCAAACTGAGAAAAGTATCTGCAAGCTGCAACTTTTTCTAATAGATAGCTTTTATCTGGAATTGGATATGGAAAGGGTTCAGTTATAGCATTTAATGGTCGATAATTAATGACCATTCTCTTTTTTCCTCTCTTCTGCTCTGAATGCTTATTTACCATGAAGGCATAGCAGCAGTAAGGAGAAGTTGATTTTTCAATGAACCTATTGGCTTCCAGATCTTTGATCTGTGCTTCCATATCACTGTAATCATGCGCTGGTATGGGAATTCTTTTCCCAATCTTCATATGTTTGCCTTCAAGGATTTTGATTTCCATTTCAGGCATTGTCTTGGACCAAAACTGTTGCGGGTTGTCCGAACAGATAGAGGACTTGATCCTATTACCAATTTCTAGAATTTCAGCAGGGATTACTTCAGGACTTTGAGCCATGGCACTGGGAAATTGCTCTGTGGCATAGATGAGCCGAGGTATTCTGAGCCTTTCATTTTCTATAGTGAACATTATGCTCTTTGCTGTTGCACCATAGGGGGTATACCTATCAATAAATGATCCTCCTAAAAGGATATCTATTGGCATCTTCTCAAGGGCAAAAAAGTCACAGTGGAAGATTTTATTTTGGATTCTCAGGGGCTGCTGATGTTTATACTTAGTGCAGGTAAAGCTGTTTCCCTGGATATCTATGCTCTTATAAGCTAATCTCTCATCTAGTGTCTCCCAATCACTAATGAGTTGTGGCTTTGCAAATGATAAAGAAGCACTTGTATCTACTTGGGCGTCTACATATCTACCATTGATGGACAGAGTAAAGAACTGCGCAAATCTACCATTAATGAGATGATTAAGGTAGGCAGGTTGTGGCAATTCTAGTGAAGGGATACTGGTACATACCAATTTTTGCCTTCCTGGGTCTTGGACAATGATAGGTTCTGTGTAGATATCTTCTGGTAATTCTGGTTCTGCTTCTTCTTCTTGAATACTGCATTCTCCTGGGCAGTAGTCTTGGTCGGAATAGAAAATACTTCCGACTTCATCTTCTTCTTCGTAGCCATCATCCCATCTGGGATCTGCTGCAAGGACTGGTTTTTCAGCAGGCATTATCTGTTCTCAAATAGGTTCTCTGATTTCCTTTGGTGGCTCTCTGCAAGTGAATTTGTTTTTAATCCACGAATCACTTGGCTTGAATTGGCTTGGAAAATGCACAGGAGGATGTTGTGGTCTGTGCACCGTTGGTGGTTGTCGTGGCTGAGAGAGCTGTCTCCCTCTAGATGATTCTCTTCTTTGGTTACCTCGTCCTCTGGGGCGTTCTGGTCTCTCTGAGACTTCTTGATGGGCTCTAGACCAGGGACCATAAGCTTCGTATGAAGGATTGAAGCCTCTAGACCGGTTAGGGCGTGATCCTCTCTGCATGTTAGTCATTGGTTGTTCAAGATCATCTGCTAGAGAGTCTAGCTCTGCTGCATCTTCATCGTCGGATGCTTCATCTGGAAGATCTTCGAAATCCCACATGGTGATGAAACATGGATATGTGAGGGTTCACATCCTTAGTTGATTGAACATGATGAGAAAGGAAGAATTACTTGCAATACTCTCCATGAGTCGCGACCTATTTGTTTTCTGTCCTTTAGTATCTCTTAAATTTTCAAAAAAAAATTTACTGAATGCCTTTTTTAAAGTGTCTTCCACTGGTTCTTTGCAACTTACAATACATCAGCTGGATCTGTTTGATGTGCAACTATTTCTTGATATATAGCGGTGATGCACTTCTCTGAGTTTTGTTCTGTAATGATTCACTTCAGTATTTGCAAGATGAATTGTACTTTCATTGTCATAGACTATCGGAGTTGCTTGTTCCTCCAACGAGGGATTTTTTTAGATCGCAGATCAGCCAGCATGCCTTATGGGTAAGACCTCCCTGTGGAAATAAATAAACTTTACCTTCTAAATATTTAGTTCAAATTTGTACTGCATTTGAGTTTTGACCTTTGACAAGGGAACCCGCCAAGATGTGCATCAGCTATAATACTTCACATGCTGGATTAACTACAATTCTGTATTCAAGTTGTATGGATGACACTGCCATTGTGGGTTGTTTCTTGCTCCTCTACGAAATTATTGCAGATTCTGAATTTAACATATAACCTTGCATCGACTTTCTATCAGTTGGATATCATACTTAATCTGAGTTAACAGTAACGAAAAAATTGAAATCATCATTGAGGTATATTGATTCTCCAGTGCACTTTTTCTTTAATATACACCAGGATCTTTGCTGCTTTACAATAATTCAATCACATTTAACACCAGGGATTACTGTGAATCTTTGATACATCATCAATTTTATAATTGTCTGGCCTAGTTTCAGGGAGATAAATTAGAACTTCCAGAGTCTATATAACATTGCATTCAGTGGTTTCAATTTTCTGGGACAACTAAATTTCCCTAATTCAATTGGTGATGCATATAGGTTATACAATAAGCCATTCTGAAACATGTCATGTACATACTTTGACTGTGATATAAATATGCCATCTTCCTTTCATGGCACCAATTACAGACTTCCAATTGCATTTTTGGCTCTTAAATAAATCTGCGTCCAATTGTATTTATCCTTTCAACCTTACTCAGGAGATGCATAGAAACAACACACATAATATCTGTCTTTAATCTTATGACGGATGCAGGGGTAGAAGTTCTTCGAAATCGCTATAAGATAAATGCAGATTGTTGCTCAGGAGAAACGTAAGCCTTCATTATTATTTCAGGGTGTATTAAACTTTAGTTTTGTATCACGGGTTGAGTTTTCATATTCTTTCTCGGCCTTTTTACAGATATGTAAAGGCACTGGCACAGCGTTTATTCAATGGAGATGTGAATCGAGCTGATTTCCGTGTCTTGTATGACTTTCGGAAAGGGAAGTTTGGTTGGATAACACTCGAGAGGCCTCCTTCTAGTACCATGTAAATCCCTAGCAGAAGGGGGGGGCAATTACTTGATCGAGATCCATTAGCTGTGATGTTATTTGAAAAATTGATAAATAAAGGTGCACTTTTCAATCAAAAAAATGATTGGGATTACGTTAAGCATGCATGTGAAATCTGAAAGCTAGATGCATTTTGATAGAGCAAGACGATTTATGATTTAGATTTATATAAAGGATGTATGTTTTAGATCTATGTAAATGATAATAAAAATACTATTATTAGAAGCAAGCAAAACCAGTGTAGCTACCATCCATCTGCCAAATGTACAAATGTGAAGTTTTGTATGTAGGGCCATGGTCTAGTGGAAAAGTGGGGTATTTGGGTGTGGCAATGCCTCAAATTCAAACCCTGATCGGCATGCCCAAGAATCGTAGCCATGGATCTTTACTGAAAAAAGAATATGCTTGAAGCATAAGTGCAAAAATACAAGAATAAGTATTATGATGTTCATATTAGTAAAACTACCATAATTTATCACTGGAAAAAAATTATGCGTGTTTAGAAAGATTCTAAATCATAATAACATGGGATATAATGACATTACATTTTACTTGCAGCGAAATTGAAGAAATAAACTGACAAATATACATTTGGAATTTAGGGACACTATCAAACTACTTTTTGTACTTCTATCTTTAAAAATAAAAATAAAAATTTACACATTTTTAATATTTTATTTATTGAAAATATAACAATTAAAGAACATCTCAACAAATTTTAAGGAGAGTCTTGGGGTCACTTGTTAAGGATTTCAACCAAAATATTACCACTGAAAAACCTCCATTTGTTCCATGAATTGTGATGGCCCTATCACATAGTAGACATCTTGCACAAAAAATTTACTAACAAGGGTTGCGAAGTGACTATTTCACGCCTTTACATTTCAATAAGTTTTCTAGGGTTTGTCAAAAAGTTTATAATTCTTGAATATGGTGAATGAGAATAAAAAGAAACTTTGAATGTGGCAAGCAATAATAGGGAGTCTATTGTTATTCAAGTTGAACAACTTGTGTGTATATTTTTTGTGTCTAATCATGGGTTTTAGACTTCGCTGAATTAGACCCAACTTCAATTAATTGTGATTGAAGATGGAAACTAGTAACATAATCACAGAGTTTTGTGGTAGGAGCTTTTTTTATTAGAATTATTTCTTAAGTATTAAATTGAGATTGACAAGTGGTACACCCTTATCTAGTAGTATTTAAGAAAGGGTTGTATTGAAATGATAATGAAAAATGGAAATTAGATTATATAAATTACACCCTTATTTGGTGCTAATAAAGAAAGGTCGTACTAAAATTATGAATACTAATGTGTCCTTGTAATATTAATGGGAAGCATGGATTGGTTTGTACTTAAGATGGGATAAATTTCTCACAATAATGTCAAATCAAGTTATCAATGGATGTAAATATTGAAAATATGAGGTTTATTGTTGGTGTTGAAGATGTTAGCTTGATAGATCATAAAACAAAGACAATGCAATTAAATCTAGCTCCGTTTTGTAACTATTTGGCTACGAGTCCTTGAGTTGTAGAAATGACATTAGTTATTAAGAGCATGCTTGTCATGCAATGAATGAAGAACGCAACATATAACTTATATTGTTAAAACCTTGTTAAAGTTTTTAGTCATGCACAAAATATGCCTCACATGTCTACATCTTGGGATGGCATGATATTGTCAAAGTATATGCTTTGCCTTTCTAATACCATATTAAAGTTGGGGGCCTTCATTTAGCGATTTGAATTTTAATCAAGAATGTTAGCAAGATGAGCTAACTAGTCCATTATCTTCAAGATATATGCCACTTGTAACACTTCCTAGTAGTGGTTTCCCATGAAGTTGTAGTCGATAAGGTTGATTAGATAAGTACAAATGGGTCTATAGAGATAGAGTCAGGTTTGAGGTGATATGGACATCTTAAATGAGAAGACATCAATAGGTACTTGTTTTAAAAAGATGGAGTTTTGTTGAAGGTAATGAAATTGTATGTTCTTGCAGGTGGCAGTTATGTAATTGCCTCGATAGTTTTGCCTTTGCATTAAGTGGCTATTTCTCATGTGGCCTAGATACAAGCAGAGTAACATATACAAACACTTTCTCTTCCATTTTTGGGCCATTTCTTCATCCTTCTTAGGCTTCTCTTTTTGGTAATATGTCTATGCTTTGGTGGTGAAGCAAATGCATCAATGAGTAGTTCAACGATGGTTTGAAGTAGTCAATGATACATTTGAACTCATTGATGATCTCCTTGCAATTCTTTTTGGTTGTCTCTATTTGGGAGTTAGGTTGTGTGTAAGGGAGTGCGTTTAACTAAGCGACAGAGTATTGTATAGGATTTTGGGCATGTCATATTGTAACGATTGTCTATGAAGGCCTCATGAAAGCAATACCCTTGTAAATGAAGAAGATATAGTGACAAGAGGAGGAGATCTCTTAGTCTTTCGGAACTTTCTTAAGTTGGGTTTTTTCTAGGGTAACCCAGTGCCTTTTTACTAGTTCGACTTTTATTACAATAGTTTGTTTACTTTGTACTTCCTTTCAATTATAGTAATTTATTCATGCAACTGTAAGCATAATTAATGATTATTTTAAGTGTATAATTGATACAAAACAAGTATCACGATCAAGTTTGATAGGATAAGTAAAAGATTCATATTGATGAGTTAGCTTTGTAATATCCATGCTAATTATGAGTCATATTGGTATCATAGTTGGTTAATGATCAATTGTGGGTTTTTTTTATGTTGTGACTATTGTGCAAATTTATGCCCATTACTAGAGCAACAATTGATAGTGGAAAAGGTGGCTTGGTCTCTTTGCAGCAAGAGATATCCACAAGAAGGTGAATAGAGAAGTCAGAGGCATGGCTCACACAAATGAAGAAGTACCTCAAATTGAAAAAAAAGATTTCGTTAGTTGGAAGATGTTGCCAACATTTCTCTCTCCATGGGGAAGCTTGACAAGTTAGAGACCATTATGGATGTTCTTATGGAAAAATTGGTCGTCTCTAAGGAGGCTCCAAAAACAAGTGAAGAGTTGAAGACCCAAGGCCATGAGGAGAATATGCATGCCAACCAAACTCCACCTCCGTTCAAAGTACATACCAAGATCAAAATTCAATTGTCTGAAGGTGAGGTGAATGCAGAGAAGTTTGATCATTGGTTAGCTCAAGTTGAAATATATTTCGGTTTGCTTAAAAGTAATGAAAGTTAGCAAATTTATTCTGCAAGGTTGAAGTTATCTAATCATGCTTCAACTTCATTTGAAAGTTACATTCATTCCTTAGTTGTTAAGAAGTTGCCTCCAATTACTAAATGAGATGAGTTTAAAATGTTTTTAAAAAGGCGTTTGTATCCTATTTGTTATGAGGAAGAGAGCTCTATGAACTGAAAATATCTTAGGGAAAATCAAGGCCAAAGTGTGCAGGATTATACAAGCAAGCTTTGTAAAAAGGTAGTCCAATTGGGCAAAATGTAGCGGTTGTTATGAAGCTACCTCCAATAACTAAATGAGATGAGTTTAAATTGATTTTAAAAATACATTTTTCTCCTATTTGTTATGAGGAAGAGAGATCCATGAATTGAAAATATCTTAGGGAAAAGCAAGGCCAAAATATGTAGGATTATACAAGCAAGGTTTGTAAGAAGGTAGTCCAATTGGGTAAAGATGTAGTGGACATCACATTCCAATGAAGTATGTAGGAGGGCTCTATAGCCATTTGAAAGAGATTGTACTCTTAGCCAAGTGTAAGGATGTAGAGGAGGCTTGTTATCAAGGTCACTATCTTGAGATGGACAAAACAAAGGGTCTATATACCTCTTCTAATGCAGCAAAACAACAAGTGGTTTCAAACTAAAAGGTAAATGAAAATGTAAGCATAATACTACTACTATTTTTTCTCAAAAGGATATTAAAAGGCATTGTGGGCACTGTGATAGTAATGGTAATAAAAAAGTTCCTACCTCCCTTCAAAAGGAGGTATGTTCATGTAGCAATAGTGATCATGATAAATATGAACTTCCCAGACTCTTCCATATCAAAATTTAGATTAAAAGAACCAACGTTGATGCTTTTTTAAATTCTTGCTCTCAAGTAAATTTGATTAGCCAAGATTTGATAGATAATTTGAATTTGGAAACAAATAATCATCATAATCCTTATTTGTTAGGTTGGTTGAAATAAGAAGTAAAGATAAAAGTATCCAAACAGTGCAATATAAGTTTGTGATAAATGAACATTTCATTGACGAAGTTGTGGTGGATGTTGTACCTCTTGATGTGTGTGGTGTAATCTTTGGCAGCCCCTACATGTACGTCAAAGATGTTACCTTCATGAAAAGAGCCAATCAATGCCATTTGGGAAAGGATGGGGAAAGATACATCATCAAGGCTTGTGAAGGTATATCAAATATCTCCTTGGTAAGTGTCACTCAAGCTAAGTGGTTGATCAATGCTCATGGGAACTTTGATTTGCTTCTTTTGAGGGATAAGCAAGCCAAAGAAGTACTAGAATATAAAACTTTTCATATCATGTCTATTAACAAAAAAGCATTGAAAAATGAAAAAGTTGTTACATCAATTCAAGGAAGTCTTCCAAGAGCCTGCAAGTGTGCCATTAGAAAGGGCCATTGAGCATGAGATACAATTACCATTAGATTTTCCTCTTCCCAACATTGGTCTTTAACGATGGTCTTTGATATAAGCAAATGAGGTAAGACAACAATTGCAAACTTTGTTGAATCAAGGTTTAATTAATCATAGCACTTCTCCAATTGTTATTGTAATTAAGAAGGATGGTTCATGGAGAATGTGTGTTGTTTAAATAACTTTGAATAAGATAACCATAAAGAACAAGTACCCTTTTCCCTAGAGTAATGATCTATTGGATCAATTCCAACAAGTTAAGTATTTCACCAGGTTGGATTTGGAATTTAGTTATCACTAAGTGAGAATTAAAGATGATGACATATGGAAAACAATGTTCAAGGCAAGGTATTGTTTGTATGAATGATTAGTACTTCATTTCATGTTGTGTAATTCCCTAATGGTTTTCATGAGGTTGATGAATGATGTATTAAAGCCATTTATAGTTTCTTGTGTTATTGATAACTTGGATGATATTTTGATTTTCAATAAAATTTATGGTGAGCATGTAATGCACTTGAAATAAGTTTTGCAAGTTTTGAAGGAGAACAAGTTATTGTTGAATAAAAATAAATGTGAGTTTGCATGATAATCACTTGTCTATTTGGGGCATGTGGTTGGAGATGGAAAGTCAAAAATTAATTTGGAAAACTTAGAGGCCATCGTGAATTGGCCCAAGCCTTCCAATGTGACCAAGACATGGTGTTTTGCAAGTGAAATTCAATATTTGAGGAAGTTTGTCAAAGCTTTCTCTATTATAGCAACACCATTGCATGCCATTATGGTATAAGTATTTTACATGGGGTAAGAAACAAGAAGATTCATTTGTTAAGTTTTAAAAAAATATTAAAAATACACGAGTTTTACCCTTACCAAATTTTTAGTAACGTTATGAGGTAGAAACAAATGTGAATAACTTTTTTATGGGTGTTGTCTTATTGCAAAGAGGTATATCCATATATTATCCTTCAAAATTGTTTCATAGTTAAGTTTTGAATTATTTCACATATGACAAAAAATTATATGCTCTTGTTCAAGTGGTTAAAAAATGGAAGCATTATCTGACAGTGAAAGAAAACATTATATGCACGATTCATTAACCTCTTCAATATTTACAAGCAAAATATAAATTATAAAAAAAACATCATTATAAATGGATGTGTTTCTTGTAGCAATTTAATTTGGTTACGTGATTAACAAGTTGGTTGATATGTTATTAAGACCACCTTTGATTTCATCTTTAGGCACTATAACTCTACTTGCACATTTTGTGCAAGAGACTTATGTAGAAGGATATGAACACAATGTAGATTTTGGGGAAGCATTTATTTAAGCTAAGAAACCCAAACATGCAGGTTTTAATCCCAAGGAGGCATACCACCTCCTAAATGGGTTGCTCTACAAGTTGGGTAAGATTTGTGTGCCTAAAGAATGAAGGGTTCAACTGACGAGAGAAGCTCATAATTCAAAAGTTGTAGATCACTTGAGTGACAAAACAGTTTCAAATTTGTAGGGGTATGTTTATTGGCCAAACATGCAAGTAGATGTTGCAAAACGTGTAAGGGGATGTTTGTTATGTAGCACAAGTAAGCATAGTAAAAAAAGGTTGGGTTTATAGATGCCATTATCAGTTCCTTTTGGGTCATTTAAAAAAAATTCTAGAGGCTTTGTGAGGGGTTTGTCTTTATCAAAGAAAGGGCATGACTTCTTGTTTGTGATTGTAGATTGGTTTAGTAAGATGTGTGTTTTTATTTCATGCAAGAAGACTCTAAAGGGTAGTGATGTAATCAAGATATTTTTCACTAATATGTGGATTCATTTTGGTTTTCCAAGTTCTATCATTTTAGATGGGGATTCCATATTTGTGGGAAATTTTTGGACTACAATGTGGGAGAAGATGTGTACTAAATTGAGCAAATCTACCACTTTTCACCCACAAACTAATGGGTAAATGGAAGTGGTCAATAGAATATTGGTGTAACTTTTAAGAAGATACAATAACAACCATACTAAGACTTGGAATGATAATTTGGTGTATATTAAACATTCTTTAAAGCATGGCAATTCATTTTTCTACTAATAAATCATCTTTTGAAACATTTTTTGGCTATTTGCCTCCAAGTCCATTCGATGTTGTTTTGAGACATCCATACATGAGACAAGGAAAAGTGGACATTGAAGTTCACAAAGTTGAGAAGTTTATGTAGACACTATTTATGAATTATGTAGCACCTTAATCTTGTACACTTGGCAAATACATATCATAGATGTACATTTAGTTTATAGACCTTTCCTGCTACTAAAAGCTCGCATACACTATCTCTTTGTGCTTAATTGCTTATCTTTTAGTTTGATCAATGTTATTTTGATGACTCAGACCTTCTATCATGCCCATTATGTTATAAATATACTTATCTTCCATCTCTGCAAGTTCTAGACATGCACATGTTTTCTAACTACCTAGACACTTGTGTCCTAGTCAGACGTTTAAATCGATGCAAGTGTCATATCCCAATGCAAGAGCCTAGTGCTCTAAAGTCATCCAATTTTCAAATGAAATGTATTCCTATGGTTGCCCTAAAGTGATTTAGAGCAAGACATTCTCTAAAGAGATTGGTATAAATATAAGATCAACTCTCATGCATTCTTCACCTAGAAAAGACCTAGCAAAAACCAAGGCAACTTACCAAAAGCATTCTATCAAGGATTCAAGTGAGTAAAGCTTCCTTATTTGATCTTATTTTTATATCAATCATAGGAACAACACATGCAGGTCTAAAGTACTAATGGAGCAATCCAAGAGCTATATTTATCAAGTTACAAGCTAGATCATTGTTGTGCTTGTTTATCATATATTGCATGATTCACACACAAGCCAACACGTATGGAAAAACAACATAAGTTTGAGGCCCTCTTTAGAGTATTGACTATGTAGGCAACACTCATTAACAAAGGGTCTTTGGAAAAACTTGACACTATGTACTCACTAACTTATTTTTACCCACAACTAATATGAAGATGAAAAACAAGGGTTTTGCTATTTGACAAGGAATGATAGTCCATGAACCAAATCTGAATGCATCAGAATGAAGGTGACATAAAACACAAAAACATCCAGGTGGTTGCATTCAGTTTCAGCATATATTTCATATTGGAAAATTGTGTCCAAATCAGACAATAGCATCGAAGCAACCATCCCAGGTCAACGCAAGTTTCCATGACTACAAAGATCAAATTTATAGAATCAGATGATTGTTTTGGAATCTAGATCTAGTCCACTTCCTCCCTATTCTAGATCTAGATATGTATTAGCATAAGAACCAAGTATATTATTTTTATTGTTATTGTAATATCTAACATAGCTATACTTTCTATCTTTAACATATCAACATAATATATTCAGTATATGTTTATTTGATTTTCACAAACATTTGGTTTGCTCTAAATGTAGTCTACCATCCTTGTGCCCTAGGCTATCTCTACCCCTTTAACCTTAAACTCCCCATATTTATATTTTAGGGTTAAACATTTGGTGAACTTGATCATTGAACATCATTATTGCCTAAACATACCATATATGATCTTTCTTACCTGCTTTGTGTTCATATTTATGTTCTTTATCTCTCTTATCATGTATGATATTGATCGTTTTGATGGCTATGATTATGAAACTCCCCAACTTTCTATCAAATAAGGGGTAAAAATTGATTACTTTTGTATTATTCTAAATGCTAAAACATCTAATCTCAAATCTTTGAAAGGTAATAGCTACCATCCCTCTAATTAGGTCTATGTTCTCACTATTTCAAGAGATGGATTCAACTTAAGATAAAGAGCCTTCACTATTATTCCCTACACCACCATCATATGATTTTGGCCTTCGATATTTGTTAAAATATGGATACAAAGGACAGGGGTTGGGCAAACATGCGCAAGATATAACCCACCCTATATCTCTTAAATATAATACAAATCGGTAAGACTTGGGATTTTCATAAAAATCCATGAGCCACCAACAAGGCAAGTCATATAATCATTCCCTTCATCCATATTCTACCACAAAAGTGGGTACATATGATCAAGATGCTCCTTCATATGATCCCTAAAATTTTTGACAATTACATAAGGAATTTATGACTGATTTAAAAATTACTTATAAGGGGGATATTCCTTCAAATAAATTCACTCAAACCT
Source organism: Torreya grandis (assembly GCA_037957365.1). Taxonomy (NCBI): domain Eukaryota; kingdom Viridiplantae; phylum Streptophyta; class Pinopsida; order Cupressales; family Taxaceae; genus Torreya; species Torreya grandis. The sequence goes on along the minus strand of JARHVA010000819.1, from coordinate 2,529,957 downwards.
CCATAATTCCCACATTTCCAAATAACATCTCCCTTATCAAGGGTGGTGATTATTTTTTCCCCTCATCTAACATTACAAATTCGAGAAAGTTTAAACAAGACATCATGGCATCTTTACCAAGCCTCCCAGCAATACCAATTGTTATATCTCTACAAAAATGAATGAATCAGGCTCTTCAAATGATATACAAAAGGTACCACAATTTAGATATCCAATACCATTACAAAAGTATCATAACTTTAGTGATTCAGAACTTGCACTTGTTATCCATGAGGATGATGATACCTATATGCCTAGATTAAAGAGAGGTGGTGGATTAGAATAAATGATAACACCTATGCCAAACTCTACCATTCGCAAGTAATATCTTATTTATATGATGAGCACTATTGGGGATCTTCCAAAATAGGTTTATATACTTCAAATGTAAATGGCTTTCCATAATACTAATGGAATTGTTACCTCATTCAACAATCAACCTCTTGCACACTGTATACTTGAATATCCTTATCCACAAGATTTTGAACTACCAAATTAACCTCTCTTTTTGAGTCATAAGTACCTATTTGACCACATGATTAACTATGTACATTCTTTTGGTCAATGGGCAAAATATGACAAACTATTGCTAAAATTATTCCATATGAACATTTCTAATGAAGTTCGTAATTGGTTCTATAGTCTACCAAAAGGTTTCTTAATGACTTTTGCACAATTAGAATATGCCTTCTTCATGGTTTTCAATATCCATAATGTGCCAAAACTTACATTAGAACATTTGCATAATTTCAAACAACGTGATGATGAATCCCTTCAAGATTATATTAATTGATTCAAAAGTACATCATATGAGCTAGCATTTAGACCTTCAGATTTGGAGTTACAATTCATTTTTAATAGAGGTCTTCTTTCTCCATTGAAATAAATATTATTGCATAAACAATATGAGTCATTTACCCATTTATATGTAGATGTGCATGGATATGCTTCATTCATCTTTACTCATCCAAAGGAGCTTAACATATCCCCTTCTAATTATGAAAGTTTTATTCCTCACACAGGAGGGAGATGAATTACCAAATGAACATTATGAACAAAAATGTGGAGTTCCTAATTTTTATATGGGAGCTCTACAAGGTTTACTCAATATGAGACTAATCCAAGGTCCACATCCTATGCAAACACCCCATGGTGAACAACCCAAAAAGCATCTATGTCAAACATATTTGACATTCATATTATTCATAGGTGGTGATTATTTTTGGCATAACCATATTGATCCTAAACAAACAAAAACTACTTGCAATGTAAGACGCTTACAACAACTTGGTTTTGACCTAATAGACTTGCAAAGCAAAGGAGGTTAGAAAGGCTCCTTGAGATACATAACATTACCAATTACTTTTGGTCTTAAAGTGATTCAAACATGGGTTTGGGTTATGCCACAAACGTCTCCCTATGCATTTACATTGGAAACTCTTTGGTTATATCAAATAGAATCAAAAAATGAACAAAATCAGCAAAGTATATATTTTTTTCATGAAGACAAATTGATCCATATTCCAAATGATAGCATTAGTTTTTATATTGCACATGCAAAATATGAGTAACATGCCATGTATCATTTACAATTATCCAACCATGATCCAAATAATGTAAAGGATCCAACTTAAGGTTGCAATGTCTCACATATTCTAAAAATATCAAAAAAATCAAAAAACCAAAAATATTTTCAACATTTACATGTTATAATAGATTGTTGGAATTTATGTTGTTGGTTTCATGTTGGTAGATGGCATATCAATATTTTATTTATACATGTGTTTCACACATATTTTGAATGTGATTTAGACATACATAGATACATGATCTATGCACTCTTGGATGTTGGGATTTCTCTCTACTCATGTCATCAGGATATTGGGGGTATCCACCTTTATGATCATGATACATCTAGGTTATATCATTCTATGGTCATTTTACATTATCATGTTTGATCTCATATATGTACTTACACATGCCTTTATCCATACTTATATCTTTCACAGCATACTTGATATGCTATGTATTTAACATTTTTTTGCTAACACATATATCTATGGATTAATATGATGTGTTTATGTTAGTTGTTTGTACTTTCATTTATGCACTTCCTTGAGTGTCTTGTCTTGTTATTGTCTTTCTTGTTTAAGTATTTGAATATGCTTTATTGTTTACGATTCTCGAGCCTTTGGTTACCTCTTTGATATTTAAACATGTCATTGTTTGTTGTATGTTAACATTTGAATGTCATATCTTGCTTTGTGGACATTTAACTAAGTCATGCCCCTTCAATTGTGTGGCATTTGATCATGTCCCTTATTTGTGATCTCCTTGAACCATTGTCTAGTTGATTTTGAGTGATCTTATATATGTATTTGATTGATTATTGAGTTTGTATTGTTACTCTTGGCCATTTTTGGCCTACATACAGAGCTTTCAAGGACTGAGCAATGTTCTTGATTAAGAGAAGGGTTTATAGAGTAAATGGAGGATCTAAATAAGTTTGCACATGTAATCTTACAGTTTAGGTCATGGACAGGTTTGCTTATGCTTCAAAAGTTCATTCAAGCTTCCAAAAATCAAGCAAAAGCTCAAAAAAACAAGTATAAGATCTAAACCATCATCAAGACATCACTCAAAAATGGACTGGTCAGTTTGTTTACAGATTTTATAAGTATGCTCACAAAGCCTTGCAAGCCCTTGGGTCACATAGACATGTTGCTCTTAGTACCTAGATCATCCCCTGCAAGTTTCGTGCCTCCATGAATTTTTTGATTTGAGATCCAAGCTATCAAATTTGATCAAATAATGAATGACAGTCATGCGAGACTCAAAATAAAACTAGGGCAAAAATCTATTTGTTCTTAAATTTGACGGTCTTCAAAATGTCAAATACGTATGTGCGAATGTCAAATGATGTTAACACGAATGTCAATTTTAAGCAAGGAAAGTAACCATTTGGATTTAAAAGGTCCTTAAAAGGTTTGAATTTGGTTAAGATCTAACGGTCCACGAGAACCCTCATACTGACACATAAGATCTAACAATCTGCACTGAGACAACCAAGTCAAAAGGTCCCCAGGTTAAATCCTTTAAAGATCTACAAGTTGGACATAACCCAACGGTGTGAGATGATCAAGCCAAGATCTGACAGAGTGAATTCATTAACAAAAGAATGGGTCCAAGAAAAATCAAGGGCTCATGCTCAACCATACCTATGATCTGATGGAGCACAAGAATTGATAGAAAAGTGGGTCCAAGGAGATCTATGGTACGCATGAACTCATACATCTTGATCAAACAGTACACATGAGTCAAATTGGTCAGTGAATCCAAAGAGATAATGAGTCAAGGATAGGTGGCACAAGCACATTTTTTTGACAAAAAATCAATGGCTCATGGGCATCTATGCACAGACAGATCAATGAAGCGAGGTGGATTCAATAAGTCAAAAGGATCTGCAGAACTAATGAACATAAAGATAGTTGAGCATGATGTAGACAGTCTGAGTTGGCAATCGATAGCTAATAAGCGAGAGCGAGCTCAGGACATTTTTGACAAAACTTGAAGAGGTTATTTTGACCCAGGCAAAGCAAATGTAGAAGAGTTGAGCTTGAAGGTGAACCAGAGTTGAATCAGGGCCACAGTTGAGAAACCAAGCATCATCAAAAAAGCTCCATATAGGTGAAATAGATCCTTTGGGTCTAATACAGAAGTCAAGGATAGACTAATGACTATGTGAAAACCAATGGTCTAAGATTGGTTTTCACATATAGTGGACTTGTGTCTCACCTCATTATGGTTCATATTGTTAGGTTTAGATGGCCACCTAATGCAGATGTGGCATTTTTATACAAATTACAAGATGTGATCCTTGTTAGCAAATCATTAGAAGTTATCATAGAGTTCCAAGAAAAGACCCGGTAGTTGCATAAGGATCATGGAACATTAAATTCTTTTGCAAGGCCTTTTAATTGTGCCTTATTGATAAGATCAATGAGCAACATCCTCGAATTGATGTCAATCCTTCCAAATCAGTTGGTCTTTTTTCAACGCACAATTCCCTCTCTCTCACTCTTTTCTATAAATGCAAGCTTGTAAGCCTTAGGATCATGGATTATTCTTTTTGGTATGACTAGACTCTGCCAAAATTTGTACTGTGACACCTTTTTGATACAATAATGACTGAATTCCATCATTTTCTAAGTTAGATTGAAATGTGTTCTATGAATTTATGCACTATAGTTAAGTGAATGTATGTTCCTTGCTTATGTATAGAGTTTTTTCACCTTCAAGAAGTGATTAATAGTTCTCACAGGTCATTATATAAGTGTAATTTATAGTTTATTGTCTAGCCTAAAAGTGGATATTTTCCCTCTCTTGCTAATTTGATAATTGATCAATGCCTTATTCTGAAATATTTATGTGAGATTGATGTTTATTTGGTCTGAAAAGTGTCTCATAGTGTGTTTTGTGTGATTTGGAGTGATCAAATCATTGTTGTATCATCATTTTTTACATGTTTTTATAAGTTTTGTCAATTCTCTTTCACTTTTTAAAGTAGGTGCTAGTTTAGGTTTATTGTATGTGATAGATTCATAAGGAAGCTAGCCTTCTCTGGAGGTCTAATCCACTTTTATGATACCCACAATCTATGATCATTCCCATGTTAGTCTAGATTTGAGCAGAGGATCTGAACAATCCCCTCGTTTAGCTAAGGTGCAATTTAGAACCCTAACAGTTTTGGCATACCTGTTGTGATCTTGAGTTTCTTTGGTATAATTTAAGTTTGAAGATTTTGAAGAAAGATTCATAGAAGTAAGAGAGATATACCATCATCGAAATCTATAGATCTTTCAAGTTGTAAGGCTCATAGCATCTTTCAGACAATCCTTTCATGCCAAAGGTTACAATAAGAGCATCAAGTATAGGTATTTTTGAACATATTGAATTATCTTCTACTTCTTATAAAAGATCAAGACTTAATAGAATAAGGCCTTATCCTCCAAAGTAGTATTTATATTTTGGTTAGTATATTGTTTTAGTCCAATCTATTGTCCCCATAAGCCAAATCTCTTTTGCCCAAATGGTTATCAAAAATCAAGTGTTTGTCCCATTTAACAGGGGTAGTCCCCTAAATTTGGCCCAGTATGATGACATTCCTATGTCTGCTCTAAAAGGTACCCTTTTCTTCTCTGGAGAATGGGATAAAACTATTGGTATTGAGCATATCCAAGATATTGACAATCTATGTTTTATTCATAATGTTACTCAAGATAATGTGGCTATCATATTACTTGTTGCCTCTTTCAAGGGAAAAGCATTGAAATGGTATAGGAATCTTCTTTTGACCTCCATTTCTACTTGGGATGAGTTAGGTGTAGCTTTAGTTAAGCAATTTGAAGAAAATTCTGATCATCTGTCTTTGGTTGAACAATTAACTATCATAAAAAGGTACCCCCATGAATTTTGTCAGACTTTAACCTCATATTCCAAAAGACATGGATTAAGATCCCTGCATTGGTTAGACCATCCCTAGAATATGCATTTTTTTACTTCCTTAAGGCCCTTAATTTTGATGCAAGTGTCATGATACAATCCATGGGTGGTAATAACTTGCTAAATGCCTATGAGATTGTTTTAGATTAAGGTAAAAACAGGTTTTGAAGGGACCCCGAAACCTTGCACAAGGGGAAAGATAAACCTTAAAGCACAACCAGGTTAACAAAAGAACCTGATTACAGAACATAACCAATACCAGGTTTTATCGGGACCTGTAACCAACAAATATGACCATAAAAAATAACTGTCAAAACACTGATCTGAAAGTTAACCAACTGGAACAGCTAGTTGAACAACCTTCCAGTCCAGTAACCAGTAAACCCGACCAGTTTACTTCCCCCGAAAAAACCGGTCAGCAAAAGGGAACTTTAGATGAATCTTTTAAGTTTAGATTTTTTTTTACATGACCGAAGATTCATATCAAGAGGAGGGACCAGAGGCTTAGACTTCTTTCTCCTAACTGTTGTCCATCTGTCCTCCACCTTAGCTGCCTCAGCAACCCATGCCTTAGAAGACAATGATCTTTGGGTTCCAGAGGGCATAAAAACCTTGTGAGAATTAAACTCAGTCTAGCTCTTTGAGAGATCCTCCAGAACAGGGGAAGATACCACCACCTCCTCCTCTGGCTCAACAATATCACTAGCCACAGCCACCGCAGGGGCTTCATTAGAATGATTCACCAATGATTCCTCTTCATCTTCCGGTTCAGATTGCGATCTTTCCTCATTCTCAATCTCAGATTTTGAAGTTGTTTCTAGAGGTTGTTTGTCAAAGTTATGTTCAGAGGAACCCTTAGGCCACCAAGAAGGTGAACGTCTGGGATGAGATTTCCCAGCAACACGAGCATCAATATGTCTCATTTGGTGGCATTTCCTGCACCGAAAAGGGATCCCCTCATAATCCAAAATTTGTGTCCAAGTACCCCTTGGGGATTCAAGGCAAATCGCCTCAGGAAGGCCCTTTGAAACATCCAGATCTACCAAAAATTGTGCACAAGTCGAATGGATAAGAGTCTGACTATCTTCTTCATATAAAAAATTCCCTATAGCGTTTCCAATGGTTTTAAAAATTGCCTCTTGCCACAGGTGTAACGGAAGATAAGGGAGCCGCACCCATATAGGGAGCTTGTTAAAGGATTCCGAGAGAGGATTAAAATCCTTATGCCAAGGTTTGGCCATAAGAGGAAATCTGCCCTGCCAAGAAAAATTATTGTGACAAAAAATAGATTTTCTATCTTTAGGGCTTTTAAATATTACTATAAAAAAAACCCTGGCGCAAAGATGGAACTGACCATCTTTAATTTGCAACCAGTTCTTTGAAATCCATTCCTGTAGATCTACAAGAGAAGGCAAGAAACCACAGAAATGAAAAATGGCAGCACAAGAGGAAAACCATTCTTCCAATTGGCCAATGCTTTTCACTAAATCAGGGTCTAGAGTTACCCTCATAGGTTTTAAAGCACTTACAAGCGATACGCGGGTTTTCCCAAATATTGCATGAGGCAATGCATCATGTATATCTGCTTCGAATGCCGCCACATTTGCAAAGGTTCTCCCCCCGGGTCCATACCCTGAACCAGGAGCATAAGCCGGACGCAGGGCCGTTGTATCTCTAGTCCCCGCAGAAGAAATAACTTTCTAATCCCTCCCCTCACTAGCAGGATAAACCCTACCCATAACGGTGGCCACATCCACACCGACTGCCAGATTCACTTCAGTCGATTTCAAATTCTTTGGGAGCGCGCGCACAGGAGACATAGCGGAAGTCTAACTTGATTCAAATTGGTAAACTTGTTGTAAGGCCTCTAATACCCTTTTTCTAGAATTGCAGCCTGTTCCTCCACCTCAAGTTCCCCAAATTTCATCTATATCCTCTATTCCATCTCTAAAAGTCCAAATTGTAGCCCCTCCTAATCAATCTAGTGAGATTGGTGATTTGAAAATCATGTTACAAGCTTTCAGAAAAGAAATTGTTTGAATCAAGAGATAATAGTACCTATCAGTCTTTCAATAACCAAAGACCACCTTATCAAGTTTTTAAAGACAATCGCAACCTTATCAAAATCAATGAGTTATAACCCAAACTAATCCATATGCAAGCCTTGATCCCAATGGATCTTCTAACTCAAAAGTTATTGTTCCCCAAAATAACTTAATGTGAGATCCAAGTTGGTAGCCTTCCAATTCAAATGACATTCAAAATCAAGATTTGGTATCACAAGAGATTACCATGCCACAGATGACACAAGAAGATTTCCCTCTTCAAGGTGGTCAATATCAAGACATAAATATGTAAATCCAAAGAGAAGCTCAACAATTTCCACGGCAACCTAATGCTATCAATGTTAGGCATTTGGATGATCACATTGTGTTTAACCAAGTTGGTGAAACCAGCAACACAAAGGGTCAAGTGGCAACTCTGAGTAGAGCTAAAAGAAGAGCAGATGAACAAACTCAGGATGTGAGATATACTTCTAGTGTTCCTAATTTTGTATCAAATAATGTCAAAGATCAAGTTGTTGTTCCTATAGCACAAAAGATTCAGAACACAAAGATAGTGAAAGTTCTCCAAATGCCCCTAACTAGAGAACAGCTAGTGGCTCAAAAATTATAGTCAAAGGTTAGTAAAACATCTTTTAACATTATTGATCAAATGAAAAAATCAAATGTTAGTATTATCATGTGGGATTCTCTTGCCATCCTAGGGCAAAAGGACATGTTAATTCAATAACTCTCAAATCTCAAGATATCTAAAGAACCAATTGAAAAATAAGAAGTTGTCTTGGCTAATTCAGACTAGCAAATCAAGCAACCTGATCAGCAGATACATAATATGAAAAAGGTGGATAAATTTAATGTCAAGTCAAGCAAGACCCCTCATTTTTATCTCTCTTTGATATTAGGTGACTATTTGATCCATAATTGTATGGTAGATAATGGAGCTGGTAGCACTGTCATGCCCAAACAAATTGAATACAAGCTTGGTCTTGTTTATAAGCTAAATAGCAAAGGAGTATTATAATTAGATGGCTCACCAAGGAAAATAGTAGGCATGATAAAAGACCTAAATCTGACACTACATGCTTGTTTCAATGTTGTTATTCAGCAAGATGTAGTTGTAGTGAACCTACCTCCCTATTTTGCCATGTGTCTGTCAAGAAATTTTACTTTAAAAATAGGAGGATATTTGTCAACTGATTGGACCTATCTAATGTTCAAAACTAGGTAGGGCACTAAGGTGACAATATGTTCTGAACCTATTTCAAGATTTCATTTGGAGCCATATATGCCAAGTATGGTGAACACTGATTGTGTTATCTCAAACAAGGTATTAGAAAATAGTGAAGTTGAATCTGAATCATCTTTATATGGACTTCCAAATATTTTCCTTAATGAATGGGCCTTTGATTTACAGAAGCATGATCCCTACAAGTTAATTAAAGAAAAAGGACTTGGTGTCTATTGTCTTCATGAAAATGATGCATCAATTCCAACATTGATAAAAGATGAGCAACCTAGTGATGGATTGTGGCAGCTATATTTTGATGGATTTAGGAACAAACATGGCATTGGAGTTAGAATGATGTTAATTTCTCTAGGTAATAAAAGGTATTTATCTTCTCTCAAGTTCTAGTTTGGTTTTTCCAATAATGTCACTGAATATGAAGCACTAGTGCATGGTTTGTAATGGGCAAGAAAGATGAAAGTTAATTCCTTACAAGTCTTTGGAGACAGTGAACTAGTAGTTCACAAAGTAAAGGGACTTAATATATGCAAGAACCCACTACTTAGGTCTTATAAGCATAGAGTATGGGACCTAGTTGAAGACTTTCAAGCCTTCAATATTCAGGCCATACCAAGAAATTAGAACAAACATGTAGACAGGTTGGTTATTATTAGATCATTATTCAATATCCCAGATAATATAAAAAGGGATAAAGTCCAATCACACATCAAGGTAGTTATAAGACCTTTTATCGCAAACAACCATGACAATTGGTATTTATTTGAAGATGACAACCAGATTGTCATATTCTTACAAGAAGAAGTTGAATTCTCTTCAAGGAACCAAAACAAGCATTTACAACAGTATGATGATCAGACTATACAATTAAAGACAAACGAGTTGCCTAAAGGACTGGTCACCTTAGAAAATATATTCAATAGAAATTATGAATTAAGAAAAGAAAAGATTGCTTTAACAACTAAGGAAGAACACTACACAAATGTAGAGATTGAAATTGTCAAAAATTTAAAGCTAGAAAAAGTTTGCACATATTCAGAGAAAGAAGCTTTTATTAAGTTATGTTCAATTTTTGTAGATGTCTTTGCATGGCAGTACAGTGACATTAAAGGTTTTGATCCAAGTCTAGCTCAACATATAATTGAGTTAGAATATGATACTAGGCAAGTCAGACAAAGACAAAGGCCAATCAATCCAAAGCTTGAACATCTAATGAGAGCTAAAATGCATAATCTCATTAATCAACCATAATATTTCTAATTAAGCAATCAACTTGGGTTGCAAACGTTATTTCAGTATGAAAAAAGAATGGTGAAATAAGGCTATGTGTTGACTTCCATAACTTGAAAAAGGCCTCTCTCAAAAATCACTATCCATTTTCATCAATATAACATATTTTATAGCTAGTTGTAGGTTCAGAGAGGTTCTCTTTATTAAATGGTTACAATGGATATAACCAAATTTTGGTCAAGGAAGAAGACCAGTACAAAACAACCTTCACCACAAAGTGGGGGGCATTTGCATATAGAAAGATGCATTTTGGTTTATCTAATGTTAGAGCCACTTTTTAGAAAGCTATGGACATGGCATTTCAGGGTCTCCTCAACAAGTTTATTCTCGTTTATCTAGATGACATAACAATATTCTCTAATAGCATAAATGAGCATATGATTTATCTCAAACAAGTGTTCAAAATGTGCAGATAATTTGTAGTGTCTTTTAACCCCAAAAAATGTGTTTTATCTGTTCATGAAGGTAGACTTCTTAGACATGTTATTTCAAAGAAATGTACAAGCATAGACCCTGATAGAATAGAATCAATTCTTGCACTATCATTGCCTAAACATAAGAAAGCCTTATAAAGATTTTTATGTAAGATTGACTTCATAAGGAGATACATTTTAAATTTTTCTACTTTATCTAGGCACTTACAGCCATGTTAAATAAAGATTAGAGTTTTAATTGGTCTAAAGGAGTGAAAAGTTTTGAAGAAATCAAGAAAGCTATAGCCAATGCTCTTACACTCTTAAACCTTGGTTTTACAAAAGTTTTTTTATTATATAGCTATGCTAACCTTGACATAATATCAAGTATTCTCATGCAATAAAATAAAGAGCCTTTAGAGTAGCCAATATCTATTTTCAATCAAGGCTTAGAAAAATATGAAACAAGGTATTCTTTTGTTAAGAAGCATGTTCTTTCAGTTATAAGGTCTCTTAAAAAATTTAGGTACTTGTCCAATAAGAAGATACATTTGATGGTTGTGCATCTAAGTGTTAAAGACTTTCTTCTGAACAAAGATAGAAGTAACAAAAACGCTGGTTGGATAACCAAGGTCATGAAATATGACATTGAGATCAAAGTCATAAAGTTGGTTAGAGGCAAAGGACTCTGTGAACATCTAGCCCAAGACTTGCAGGAGTCTAATGAACAGGTTATGGTGTCAAATGATCAAGAACTTGTAACTAATCAAGCCTTAACTTCCAACTGGTTCTAAGATATGGTAAGATATCTACAAGATGGTATTTATCCTTCTCATCTCACTCCTTCAAAGAGAAGATATTTCAGATTACAGTGAATTCCTTTTATCCTTGTCGATAATGTATTATTTAAAAAAGATATCAATGGTATATTGTTAAGATGTATAGAACCAGGTCAAACATAGAAGTTACTTAAGTAATTACATGATGGACATGGTAGAGGACATGTTCAACCAGAATTATAGCTCACAAGATCATGAGAGGTGGGTATTATTGGCCAAATTTATTTGGTGATTGTCATGCATGGGTAAAAAAATGTAGACAGTGTGCCATGTTTGTTAGAAAAGTAAGACGTGCATCCTTACCTCTCCAACCAAATTTAGTTAATCAACCCTTTGTCCAATGGGGATTAGACTTTATTAGTGTTATCAATCCTCCATCAAGCTTAGGACACAAGTGGATCCTGATTGCCACAAGTTATTTTACCAGATAGATAGAGGCAATAGCATTAAAAAAAACCAATAAAACCAGTGTTTTAGACTTATATGAAGTTTTACTTATCAAATTTGAGGTCCCTTCAATTATAATTTCTAATAATTTATGGATTTTGTAGGATCTAAGATCAACCAATGGATAGTTCAACATAGTATTTTTCTCAGTACTTCATCAAACTATTATCCACAAGGCAATGGCCTTGTTGAGTCTACCAACAAGAATTTGTTGAAGATCATCAAGACTGTAGAAGACAATCATAGATCATGGCATCTTAAATTGAAGTCAGCTCTATGGGCTGGTAGGATCATTTATAATCCATACAAAATAGTATATGGTAAGGAAGCAAGAATGCCTATTTCTCTTGAATTCCCTGCTTTAGAATTAATGCATCAACTTGAGATTTTGGAGACTGAGCCAATGGAAATAAGATATGTTGAGCTCATGGAGCTAAAAGAGATAAAGCATCAGGCCATGTTAAATATGGAGGCCCATCAAGCAATGACAAAGAGATCTTTTGACAAAGGAACTTCTTCAAAAAGTTTCCAAGAAGAAGATTTGGTCCTCAAGTGGGATGAGGATAGAGCCAAGACATAAAAACACACAAAATTTGATTCTCTTTGGAGTGGACCATATACATTTTCCAGTTTTAAATCCCACAATGCTTTCTAGCTTACAAGGATGAATGGTGAAGAACTTCATATCCCAGCCAATGGGATACATCTCAAACACTGCTATTAAGGAAATCTAAGTCCCCTGTACATAGTTTTTTCTTGTTTTTATCCAAGTGTTTTATAACACATTAGTTATTTTCCTTTTTATTTTATTTTAAATAAGTGCTTCTTTCTTGTACAATCGTTCAGTGCTTTGTTTGCACTTTTGCTTTGCTAGGTTAGTTTTCCTAATTTATTTTATTTTCATCCTTGTTTTGGTGGAGTTTGTTGTCTTTGCAAATCAAGAGGTTGTCTGACAATCATGTAATGGTCCATGTATCTATGATGATCCAAGAGTCATGTAAATGGTTTGAGTTCAAACATAGTAGACATGCTTCCCAGCTAAGTCACCAAAGATGTTGGCCATTTTTAGCCTACATATAGAGCTTTCAAGGACTGAGCAATGTTCTTGATCAAGAGAAGGGTTTATAGAGTAAATAGAGGATATAGATAAGTTTAAATAGATAATCTTACAGTTTAGGTCATGGATAAGTTTGATTATGCTTCAGAAGTTGATTCGAGCTTCTAAAGATCAAGAAAAAGCTCAAAAGAACAAATCTAAGATCCAGACCATTATTAGGACATCACTCAGAAATGGACTAGTCAATTTGTTTGCACATTTTATAAGTATGCTCATAAAGTCTCACAAGCCCTCGATTCACATAGACATGTTGTTCTTAATACCTGGATCATCCTTTGCAAGTTTTGTGCCTCCATGAATTTTTTGTTTTGAGATCTAAGCTGTCAAAGTTGATCAAATAATGAATGACAGTCATGCAAGAGTCAAAATAAAACTTGAGTAAAAATCTATCTGTTCTTAAATTTGATGGTCTTCATAATGTCAAATACATCTGCACAAACATCAAATGACATTAACACAATGTCAATTTAAGCAAAGCAAGTAACTATTTGGGTTTAAAAGGTCCTTAACATGTTTGAATTTGGTCAAGATATAATGATCCGTGGGAACCCTCATACTAACACATAAGATCTAACAATCCATGTTGAGATAGCCACGTCAAAGGTTCCCTAGGTTAAAGCTTTTAAATATCTACAAGTTGGACATAATCCAACGGTGTGAGATGATTAAGCCAAGATCCAATGGAGTGAATTCACTGACAGAAAATGGGTTCAAGCAAAATCAAGGGCTCGTGCTCAATCATATCAACGATCTAATGAAGCACAAGAACTAACAAGAAAGTGGGACTAGGGAGATCTATGGTGCATGTGAACTCATACATCTTAATCAGACAATGTGCATGAGTCAAATTGGTCGACGAATTCAAAGAGCTAATGAGTAAGGACAAGTGACACAAGTGCATTCTGTTGGCAGAAAATCGATGGCACACAGGCATCCATACATAGATAGATCAATGAAGTGAGGTAGAGTCAATAAGTCAAAAAGACCTATGGAACCAATGAACATAAAGATAGTTAGACATGATGTAGATAGTCTGAGTTGACAATCGATAGCCAATAAGCGAAAGGGAGCTCGAGACATTTTTGATGAAAGTTGAAGAGGTTATTTTGGACCCAGGCAAAGCAAATGTAGAAGAGCCGAACTTGAAGGTGAACCAGAGTTGAACCAGAGCCACAGTTCACAAACCAAACATCATCAGCAAAGCTCCATATAGGTGAAATAGATCCTTTGGGTCTAATATAGAAGTCGAGGGTAGACTAGTGACTATGTGAAAACCAATAGTCTAAGATTGGTTTTCTCATATAGTGGACCTATGTCTCAGCTCATCATGGATCATATTTGTAGGTTCAAATGACCACCTAATGTAGATGTGGCACATTTTTATCAATTTCAAGATGCGATCCTTGTTAGTAGATCATTAGATGTTATCATAGAGTTCCAAGAAAAGACCTGGTAGTTGCATAAGGATCATGGAGCATTAAATTCTTTTGCAAGGCCTTTTAATTATGCATTCTTGATAAGATCAATGAGTAGCATCCTCGAATTGATGTGAATCCATCAAAAGCAGTTGGTCCTTTTTCAATGCACAATTCCCTCTCACTCTTTTCTATAAATGCAAGCTTCTAAGCCTTAGGATCATGGATTCTTCTTTTTGGTATGACTAGACTCTACCAAAATTTGTACTGTGACACCTTTTTGATACAATAATGACTGAATGCCATCATTTTCTAAGTTAGATTGAAGTGTGTTCTATGAATTCATGCACTATAGTTAAGTGAATGTATGTTCCTTGCTTATGTCTAGAGTTTTTCTCACCTTCAAGAAGTGCTTTATAGTTCTCACAGGTCATTATAAGTGTAATTTATAGTTTATTGTCTAGCCTAAAAGTGGATATTTTTCCTCTCTTGCTAATTTGATAACTAATCAGTGCCTTATTCTAAAATATTTATGTGAGATTGATGTTTATTTGGTCTGAAAAGTGTCTCATAGTGTGTTTTGTGTGAGTTGGAGTGATCAAATCATTGTTGTATAATCATTTTTTACATGTTTTTATAAGTTTTGTCAATTCTCTTTCACTTTGTAAAGCAGGTGATAGTTTAGGTTTATCGTAGGTGATAGATTCGTAAGGAAGATGACCTTCTCTAGAGGTTTGATCCACTTTTAGGATACCCATAGCCCAAAATCAATCCCATGTAGGTCTAGATTTGAACAAAGGATCTAAACAATCCCCTCGCTCAGCTAGGGTGTAATCTAGAACCCCAATAGTTACTATCTAGATGTTTCCTTGATCTCCATCATGCATCTTAGGACTTGTTGTGATCACATTCTTCGTTATTAATGTTATATCTACTTATACATGTTCCCTCTATACACTACATTATACAGTCATAGTTTACATAGTTATCTTATCCTTTTGAGGTGAGGTACTACCAGTTTCTACTTCCCCTCACCTCAAAATGGGAGGCATATTAGTGGGGGCATGTCATAGAAGCATGAATTCCACATTGTTTCATAGATTCAAATTATAGTGGGGTCATGTTTTGAAAACATGATTCTCCACATGTGTCACAGTTTCAAATTGTAGTGGGGGCATGTTTTGAAAACGTAATTCTCCATACTTATTCAGTATTCAACATACTCAGATTACAATGGGGCATGTTCTGGAAACATGTCCTCCACATTGATACTCTTATCAATTTTCATATTTTTCCATATATAGTGGGCACGTGTTTTGAAAACATGCTCTCCACACTTACATAGTTTCAAATTGGCCAAACTTCATAGTTAAATGATTCAAATACATATTTGTGGCATGAATCTATACATCGGTACCATTGTTATACATAGTTTTAGCATAAGACATATCTAAGGTGCATATGTTATGCAATGTGCACTTAATATAGCAAAATCAAATCAGTTTTAGTTTTCAAACACTTTTAAGGATTGTCACCGCCCACCAAGTTGGACTGTTACAAACTGTATTCAGTCAATCTATTGCAATAGTTGGTTCACTTTTTGGTATAGTTGAGATGATTAAATCACTCAATCTTGCCAAGTTTATAGGTTAAACTTAATTACATCATCTATTCTCACTAATTTTATAGTGTGAGTTGACTTGATTCACTCACGCTCACCAAATTATAAGTATGATTGGGTTGCATAGTTGAGCTAATCTCAAATGTCAGGTGGTAACTCATTTTTTCTCCAAATTTGGAGGCATGTGTCCTCCAATATCTCTCTTTATATATTTATATATATGCACTTTATAGATTTATATTTATCATAATCTCAGTTTTAGTGATTCATAATAATACATCTTTCAAATCAAATTACCAAAAGGAAAGACTATTATATCAATACACAAGTGTACTCCTAAACCTTGTTCTCTTTCAATTTTAATCATTTCAATGCTTTTCAATTTCAGATTATATGCACTTTTTATATATTGTAACATAATTTTTGTTACAGGTCAGTCACGAGCAAAGCACTTATGTTGGACTCAAGCAAAGATTAGATGTGTTATACACACCCAGGTACACATTACTTTTGTTTTCAACTAATAATTTCATTACTAGATTAAAGGGAGCCAAATGTAGACACTATTTATGAATTATATAACACATCAGTCTTGTACACTTGGTAAATACATATCATAGATGTAACTTCATATTCTAGACCATTATTGTTGTCAAAAGGCTCGCATACACTATCTCTATGTACCTAATTAATTATCTCTTAGTCTGACCAGTGTTATTATGATGGCTTAGACCTTCTCTCATGTCTAGAATGTTATAAACCTGTTTATCTTTTATCTCTACAAGTTTTGGACCTAAACTTATTTTCTAATTACCCAGACACTTACATCCCAACCAGATGCCTACATTGATGTAAGTGTCATATTCTAACGCAAGTGTCTATTTCCCTAAGGTTATCCAATTTTAAAATGAAACATATATATATGCTCAGCTTAAGTGTTCTAGTGCAAGATATTCTCCAAAGGGATTGGTATAAATATAAGATCAACCTTCATTCATTCCTCACCTAGCATAGGCCGAGGCAACTTACCAAAAGTATTCTATCAAGCACTCGAGTGATCAAAGCTTCCCTATTTTCTCTTATTTTCATATCAGTCATAAGACAACACATCTACAGGTCTTAAGTACTAAAGGAGCAACCCAAAAGCTATATTTACCAAGTTACAAGCTAGGTCACTATTTATTTTATTATCACATGTTATTTGATTCACACGCAAGCTAACATGTAGGAGATAACTACATAAGTCTAAATCCCTCTTCAGAATATTGGCTATGTAGGTAGTGCTCATTGATAGAAGGGTCTTTAGAACAACTCGACACCATGTGCCCACTAACCCAAGAACTAGGGTTTTGTTATTTGATAAGGAGTGATATTCTATGCACCAAAGTGAAGGTGACATAGAAATTAAAAATATCCATATAGTCGCATCTAATTTTAACATGTATTTCATACTAGACACATGCATCCAAGTCAAATAATAGCATTGAACCAACTATCCCAGGTCAACACAAGTGTTCACAACTATAGAGATCAAATTTCTAGAATCAAGGGACTATTCTAAAATCTAGATCTAGTCCACTTCCTTTTTGTTCTAGATCTAGATCTGTATTAGTGTAAGAACCAACTAATATCTTGTTTTTATTATTATTGTAATATCTAACATAGTTGTACTTTTTATCTTTAACATCTCAACATAATAAATTCAATATATGATTATCTAAGTTTCACAAATAACTGGTTTGCTTTAGAGATAGTCTAATGTCCTTGTGCCCTAAGCTATCTCTACCCCTTTAACCCTAAATTCCCCATATCTAGATTATAGGGTTAAACAGTTTATAGAGAAGATTTAAAAAAAACATCTCCAAGTGGAAGAGAGATCCTAGGAGTGTCATAAGGCAAGTACAAAGCAAGACATGATCAACACAAAATTGAACATGCATTTCTCTTTGGAGAAAAGGTGTGGTTGTACTTGAGTAAATAAATACTATGTTATAACCAACATGCCCCAACTTCTTTTTAGAAGCAAAGACCCATTTTTATTTTAAATTGAGATACAAATTATGTTTGCAAAATACCTCTTTTATCTCAATTTTTGAAGTCAAATGTAAGCCAGATCAGAAGATAGAAGATCAAAAATTAGAACTTCTCTCTTCGTAGTCAATTTCATTTTCATGATGCATTAAAAGGTTAATTCATGTTTTATAAAAATTTGTGATGAGCAGAGGAGTGAATAAGGTAAAGGTGACTCATAAGACAATGGTGAATAAAGAAGGAAAGGATATGAAAGGACATAGGGGTATTTTTGGTGGAAGTGACATTAGGGAACTTAGGACACAAAGCATTGCACAAAAGATTCTAGACAACAATGATTTTAACCGCAGGTCTCTTCAAACATAACCTAGTGTCTTGTTTCGAGCTCTGTCAAGGCACATCAATCAGTTTGAGTCAGTTGAAGCTGGAAGGGGCAATGGGATGCAAAATTATTGTTGAGAATGACATGTGGAGGATGGCATTGATGTCTGAGTAGGATTTATAGTTTGAATAAATTTCACCAATATTTACACTTACGTGGGGAGATTTACAAATATTAGATTACATAGGATTACAATATATTATCTATGATCCTAGTCAAAGCTTCCATGATCAAGAGGAATATTTAGTCTAGTCAAGAGTCGGGTGGAACAATGGAGGGTTTTTGTGCAAAGGTTACGAGGGAAGCATTTGGCATAGATAATCGATAGGGGAAATCTCCAGTTCAAATTTAGGGGGAACATTGTGTAGAGGCATTTTTTTGGGTGATATCTTGCTTCAAATGGAAAAAGAGGTGGTAGATTTATGCCTACTAAAGGATCACTTAAACTATTTTACCAAGGAAATTGAGACCCTATCCCTTGTGGACATATTTTGGGTAAGAGGCCATCATTGTCCGAAATATCCATCTAGATGGAAAACATTTAGTAGGATGTTGACTCCCCTCTCCTAATTGTGCTTTAGAATGTATTTTTTCTTACCAAGTTCAAATCCAAAGAATATATAAATTTTGTTTGGACTAATGACCCTCAATCTCATGGTAGATTCATGTTGATTCTTAGCCCTTGAAAGCCATTTTTTGAACATCATATAAATAATTTATACAGGTTACCAATTTGGATTCAATTTTATCATCTGCCTTTAATTTTGAGACATCATACTTCTATCACATTCTTAGTAAAGAAGGTGGGCTCTTTTGTCAAGATTGACCCATAAGCAGATGGAACTCCTTCAAAATTTTCTATAGTGTGTATCCTCTTATGTACCTCCCATCCTATTGTTAATGTTGTTCATTTTTTCTCAAAGCATGAGAAGTGGCATTAGTGTGTGGGTTTAGAGGGGTTTTCTTTCAAGGGATTTTGGTGTAACATTTTCAGGCATAAGATAAAAACTTTTTCCTTTTCCAAAGCGCTAGGGTTACCTTTGGCTAAATTATAGAAATGGGTTCCAAAAGCAAGATGTTTAGCTTCAATTTCTGAAGACATACCTACCCAAGAGATCAGAATAACACTGGGATCTTCCAAGAAGGCTTTAGACAAGGTCAAAGATGCAATTTATGGTTTACTTGTTTCTTTCTTTGAGGAGTTGGAAATGCAAATTTTGAAGGATATAGATGAAGATAAGGTTAGGGAACTGTATGAACTAAATCTAAAAATGCTAAGAAATTGACTAATTATGCAATCTTGATCTAAGCTAAATTCAACCTAAGATAGAGCAACAAACAAAGAAAACAGTAAACACAAACTTATACCTCAAATATGCAAGTTTCCTCCATTGTGATGTAAATTTGATTTGTTCTTCAGTAATGTGGTTGTTTATTCTTCCAATTTAAAGGAGAATGGATAGTTTTTTAGCGTAAAAAGGGTTTTTAGATGCTTTGATTCACTTGGATTCACTTTTAAATTGAATAGAACTTCGTTAGCATAAGTCAGGATGGATGAAAATGACAATTTTCATGCTTATTTATAACTTTTTGGAGGAAGCTCCAATGGTAGAGGATTATTTAGATTTATTAAATGATCCAAATAATTAATGGTGGCTAATGAGTCCTCACATATGAGGATGAAGACCATTTCAAATGGTTGAGAGAAGTATGGGATTAGTTAGTTGAGTCAACAAAAATGAGTCAAACTTATTGACAACTCAGGGATGACTCAAAGGAAGTTGAGAAAGTTGTGGGTTTGGTTGAGATGAGTTAGCATGTGAGGGAGAATAAGGTGGAATATGTTGGATGAGGCATAAAATCCAGATTTTATTTTTAAATAAGGATTTAAAGTGTGCACAATTGATTAATTTGATTTATTTAATTATTTGAATTTGGAGGGAGATGTTATAAATTATTTTGAGAATAATTATTAATAGGTTTTAGGTGCATTTTGACACTAAATGTAATTTAGGTATCTACATTTGTTCCTCTTTGAAATAGTGTTGTGAAGTAATATTATTTCGAAGAATAGTAGAAGAAGTAGAGCATTGATGATTAAAAAAGATAAAGTTACCCCAAATAAATGAAAGTGAGTGTGATGATGCCCCCTCGAGGGTTTGGGCGATAAAATAAAAAAATTCTCAGAATTGATGAAAAAATGGAATTGGAAAAGCGATAGATCAACTTATTATAGAATCGATGTCAATCTTTCAATATGGAGGTTGTGTAAATAGGTTGCCCCAAGCTAATTAAAACTAGAGTATTGGTC
Organism: Torreya grandis; assembly: GCA_037957365.1. Taxonomy (NCBI): domain Eukaryota; kingdom Viridiplantae; phylum Streptophyta; class Pinopsida; order Cupressales; family Taxaceae; genus Torreya; species Torreya grandis. The sequence goes on along the minus strand of JARHVA010000819.1, from coordinate 2,509,244 downwards.
TAAAAAACAATATTTTAAACCATTCAGAGATTGCATGTTTAGTGTTTTCTAATGATGCAGGGGTCAATTTAATGGTTGTGGGAATGATATATCCCAATAATAAGTTGTGGATATAAAAATAGAAAAAATATATTAAATTTCAAATCATAATGATAAATTTATGGAGATTGATTGTTTCAAGATTTTGAGAAAAAAGCAAAAATAGGTTGACTTATCAAATTTTGAAATTTAAAAAATAGAAGTCAAAATTGATGGGGTTGGGGGGGGAATATTTGAAATGGAGTAAAAATATAAATAGAAGAAATGGGGTATAGGAATTCATTTGTGCAAATTTGATTTTCAAAGTTAGTCGTTAAGAGAAGTTGATTTGAGAATTTGCTTTGAGGTCTTGGATGAAATATGGATCGCATTCTGCACCATGAACACCATTCAAAGTGAGTGAGGAGGTTTCAGAGACTTGAGAGGAGCGGGCCTCTGATAAGTTAGTTTTTATTTTGATTTTTTTGCATTTAATGTCATTAATTAGGGCTTAAAGTTAACCAAAATAAATTCGTAGATGGTAGATCTCTGAATTTGGCAATGAAAGTTGTGAATTCATTAGAAGAAACTGTGACTTCATGAAACATAGAAGTGAATTTAGAGAATAGGGTAGCAAAATCATGTTAGGGTATAAATTGGATAGAAATCGCAATTTTCAATTTAGCAGTCATGAAATCATGAAAATGAGATGCAAAATCATCCAAATGAGTCATGAATCATGAAAATGAGAGGCAAATTCATTTTTAGGGTAGAAGATGGATAAATAAAGGCAAACTTAAATGGATTGATAGAAAAATTACACAATTTAGCAGTGAAAATGTTTAGTGTAGAAGCGAAAACATGTTTTGAAAGAGAAAAAGTAGATAAGATATGAATAAATAAGCGATAGGAGAATAATATATGAATATGTTGATTGGAAATGTTGATGTTAATGTGTTTGATTTGTAGGAGGTATTACTAGTGTGAATGACTCAAGATCAAAGGCCTAGAGTGATGGTACAGATGGATAGCTTTACAGGGTATGAGTTTAGAGTATTAGAGGCTCGTAGTTTATCTTACATTGCACAGATACCTAAGATTTGAGTAGACAGGGCGTTGCTTGCAACTCTTGCAAAGAGATGGTATTTTGAGACTAGTACATTTCACTTACTAAAATGAGAGATGATAGTAACATTAGAGGATGTGTATTAGATTTAGGTACTCTGATACAAGGGAGATGGGTATACTGGGGGCAGGTCCCACTAGAGATTACATTGTTTAAGATTTTTGGTGATGTTATGATTCCTATTGTAAGGGGTGGTGTGGATGTAGATTATTGTTTTAAATTATAGATGAATTCTTTGATAATTGTACTTATGGATGTTGTCAGTGGCATTATGCTACTTGACAAGAGTGGGAGGTTATGTCCTATTGGTTTATTAGATGTGATTGGAAATATGATGGAGATAGGTGATAGATTTGCATGGGGTCTATGTGTACTAGTATACCTTTATCAGGATTTACATCATGTAGCTTATAAAAATGGTAGGGAGGTTGGACCCTCAACATTAATATAGGTATGATGTAGGGATCACATTGATATAGAGAGTCTGGTTGGACACATGAGTACTCGATTTGTTGATGAACCATTGGCATACAGGTGGCATATGATTATTGGCACTCATCAACCACATTTAGGTGATCTAAAGTTTTATAGGAGGGAGATTGATGAGCTAGGTGATGATCAGATCACCTGGAGACCTTATAGGTAGATTATATTTTTGTGGGCACATAATGACTTACACATGGACTACATGATGACTATGTGCTACATTATCGGGACACACGATTATAGCATTGAGAGATATCACCTAAATAGGGTGATGAGACAATTTGGGGTGAGGTAACATATACCGGCTAGTCCACATGTATTTGCACGATTAATAAGGGAGAGAGCATAGTGGGGTATGACCATTATTTTGGTGATAATTGATCATAGTTAGTCATAGTTATAGATAGTTGGATGGAGTGATTGGAGAGATGTGATTAATACAGGAGTTGTGGATAATTATGCAAATTGGTGGGCCCAATAATGACCATTGAGACTGACTATACCATATGCACCACAATAGACATGGAGATAGAGACTGGTGGCCAGCTTGAGTAGGCAGCCATGAGGCATAGGATTGGGATCCTGGATTAGGAGGGTTGTTACAAGAGATAAAGGATGAGCACAAGCATAAGGCAGAGGATGTGTGGTAGATATTAGTCAACTGTGTGATGTGGAGATTATAGAGATGGAGGATGTTGAGATTTTATGTGAGGTAGGGGTCGATATAGATGTTGATATAGAGATGGATTTGGATGCAAATCAAATGGTTGAAAGAGAGACTCCACTGATTGTGATTAATAGTGAGGGGAATAGAGAGAGAGAGGATATAGTCATGACAGCAACACATGACTGTTGGAATAATTTTCATTGATGTCAAAGGGTAATCATGAATCTGATTAATGACAAAGTATTTTGATGAAAAAATTAAATTAAATGAAGAATATTTAATTTTAGGCAATTAAATGTGCTAGTAACTTTCATATTCTTGCATAGAATCGAAGACAAATTAATTATGTCTAATAGACTTAAAGAGATAATTATGGCAAAGGTTTCAAGGCAATTTTTAAGGCTAAAATGGTCCCCAACCTTGGTTGACCTGAGTTCAAGGAGTTGTGACCATTTGAATAGACCTTTTCATTTGAAGAACCATGACCCTAATTTGTGTCTTTTTGTGGGTTATAAATAAATGCATAGCGAGTGGCAAGTTTGCATGTTTGAAAGTGGAAGATAAAAAAGAAGAGCATAAATATTTGAAAGCAAAATTTAGGGAGAATATTGAAAATAAAAACCAAAAAATATAAGGCAGAGCATAGCTACAAAAACACTCAAGTGTAGAATGAATCGAAAGGAGACAAAGTAGTGTTCTATCATCCGTTTAGCTAGTAAAAAACTAGAGATAGAATAGTGATTCTTGTGAGAAGATTGGTGCCTTCATTTTATAGAGATTGGTGTCTCTTGTTGAGTTGGTGCTCCAATAGGTTGGTGCCTACAAATATTTATATTGAGAAATATTTATCCATGGTTTTCTCTCAAAAGGGTTTCTATGTATATTTGGTGTCACTTTGCATTGTGTTATCTTGTGTTGTGACTTGATTGCTTTGAATGTCTTAATTGGAATAAGTGATTAAGTGTTAGAAAAGAAAACAATATATAATATTGATTCACCCCCTCTCAGTATTACCTTGTGCTCAAAAATTACTATCAGAGCAGGTTCCTTTAGATATAACTTAATAGCTAGAAGGTAGATCGTACAAGCACACATGGCTAGATTACAAGTTCATGATGGATTTTTCACTAACAAGGCATCATTGTTTGATGGCACAAATTATGCCTTCTATAGCATAAGAATGATGACATATCTAATGGCTTTTGGGTTCTATATTTGGTAAGCAATAGTAATCGGGTACCAAATGCCACCAATAGACGCTACTAGAAAGAAGGCTAGCGAAAACAATGTTCAAGCAATGAATGTCATCCTATGTAGCCTTTCAAAATAAGAATTTGTAAAAGTCATGCAATGTGATTTTTCAAGAGAGATCTGGGAAAAACTTAAAACTATCTATGAGGGTGATAACAAGGTAAGACAAGCAAAACTCTAAATTCATAGAAGATAATTTGAGAGTTTAAAGATGAAGGAAGAAGATAACATTGCAGGATATCTGCTCTAGTTTGATGAAATAGTCAATGATATTTGAGGACTTGGAGAAACCATGGAAGATTATGCAATTGTCGAAAAGGTGTTGAGGTCCTTACCACTGAGGTTTGATGTGAAAGTCTCTGCTATTAAAGAAATGAAAGATCTAGATAAATTAAAGATGGACGAGTTGCACAAAATCCTCATAGCATATGAAATGAGGACTGAATCTGAAAGACCATCAAAAAGAGAAGCAACGTTCAAAGCATCAAATAAGGAGAAAGTCAAGGAACCTAAGCCAAGCAATAGCTCAAGCAGTGAAGAAGATGAAAAGGAGGCTCTATTCATTCAAAAGCTAAAGAAAGGTTTGAGCAAATACAAAGGTAAGTTATCATTCAAATGTTTTAATTGTGATAAGATTGGTTATTTTATAGCTAAGTACTTGGATAAAGATAATAGTGATGAAGAAGAGAGAAAACTAAAATTCAAGAAGGAATTCAATCAAAATAAAGATAAGAAGAGATTTGAGAAACAAAAGAAAAGCTTATACTCTAGGAGGAACTATAGCTCATCTGAGGAAAGTGGATCCAATGATTTTGATAATGATGATAAGGAAACATTGTTCATGACCATAGAAGACAATGCTTCCACGAGCAAAAAAAAATTAGAGGAAGAAGAAGATGAAGGTGAGGCAAATCTCGAAGAAGAGCTGATATGTGCCTTAGGAGAGATAAAAGATCTTAAGAAAAGGAACATGAAACAAAAGCTTCTGATTCAGAAATATGAAAACAAGAGTCAAGATTCAGAAGCCAGAATATCACAAGGTCTTGAGGAATAAAAAAGGATAATTGTTCATCTAAAAGTCCAAATCAAAGAGGCAAATAAAATTGAATAAGATCTAACAAATCAGCTAAAGAATAAAGGAGAAGACTGTGAAATGTATGAATATGAGATTGTTACTTTAAAAAGGGATCTAGAAAAGGTGAATACTAAAATAGCAATTGACATGAAATCTAAGAAAAGTACCCAAGTTTTGAATAAGATTTGGAGAGTAAAATATCACCATCTAACAAGTTAGGCATTGGGTATGAAAAGGAAAAAGAGAAAGCTAAGAGTTATGCTAAAACTCTTAAGGAACTTGTGAAAAAGGAGACCAAGAAGGAAGAAGGCCAGAATACAAAACCTAGCTCTATCAACAAAGAAAATAAAGGAGAATAAAACTTTAGGAGGCCACTTGCTCTAAAATATGCCAACAAAACCAGGTTTGGTAATTATTTTGATGGATATTGTTATTATTGCAATCATTTTGGTCATAAAAAATTAGATTGTAGAAAAAGAGCCAAGGATATTGAAGTCTGGAGTAGAAACAAAGGAACCTATGTAGCTTTGAACATAAGCTACAATTCATTTACTCCCCTATCAAACTTTGATAAAGAAGCTATAGTCCGTTACAAGTGCAACAACTATGGACATATAGCATGCTATTTTAGAATTGTTTTCAAATCTATAAGACAAGATCAAAAGTTCAAGGCTCCAGTAATAAAGAAAAGGGACCAACAAAGACTTGGAAGAAGCAAGAATAATCCATGATCGTTTAAACAACATTCCATGTTAGAGATGGACAATAATGGTTCATTGATAGTGGATGTTTGAGACACATGACTGGAGATAAAAGCAAGATTATCTCATTAAAAAGGGTCAATGAAAGCATAGTGAAGTTTGGAGACAACACTACAACTAAAATAATAGAAAAATGTACGCTTAGTCTTGATAATGGAATAACCAAAATAGAGAATGTGTTATATGTGGAAGGGTTAAAGTTTAATCTTCTAAGTGTGAGCCAAATGTGTGATCAAGGACACACACTCAAGTTCTTTGCTGAAGGTTGCGAGATCAGAAAAAGAGACATGGGAGGGATAATTGCAAATGCTCACAAGACTACAAACAATCTATTCATGCTTACATAAGTCAAAGGAGAGAAGTGTTGTCTAAGTCAAGTTGAAGAAAGTTGGTGTAATGAACTTGATATTCAATATATGTAGAAATACCCTTAAGGTAGGGAAACACCATATAATACTCATTTAGGAAGGAATAACTCCACAATGTCTCTTCGAGGGGACAACCTCCAATATCCTCTTATAATAGAAGACTCAATGTTTACTTGATATCCTTACCATGATATTCATCCCCTATATATATACATCTATTTAACCCATGGATGGGTAACCTCCTAATCCAATGTAGGCTGACCATTACCCAATGTACTACTTCCATAAGTTACTCTATTATCCTAATATATTATACCCATATAACTAATTAAGGGGATGTGTGTCACATGTCAGCATCTCCATCAACCCATTTATCATATCCCTAGGTACATAACATTACTTCCCTCCTTGACATGTTTTGTCCTCGAAACATAGGAAGAAACCAAATAATGAGTGTGCTTCAAATCATTGCACACTTGTCTCCAATCTCGATCATCTAACCATCCATATGTGATCTTGGCAGGTGATAGCTCTCCAAGCTTGTTTCCAAATTCCATTGTACTCCTTTGATTTCATACATGATCATAATTATATTGCTTTGATGTCCAAGCATAATTATTCTTCTTTTTAGTCCATGTACCATATTCCGCTGCACTACTCTGATTCCAACCATGACCATAGTAGGTATTCTTCCATGCATAGTCATAGTGATTTCCCCATTCATTCCATGTGCCATAGTATTTTTTATTTGGATTCCATGCATATCCAAAATGATTAGAAATTTTATTTCTTGTATATACAAAATTATTGTTGTTATGACACTTCCTCACCTGGTTCCATGATTGTTTCCTCTCATGATGATTTGGGTGTCTATATACCCAACTTTTTTCAATACCTTGACCTTATCCACCTTTGCTTCTACCTCTTCCACCTTTTTCTTCTTTGTCTCTTGATTAGATGAAGTGCTCATTTGTAGTGTGTCTTTATCTATATCATCTGAATCTTCATCATGTTCTTCATCACCTGTTTCCATCTCATCCTCACGATCTACCTAGATTGTTATTGGTGCCTTTTTCACTATGATATCTTGTAAAGTGATCTTATTTTTCTTATACCAAAACTTCATGAATTTTTTTTGAACATTAATATTCATTGTTCCCAAAGTCTCTAACCATGGATATCCAAGAACTATATCCACATCATCCATATCCAAAGCATAAAAATCTGAATGCAAAACATATTTTTTCATAATGAGCTTTAGATCTTCAAACATTGAAATATTCTTACCATCTAATTGAACCTCTTTGATATTCTTTGCTTGAACATGTAGATGCTTGGCCACATTCATGTTAATGAAGTTATACTTGCTGGTAGGGTTTATGGACACAACCACCTTCTTCTTTTGAATGCATCCATGAAATTAAAAAATTGACTCGGATTTCTTTGGAGCCAAATTATTTGAACCCTTATTATCCAATTCTTCTTGTTCTTCTTTTTCTTTTTCTTCTTGTTCTTCTACTGATTCTTCTTCTTCTTCTTCTTCTTCTTCTGCTTCTTCTTCTTCTATTGCTTCTTCTACTTCTTCTTCTTCTTGTTCTTCTACTGATTCTTCTATTTCTTCTTCTTTTTCTGCTTCTTGTTTTATAGCCCATCGATCTAAAAAAATATGTTCCATTTCTTTCCATGAAAAAAACCTTTCTGTACAGCTCAACTGATCAAACCAATCTAGTGCAGGCCCAGACAAAAAAGGAGTTAATCGTCTTTGCCCAAAAGTTTTTGTAAAATGATTCTCCAAAAGGAGCCACCATTCTCTAGCATCAATATCATCTTCCCCTAAAAATATTTGCAACTCCATGATCCACCAAAAAAATTAAGGTTCATGAAACCCTAAAATGTCAAAATTGATCCATAAAATTGCAAAAAATCACTCCAAACAACTCAAAAAAATTTAAATTTTTGATTGTACTTTTTTTATATCTGCTTACATCTCCAAAAACAAATTTGAATAAAAATTCCTTATATTTCAGAAGATATAGCAAAATTATTATAAACACTAAAATAGCAATAACTCCCTCAAAATGAATCAAAAAATCTCGATTTTTTTACTGTGACTTATTTGAAATATTATCCATATCCAGTAAAAAAATTGTGAAAAAATTCGTAACCAATCAAAAGTTATTGATGATTAAAAAAACTAGGGTTTTGCTCCACAAATTGCCCAAATTGAAGCTCTGATACCACTTGTAATGATATTGATATTCAATATATTCAAAAATACCCTTAAGGTAGAGAAAAATCATATAATACTCCTTTAGGAAGAAATAACTTCACAATGTCTCTTCGAATGGACAACCTCCAATAGCCTCTTACAATAGAAGACTCAATGCTTACTTGATATCCTTACCATGATATTCATCCCCTATATATATACATCTATCTAACCCATGGATGGGTAACCTCCTAATCCAATGTAGGCCGACCATTACCCAATGTACTACTTCCATAAGTTACTCTATTATCCTAATATATTATACCCATATAACTAATTAAGGGGATGTGTGCCACATGTCAGCATCTCCATCAACCCATATATCATATCCCTAGGTACATAACAGTTGGCTATGACACAGAATAATGAGCCATATAAATTTTGATAACCTTATGAATATTAGCAAGAAGCAATCTATAAGAGACATTCCAAAGATAACAAAACCATTAGGCATGCTTTGTAAGCAATGCTAGCATGGGAAGCAGACCAAGACAAGATTCAAAATGAAGGAATATTCCACCACAAATAAATTAGAGCTCATTCATACATGTTTGTGTGGACCCACAAGAACATAAAGTATACAAGGTGAGAACTGTTTTATGCTACTAATTGATGATTACACTAGAATGACATGGGTTGCATTTTTGAAAGAAAATTTTGAGGCCTTTAGTAAATTCAAAGCATTTAAAGCATTAATTGAAAATGAAACCAGTTTAAGGATCAAATTCTTAAGGTTAGATAGAGGAGGTGAGTTCATGTCAAATGAATTCATTGAGTATTGTGAAGACCATGGGATAAAAAGATAGTACTCAACTACAAGAACTCCACAACAGAATGGGGTAGTAGAACGAAAGAACAAGATTGTCTAAAAAATGGCTAGGATAATGTTGAATAAATCCAAGTTATCATATAAATATTGGAGAGAAGCAATCCACACAGCTATATATATCCTAAATAGAGGGCAAATCAGAGTCAACAATGATAAGACCCCATATGAGTTATGGACGAAAAGACCAACTTCCATCAAATATTTCAAAGTATTTGGAGGTAAGTGCTTTATTAAGAAAACCAAAGATGATTTGGGGAAATTTGACTCAAGAGCCGATGAAGGAATTTTTTTGGGATATTCCACAATATCAAGGGCTACAAATGATACAACAAGAGAATGCAAATTATTGTAGAAAGTGCCAGTGCAAGAGTATATGAAATTGGAACTCAAAAGGCAAGTGATCCATTAGACGAACCAAATATCATTAAAGAAGAAGATGTTTAAGTATAGAAGTTGGATGAAGATGAACGACAAAACACCAAAACACCATCTTGTTTCATTTAGAAGAACCATGCTAAAAGCTAAATCATTAGCAATATAGATGTTAGAGTACAAACTAAAAGAAGGATTGTAAGAAATTATGAACAAGTGAATTTTTCTTTGTTATCTAAAATATAGCTTAATAATTTTTTAGAAGTGAGCCATGATGAACATTGGGTAAAAGCAATGGAAGAAAAGTTAAACCAAATTGAGAAGAATGAGACATGGGAGCTAGTACCCAACCCAAAGGATCAGAATATGATCAGCACCAAATGGGTATACAAGAACAAACTAAATGAGGATGGTCAAGTGATGTGAAACAAGGATCAATTGCAAAGGATATGATCAAATCGAAGGTATTGACTTTGAAGAAACCTTCACTCCCATGGCAAGATTAGAGGTAATCAGAATGTTTCTTGCTTGTGTTGTTTTCAAGAACTTCAAGGTATATCAAATGGATGTAAAAATTGCTTTTCTAAATGGTAAATTAGAAGAGGAAGTGTACATTGAACAGGCAAAAGGATTCCTTCTATCAGAAGATAACAAATATGTATGCAAATTGAAGAAAGTCTTGTATGGATTGAAGCAAGCCCCTGAATATTGGTATTAAATACTTGACAAGTACCTACAAGACTAGGGATTCAAGAGAGGATTTTCCAACATATATTTGTACAACAAAATTGAGGGTGAGCATTAGTTAATTATTGTATTTTATGTTGATGATATAATCTTTGGAGGAGATAGTGAGAAGTTGTCCAAAGGATTTGTCAAAGATATGTAGAAATAATTTGAGATGTCCATGCTTGATGAGTTATCATTATTTATCAGATTGCAAATATCTTAGTCCAGTAAAGGAATATTCATCTCCTATACTAAGTATGCTAAAGAAATGTTGAAGAAATTTGGAATGGAAAACTATGCACCAGTTGGCACGCCTATGGCTACAAAAAACAAGTTGAGTAAGGATGATGAATCATTGATTGTAGATTAGTCCCTTTACAGATCAATGATTGGTAGTATTTTATACATAACATCATCCAAGTCGAATATCATGTAAGCAGTGGGCATGGTAGCATGCTATCAGGCAACTCCTAAAGAAACACACGTGCAAGCGATGAAGCAGATATTCAGATATCTAAAAGGGATCTTGGAATATGGATTGTGGTATCATATAGGGAAATATTTCACATTGGTAGCATATACAGACTCAGACTCGATAGGATGCCTAGATGATAGAAAAAAGCATAAGCGAAGGAGCATTTTTCCTTAGAGATAGCCTAGTGTCTTGGCTAAGTAAAAAGCATAATTCAGTTTCTTTATCCACAATAGAGGTAGAGTACATAGCGATAGTATTGTGTTACACTCAAATTCTTTAGATGAAGTAGACCCTTAAAGACATTAAGGTAGAATATGATCATCCAATTTCAATATACCATGACAATACCAGTGTTATTAGCATCTCAAAGAATCTAGTGATGCATTCCAGAATAAAGTACATTCCAATCAGATACCATTTCTTGAGAGAGCAAGTTGCAAAATAGTAGGTAAAATTAGAATATATTGCCACCATAGAGAAGATAGCGGACATTTTCACCAAGCCACTTCCAAAAGACACCTTTGAATACATATGTGAGAAGTTGGGAGTAATCTCTTTTGTTTCCTTCCACTGAAGGGAAGTATTGATTAAGGGGGAGATAAGCATTACATTATCTGGCTCCTGGGTAGTCCCTTTACCATTGATGTCAAAGGGGGAGAAGTGCAAAAAGAGGGAGTCACAGAAAGGGGGAGCTATAGAAAAGATCTCAGATAGAAGAAACAATACAAGGGGGAGAAGATTCAGTACGTGGTTGCCATCAATGACAAAGGGGGAGATTGTTGGAATAATTGTCAATGATGTCAGAGGGTAATCATGAATCTGATTAATGGCAAAGTATTTAGATGAAATAATAAAATTAAATAAAAAATATTTAATTTAATTGAGGCAATTAAATGTGCTAGTAATGGTCATATTCTTGTGTGGAATCGAAGACCAATTAACTATGTCTAACAAGCTTAAAGAGATAATTATGGCAAAGGCTTCAAGGTAGTTTTTAAGGCTAAAATGGTCTCCAACCTTGGCCGACCTGATTTCAAGGAGTTTTGACCCTTCGAATGGATCTTTTCATTTGAAGAGTCATGACCTTAATTTGTGTCTTTTCGTGGGTTATAAATAAGTGCATAACAAGTGGTACATTTGTATGTTCAAAAGTGGAAGAGAAAAAAGAAGAGAAAAAATATTTGAAAGTAGAATTTTCATAGAATATTGAAAGGAAAAACCAACAAGTATAAGGTAGAGCATAGCTGAAAACACTCAAGTGTGGAACAAATCGAAAGGACATAAAGCAGTGTTCTATCATTTGTTGTGTTAGCAACAAATCAGAGATAAAAGAGTGATTCTTGTTAGAAGGTTGGTGCCTTCACTTTTAAGAGATTGGTGTCTCTTGTTGAGTTGGTGCTCAGCAAAAGGGGTTGGTGCTCATGTAGGTTGGTTCCTACAAAATTATATTTGGGGTTGGTGCTCCAATATGTTGGTGCCTACAAATATTTATATTGAGAAAGATTTCTCTCTCAAAAGGGTTTCCACGTATATCTGATGTCACTTTGCATTGTGTTACCTTGTGTTGTGATTTGATTGCTTTGAATATCTTAATTAGAATAAGTGATTAAGTGTTAGAAAAGAAAAGAAAAGAATATATAATATTAATTCACCCCCCTCTCAGTATTAGTCTGTGCTCAAGGACACTCAGATAGATAGAGGGGATGTTGTTGGTTCTTCATGCACTCCTAGATCTAAAGAGGAGCATGCTCTTATAGATAGACTCTGGGAGGATATTAGAGCTCATGCTAGGGAGATCGATGGGTTATGTAAGGAGGTGTCTAGATTATAGGGAGTGGTGGATGGAAGAGGGGACCAAGCTATGGAGATTAGACATTTACAGTATGAGGTTGATAGATTATAGGCTATTGTTGATGGGATAGATAGATATGGTATGGCTACAACATTTGTGACACATGATGTGCAGACCCAAACTCTAGATTATATAGCATTGACATGATGCTATAGATAGGAGAGAGACACTGCTAGGACTGAGCTAGATAGGACAGAGACACTGCAAGGACTGAGCTAGCAAAGGCCAAGGTATTACTAGTTGGATAGGGATAGATTATGACATTAGACAAGGTGATGAGGCCATAGAGCAAACCACATATTATAGGAGTTTATATGAGGAGGCTATACCATGTTCTCAAAGGGAAACATCTTTTAGAGAGTAATTTATGAGATGATCTGCATCAATGAGATCATTCCAACCGATTGAGTCAGAGATGTTAGTGGCATAGGTACAATGTGTGGTGGGTCCTCCACGAGGCACACCACGAAGCGAGGAACTATTTCCAAGACTAGATACTCCTTTAGAGGGACAAGATGAGACATGACATAGTGTATTAATCCATCATATAAACACTATGTCATGTCTCATCGTGTCCCTCTAAAGGAGTATCTAGTCTTGGAAATAGTTCCTCGCTTCATGGTGTGCCTCGTGGAGGACCCACCACACATTGTACTTGTGCCACTGACATCTCTGACTCAATTGGTTGGACTAATCTCATTAATGCAGATCATCTCACAGAGTACTCCATGATTATTTATGAGACCTTGTATTATGTGGATGAACATTATGGATTATTTATATGGACTTTTATGCATTATTGACAGACGTATGGATAGATTTAACACTAGTTAAATTTCCTACATTTTGATTTTTGCTACCATGTTTTTAATTCTTTCATCATATGGATTTTTTATTATGGTTTACGTGATGTATGATTGGATTCATGTATGGATTAGAATGTGACATAGTTGTTTTACATTTGTTTTTTGTTCCTTGCATTGGATTTCCAACAATAAAGAGTTTTGAGCAACTTGATTTTTATTATAACATAAAACACATTACCACCAAGGATATTGAATAATCATGATGAATGTTGATGTTTTAAACATATGAACAAAAGAAAGAAAGAATCGTGTGAAAGCAAAGTATGTCATGATATAATAAAACCATAACCCTACTATTATCCATTTCACAAAATATTTTTTTCAAACACATAAAAAAAATTAAAAACAAGATGTGAAAACAAAAGTAAAAGATGTAAACATATAAAATGTTGAAGTTAATAATATGAAGCGAAAATTGGTACACAAACAAATGAACAAATAGTAATTCTGAAAATAAACAATTTGATACAATGAAAAACAATCACAATGGACAAAGTAGAAAAAGGAAATAACCATGTAAGTGGTTAAAGATAAAATGAAATAATAACCAAGTTAATGGTTATGGAGAAAAAATGGATTAAATAACCAACTTAATGGCTAAGGATAGAAAACAAACAATACAACATTCAAAATAAACAAAGGATTGAGAAGAAAAAGTTGTAAACAAAGACTTAACATTCTAAGCAAGAGCTGGACAATTATAGCTAAGAACTAGGCTAGGTACTGAAAAATCGAGGAGGAAGCATAAGGATAAGCTAATCCACATTTGGGTAAATGGATGATGGGGTAGATGGTGTCCAAGTTGACCCTAGAGACCCCATGTCTTTAAGTGTTGCCTACATAATCCACCTTGGATAAAGTCCATGTGGGGATATCAGGCCAAATGTTATTCTCCCAATACAAGAAATGATGAAAAAGTGGATGATGAGGTGTTTAAGTGTTAAATGAAAAAGATGCGTGAGTGACCCACCCAAGAATGAGTGAACAATGTGGAAGTTAGCTAGCATGGTAGATGTGTAACATATTTTTGGGATGATTTGCAATGTTTTTTTTTGGTTTGTTTTTTAAAATAAGTAATATAAAAGACATGTTTCTACTATCATGAGCAAGAACATAGGTTCACACATAGGAATATCAACTTTGAAATTAGCATGCTATAAGATAAATGACTAACAAATGATAGTAGATTGTTGAAACACGATGCCCCCAAGTAACTAGGGTAAATATAGACAATGATTTACATATGGATGTGTTTGTTTTGATTTTTAAAAATGATGTAACATGATGGATATGCATGAGGCTTTGTGAATGTGCTAATGATTTTTTTGCAGGTGATGACCTAGTTATTTTGTTTGTACAACATATGACTTTCAACTTGCAGTAAAAGAGTGAAAGGGGGAATAGGATAAGTATGAAGATGAAAACCAAAAATAAAAAATTTATGTGAAAAAGGAAGATGACTTAATCCTTACAAGCAAAGGGAATTTTTTTTCTTGTTAAACTCATAAAATATTAACTTTATTAGATGTGTCTAGAGAGAACTAGCCTTGATGAAATCGATAAATAGGATAAAGTTACCCTTTTTCAACATAAACATATAGACAAATTGTTTAAATAACTTTTTCTTGGATGCCTTTTGACGTAATTTTTAATACTTTATGTTGTAACCCCCTACCTGTAATCTCATGTGACTAGGAAGACACACGGGTTCATCACCAAAGGCTATACATAGGCGAGTAAGGGCATTTCCCCCCAATACCAATCTCACGCAACTAGTGAGATGTGAGGGCTCAACGTCGAAGATCAATGAAGGGTGAGAAATGTGCAATTTGAATTTGATTTTGCATAAGGGTGTCATATTATTTGGAAGTATTTTACACCCAAGTCTTGGCCCCATGCAACTAGTAAGATGCAAGAGCTCATCACCGAAGACCAAGATAGATGAGTAAAGTTACCATTTTTATTTTTTTAGCATGTTAATGTTTGTTGATTTAGAGGGAACTAGAAGAGGAGACTCTATCATGGATACACCTCTAGACTAAGCCATGGTGATGTAGAGGAACTTTTGCATCCTCTGCTCAACCTAACTTTGACACCTGCAAAGAACATTCATGCATTCAATCATCTTAATTAGCCTCTTCTTGTCTGTCAACTTCTTTTGTTTGTTTGAAATAATTCTCTTGTTTAATCCCTTCACAAGGATTCATTGCATGCTCTCATTATATCCTTAGATCCTCTACCACCTACACTCTTCCATTTTATCTTCTCATTCACTCTCAAGACTCTTTGACTCTACTCTCACTCTCTAGACATCACTAATCTTCAAGTTGCTTTGACCAAATCTCTTGGGATCTTGAACTAGACCCATAGTAGTTAACCTTCAACATGGATAGCCTTTAATAGACTTGTCACACCTATCATATTCCAACTCACACTTTATTACTACCATCAATACCTTTATGCAACTCTACACATTCTTTACATTCTCTTTGTAGCCTTTTTTAAGGCTATCTTACATTGTACGAATAGGTACGGTTTAATATTGGAAAAATAAGAGCATTACTTGACACCCTCTATTTTTTTACACATTCTCATGTAATTTCAAGTCCTGATTCACTTCCTAAACACCTTTTCTATCACCCTCTTCTCTCTAATTAGCCTTTTTAGGCTTTGTTTAACCCGATTTTCAACACAGTGGTTCATATTCATACATAGGGTTTATGTACCAACTTAAAAACTTGAAAATATCTTTTTCCATGCTAAGTTCCTTCAAACTACCATTTTTTTTTTAATTCCATCAGTTAAAAATTTATTACTCCACTTTTTGTAGTTTTACCCTCACCCAAAATTTCATAGACTATGCTAAGCCTGAGAGGGCTCAAAATGGATTTAAAGGATATTTTCTTGATTTGAAAACTACAAACAACTTGAAATAGGTTTGCCTAGTTTATTCCCATCTTCCAAAAGCTTAATCACGTTCCATTCATGGATTACATAGTATTATGTTTACACTGATTGCTTGTGGATAAACAAAATAGGGTTTGAACATGTATTTACTCACCTAGTATCTTCAAACATTCTTTCAACGTCTCTAACTCCTAGATGGCATCTTAATCCACCATAATCACCCTTCATCATGCTTTATCATGCTTTATATATGTTATGAACATCCTACATAGAATTCTTGTCTGTATTCTCTAAATATAAACAAAATAGAGGATAAATTTTTAGATTTTCATCCCGAGAAATCCTTACTATTTTTCTTGGGATTATGTTCACTCATCATCAAGCCCATTGAAGACTTTCTCCATCTTACCTCACTCAAGGAACTCCTTCCTTATTGTTCTCTTGCATTTCAAACTTAATTACAAGCTATAATGATTTCTATGCATCAACATAAATGTAAAACATAATCCTATCATAACTATATTTCCATGTTCATTCAAACATTGTGTCTATAAGCTATAAAGATTTCAATGCATCAACTTATAGCCATAAATATCATCAATATGAAAACACATGCCGATTTGCCTTTAAACATTCAATCTTTATTGACTTCATTCATGTCTATATACAACTTTATCTTTTGGACAAATTACAGAGGCTTCAAATCTTCTTCATTCCTACTTTTATTTCATACCTCTGCCTCTCCTCCAACATTCTAACCACTAACTGACTCTTCCTACTGCTAACTTACTTCTTCCTATGAGACTATCATCTATTACATATCAAAAACTCATTCACTCCCTTTACAAACATGAGCAACTACCTTTTGAATAACCAACTCTTGGCAACTAACTCTCACATGGACATTACATTTCAAATTTCATGGTTATTGTCCTTTTATCATGTCTTGTACATTAAAACACCTTACTAAACCTATCTAGACTCACTTAATACCCTATTATAACATTTGACAACATGCAATTCTTTGACAGCTACTCACAATGCTCCTAACTCACTAAGCACAATTGAAATATTTGAAAAGATGTTTTGGCAAGAAACTCTTCCAAGCCAAGAACACCCACAACAAAGCTATCTAATGATGAAATCACCCTCATTGGGTCCCTATAGGACCTATAAGACTCAATCAAACCAAAATACACTTAATTACAATAACTAGCTTGATGCCCCTACATCACGTGGGCTAGTATTTTCTAAGTTTTGTAAGAAGATTTATTCTTCTTGTAAGAACTAATGCAAGAACCAATGTAATGCTAATTTTGTGAATGTTTTCCATGGGATAATAAGGTGATATGAAAAGTGAAATGATATGATAATCTACATTTTGAATGTTTTTGTTATGCGAACTAAAAACTAAATAATCACCAAATATAACATCTGATATACAAGATAATATAAACGATGACAAATACAATGCAGTGTAAACAAGTTACCCCAAGTGTCAAGGTACTTGTAAACAAGTTATTTTATTTTTTGCATTTTTTTTAATTTTTTTTTATAAATTTATTGCCATATGAACCCAACGGAAGGTCACAAGATGCAAATTTTTGTTTTTCAGCTTTCTATCCCATGTCAACTCTAGATAATCTCCGTTGTTCTAACTAGATTTCCTCTTCAATCTCTATTTCAATTCTATTATTTGCTTTGAATAGTACTTGATCAAGATGAGGTTGTTAGGACCTCTAGGAGTTATTAGCAAACCATCTGGAGTATCAATCTCTATTGGGAAATCCTTATTGAATAAATACATCCAAGTATAAGTTTATTTGGCAGAGATCTATGGTGAATTTGTTTTTTCTTGGAAAAACACAATTATCAAATAGACCCACATTAATATGTCTAATAGTAAAGCTAAACTCTAGAAACCTTTCAAGAGTTATTTGGATCATTACAGAATCAGGAACCCTTTCCCTATAAGGGTTAAAAGCAACACTATTAAATATGAAATAATTCGAGCCAATTTTTTTTTTTTTTTAATAATTTCCAATTGCAATCAGCAGGGCAATACACAATAGTTAGAGTTAGTTTATAACCTAAACGATGCTGAAATAACTCTAACCAGAATCTAAATGCAGAAACAGAACTAGAATGAACTCTAACCAAGAATGGCGCCAATGATGGCGAGCATATAGTCAGAGGGTCTTCTACTACAAGTGCTGAAAGAGAACTCAACACCAAGTATGTGCTACCCAATCCGAAATGGAGTTGAGGCGACCATATGGTGGAGTAATAAAAATTGTAATACTTAAAGAAACTCAACTCCAAGTATGTGCTACCCAATCCAGTATGGAGTTGAGGTGACCATATAGCGGAGTATTACAAATTACAATGCTTGAAAGAAATAACTGTGATGCTGAAAGTACTCAACACCCAGAATGTGTTTTCTAACCCGGAGTGGGAAAGTAGCTACCATAGGGCGGAGATAAAGTAAATACAATAGCAAATACTGAAAGTAGAGTTGAGCATTACAATTTGATAAAGCAAGATCATAAATTGTTGTCAGTGCTACTGCCAGCTTACAATATGTTAGACAATGCCTTGCTATCAATACAATCAGAAAGTAATAGAGCTGCAACAATATTTATAGGATTTGATTCAATGAATGAAGAAGATTAAATCAAAAACTACAATATTGAAGCCAACCTGATAATCTGATTTTTTACAGTCCTGTATTTCTTGAGCACAAACAGCAGCCCTGAAACTCACAGATTCATTCACAACTTGCTCCAAACTTAATCAAATCTCATGAGATGGATTGCATAATGATCCTAGTATGATGGTGAACCAATTAGAACACTGAAAACTGATCAAAACCCTCTATTTAATTTATGCACAAATTCCCAATGTCCACACAACAAGTGCAGTCCATCAAGGGGGACGATTTGCTTTTAAAATTCACAGCAGTCATCAAAAATTCCACAAATTACAGAATAGGGGCGTCCATTACCAACAAATAGGATTAGCCAATACCCACAATGAAATTTTTAGTTTTTTTTTAATTTGTGAATAAAACTCAGCCTGCTGTACTGAATAAGAAAATCATGAATTTTTCATAAACTGATCTATAAAACAAATACTGAATACCATGCACAAATCCTGCATACAAAACAATTAAACTATACGATCTCACCACTAGTCGCTATCTTTCAAGCGAGAAGCAATGCCAAGCTAGGAGGCATACATTCCTCGAAGCAATCCCAAGGCCAATCCCAGCAGCATAACAATATCAAGATTTTTTCCCCCCGAAATGATAGCACTCTTCCTCCTTTTATACTTTTCCAACTGGGAGTCTCTAAAATCCTCTTGCATATGGAATAAAACATGAGAGGGAAAATAATATAATCCTCTTTAATTATTTTTCAACCTCAACATTAAGTTTTTGAGCCTAGGCACCAAGGTCCAAAATTAAATAATAATGTTTAATTTACGGACTTTAAAACGGAGGCCAAGATGATGTCAAAAACCAATGATCTATAGCTCATTGGAAATGTCTTGACAAGACGAATCCAACCCCACTCTCAAAATCTCATTCCAGTGCCAATCCCAAATTTACTAAAAATAGTAAATTCCTGAATGTTGAGAAAAACACATCCCTGCAAAGCTCACTGAAAACCCCAAAAAGAGACCACCAAAACATGAAACCCCAATTTCAACCTCCAAGTAGCCTATGGGTCTCTGAAATAGGCCAACGGTCAACTGTAAAAGATCAAGCTGGAAAATGGAACATTACAAAATAGTATCAAACACCATGGACTAATGATTTCACCATACGTACAAAAACCAATATCTCTAACCCAACTGCTACTGTCTAACCACCAAATACTATAAAAGTCAAAATAAGATAGGTTTGTATTGACAATTCTTAATTCTTTGGTAAATCCAGAATGTTCAAACTTGTTATGATGTGCATCAAATGTAATCTCAAAATCATAATCTAACTCATTATAGTGCCATTCTACTAGATTAATATAATAAGTATGTAACACAGGAGTTAAGATTCTTTCTTGGATTATAACCAATAGATCATTCCATGTTGTTTCTCTTCTAGTTGGCCTAATGTTTTCATTTTTTTAATATTGTCTTCATTAAGCAATGAAGAGTTGTTTTTCTCATTCATTAGTGTCTTAAGGGGGTTTTCACCAATAAAAAATGTCTTCTTGGATGTTTCACTTGGGAGTGTTTCTCAAAATTAGATGTTTTCATGGATCTTTATAGATGTTACAATTGATATGTTGTCATGGAATAAGTCCAATGATGTTTTTTTTCTGTGGATCCCAATTGACATGTGTTGGTAATGTGATTTTAGTATATTTGATGGGAAAGGGAAGGATAATGCTTAGGGAAGGAAAACATACTGCATTGATGTTACCAAGATAACTTGCATTAATGCCAGATGAAGCTTTCTCGTTAACCATAAAAGGATCACTAACACTTTCAAACTTGTCTATTAATGAAGTTATTGGTGGGACCAAGGTTAATGTTGGTATTGATGATGAAATTTATTGTAATGCCAAGAGGAATTGTAAATAATATTTTGATAATAAATTTGATCTTGGTTTGGAGGTGGCCATAAGGAAGGCCTGTTGAATTGCATTATCCATAAGTTTCTTTTTCACAGGGCATTTGGAAATGATGGATTTGGGATGAAAATATTTTTGTAAATGTAGAATCTTAAGTGATGAATAGAAAATATGTTATGGTCCAATGATTGATAGGTTGTATTGGTTGAAATAGGTCTTGTCCAAGATGGGATCTTTATCAAAAATGGGTGTTTGTTCGAAAAGGGATTGGTTAAAAATGGAAGCATCAAAAAGAGATTTGTGAGAAATGGATGGAAGGTGTTGGGTGAATATTTTGTCACTAGCTAAATGATGAGCAAAATAGGTCATATCAACCATAGCGAGGGAGATTAGTTGGCTAGATGTGCAGGTTTACCACATCAAAAGGGGGCAAATCTCTCATCTCATCAAGGGGAGGTTCCCTATAAATATGAGGGGCTATATACTATATATATATGCAAAAAATAACACTCAGGGGTAAGAAAACACCATCAATCTCTCTTTTTTCAGAGATAATGTTCACAAACAAAAGAGAAATCCAGGTGAAAACACTGAAGGCACTTCTCTTCTTTCAAAAGTGGTCTTGCAACAAACAACAGGAGTTCTTTTTTATAGGTAACAAGTAACTGGTAACAAGGGGCGTAGTAACCAGCAGAATGAGGTGTAGCACAAAGTCTCCACCTCAACTTCCCAAGAGTGAAATACGAAGGACAATGAGGGCACAAAGTCATTTCAAGGCCCTTTACACAAAAAGAAAACTAAAAACACACACTAAAAACAATTATGGCAGCACAAAGTCTCTCCACAGTTGGCTTCAAGACACCTTCCTGATTGCTTCCACTAGTTTTGTTTATTTCATCAAAATGGACAAGAACACATTCAGGAAACAAGCATAAAAATAATCTCCTAAATGACACAAGCTATTACAACACAAAGTCTAGAAGTAACTTACTTTCTCAATCACATAAAAAAATATGATCAATAATATGAGCTCAAAGTCTTAGTAATCACCTTTCAATTTTGGCAGAGTTTTGCTTCTATAACCAAAAAGATCTCTTTTTACATAAAAAAAGAGATTAAAATATATAGTAGCCAAGAAAGGCTTGGCCCTTTGTTCCATGGAATGGCCCATGCTACATTCAATGCCTTGAATATATTTTTAGTTTTGTCAAGGGGCCATGCTAGAACAGGGTGGCTGCCTTAACTGTGGCATGTCAATTCATCTCAAATGTCTTCTCCTGAGCTTGGGTCATCTGGTATGTCACCACATATGTACACAGTTGTCCCCTCACTTTTATTCTAAGGGAGAAAAGTGGGTCGTGCTTTTAATATTTGCAAGCTCAAATATCTACTTGGTGGATTGTTCCACCTATTAGAAAAAACTCTTACACAGATATTTTTGGTCTTTCCCTCTTTCTTGTTACAATTTGAGCTTTCAGGCTATCTTTTCCCTTTCTACTCACTATTTTGGCTCCCTCTTCAGTTGGTTGCTGAGTTTGTTTTCAATTTTTGTGCCACATTTTAAAATCAACTGATATTTCATTATCTTAAATTTGATGTCCATGAGGACGTCATTGGTTCACTGTTTCAACGGTTCAGGTGGCCTCCTTGGTTCCTTGGTTTCGTCACTTCTTTGGTTCATTCGCTTGAACCATATCTTTAGACTGGACTTTAGAATCTTCCGCTTATTTCATTTGCTCATAGCTTTCATTAAACTATTGAACCCGTTGAACCCTTAAACCATTTTGGTTCAAGGTTCAACGGTTCATCCTCTTTCTTAAAAGCCTTTGTTTTTTCTAAGTTTTTTAAGTCCATAGAAACCAGCCTGTGGAGTCCATAGAAATCACCCTGTGGAGTCCATAGAAACCAAGCCTACAGAGTCTGTAGAAATTAGTCCATAGAAACTAGCCTGAAGAGTCTATAGAAACAGGCCTGCAGAGTCCATAAAAACCATCTTGCAAAGTCCGTAGAAATAATTCGTAGAAACTAGTCCGTAGAACTCAACCTATAGAGTCCATAGAAATGAGTCCATAAAAATGACTTTGTAGAGTCTGTAGAAATGAGTCCATAGAAATGACTCTGTAAAGTCCATAGAAACATTCCTTTGGCTTAATGTCTTTGGAACCTCCTGAAGGAAAAGTGTCCCTTCGGGCCTTGAGAAGGTCCATTTCTTGGTCGCTAAGAGCCCCCCATAAGTGTTCCTACCCTTCGAGGTCCTTCGAACGGTCTTCTTCTTCAATTCCTTCGAACAAAATATTCAAAAGAATTTCTTCGGACATTTTGTTCGAAGGAAATCTTCCCTTGCCTTAGCCACTTTCTGTCAGGCTTTTGATCATTCCTTCAAACAAAATGTCCAAAGGAATTCTTTCAGACATTTTGTTTGAAGGATTTTCCTTGTAGAATTTGGCCATAGAAAATCTTTTCGAAAGATATCTCTTTGTCCCCTTTTGTTTATTGCCCTCCGCAAGGGCACTTGGCCTTTGAGCTTTGGGGCACTCCTTTAAATTGTTCGATTGAATCGATCAATTGAACCAACTTTGGTTCAACAGTTCAACGGTTCAATCTTGTGTTTCGCTCATTCAATTGACCGCTTGAACCAAACGCTTTGAACCAATCTCGTTGAATCTTTGAACCTTTTTTGGTTCAAGGTTCAACGGTTCAATCTTCCTTCTTTTAAAGCCATTGAACTTGTTGAAGTGGTCAAACTTTGAACCTTTTGGTTGAACCACGGCTTTGAACCTATCTTGAAATTGCCTAAGTGTTGGGAACTTGTTTCTTTGATAGAGCTTGCTTATTGAAGTCATTGAACCTGTTGAACCTTCTAGTCTCTTAACTGAAAAAGCTTGAATAATGAAGAATTTGAATGCTCAAAATAATTTTTGAGAAGGGAAGAGATAATTTTGGCCTACAAGACCAAAATAGTTCATATGTTGTCCTAAAAATGAGTGACAAATTTTATGAACAACAGCTGGCTCCAATTGGGGAACTTCTTTTAGTTGAAATTTTAAAATAGCTGAGGGGAGTGGAAACCAGAATCTCCAGTGCCTTTAAGTATGCCATTGGCCTACGGAGTCATGTTACCCAAAAAAAAAAGTGTCAAAAATGAAAATAAAAACCACAAAATAGAACTAAAGACTATACAAATATACATATGTATAGATGATCTTATCTGATACTTCAAGAATTGAAGTGCTTCAGATGCCACCCACTTTGAGATAGTGAAAATGGCATTTTGTCTTGATATATCAGCAAAAAACCATTTTCTCCTCAGAAGCAATGATTGGTGAATGGACCTCTACACTAGGAATCAAATTTTTTGTGCATTCCTTTTGGTTCTCTTCTCTTGCCCCACAGCAAGACTTGATTTTTAGTCTGATAATCATGAATTCTTATTCTCTTGTAGAAGAGTTTATTTACCTGATTTTGACGTGTAATAGTATGGTCCATTACCATAATTCATTGTTCTTTTGGTTCAGTCCAGCACATGATTTGATTGTCATTATCAAACACCTACCAATGATTGGCATTGTCAGGCACACTTGGTCGAAAGACCAGCTCGATAGTGTACTTCTGTTCTTCAAAGTCTTTATGAGGAACCAAGAGGGTCGTAGAGATAGCCAATGAACTTGCATGACTATGAAGCTCTTTGGGCACTACAGATATAGTGAAAGCATCAAAACTTTCAATACAATCCCATGTCAGATTGCGATAATAGCACAATCTTTTATTCTTAGTTTGACACAGGTTTTTCACTTGACAAACCATCAGCTCATCATCTCTTTTAGTGTGAAGGAGTTTGACACCTGTGTCTTGAGCAGCCTTCAACTCGAGTAACAGAGATTTATACTCGATAGTGTTATTGGTGTTGCTAAACTACAACTTGTATGAAGAAGAAAAAATATTTCCTTGAGGAGATATTAGAACAATCCTAGCTCCAGCACCGGTAGAAGAGCAGTTGCCATCAAATTCAAGAATCCATACATCATCAAAAATTGCTCATTTCTCAGATTTTCCTTCGTTTGGAGGGGAGGGTCCTTCTGCACCTGTGTTGTGCTTTATTAATTATTTTGTTATTTCATCTAAATCAATTCTTGGATCACCACCTATAGGACTTTCATCTGTTGAAACATGAACATCCTCTATAGTCAGGAAAAAGTTACCCATTCCTGAAGACTCAAATAGAATTTGAGCTTCAGGGGCTGATGTTTTGGTGACAATATATTTTGCCTTCTTCTCAGGAAGCAGCCTTTGCATGATGCCTTTGACGGGGATCCTCGCCTCAGATAGGTCCATGCTCAATTTGCCACTAACATCTTTGCAAAAATTTCACCCAAAAAAGATGTCGTATGAGGTTGGAACGTCGGCCACCAGAAATGTCATCTTGATTCTCTTTTCTTGGAATGTTACAAATGCAAATTGGGCGTCCTTGATTTGTCCCAACAATGGCACTTATTTTTTCTCCATGGAGAAACATCTCCCAAATGTCTTGGTCAGTGTGAGACCAAGGAATTCTACCACTTTTGCAGGCATGACATTGTCTAACGCACCTGAGTCTATGATGTAATTATTCAGTTGGTGTCCATTTATCAACAAGGAGACAAAATGGTTCAGTCCTTTTAGAAGTAGCAAGAGGAGCAATGACAAGGTTATTTTGGGTGGACATGGGAGTCACCTTTGGAACAGCTGGTCCTACAGGGATGGTTTGGTTCTTCACACATTGAACCAACTTATCCAACTGCTCAGGGTTGGATTGTAGAAATTCAAATTCAAACATTTGAATTTTAATTTTTTTGATATGGTTAACTATGTCAAATGTCTGAAATGAATTATGAACAAGGGAAGGGAGTTCATCTTTTTAGTTTTTAGGAGAGGTGGTATTGGTCTTCAAATTTGAAGTTGAAGGTAAAAGAGTGCTTGACGTACTTACATTTTTTGCGATCACTAGGCCTTTGCTTGAAAAGGCAGAGTGGTTCCTCACTTAGCAATTGAAATTGCAGGTTGAGATCCTTCTCCTATTTTTTTTTAACCAGCTTGCTAGGCTGACTGATTTTTGGATTGAGTGAAAATAGCGTATGATCCCTCAACTGCTTTATCTTCACTTCTGGGTTCATCTTGGTAATTCAGGAAACTAATGTTGGAGTCACCAGCTAATTTTTCTTCTCCCTCTATGAAGATATTAGCATCATCTTCTAGGTTTAACTCAAGCTAGAAGGAGAAGTCTAATTTTTCTTCAAGATATCCAACTATTAAATTGGTTGGAGGTGCTTCAATGGCAAGTTTCTCTTGTGGAAGAGGGAG
The DNA here is from genome assembly GCA_037957365.1 of Torreya grandis. Classification (NCBI taxonomy): domain Eukaryota; kingdom Viridiplantae; phylum Streptophyta; class Pinopsida; order Cupressales; family Taxaceae; genus Torreya; species Torreya grandis. The sequence continues at coordinate 2,483,279 of JARHVA010000819.1, read as the reverse complement.
ACAGTTTGGCTGCCCTTGATTCTTGGCAGCGTTGCCTTGGTATGACTGATTGGGGATTGTCCTCCTTGGTGTATCTCTGTATAAAGGGATAGATGACATCCCTTACACCATTTGCTTTTTGACAGCAAGTAATTTATTTGCCAACTTTTACACTATTGGATCAGTGGTGCCTGTAGATAGATATTTAAAAGATGAAGAAGATTTACCTCTATTAGGATCTCTCCTTATCTTTCCTACCAAGATAAAGTCATCTTCCACCTCAGTGGCCAAATTTTGAGCAGCAACAAGGTCTATGTGGCCAGCACGTCTCATAAAAAAACTCACTTTAGGTAGCTGTGAGTTGATGAATAAATATTTAAGGTTCTCAGGTGTTGGCTGAGAAATTATAGGAATTTGGTTCCTCAGCTTGTCAAATTTGGCAATGAAGTCCCTCATAAGTTCATGAGATTATTTCTTCATCTGTGTGAGCTAAGCCAGTAAGGCATGTGCATCTTCTGCAGGCTTGAACCTAGCTTCAAATTTAGCTTTAAGAGTGTTCCATTCAGTCACAGTCTAGGCCTGCAAATGATAAAACTAGTCTGCAACAGCACTTTGTAAAGTTTTTATAAATAGCCTGACTAGTACATCTTCATACTCCACGCCTATCACACTGCAGGCTATGCTAAAGGCTGCAATATGTTCATCAAGATGAACTCTCCCATCACTAAATAATTTAGAAAAATTCTTCCTTGAACTGCGTGGTAGCTCATGTAGAGGTGGAGTTAAATTGAGTGGGCCAAAAGAGTTACCCCAAGGGCTTTGAACTGCCATGATTTGATTATGAAAAGGGGAAATAACAAATCTGGGTGGAGTATGTATAGGCAAAGCTCTGCTAAGAGTAGAAAAAGAAGCTTTGCCTTGTAGTGGTGACCTGGTATTGGTAGGAGGAAGACTCCTAGTTCATTGAACTTGAAGTTGTGAAGGAAAAAAATTAAAATTGCCTTGCTGCACCAACTCAAAAATAGGGTCAACAACACCTTGGGCTCTCTAGCTTCTCATATAGCATGGAGTTGCCAGATTGTAGAATAAAAATAGAAAAGAACTGGCCCTACTTCAGCTTAAAGATTGAGGCTTCAAACTGTTTGTTCTTCCCCAACGACTCTAGTTTCGCAGACTAAATTATATAATGGAAATGGATAAGGCTATAATGATAATAGATAAGACACAAGTGATGCTTCAATCTAAAGCTTGAGACTTCAAATTGTGTAAAATTATTGTCCCCAATGGAGTCACCAAAAAACTATTGGCATGAAGCTGGCAGTGTTCTTTCCTACTTCACATCGTTCCTCAGCAATATGAAATGCTTTAATTTGAATAGACTAAAATAGAAATGCTCGTCGATCCCTAGTGGAGTCGCCAAAAAATTGTTGGGTGAATATTTTGTCACCAGCTAACTGATGAGCAAAATAGGTTGTATCAACCACATTAAGGGAGATTAGTCAGCCATATATGTAGGTTTACCACATCAAAAGGGGGCAAATCTCTCCTCTCATCAAAGGGAGGTTCCCTATAAATATGAGGGGCTATATACTATATATATGCAAAAAATAACACTCAGGGGTAGGACAACACCATTTATCTCTCTTTTTCAGAGATAATGTTCACAAATAAAAAAAAAATCTGGTGAAAACACTGAAGGCACTTCTCTTCTTTCAGAAGTGGTATTGCAACAAATAGTAAGAGTTCTTTCTGATAGATAACAAGTAACTGGTAACAGGGGGCGTAGTAACTAGTAAAATGAGGTGTAGCACAAAGTCTCCACCTCAACTGTCCAAGAGTGAAATATGAAGGACAATGAGGGCACAAAGTCATCCCAAGGCCCTTTACACAGAAATAAACTAAAAATACACACTAAATACAATTGTGGTAGCACAAAGTCTCTCCACAGTTGGCTTCAGAACACCTTCTTGATTGCTTCCACTAGTTCTGCTTATTTCATTAAAATAGACAAGAACGTATTCAGGTAACAGACATAAGAACAATCTCCTAAATGACACAAGCTATTATAGCACAAAGTCTAGAAGTAACTTGCTTTCTCATTCACATAAAGAAATATGATCAACAATCTGAGCTCAAAGTCTCAATAATCACCTTTCAATTTTGGCAGAGTTTTGCTTCTATAACCAAAAAGATCTCTTTTTGCATTAAAAAAGAGATTATAATATATATTAGCCAAGAAAGGCTTAGCACTTTATTCTATGGAACACCCCATGCTGCATTCAATGCCTTGAATGCATTTTTAATTTTGTCAAAGGGCCATGCTGGAACATGGCAGTTGCCTTAACTGTGATGTGTTAATTCATCTCAAAAGTCTTCTCCTGGCCCTGAGTCATCTGGTCTATCACCACATATGTACACAGTTGTCCCCTTGCTTTTATTCTAAGGGATAAAAGCAGGTCGCACCTTTAATGTTTGCAAGCTCAAATATCTACTTGGTGGACTATTCCACCTACTAAAAATAACTCCTACATAGATATTTCTAGTCTTTCCATCTTTTCTATTGCAATTTGAGCTTTCGAGCTATCTTTTCCCTTTTTGCTAGCTCTTTTAGCTCCCTTTTCAGCTGGTCGCTGAGTTTGTTTTCAAGTTTCGTGCCACATTTGAAAATCAATAGATATTTCATTACCCTGAATTTGATGTCCATGGGGATGTCATTGGTTCACTATTTCAATGGTTCAGGCAGCCTCCTTGGTTTTGTCGCTTCTTTGGTTCATTCGCTTGAACCATCTCTTTGGATTGGTCTATGGAATCTTCCACTTCTTTCCTTTGCTCAGAGCTTTCATTAAACCATTGAACCCATTGAACCCTTGAACCATTTTGGTTTAAGGTTCAACGGTTCATCCTCTTTTTTAGAAGCCTTTATTTTCTCTAAGTTTTTTGAGTCCATAGAAACCAACATGCAGAGTCTGTAGAAATCAACATGCAGAGTCCATAAAAACCAAGCCTACAGAGTCCATAGAAATTAGTTTGTAGAAACTAGCCTACATACTCCATAGAAATAGGCCTGCATAGTCTATATTAATCATCCTCTAGAGTCTATAGAAATGAGCTTACAGAATTCATAGAAACTAGTCCGTGGAACTCAGCCTGCAGAGTCTATAGAAATGAGTTCATAGAAATGAATCTGCAGAGTCTCTAGAAACGAGTTTGTAGAAATGACTCTATAGAGTCTGTAAAAACATTCCTTCAACTTAATGTCTTTGGAACCTCCTGAAGGGAAGGTGTCCCTTCGGGCCTTGAGAAGGTCCATTTCCTGGTCGCTAAGAGCCCCTCGCACAAGTACCTGCCCTTTGGGGTCCTTCGGGTGGTCTTTTTCTTCAATTCCTTCAGACAAAATGTCTGAAGGAATTCCTTTGAACATTTTGTCTGAAGGAAATCTTCCCTTTCTTTAGCCGCCTTTCATCGGGCTTTTGATCATTCCTTCAGATAAAATGTCTGAAGGAATTCCTTCAGACATTTTGGCCGAAGGATTTCCCTTATAAAATTTGGCCGCAAAAAATCTTTCTGAATGATATCTCTTTGTCCCCTTTTGTTCACTACCCTCTGCAAGGGCACTTGGGCTTTGGGCTTTGGGGCACTCCTTTGAACCGTTCAATTGAACCGATTGATTGAACCAACTTTGGTTCAACTGTTCAACGATTCAATCTTGTGTTCCACTCATTCAATTGACCGCTTGAACCAAACGCTTTGAACCAATCTCGTTGAACCTTTGAGCCTTTTTTAGTTCAAGGTTCAACGGTTCAACAGTTCAATCTTCCTTCTTTTTGCTAAGTCTTTTGAAGCCATTGAACTTGTCGAAGCGGTCAAACTTTGAACCTTTTGGTTGAACCTCGGCATTGAACCTGTCTTGAAATTGCCTAAGTGTTGAGAACTTGTTTCTTTGAGAGAGCTCGCCTATTGAAGTCATTGAACCTGTTGAACCTGCTAGTCTCTTAGCTAAAAAAGCTTAAATAATGAAGAATTTGAATTCTCAAAATAATTTTTGAGAAGGGAAGAGATAATTTTGCTTGCAAGACCAAAATAGTTCATATGTTGTCGTAAAAATGAGTGACAAATTTTAGGAACAACAGAAGGTAATGACCTTGACCTAGAAATGGAGTGGCTTGATTAAGCTCAAGAAAGACATCTCGACATACCCCAAAGGTATGATTTTCAAACATGGATATACTCAGGTTCACTTTGATGTACCTTTTGTTAATAAAATCTTGGCTAGTGTAATGAGGTATGTTGGAATTAAAACTATAACAAGTGAATGGGAGACTTAGATGAATTTGGAGAATAGGGTCACTAGTGATAAGGTGATGTTGATGTGGTATGTTAAAGGGGTGATTTGGATTTGTGAAGTTAATCGGATTTGAATTTATGGGGTTTGTGAAGGTAGATGGATTTGTGAAAAAGTTTGGATTTGATGGATTCATGAAGATTTGTGGATTTGATGTAGTTTGATCAATTTTGGAAATGGATTGGATGTAAAATCAAATGGTTGATTTTGATGAATATGGAAAATCAATTTTGATTTGTGAATGGGTTTTGGTTCAAATATAGATTTGAAAGTGGTGGTGAAGGTGAACCAAAGGTTTGATTTAGATTAATGTTAAGGTTAGAACCAGATAGATCTATGCACGTATTTTGATTTGTGATTGGTGGCATTTGGTTCATGGGTGGTGTAGAACTTGTAAAATAATTCAAAGACTTTTGACTACCAAAGCCTAAAAACTGATTCGATGTTGTCCCTAAAGTAAAATTCAAATGTTGATCTATGGATAAACACGAATGGGTATTTAAGTTTGAAATTGATGCATTAATGTTTGGGTTGAATGGGTTGATTGGTAAACTTGAATAACTATTCAAGTTTGGATTTGATTGATTGATGAATGAGGATGAATACATATTCAAACTCATATTTGAATTTTTTGGATGATTAATTTGGTGTGGATTCAAATACGTGTTTGAATCAAAATTGGTTGGATAAAACCCTAGGTTAAGACAAGGATTATTTGAATTTGGATTTGTGATTGAATTGATCAAGATATTGTTCCACATAGCTATGCTTATTGTAATGGGTGATGTAACTAAGAAAATACTTGACTCAATAAATGAAACAGACTTGAAAATAGACTTTAGTAAAACAAAATCAAAATACTTTTGAGTTTTTAGAGAAAATGTCTTGATTTTAAGATATTGTTTAAACTCAAAAGAATTTGATTACAAATGTTGACCATTTTTACCACAATTTAAAATGGATCAATCCCACTATAGTCAAAATCCTAAATAGGGGTTGATTATAATGTCATAGGGTGTGTTGTAGTGTATTTAATGTCATTTCATATGTCATTCTAGTTTTGGTCATTACCTAGTTTAGTCTTTTTGTCATTTAATATCTTAGAGGTCATTTTAGAGTCATATTTGAAAGTGGCAGGGATTTATAGTGTTCAAATAGTTCCAAAATAGGTACGAGCTACACAAGTCTCAGAAGTTCATCTGAAGCCTTCATAAGATCAAGCAGCAGTTGCTAGAATAGTCCAGAAGAACCTACGGGCTCAAAGGCCTGTTTGGTAATTGGAAAATTTTCCAATTAGCTAAATACATAATTCTTTCAGGGTATCTGTTTCAATTTTTGGCTAAGTGTTGGGGAATTATCGAGAAAAGTGTGTGCTACAAAGTTATTGAAGTGCTATTTCTTTCAATAAAATTGTCCAAGCAATTTTCCCAAAGATAATTTTCTTTTGAACATTTTTTCTGCGAAAAAGCTAAATGTAAATTATTTTGAACAAAAAACCCGAAGACCCAAGTCTTTCAAACAAATTGTCCAATACAAAAAGTCCAAAAGAGTTAACCCACAACAAAAGTCCCAATGAAGCATAATTCTTTCGGATAAAGTATCTAAAATAAATATCTTGATACAAAAAGCTCGACGACCCATATTGTTTCAAGAAAAATAGTCGATGCAAAAAATACAAAGGCATCATTCTTGTGGGGAAATTGTTCCAAAGACAAAGAACCCAAGAAAATTTCCCACATCAAAAGCTTTGATGGAATTGAATTGTTTCGGTAAAGTTAATCTAAGAAAAGTATACGTTTATGTAGACATCAAATACATGCATGTGAACGTCAAATTTCAGCCATGGTAAAGAGATATTTGGGTTCAAACAATGGGTCCTAACAGATTGATGATCAACGTTACATCATACATTAAGATCAATAGAGTGAAGGATCTGACAATATCAAATGATCCCAAAGATCTATGGTGTGTATTTGATCATGCAAAAGTGGATCAATGGTGTGAAGCAGAGTCAAAGTGTCAACGAATCTTGAGATCGAACATGTTCAAGCAACCAAATCATGATCTATGACTCGCATTCAATTGCACAAATGGATCCGCTGATGCGAGTGAGAGGAAAAGGTCAAAGAACTCATATCAAATAAAATGTTGCCAACTATTAGAATCTCAAGACCTCATATCAATGATCAATGGCCAACATTGAAGGTTGAAACAAAGAGACTCTAGAGGAGATTGACAAGTCAGATTCGATCGAATGCCAGATGGATGAGATGAGGCCTCATGCCCAAATGATGACAAAGCAAATTCCAAAGTGGGATGAGCAATGTGGAAAAAGAGTGCCATATAGGCAACTACAAAGGATCAAAAGACTCTGTAGCAAAGCAAACTCTTCAAACACATATGCCATCATGAAAGCACAGTCGAGGTCCAAGATAAGTAGTGATTGCCAGATGTGAAGAATCAAGGTCCAGATGAATACATATGGTAAGCACAAGTGTCTAAAAAATAGCCAACAGTTAAAGGAACATATTATTACTATCATAGAATGTTTCAATCCCTTCGATTAGTGCATATATGTCAACTCTCCTAGTTCAATTTCAAATGCTCAAGACAAGATCCATGATGAAGGCAATTTCACACAGATTAGTTGAAGAGTCCCTGCACCATTTTGGAGAATTCATCATGATTTATATGGACATCTATCTTAAGAGACATTCATGATATATTTATAAATTTGTCCCCTATAAGTGTAACTCCTATCGGTTGGACATGTGTTCTAGTGACCTTTGAACTTCATTCTTTTCTCCTCTCTTTGAAGTTCTATAAGTAGCTGTGATTTTGGCCCTTATAATATATACCACATCCATGTATGACAAAGTCTTATGGGTTTGAACATTGCACTTTGCCTTAGAATAATAAACATAATCTATTTTGAGTTCATACCTCATCTTGTTAAAGTGTGTGAAGAGATATACAGTGAAGAGCTAAGTGATATTAATCTATCCTTTCTTTTCTCTCAGTCCTTCTATATCCAATGCAAGTGACTTCAGCCTAGCAGGTCATATGAAGTGTAGTCAAGTGTATGAATATGTCCTAAGTGTATAATGAGCCTCAGTATCTATAATTGATCTATGTTCATACTTTCCTTGGATAGTCTTTGTACATCTCACCTCCATATCGAAACACTAATGCTAGTGCATTCTAGAACTCTTAGGTTGATATCGTAGGCATTGATTCTTTGTAAGAGAGGTGCAATAGTCACGTGGACAACCTTTTGGTGCATCACCTCCTAGGATATATTTAATTCATGTAATTTATAATAGTTTTCTCCACAATTAAACATTAGTTTAGGTAATAAGCATTACAAGATATATTCAAGGAGCTAGCCCTTTAAATCTAGAGGCTCATTCCCATAATAGGCACACCCACATACCCAAAAATGTTCCCATGTTGCCTAAATAGAGAAGAGGCTTAAACACCCTCTTCTAAGGTGTGATATTTGGTGACAATAGTTCTGGCATGCCCGGTAAGACATTTTCTTCAAGATAATTTTTTAAGATAAATATTGGTCTTAACAACATCAATTATAAATTGGTGTGTTTCTCAATATTTGGTGACTCCGTAAAGATAAATCTAGTTCAAGGCCATTGTTTTATTGATAAAATTGCTTCCATAATTCATGGTTCTCACTAGGTCAACTTCTGGAGGAATTCTCAATCCCATTGACCCACTCTTTCAGTATGAACTTCCACGTAGAGTTCAATTCCCTCCTCCTAATTTGCACTTTGAAGATTAAGAAGATTTTGCTAGTGAGGGAAGTCAAGAGAGTGAACAAGTTGAAGAAATTAAAGATCTTGAATAAGAAATGGATAGACCTCATGCTTTCCCTACTTTCAATATAAAAAATCTGATTCGCATTCAAGTATATGATGTCATTCCTCCAAATGCCATAAAAGGTGTGTCCCTATTCAATGGTGAGAGTCACGTTACACTCAGAGAGCACATTAGAGATGTCTCCAACTTTTGTATCTTCCATAATATCACTCAAGAGAGCATTGCTATCAGACTTCTTGCCATCTCCCTTAGGGTGAAAGCTCTTGATTGGTACAAGACTCTAGAAGGTGGATGCATCACGTCATGGGATGAATTTGGAGTGTTTTTGACTACAAGATTTGGAAATGAGAGTGACCATGCCTCTCTCATACACTAGCTCAACGTGATCAAAAGGGCACCCAATGAAATAATGCATGATTTTAATGAGAGATTCCAAAAGACTTGGAATAGTCTGCCTCCTCCCATGAGGCCACCTCCCAACTTTATGTTTCTGACCTATTTGAGAGATAATGACACTAAAATTATTGTCATGCTTCAATCTATGGGTGGTTTCACTCTGCTTGAAGCATATGAAATTGATATCAGAGCTAAAAATAATCTCATCCAAGTTGGAAGATTGCCACCTAAAGTGTCCATGCTTCCATTATCTCATACTTCTATTGACACCCTGAATGTGGCTCAAACTCCTAATGTCAATACCAAGCCTAAAGTTGTTCCTAAGAAATCAAATAATGCCATGGATAAAGATGCATATATCTAATGGTTGGAAGCTAAACTTGGAAGAGGTAATATATAACAAAGTGCCTATCAACAATAGTATGGTTAGCAATATGGAAGAGGAAGAGGCCAATGGTAGCTTAATCCCAATAGGCTTACTAATACATATAATCTCAACTCTACCACCAATGCAAGAGAGATGATGCCAGTTCATAGCAACTTGGTGCAAGGTAAAAATTGGTAGCAAGACCAATTTATGGATGCTAACAAAGGTGGAAAGTAGGATCTTATTACTTATCATGAGGTTACTCTTCTCCTATTTGTTGAGGATGAGATTATGGTGTAGACAAGTGGAAGTGGACAACCTCAAGAAGAGATCTTCACCAACTTCCTGGTCGAAGACACCTTCATGCTCAATCAAGGAACCTCGGTTGTAGATAACACTAGAGCCAAAAAAAAGGATTTGGGTGGTGATATAAAGGTTCCTACAGGCTCATTCAATACTCATATGAAGCAACAAGGTATGGTCATAGGTGCGGTAACTTCAAACAACTCTGCACATCTTCCAAATCAGAATGTTGGAAGGACTATTCAAGGCACTCCAACTCCTTAGGTTCCAAACACTTCCTTACCTCCTAGAATCCAATAGAAAGTAGGAATGGCTTCTTTCAACATTTTTTATTTATTGAAGAGTAATAGAACATCCATTTCCCTTTGGCATGTTCTGCATATGCTTGGTCAGAAAGAACTCCTATAAAAACAACCATCTACTATCCATACTAGTGTTCTTCCTTCAAATCAAAGCCAAAGTAATGTTGTCCTTACAAGTGTCCCTAATACCATTATTGAACCATTCACTAGAACTGAGAAACTTCCACCATTTTATCTCACTCTCATAGTGGATGACAAACTGGTCCATAACTGCATTATCGATAGTGGAGCTTCTACTTCAGTTATGCCTAAAGTGGTAATAGATAAATTGGGTCTGAAGTATGAGATTTATAGCAAAGAATTTCTCCAAATATATGGCACACCTACCAAGATGATAGGACTGATCAAAAACTTGAAGGTCTTCTTGCATGATTGTCCTAGTTTTCCTATTTTGTAAGATATAGTTGTTGTTGACCTCCCAACTCACTTTGTAATCTGTTTGTCAAGAGAATTTACTACCAAGATTGGTGTCTATCTTTTGGCTAATTGGTCTTTCTTAGCCTTCAGGATGAGGTATGGGACCAAGGTGACAATTAGAACATAACCTCTTGCAAATTTTCATATAGAACCTTACATTGAGACAAGTTCTAATTTGAATTGTGTTGTCCATGAAAAAAAGGATTATATTGTAGATGATAGCACTTCTTCCAAGATTGAAGGCATTACAGATTTATTTATTGATGAGCATGGTACTAACACTTATTAGCATGACCCTTATCCTCTCATGGAAGAAACCGATCGAAGAGTATATTGCATGCATGAAGAAGGAATACCAACACCTCTACTTGACAAAGAAGAGGGCGAATAAGATGAGATATGGAAAACATTTTTTGATGGTTTGAGAAGTAAAATTGGTGTAGAAGTTGGTGTTATGTTGGTATCTCCATCATAACATCAATATTATGCTTCATATATATTCCATTTTAGTTGTACTTGTGACATAACTGGGTATGAAGGTTTAATTCATGGCCTTTAATGGGCAAGGAGAAAAGGAATCAAGAACTTGCAAGTATATGGAGACAATGAATTGGTTGTGAATTAGGTTAGAAATGTGGTTGCTAATAAACCTTAATTCAAATCATATAAGCATATGGTATGGGATTTGCTTGAATATTTTGATGCATTCAACGTACAATCAATCCCAAGGAAGTAGAATAATCATGTTGACAGACTCGCTGCCATAGGAGCTCAATTTGATACTCCAATTGTCATAAAAGAGAAGGGGAAGCAATCTCACATTAGGATCATTATCATACCTTCTGTACTTGATAATGAAGTGTTTTATCAAGTGTTTGATAGTGATAAACACATTACATGCTTGATGCAAAATGAGGATGAGTTTTCTTTAAGGAATCAAAAGAGACTCCAAGAACAATTGGGTGATCAGATTGTGTAGCTAAGGATGAATAAGATACCTAAGGGTCTGGTGACCTTATAAAGTATCTTTGAGAACTATGAATGAGTTTTAATCTTCAAAGATAAACTCCTCAAACTAGGAAAGGTATGTTATCCATTAGAAAAATAAACATTCATTGAATTATGTAGAGAGTTTCATGAGATATTTTTTTGGGAGTATAAGGACCTAAAATTATTTTATCCTAGCCTATCACATCATACTATTGAGTTGGAACCTGGAGTTAAACTGGTCAGACAACAACAGAGGCCCATCAATCCCAAGGTTGAGCAACTCATGAGGTTAGAGCTCACTAAACTTGTTTGAATCTGAAATAATATTTCCTATCAAACATTCAACATGGGTAGCTAATCTTGTACATGTTAGAAAGAAGAATGGGGAGATAAGACTTTGTGTATACTTCAAAGATCTCAATAGGGTGTCACTCAAAGACCACTATCATTTATCCTCAATGGAGTAGATTATGCAAATTATTTTAGGTTCTCAACATTTCTCTCTCTTAGATGGATATTCAAGCTATAATCAGATCCTTGTGAATGAAGATGATTAGTATAAGATAGCATTCACCACTAAATGGGGGACTTTTTTCATAGAAAGATGCCATTTGGTTTGTCAAATGTTGGTGCTACCTTTCAAAGGGCAATGTACATGGCCTTATTAATGAGATGTTGTTGGTTTATCTCGATGATATAACGGTGTTTTCTAAAGATGCTAATGAACATATGCAACATTTGAAATAAGTGTTTGAAATATGTAGACAGTATGGAGTATCTCTTAATCCAAAAAATTGTATCTTTGTTGTTCATGAAGGTAACCTCTTGGGATACATTATTTCCAAAGATGGTTTGGCTATTGATCCTAAAAGGATATAGGCTATTCTTGGCCTATCATTGCCTTTGCATAAAAAAGGTCTTCAAAGTTTCTTAGACAAGATAAATTTTGTTAGGAGATTTATACCTGGTTTTTCATCTTTAGTGAAACCTATCATAACCATGGTCAGAAAGAATCAGGTCTTTTCTTGTAGAAGAAGGTAAGAGCAGTTTTAAAGCCATTAAAAAATAAATTACACAAGCTCCTACTCTTGTTAATCCTGACTTTGATAAATACTTCATGTTGTATTCATTTGCTAATCTTGATACTATCTCAGCCATGTTAATGTAAAAGAATGATGAGGGTGTGGAGCAGCATATTGCATTCTTTATTCAAGGTTTAGAAGATTATGAAGTCAAGTACATCTTTGTGGATAAATAAGTCATTTCTATTGTGAGAAGGCTAAAAAAGTTTAGGCATATGGTTTAAAATAACAAAATTCATGTTATGGTTTCTCATCGCAGCACTAAAGAGTATCTTTTGAGTAGAGACCTTAGTGAGATGAGATCAAGATGGATCACTAAGGTATTGGATTATGATGTTGATATCAAAGTAACAAAATTGGTAAGAGGTAAAGGCCTCTGTGAACACCTAACTTCATACTTTCATGAGTCAAAAGAAGAGGTTATAGTCAATCATGATTGCTCTCAACTAGCTAGTTCCTTGCATGAATAAAGCTTAATACAAGATGTGATCAAATTTCTTCAAATGATCAGTATCCTAATAATATGAGTAGATCACAAAGGAGATATTTTAGATTGTAATCTATTCCCTTTTGTCTTGTGGATGGTGTGATTTTTAGAAGGGACATTAATGGTGTGCTATTGAGATGTATTGATAATGAGCAATTTGGAGTGTTGCGTGAGAAGTTTCATGATGGGATAGCAAGGGGTCATTTCTCTCCAAGAACCATAGTTGCCAAGATCATGATGGCAGGCTATTATTGGCCTAACCTCTTCAGGGACTGTCATGCTTGGGTGAGAAGGTGTGTACAATGTGCATTTTTTATGTAAAAATAGAAGCTTGCAACTCTCTCTTTGAATCCTATCCAAGTTGATCAACCTTTCATGCAATGAGGTCTTGATATCATTAGTATGATAAACCCCCCATCAAGTGCTAGTCATAAATGGATACTCACAGCAACTGATTATTTTACCAGGTGAGTTGAGGTAGTAACATTAAAGAAAGCTAATGAGAATGTTATATTGGAGTTCTATGAGAGCATCATAACAAGGTTTGAAACTCCTACTATTATTTTAGATAATGCTCTTGCTTTTATGGGTGTTAAGACAACTGATTGGACAAATAGTAATGAAAAAATTATGAGCACTTCATCCAACTATTATCCTCAAGGTAATGGGTTGGCTGAGTTGACTAATAAGAACCTGATCAGAATCATCAAGAGAACCTTGGAGCATAACTAGAGGGCTTGACACACCAAATTGAAGACAACCTTATGGGTTGATATGATAACTCCTAAGAGGTCAATAGGGAATTCTCCTTTTGTGCTTGTCTATGGAAAAAAATTCAGGTTGCATGTTTCTCAAGAATTGTCTACCTTAGAGTTGGTACATCAATTAGAGTTTCTAGAAAATACTCCAATATAGGTAAGATTGATAGAATTAATGGAGCTAGAAGAGACTAGTAAGAAAGCTCATCGAGCTTTGGAGCATCACCAAACATTAATGAAGAGGTCTTTTGACAAGAAGGCAACTCCAAGATCATTTCAAGAAGGTGACATAATGTTGAAATGGGATGAATATTGAGCAAAGCTAGTGAGACATACAAAATTTGACACTCTATAGAGTGGACCATATGTCATCATCAAGTGCAAGTAAAACAATTCTTTCCAACTAGCAAGGATGAATGGAGAAGAGTGGTCTATCCCTGTGAATGGGATACATTTGAAACCTTGTTATTGAGTGGTGAAGTTCAATTTTATAAATAGTAGAATAGGTGCATGTTTTGATTTAGTAGTGTGTGTGTTGTATTCTCTAAGTGTTCTAGTTGAACACGTGTGTTTCTACTTTACATCTTGTTCTTTTTATTTTCTGTTATTTGGTGTGTTATTTTAAGGCAATTTGTATGTCAAACCTGTCGTACATGTGACTCCATAACCCAATAGATAGGATTAGGTAACCAGTCATGAAATAGCAAGCATGCCACCCTTGGGAAATCGCCAAGAATGTTGACCAATTTTATCACAAATTAAAATGGATCAATTCCCCTACAGTCAAAATCCTAAATAGGGGCTGATTATAATGTCATAGGGTGTGTTATAGTTTATTTAATGCCATTTCATATGCCATTTTAGTTTTGGTCATTGTCTAGTTTAGTCCTTGTGTCATTTGATATCTTAGAGGTCATTTTAGAGTCATATTTGAAAGTGGCAGGTCTTCACATTGTTCAAACAATTCCATAATAGGTACAAGTTACATAGGGTGAGTACGTGATCGTGCAAATTATGATCCAATGAAGTGTATTGAGTCAAATAGTCAAGATTGCACATGATTTTTCGCATATATAAGTGGATTATGACGGTTCATCACATGGTTCTATGTTGTAATAATTTGTCCTCAAAGGGAGAGGGACAATTCAATAAAAACTTGATTTCGATAAAAATTTGAAAACAATAAAAACTTGGAAGTGAGCTCAATTTTAAAGCACTAAATGAAACGTTTGGTGGTGTTCTTTGGCCCCTTAGCCTTAAGTTATAAAAGGGAGAATTATTGGAATTATTTACAATTCATTATTATGATATATTTTAATTGATAGTATATGTGGGTGAATCATATTTCTCTGTAACTTGTTGGAGATGATGCTTCCCCATTGAATCATTATAGAACCATGTTTCCTCATTTAATTACTTAGATAACATGTTTAGACTTGTGAATATTAAGTGGAAATCATCAGCCATAATCAATGGAGTGTGAATCATATTTTGGTTATAATGATATGGTATCATAGGGGAGTGATTAAGCGTGATAAAACTATCCTTGAAGTCCTAACATGTTGAAGATACCATATCATACATGTTTGGCATGTTAAATGGGTAGGTAAAGTGTGAGAAATCTTTCTAACAAGAAATCATTGAATTTAGGGACTATTTCCCAAAAAAAGTGTTCATCTAGAGCCTTTATAAGATCAAACAGGAGTTGCTAGAACAGTCCAGAAGAACCTGCAGGCTCAAAGGCTTGTTTGGTACTTGGGAAAATTTTCAATTGGATAAATACAAAATTATTTTAGGGCATTTGTTTCAATTTTTTTGCTAAGTGTTGGAGACTTGTCAGGAAAAGTGTCTGCTACAAAGTTTTCTAAGTGTTATTTCTTTCGATAAAATTATCCGAGCAATTTTCTCAAAGATAGTTTTCTTTCGAACATTCTATCTGCAAAAAAGCTAAGTGTAAATTATTTTGGACATTTTGTTCGAAACCAAAAACTCAAAGACCCAAGTCTTTCAAACAAATTGTCTGATATAAAAATTCTAAAAGAGTTAACCCATAGCAAAACTCCTGATGAAGCAAAATTCTTTCGGACAAAGTGTCTGAAATAAATAACCCAATATAAAAATCCCAACGACCCATATTATTTCAAAAAAATTAGTTGATGCAAAAAATTTGAAGTCATCATTCTTCCAAAGAAATTGTTTTGAAGACAAAGAGCCTGAGGAAATTGCCCATAGCAAAAGCTCTGGTAGAATTAAATTTATTTAGTAAAGTTGATCTACACAGAGCATATGTTTACATAGACATCAAATACATGCATGTAAATGTCAAATTTCAGCCACTGTAAATAGCCATTTGGGTTCAAATAGTGGGTCCCAATAGATTGATGGTTAGCATTACATCGTACATGAAGATCAATAGAGTGAAGGATCTGACAATAGCAGTGGATCCCAAATATCTATGGTGCATATTTAATCATGCAAAAGAGGATCAATGGTGTGAAGCAGAGTCAAACTGTTAATGAATTCTGGGATAGAATCATGTTTAAGCAACTGGATCATGATTGATGACTCACATTCAATCGCACAAATGGATCACACAATGCGAGCGAGAGTCAAAGGTCAAGGAGCTCAGATCAAATGAAATGTTGCTAAGTGTTATAATCTCAAGACCTCAAATCAATTATCAATGATCAGTATTGAAGGTCAAAATAAAGAGACTTCAAAGGAGATTGATAAGTCAAATTTAATCAAATGCCAGATGAATGAGATGAGATTACGTGTCTAAATGATGACAAAGTAAATTCCAAAGTGGGATGAATAATGTGGAAAAGGAGTGCCATATGGGAAACTACATAGGATCAAAAGACCTTATAATAAAGTGAACTCTTTGAGCTCATATGCCACCATGAAAGCACAATCAGGGTCTAAAATAAGCAGTAACTACCATTTGTGAAGAATCAAGGTCCAGACGATTGCAGATGGTAAGACGTGTCTAGAAGCTAACCAACAGTTGAAGAAACATACTATGACTGTCATAGCATATTTCAATCCCCTCAAACAGTGCATATGTGTCAACTCTCCTGGTTCAATTTCAAATGTTTGAGAGAATATCCATGATGAAGGCAATTTTACAAAGGTTAGTTGAAGAGTCCTTACACCATTTTGGAGAATTCATCATGATTTATATGGACATATATCTTAAGAGACATTCATGGTTTATTTCTAAATTCATCCCCCTACAATTGTAACTATTCCTATCAACTGTACATGTGCTCTAGTGACCTTTGAACTTCATTATTTTCTCTTCTCTCTGAAGTTCTATAAGTAGCTTCCATTTTGACCCTTGTAATATATACCACACCCATGTATGGTGAAGCCCTATTGGTTTTGACATTACACTTTGCCTTAGAATAATAAATACAATCTATTTTGAGTTCATACTGTTGGGTGAATATTTTATCGATCAGCTATCTGATTGAGCAAAATAGGTCTTATCATCCATAGCTAAGGAGATCGGTCAGCCCAGTGTGCAAGTTTACTGCATCAGAGATGGACAAATCTCTCCTCTCATCAAGGGGAGGTTCCCTATAAATACGTAGGAGCTATATAATATATAAATATAAGCTAAAAATAACACTCAGGGGCAGAATACATCATCCATCTCTCTTCTTTCAGAGATGATGTTAACACACAAAGGAGAAAAATCCTAGTGGAAACACTGAAGGCACTTCTCTTCTTTCAGAAGTGTTCTTGCAGGGAACAACAGGAGTTTCTTTCAGGTAGTAAAAGTAACTGGTGACAAAAGGGCGCAGTAACCAGTAGGATGAAACAGAACGCAAAGTTTCCACCTGAACTGCCCAAAGAGGATAACACAAAGGATAATGGGGGCACAAAGTCATCCCAAAATCCTCAACACAGAAAGAAAAGAAAAACACACGCTGAAAACAATTGTGTAAGCACAAAGTCTTCCCACAATTGGCTTTAGGACACCTTCCTTATTACTTTCACTAAATCTACTTGCCAAATTAAATAAATAAGAACACATTCAGAAGGTAAACATAAGAATAATCTCTTAAAATGATACAAGCCAAACAGCACAAAGTCTGCAAACAACTTGCTTTCTCATTTAGATAAAATGAAATGAAATTACAATATGAGCTCAAAGTCTCAGTATTCTTCTTTCAACTGGGCAGAGTTTTGCTCCTATAAAAATGAAAAGTCTCCTTTACTAATGAGAGAAATTACAATCTTATAGCAACTACGCAAGGCTTGGCATTCCTTCCCATGAGACGGCCCATGCTGCAGTCAACACCTTCAATGCGCCTTCAGTTCTGTCTGGAGGGACCATGCTAGGAACAGTGCATTGCCATAACTATGGCGTGTCCATTCCTCTAATATGTCTCTTCTTAGTATGGACTGTCTGGTCCTTTTCCTAATGTCTGTGCAGCTATCCAATTCACCATTACTTCATGGAAGAAAAATAGGCTTGCGTCCTTGATTTGGTGCGCTCAAAAGTCTACTTGATCCACTATTTCACCTACTAAAAATAACTCTTTTAAAGATATTTTTGGTCCTTTGGTCTCGCTCCTCTCTCCCCTTTAGCAATTTGAGTCTTTGGGCTCTCTTTTCAGCCAGTCGCTTGATTCTCCCTTTAATTTCCACACTCTATTTGAATTTCCATGGATATTCCCTCACTTTAAATTTGACGTTCGAGGGACTGTCAATGGTCACTAGCTGCTTGAACCGTGTTGAACTTTGAACTTGTGAACCATTTGAAAGTTCATTGGTTCATCACTTCATTGATTCACTCTGTCTCTTTTGGTCCATTGCTTCCCTGCTTAAGCGCTTCTTTGCTCTCTGGTTAAACCATCACTTTAATTAAACTTGCCTTTGGAATCGTCCATGTTGCTTCTTTGTCCTTTCTAGCCCTTCTTGTCTAAGTCTTTAGGGGTCCTTTCTGCATCTTTGACAAGTGGCAGGTTTCATTGTTATGAAACTCATTAGAAACTTACATAAAATGGGGTCCACGGCACGTCTTGCCTGAGCAACTTCAAAAGGGGAACACATATGCAAACACTTGTCACATTTTGCTGAGTCATAACAGAACACATGGCGTACTCTGCTTAACTTATAGAAGCTTTAAAAACCTTTTGAGAGTCCTACAGAAGATGACACATGGTGGCTTCCACTCTACTTTGTAAGGGACACGTGATGGCTTCCACTCTACACTTTGTCTTTTTCCATCAGGCATTTCTTTACGAGCTTTTCTCTTCAGTCGGGTTTTTCTTTCGCTTTGTCTTTTTCTGTCAGGCTTTTCCTTCAGACAAAAAGTTTGAAAGAATTCTTTCAGACAAAACGTCTGAAGGAAAGTTTCTGTTACTTAGACATTTGTTCTTTTCCATTTCTTTGGACTTTCTTTTTGAGTGAATTCCTTCGGACAAAAAGTCCAAAGGAATTTTGCCTTAAACACTTTCTCGAGAAAAATCTTCTCGAAAGAATTATTTCACCCTCTTTAACTTAGCCATTTTCTCGAGGGATTTCCAACTTTTGTCCACTTTTACTTACTACCCTCCGCAAGGGCACTTGGCCTTGGTTCACCGCCCTCCGCATGGGCACTTGTTCCTTTGGCTTTGGGGCAGCCCCTTGAACCTATCGATTGAACCAACTTTGGTTCAATGGTTCAATCAGTTCATTCTTCGTTATTTGGCTAAGTCTTTTTGATCTTTTGAACCAAGCGTGTTGAACCAATTGGTCGTTGAATCCATTGAACCATTGAACCAAAGTGGTTCAAAGTTTAATGGTTCAAGCCTTTGTTCTTTGAAGCTTGCTGATTGAACTCTTTTGATTGAACCGAGGCGCTGAACCAATCCTAGAAATGACTAAGAGTTAAAAACTTGTTCTTTTGATTGAACTCACCTACAGAAGCCTTTGAACCTGCTAATTTTAAGCATGTTGAGTTTGTAGATTTTTGGAAGAGCTTTGAAAAATGAAGAACCTGAATGCTCAGAATAATTTTTGAAAAGGAGAGAGATGATTTTGGTTTGTTGAACCAAAATAGTTCATAAGTTGTCCCAAAAATGTCACTTATTTTTAAGGAGAACAGTTGGCTCCAGTTGAGAAACTTCCTTCAGTTGAAAACTTGGAATATCTGAAGGGAGTACAAACCAGATTCTCTAGTGCCTTGAAGTATGCTATTGGGATATGGAGTTGTGCTACCCAAAAAAAAGGCTCCAAAAAATAAAAATGAATAACACAAAGCAGAAAACAAAGACTATACATATATACATATGTATAGATGAACTTATCTGACACTTCAGGGATTGAAGTGCTTCAGATGATGCCTATTATGAGGTAGAGTAAAGAGCGTGTCATCTTGATATTTCAATAGGAAGTTGTTCTCACCATTGAGCTAGTGGATAATAAACGAGCCTCTCCAAAGAGAATCAAACTTTCCATGCATCCCCTTTGGCTCTCTTCTCTTGTCTCACAGCAGGACTTGATCTCCAACCCAGAAATCACAATTCTTTTCCTTCTAATCAAAGAGCTTCTTCACCAGACTTTGGTAGGCAGCGATTCGATCCACCACCATAGTTCTCTGCTCATCTAGCTTATTCAGGCACATGATCCTCTTATCAAGGGTGCTTTCATACGTTTGATTCTCAATTGCCTTAGCCAATTTCAATGTTGGCAATTCCAAGGTAATTGGTATCTCAGCATTGATACCATAAAGAAGTTAGAAAGGAGACATACCAATTGCTCTCTTTAGTGTAATTATGTCTACCTATAGAGCATCAACCAATGCTTTATGCCATGTCTTTTGGTTTTCATCCACCAGCTTCTTGATGATAGTCACCAGGGTCTTATTGTTTGATTTAGCTTGTTTATTCCCTTGTGGAAAGTAATCAGAAGAGTGGGAGAGTGTAATCCCATAGTAGAAGCAAAATTGAATAATTTTCTAGAAAATGAAACAAGCTGCATTGTTAGTGACAATCTTGGTTAGGACCTCAAACCTAAAAATGATGTTCTCTTTGAAAAAATTGCACACTACTTCTAAAGTAGCATGTTTGGTTGGGATAGCCTCCACCTATTTGGTGAAATAATCTGTGGCTATAAGGACATAGTCATGTCCAACACTTGAAGATGGATTTACAACACCAATGAAATCGATGCCCCATTGTTGGAATGGCTCTTTTATGACCACTGGCTTAAGAGGTAGGGTAGCTAACTTAAGTCTCCCAACAAACTGCTGGCATAATTCACATTTTCTTACCCACTTATATGCATCTTGAAAGAGAGTTAGCCAATAATACCTGGCTCATAGAATTTTATGGGTAGTTACAGAAGTAGAGAAATGTCCTCCACAGGCCAAATTATGGAAGGACTTCAAGAGTTGGCTTTGTTACTCTTTATCCATGCAGTGAAGGAACACTCCATCAAGGGTCCTCTTATACAGGGCATTGTCCTAGAGAACAAAGTTGGCAGCTTTCAGCTTGATAGTTCTCCTTTATTTATAAGATAGGTGAGCAGGACACTCACCATAAGTAAAGAAATGAGCAATACCTGAATACCACTCATCTGTGGTGGAGACAAAGAGGATTGTTGGTGTGTCTTCCACCTCTGCTTCTTCATGCTTTACTTCTTCTAGTCTGTTGTCAGTAATCAATTGGCATAGGCCCTTTTTCCATACCAGCTTTGTTGGCTTGATGACCAGATCAAACTCTTAGATCTTTGCAATCCAATTACCTCTTTTGGTTTCAAACTCTTGCTGAGTTAATATAGATTTGATCGTGGTATCTGGAACCAGAGCAGTAACTTGCGAATTGAGGATGTAAAAATGGAAATGCTTCACTATCTTGACCACCACATAAGCATGCTTCTCCATGTTTGAATACTTCAGCTCATGGGCTTTGAGAGGATGGCTCATAAAATAAATGGGAGATTCCACACCTTCTTTGTTCTGATGAACCAAGATGGCTGAAATTATGTGTTTAGAAGCATAACTATACCTGAAAAAATATTTCATATAATCTAGACAAACTAGAAATGGGGCGTGGGCAATTGCAATCTTGATATCCTCAAATTCTGACTTGCCTTCTTTAGTCCAACTGAAAGTGGCCTTATTCTTCATCATGTTTACAATGTGCCTGGTCTTCTCAGCAAACTCGAGGATGAACCTCTGTAAAAAATTTACCTTTCCAAAGAAATAGTGAATAGAAGTCTTGCTTGTGGGCAAGGTAAGCTCTTAGATAGACTTGACTCTATCTGAGTCAATTTTTATGCCTCTTTTAGACATAATGTGTCTGAGAATTTTCCCCTCTATTACTCCAAAAATTGACTTCTTGGGGTTTAAGGAAATGCCATTCTGGCGGCAGCGCTCTAGCACTTATTGTAAATGGCGTATATGATCTGGGCGATGCTTAAAAAAGATGGTCAAATCATCAAGATAAACTATGATGAACTTACCCATTTCATCTTTGAAGGCAAAGTCCATTGCTCTTTGGAAGGTGGCACCACATTTATCAAGCCAAAAGGCATCTTTCTATATGCAAACGTGCCCCAAGGGGTGGTGAAAGCAGTCTTATGCTGGTCTGCCTCACCAATTTTAACCTGATTATATCCTGAAAAGCCATCTAACATTGATAACATCTATGAACCTGTCACTATCTAAAGCACTTGATCCATGATTGGCAACGGATAGTTATCCTTTAAGGATGACTGATTCAAATTCTTAAAATCCACATAGAGGTAAATTTCACCATTCTTCTTCCTTACAAGCACGATGTTTGTAATCTATATGGAATGATGGATTGAAAAGATTATCCTAGCATTTAGCATTTTTTGTATCTCAAATAAATGGTACCTAATATTTTCAGTTTATACTGCCTGGACTTTTGCCTATAGGGTGTCGAATCAAGCTTAAGAAGAATGTCATGTCGAATTTCATTAGGTTCGAGTGACTTCAGGTCATTATAGGGTATGCTAAGACATCCATGTACTGGTGGAGTAGAGTAGTGAACTTGAATGTCTTCTCAGGACTGCAGCATTTTCCAATGTTCACCATCTTGGGATCATCCTTGGTACCTATATTTATTTGATTAAACTCCTGGGAGGAGCTTAAATCTATTTGTTGTTGTTTGACGAATCTGTCATGTTTGTCAAACAGTTTTTCAAAGAAAACTAGGCCTTTGGGAATCTTATTCCTTTTAAGTTGTAGGAACTCCTCACCTGCATCTGTATTTGATTCAAGAGTTGGTTCACACTTCTAAGGTTCACTGCCTTCAAAATGCAGCCATTCAAAATTATCTTTTTACTCTAAAAAGGCAATGATTTGATTGTCATTATTGAACACTTGCCAGTGACTGGCATTATTAGGTACACTTGGTCAAAAGACTAGCTTAATAGTGTACTTGTCTTCTTTGAAGTCTGAGTGGGGGACTAAGAGAGTAGCTAAGATAGCCAATGCATCAGCCTAGTCATTGAATTTTTTAGGAATGGCAGAGATGCTAAAAGCATCAAAGCTTTCAATTTGGTCTCAGACTAAGTTGCGATAATGGTGCAATCTTTTATTCTTGGTTTGATACAAGTTTTTCACCTGACAAACCACCAGTTCAGCATCTCTTTTGACATGGAGTTTGATGCCTTGGTCTCAAGTAGCCTTCAATCTAAGCAATAAAGATTCATACTCAACTATATTATTAGTGTTGCTAAACTGCAGCTTGTAAGACGAAGGAAAAATAACTCTTTGAGGAGATATCAGCACAACTCTGGGTCTTAAACTAGAGGAGGAGTAATTGCCATCAAATTCAAGAATCCATACCTCATTTGATACTAATTTTTCTTTGGATTCCTCTTCATTCAGAGGGGGAGATTCTTCCACACTTGTATTGCACTCAACCAATTCTTCTACTGTTCTCGCTGAACTAATCTTCAGGTTGTCACCTTCAAGAGTTTCAATAGATGTTTCAAGGAATTCATCCATGGATAAAAAGTAGTTATTCATACCTGAAGACTCAAACAAAATTTGAGTTTTAGGTGCTGAGGTCTAGGTAACCACGTATTTTACTTCTTTTTCAGGAAGCAATCTCTTCATAATACCTTTGACTGGGATCTTCACCTCGAATAAATCCATACTCAACTCACCACCAACATCCCTACAAAAATTCTAACCAAAAAGGATGCCATATGATGCTGGGACGTCAGCCACCAAAACAATCATCTTGATTATTTTGTTCGATAAGGCCGTAAATGCAAATTGGACATTCTTAATTTGCCCTAGTAGTGGTACTTGCTTGTTTTCCATGGAAAAGCATCTACCAAAGGTTTTGGTCAGTGTAAGGCCAAGGGATTCAGCCAATTTGGCAGGCATAACATTATCTGAGGCTCCAGAATCAATGATGCAATTATTTAGCTGATGTCTATTTATCAACAATGAGACATAGAAAAGTTCAGTCTTGCCAGGAGCAGCAGGGGGAGTAATGACAAAGTTGTTCCCAGTGGGTGCATTCTTGGGAGAATCACGAGTCACCTTGAGAATTGTTTATCTTATAGGGGGTGTTTTAGTTCTTCACACACTGAACTAATTTATCTAATTGTTCAAGATGGGACTACAAAAATTCAAATTCAGCCATTAAATTTTAGTTTTTTATGTGGTCAATTATGTCAAATACCTGGAATGAGCCAGGAGTAAAGAATGAGAGTTCATCTTTTTGATTTTTGGGAGGGGGAGGACTGGACTGTGAATTTGAAGTAGAAGGCGTAGGGGCATTTGAGGTACTTACCTTTCTTGCAATCACCAGGTCCTTTGCCTGAAAAAGAAGATTGGACCCCTACTTAGCAATTGAAACTGTTGGTTGAGGTCGCTCCTCTGCTTTTTCTTTATCAGCTTGTTAGGCTGCTTGATTCTTGGACTAGGTGAATACATCATATAACCCCTCAGCTACAATACCTTCACTTTTGGGTTCATTCTGATAATTCAAAAAACCAATGTTGGAGTCGCCAGCTAATTCTTCTTCTTCCTTAGTGAAGAGATTAACATCATCTTCAGGATTCAACTCAGGCTAGAATGAAAAATTTGATTCAGCTTCAAGATATCTAATGGCTGAGTTGGTTAAAGGTGCTTCAAGAGCGAGGTTCTTCTATAGAGGAGGAAGGCGATTTAGCTATCCTTAATTCATGGCAGCATTACCTTGATACGCCTGATTCTAAAATGTCCTCTTTGGCATATCTCTATATGCAGAAGTAGATGACATTCCTTGTGCCATTTGCTTTCTAAGAGCTAGCACTTCATTTGCTAGCTTTTGTATAATTAGGTCAGTGGTGACTGTAGGTGAGTATTCAGAAGATGAAGAGGATTTACCTTTATTAAGGTCTCTCCTTATCTTTCTTGCCAAGATAAAGTCATCTTCTATCTCAGTAGCCAAATCCTGAGCAGCAGCAAGGTCTATGTGTCTAGCCTGTCTTAGTAAGAAACTCACTTCAGGCAGTTGTGAGTTGATAAAGAAACACTCGAGATTCTGAGGTGTCAGTTAGGCGACTATTGGAATCCTGTGCCTCAATTTATCGAACCTAGAAATGAAGTCCTTCATAGGTTCATGGGGCTCCTTCTTCCTCTATGTGAGCTAGGTCAGCAAGGCATGCACATCTTCTATAGGCTTGAACCTGGCTTCAAATTTATCTTTGAATGTGTCCCAGTCAATCAATGATCTAGCTTGTAGATGGTAGAACCAGTCTGCAACAACACCTTGTAGTGTCTCTACAAATAGTCTGACTGTTATGTCTTCAAATTCCACTCCTATTACGCCACAGGTTATGCTGAAGGCCGTAATATGTTCATCAAGGTGAACTTTCCCATCCCTAAAGAACTTAAGAAAATTCTTTCTTGAGGTGCATGGAAGTTCATGCAGGGGTGGAAGCAAATTGAGTGGGCCAAATGAGTTACCCCAGGGGCCTTGAGCCATGATTTGATTATGTAAAAGTGGGATCACAAATCTAGGTGGAGAATGGGTAGGCAAAGCTTTGCTAACATCAGAAAAAGAAGCTCTACCTTGTGTTGGTGACCTGGTAGGGCTAGGAGAAAGACTCCTAGTTTGTTGAAGGTGAGGTTGTGGAAAAAATAACTCAAAATTACTCTGCTACACCAACTCAAAAGCAAGGTCAACAACACCTTGAGATTTTTGGCTTCTGGTATAACATGGAGTTGCTAGATTGTAGAACAAAAATGGAAAAGAGCAGGATCTACTTTAGCTTGAAGTTTGAGACTTCAAACTACGCGCTCTTCCCCAGCAGAGTCACCAAAAATACTATTGGGTGAATATTTTGTC
Source organism: Torreya grandis (assembly GCA_037957365.1). Classification (NCBI taxonomy): domain Eukaryota; kingdom Viridiplantae; phylum Streptophyta; class Pinopsida; order Cupressales; family Taxaceae; genus Torreya; species Torreya grandis. The sequence continues at coordinate 2,457,645 of JARHVA010000819.1, read as the reverse complement.
AATCAACTATCTGATTGAACAAAATAAGTCTTATCATCCATGGCTAAGGAGATCAATCGGCCCAATGTGTAGGTTTACTGCATCAGAGATAGACAAATCTCTCCTCTCATCAAGGGGAGGTTCCCTATAAATATGTAAGAGCTATATACTATATAAATATAAGCTGAAAATAACACTTAGGGGTAGAATACATCATCCATCTCTCTTCTTTCAGAGGTGATGTTAACACACAAAGAAGAAAAATTTGAGTGGAAACACTGAAGGCACTTCTCTTCTTTTAGAAGTGTTCTTACAAGAAACAACAGAAGTTTCCTTCAGGTAGTAAAAGTAACTGGTGACAAAAGGGTGCAGTAACCAGCAGGATGAAATAGAACACAAATTTTCCACCTCAACTGTCCAAAGAAGATAACACAAATGATAATAGGGGCACAAAGTCATCTCAAAATCCTCAACACAGAAAGAAAAGAAAAACACATGCTGAAAACAATTGTGAAAGCTCAATGTCTTCCCACAGTTGGCTTCAGGACACCTTCCTTATTACTTTCACTAAATATGCTTGCCAAATTAAATAAATAAGAATACATTTAGAAGACAGACATAAGAATAATCTCCTAAAATGATACAAGCCAAAACAGTACAAAGCCTACAAATAACTTGATTTCTCATTCAGATAAAATGAAATGAAATTACAATCTGAGCTCAAAGTCTCAGTATTCTTCTTTCAACTAGGCAGAGTTTCGCTCCTATAAAAATGAAAAGTCTCCTTTACTAATGAGAGAAATTACAATCTTATAGCAACTATGCAAGGCTTGACATTCTTTTCCATGGGACGGCCCATGCTGTAGTCAATGCCTTCAATGTGCCTTTAGTTTTATCTGGAGGGACCATGCTGGGAATAGTGCATTGCCATAACTATGGCGTGTCCATTCCTCTAATATGTTTCTTTTTACTATGGACTATCTAGTCTTTTTCTTGATGTCTGTGCAGCTGTCCAATTTGCCATTACTTCATGGAAGAAAAATAGGCTTGCATCCTTGATTTGGTGCACTCAAAAGTCTACTTGATCCACTATTTCACCTACTAGAAATAACTCTTTTGAAGATATTTTTGGTCTTTTGGTCTTCTCCTCTCTCCCCTGTAGCAATTTGAGTCTTCAAGCTCTCTTTTCAGCTAGTCACTTGGTTCTCCCTTTAATTTCCATGCTCTATTTGAATTTCCATAGATATTCCCTCACTTTAAATTTGATGTCTGAGGGACCGTCAATGGTCGTTAGCTGCTTGAACCGTGTTGAACTTTGAACCTGTGAACCATTTGAAAGTTCATTGGTTCATCACTTCGTCAATTCACTCTGTCTCTTTTGGTCCATCGCTTCCCTGCTTAAGCGCTTCTTTGCTCTCTGGTTGAACCATCGCTTTAATTGAACTTGCCTTTGGAATCGTCCATGTTGCTTCTTTGTCCTTTCTAGCCCTTCTTGTTTAAGTATTTGGGGGTCCTTTCTAGCCCTTCTTGTTTAAGTCTTTGGGGGTCCTTTCTACGTCTTTGACAAGTGGCAAGTTCCGTTATGAAACTCATTAGAAACTTATGGAAAATGGGTTCCATGACACGTCTTGCCTGAGCAACTTCAAAAGTGAAATGCGGATGCAAACACTTGTCACGTTTCGCTGAGTCATAATGGGACACATGGCATATTCTGCTTAACTTATAGAAGCTTTAGAAACTTTTTGAGAGTCCTGTGGAAGATGACACGTGGTGGATTCCGCTCTGATTTATAAGGGACATGTGGTGGCTTCCGCTCTGCACTTTGTTTTTTTCCATCGAGCATTTTTCAATGGGATTTTCTCTTCAGTCGGGCTTTTCCTTCACTTTGTCTTTTTCTGTCGGGCTTTTCCTTCAAACAAAAAGTCCGAAGGAAAGTTTCTGTTACTTAGCCATTTGTTCTTTTCCATTTCTTCAGAATTTCTTTTCAAGTGAATTCCTTCGGACAAAAAGTCCAAAGGAATTTTGTCTTAAACACTTTCCCGAGAAAAATCTTTTCGAAAGAATTCTTTTGGCCTCTTTTACTTAGCCATTTTCCTGAGGGATTTCTAGCTTTTGTCTATTTTTGCTTACTGCCCTCGGCAAGGGCACTTGTTCCTTTGGCTTTGGGGCAGCACATTGAACCTACCAATTGAACCAACTTTGGTTCAATCGGTTCATTCTTTGTTATTTGGCTAAATCTTTTTGATCTTTTGAACCAAGTGTGTTGAACCAATTGGTCATTGAATCCATTGAACCATTGAACCAAAGTGGTTCAAAGTTCAATGGTTCAAGCCTTTGTTCTTTGAAGCTTGTCGATTGAACTCTTTTGATTGAATCGAGGCACTGAACCAATCTTGGAAATGACTAAGTGTTAGAATCTTGTTCTTTTGATTGAACTCACCTGCAGAAGCCTTTGAACCTGCTAATTTCAAGCATGTTGAGTCTGTAGATTTTTGAAAAAGCTTTGAAAAATGAAGAACCCGAATGCTCAGAACAATTTTTGAAAAGGGGAGAGACGATTTTGGTTTGTTGAACCAAAATAGTTCATAGGTTGTCCCAAAAATGTCACTTATTTTTTGGGACAACGCATACCTCATCTTATTAAAGTGTGTGAAGAGATATATATTGAAGAGCTAAGTGATATTAATCTATCTTTGCTTTTCTCTCAGTCCTTTCATGTCTGATGCAAGTGACTTCAACATAGCAGGTCATATGAAGTGTAGTCAAGTGTATGAATCTATCTCAAGTGTATAATGAGCCTTAGTATTTGCAATTGATCTAAGGTCTTACTTGCCTTGGATAGTCTTTGTACATCTCACCTCCATATCAAAACACTAATGCTAGTGCATTCTAGAACTCTTAGGCTGATATCGTAGGCATCGGTTCTTTATAAGAGAAGTGCAATAGTCACATGGACAACCTTTTGGTGCATCACCTCCTAAGATAAATTTAATTCATGCAATTTCTAACTCTTTTCTCCACAAGTAAACACTAGTTTAGATAATAAGTATTACAAGACATATTCGGGGAGATAGCCCTTTAAATCTAGAGGGTCATTTTCATAATAGGTACACCCACATACCTAAAAATGTTTTCATGTTACCCAAATATGGAAGAGGCTTGAACACCCTCTTTTAGGGTGTGAGATTTGGTGACAAAAAAGGATTTTGTATCACATGGTAAACACAAAAAAACAACAAACAAATTTATATTTCTAAACAATTAAGGAATTGCACATAAAAGATGAAAAACTAGGATATGGGTCATGAATAACTGTTGGGCCTTCTGATGTCACTAACTTGTCCATACTCTTAGTTGCAGCCTAATATTTCAAGGCACTAACTATGTAAGAACTTGTTGTTCCCATAGCCTACTGAGTTTGGTTTTGAGGGTGTGTAGAAGGTATCTTCTTGATGCTAACCGATATACCAAAGTCGAATGACAAAAGAGGTTTTTCTAGGCTTAAGATTTAAACAAGATTATCTTAGGAAAAAAATCATAAAAGAAATAGATAATGCATACCACACTATTGGGTCTTGTCTTAAAGTGGTCAACACAATCGTAGGGGTCTCAATGTGTTAATAATCAATGATATCATATTTCAAGGCAGCTGTTAAAACCCTAGGTATTGAAACATAAAAGCCTCTCACATCATGGTGTGCTTAAAACATAAAATTGTTTATGTAATTAAAACAATTAAATTTCAATTTATATAGCCCATCGACAAATGAAGTTTGGCCCACTACATGGTGGTGAAATCTGTGATCTAGAAATTTGACTCAAGAGAGGATGGTTAGTATGGTGTTGGTTTTAAAATAAAAATAAAATGAAAAAATATACTAACTAGCATAACATCTCTAGGCCTAGACACTAGGGAGAGCTTAATTAACAACTATGAATAAAACACATAACTAAAATGCAAAAGAAACCTTATTTTACCTCCCTTGGATACTCCAAAATGCTTATTGTAGTGACTTGCTCAGTTTGTTCTCATGAAGTCCTTGGCAATAGAAGCTTGGCTACCTCCATCTCTCCTTGGCACCTTTGGCTTGTGGCTTGGCTTGGCTTGGAATCAGTTTGACATGGTAACACTAATTGCAATGGCTTCTTGAAGATATTTTTACATTATAACTTTGCACCAAAATAGCTTAGAAATGATGTGGTAAGGCCTCCTATTTATAGTTTTTTGAGATTGATCAGAATCAACATGAACCATCTATCTCAAGATTGAGGTGTCTAGCTAAAGATTAATCCAATTTTACAATTAAAATTGATAAATAGACTCATCAATATTTGGGATAGAGGAGCAATTAAGATGCATGGAGGGTTTTGATGAGGCATAAAGGGCTTTGAATCCTGATATTTATGGCATTTATGGCCTATGTATGTCTTCCCAAGAAACGAGGTCACCTGATGATGCAAATATTCAATATTCATTTCTGAAACAAATTATTCAACAAGTTTTCATGGAATTATTAATTAGGCTTTAACTTGGATTAATTATCTCTTAAGCATGTTTAAGCACTTTGTGCATAAATTACTCAAATTGATCAAAATGTCTTGTTATTGGTCCAAAATTTAACTAGATTAAAACCAAAAGGCAATGTTAGATGTGTTGGATATGTTATCACATTTTGGATATTATCAATAACAAATAACAAAGCCACGTGTCTTGTGTAAGAGATTTGATAGGAAAGAGCAATCCATAGCACCCAAGTGCAAAATTGGCATTTTGACTCGAAATGATCTGATCAAAGTTAGTTGGCTCATAAATTTCATTGCCTCATTTAATTATACTTTAACCAAAATTGACACTTGAATATGTCAATTTCACATCTTTTAATGTGCTTTAGTGTTTTTAGTTCAAATTATGCATTTTAGGTGGAAATTGGTCAAAACCCTGATTGGAGGTTATCAATGGCCAGATTTAGGTGTCTATAGTTTGCCCCTATTTGCTAAGGCATTACAAGCTATAAGCACAGTAATGTCTTCTCAAAGAATAAAAAGGTCTTGTATACCTACAACTACAATGATGATAAACTAATTGTATGATGCCCCCTCCAGGGAACGATTGACATAAGTAAGTCGACAAACGATCCCTCGAAAAGATAGAAGTGAAACGAGGGGACCAAAGAAAAGAAAGATGATGGGGTGAAAACACAATGATATTGAAAAAGTAGTCAAAATTATTGAGAATTCAAGTGGGATGGTGTACAATAGTTTGCCCAAAGGCAGTTATAAATATTGTATCCTAATTATGGCAACATGATATGATAATATAATGATTTACCCAAAGGCAGTTATAATCATTGAGAAGATGGAGCTATCCTTGTTAGGACAGATAAATAAGATAATAACATGGCCTTGTATAGGTAGAAAAAGTAAAGTGGTGATAACATAATGATTTTCCCAAAGGCGGTTATAATAATTGAGAAATGTAGGTGGGACAGTGTGTGATGATTTACCCATAGGCAGTTATAATCATTGGACCCCAATTATGACAAACATGATAAACATAGCTAAGGATGATGATAACTTAACACAGAGAGTAATGATGAATTGGAACAACCTACTTGTAAGGAGATGCTCATCCAAACTAATAAAGGTTAAAATTCTTTCGTGTTTAATTACTCTGTTTGGGATATGATTGAGAGTGAATCAGGATGTTGATGCCGAAGAGATGTCTCCATTGTTGAATAAACTTTTTAAAGCTTAGATTTATTGTAGCATGTGTCGGTAGGCATCATGGTATAACATCATGAAGACTTGGTCAAGATATGCATGAAGACTGACTCCCATAATCCAATATTCAATAGAAAATAATGCACCAATGATAGAAACCATGATGAGAATGTAAACATATGAATAGGGATGCATTCAATTGTAAGTTTGGACAAAGAATCACCTAATGAACACACATAAATTGAATCAAGGAAACAATGATGAAAGCAAACAAACAGATAGACAAACAAATAAAATAAGTAGAAATAAACAAATAAATAATGTAATATAAACCATACGAACATTGGCCTTAGAAAATAGGTGACAACTAAATAAATGAACAAAATAGGGGAGTAAAAGAAAAAGAACCGGGTGGCTGAGCTGTCTCCATATGCACTAGGCAAGTGAACGTTGCCTACATAGTTCTATGAATGTAAGATCTAATAAAAAACTTTAGGTCAAATGTAGTTCTCCCAAGGAATGGGAAGAATGCGATAACTAATGAAAACAAATAAAATGGATGTGAGAGAAGAAGAGGAATGGCCTAGCAAAATGGTGTGTGAGAGAAAAAGGCCAAAAAGGATGGAGAAACTAAATGACAAGTGATTTGCTTGTAATTTAATAAGGGTTCCCAAAATCTTTAAGGCAAAGAAGTGGTCAATGCTTTTGTTCTTTTCTAATGATTTTTCATATGTTTTTTGAATTGTTTTAGAGTGTCTCAACTCAATCAAGAATGATGAGACACTAAATCGTTCAAGCTCACAAAATGATGAGAGTGTTTAAACTAAGGTTGCTCATAAAATGGTGAGAGTGTGGCTTAAGTTGCTTGCAAAATGGTAAGAGTGTGGCTTAGGTTGCTCATAAAATGGTGAGAGCATGGTGGAAAAGGTGACTAAGCTGACCTCAACAAGTCTCAAGTGATACTACATAGTCCCAGAGTAGGACCTCAAGTCACTGTAGTTCCACCCTTACAGTGGAGGAATTCGACTAGTGTAGCAGTCAATTCGAACAAAATAGGCACAGTTGGTAAAAAGTCATAGTATGACATAAGAAGTTGCAAGTTAGTACGTCAAGGCTTAATAAAAAAATGTTGTCCCTTGTTTACCCATAGGCAGTTATAACTAGGACACAATGGCATGGATCAATGGTACTAAGTTTCCCAAAGGTGGTTATAATTAGTAACAAAATCGAGGATAAGAAAGGAATAACAAACGAAGGATGTAACTATCAAAACTTTTGTCACACTGCTCCAAAATACAATCTCTATTTGAAGTACGTGAACTAACTAATTAAATTGATCAAATATCTTGATGCTAAAAATGCATAATGAATGGTAAAAATTAAGGTCAAATGAGCTAGGTTGTAAAACGCATGGGGTCGATAAAACGGAAGTGGAAAGTGGATATGACCAAGAGGATAGATAAGGATGATATTTATATAAAGAAGAATATTGATAAAATGGCATAAATGAAATGGTCCTTATAGATAATACACCTTAATGTTCAAGCATAGTATCGCTTGAGATGAATAATATTTATCGATTCAAGAAGTTCATCTATGTCTAGTGTGGCAAGCCTGTATGCTCCTGATCCATAATCTGCAATAATGATGAAAGGCCCTATCCAATTTGGTTTAAATTTTCTTTTATGTTTCTTCTCAACCATGGTATTCTTTTGATTTTCTTTAAGAATAAGATCACCAAGTTCAAATTTTGTATACTTAACATATAGATTATAGTGGCCTTTGAGTCAGTTCTGATATGCTTGAAGATTGTTGATTGCAGTTGTGCATTTTTCATCAAGTAGGTCTAGCTCTTGCAAGTGAGCTACTCGATAGTTATGATCATCCAAGACATGCTTGAAAGAGATGCGCAATGAAGTAAATTCGACCTCAATGGTAAGGATAGCTTCAGTACCATAAACAAGTGAGTATGGAGTGGCTCTCGTGGAGGTACGATGATTGGTACGATATGCCCAAAGGGTAGGGAATATTTACATGTGTTAATCATGACCGACATCATTGATAATCTTTTTGAGAATATTGACAATGATTTTATTCAATGCTTCAGCTTGGCCATTACCTTGAGGGTAATATGCTATAGAAAAATGTTATGTGATGTTATATTCGGTACATAGCTAGTCTACATCCTTGTTCTTGAATAATCCTCCATTATCAAATATAATATTAGAGGGGATACCATAGTAGCAAATGAGATGGTTGAAGATGAATTTAGAAATTTTCTTTTTAGTCATGTAATTGAGGGGTATAGCTTCAACCCACTTAGTGAAATATTTAGTGGCGGTAAGGATATGTTTATGGTCATTAGATGAAGTGGGGTTGATCTTCCTAATGAGGTCAAGTCCCAATGTAAAAAATAGTCATGGTGTCAACATCAGTTTTAGAGTTTTGGCTGGGGAATGAATTAGATTAGAATGCCATTGACATTTGTCACACTTCTTTATATATGCAATGACATCTGCATCCATCATGAACCAATAATAACTAGTACGCAAGAGCTTTTTGGATAAAACTGTCATGCTAGAATGAGCTCCACATACTCCATGAACTTTTCTTAATGCTAATGTAGACTCTATCGAAGTTAAACAACGAAGTAGAGTTCTATCAAAATTGTGATGGTAAAGGGTGGATCCAAGGAGAGTATAATGAGTGGAGTAATGAATGAAGGCTTTAGTTTGTTTTTGAGAGAGTTTAGGTGATAGAACTTGGTCATAAAGGTAGTTGTAAAGGTCTAAGTACCAAATACAATTAGGACCAACAATATCACAAATCAGTACAATTGTTGAAGGTTCATGAGCTGGTGCTGACAAATTCTCAATGAGAAATTGATTCTCTCTAGCTTTATCTGTTTGTCGAATCAGAGAGCCAATAGTAGCCATGGCATCTGCAATTCTATTACTAGCCCTTGGTATGTGCTCAAACTGAATGTTGGCAATTTGTTGCTTAAGATTGTCAATCATGGCTTTATATGGAACCAGATTATCATCTTTGGTCTGAAAATAATCTGTGAACTAATTGATGATTAACTGAGAATCACAATAAACTTAGAGATGAGATATGTTCCAATGCACTACCTATCAAAGTCCTACAACAAGTGCTTCATACTCAACCATGTTTTTTGTACAAGAAAAGTTGATTCTAAATGATTTAGGGATTATATCCCCCTATGGGGTAATAAACAATAGGCCTAGCCCCGATCCATGTGCAGTAAATGAACCATCAAAATACATCTTCTAGGGCTGCTCCTCAAGGGGTGTGTTAATGACAGTCATTATGGATTCATCAATAAATTGAAATGTGAGTGGATGTGTGTTTGTGAGAGGTGCTTTCGCAAGTTGATCTGTAAGAACTTGTCCTTTGATTGCCTTCTGATTGACATACTCTATGTCAAACTCATTGATAAGTATTATCCATTTAGTCAATCTACCTTGCAAAGTTATTTTAGATAGTAGATACTTGAGCAGATATACTTTTAAAATGACCATGGTCTTATTATTCAACATGTAATGGTGCAGTTTTTTAGTTGTGAAGACCATGGCCAGACAAGTTTTTTCAATAGGTGCATAGTTATGTTCATATATAACCTAGGTATGACTTAGGTAGTATATGGCATGCTCTTTTCTATTGTCATCATGTTGAGCCAAGAGTGCCCCTAGAGCATGATTAGTAACTGATCGGTATAACAAGAATAGCTTTCTTGGCATAGGAAGTAATAAATCAAGGGAATTAACAAGATAGTCTTTGAGTTGTTAAAAAGTTGTTTGGCAGTGATCATCCCAGTGAAATGCAACTCTTTTCTTTAGAAGGTGTGTAAATGGATGACACTTGTCTGCTAATTGAGAGATGAAGCATTAAATTGCATGAATCTTACCCTATAAACTATGAAGTTGCTTTAAATTAGTTGGTGGCAGCATCTCGGTTATAGCATGGACTTTAATCAGATCGACTTCAATACCTCTACGAGACATGATGAAGCCAAGTAATTTGCTTGAAGTTACATCAAACACATATTTCTATGGATTGAGTCTAAATTTATACTCCCATGATCTTTTAAATATCTTACGCAACACTACTGAATGGTCGGCCCTGGTTTTGGATTTTCGTAATATGTCATCGACATAGTCTTCAACAATATCATGTATCATATCATGGAATATGATAGTCATGGCCCTTTGATATGTAGCTATAGCATTCTTAAGGCCAAATAGCATTATCTGATAACAAAATATTCCCCATGAAGTGGTGAATGTTGTTTTATGTTAGTCTTTTGGTGTTATTCTGATCTGGATGTATCTTGAAAAGCCATCCATGAGTGAAAGCATTTCATAACATGCCATGGAGTCGATGATCATGTCGATATTAGACATGGAAAATCATCTTTAGAATAAGCTTTGTTGATGTTTCAAAAATTAGTACAAATTTTGATCCCTTCAGGGTTTTTACTATCATGTACCACATTAGAGATCTATTCTAAGTAGTCAATGGATCATATACATCTTACTTCTAAGAGTTTTTCCAACTCTTTCTTTACCAATATAACAATGCAAGGATGCATCTTATGTAGCTTTTGTTTTATCGATTTGGCATCAGGATTAACCACAAGGTGGTGTAGAACCAAGGTGGGGTCTAAACCTGGCATGTCAAAATAGGCCCATGCAAAGATATCTATAAATTCTCTCAATAGAGTTGTAAAGACTTCATGTTCCTCCTTAGTGAGGGATCTACCTAATTTTATCCATTTTGGATCTGATGGAGTCTTGATGTTTACTTCTATTGCATCTTCGACTAGAAGGGTCAAACCATCTAGTAAAATAGTAGGCAATGACTTGAACTATTGGATTATGTCAGTCCTCTGATAGGACTTGCTCTTCAACTTCTCCTTGGCATGATGAATCTGAGTCCCCTAATGGGAGATCTGGCCATGTGATAAAAATAGTCAAAAATTCTTGAAATTTTTGATCAAATACTTGTTGTTGCTCAAATCTAAACTCGGATCCACAAACAAGTTCATCATTGGTGGTCTTCTAGTCTAAATTCAAAGAACAATGAACACCCCTGTCTAATGGCGTCTGAAATAGGTTTTCACCACTATACTGACCTTTATCTTTAATTTTTCCCTGATCAGAAAATACCTCAAAGAAGTTTTCACTTTGAGACCTTAACGTTTTACTTATTTGTTTTAGGCTAAGGGTGTTCACTCGCTCTCCAAAATAGGCTACAGGATCCAATGTGATTGAAAATCCTAATATGTGATCTCCCAATGGAATGTTGTCTTTGAGGCCTAAAAAGTCATAGAATGGCTCATCATTTTAGAACTCATCAATCGGTAGATTGGATTCTTGTTGGTCCCAATTTATCAGTTGGGAATAATATAATAGCAATAGGTTGGGATGAATGAACAGGGTAAGGGTATAAATGGCATTATTATCAAACAAGTTGGTTTCATCTACGTCATCAAAGGTGAGGCTAGGATCGAACTCTACTTCACCGTCGATATCATCCTTACTAGTTGTTAGTGATGGAGCTTGAATAAGATATGTGGGGTCATGCCTAGGCAGCTTAAATCTTAGTCCATAAGGTCTTTCATACTTAGTCATAAAAATTTTCTTGATGGTTCCTTGTTGATTTCGTCTAAGGCCTCTTCCTTCATAATTGTGATGCTCCATGATCCTATTGGGAATAGGATACTTATCACTTTTATAACAATCAGCGTGGTTGTCATTGTCTAACCATGATTCATCTCCTTCAAGAGGGTTGAGTTATAGGCTAAATTTTGGTACAAATATGATAGGTCCCTTATCTATGTTCTTTTGTCACCAATGCATATGTCGGGTGACTTTAGGTCGCCCAAAAAAAATTAGATTTTGAGGAAGATTGGAAATATGAAATGTATCATGGGTCACATACTCTCTTGGTCCATTAACTAAAATGGTGAAATGATTAGAAGCTTCAAGAGGTGGCATGTGGAAAAGGGAATCTAAAGTATTAGGATCTATGCAATTATCTAGTGAAGGATCAATAAGTATAGCCTTTCCTTTATCCTGCTTGGAACTTGGATTCATGTCATACTAATAATTATAGCTTTGAAATTTGACCTCAAGATGTTTGTAGTGTTCATATGGGTGTAAATCTCCTAGAATGTTCACTTCCATCCCTGAGTGGAAAAACTTGATACATTGGTGCAACGTTGGCGAGACTGCACAAATATCATGTAACCAAGGCCTGCCTAGAAGCATATTGTATGATAACTCAAGATCAAGCACATGGAAAAGTGTATCATGTGTCAAAGGTCCAATGATAACTGGCTAACTAATGGTGCCTTGTGATTCTCTTTCTTGATTATCATAGGCTTTGATGGTTATCATTTTTAGTTGGAGATCTGCCATTAAGTACCTAAAAATCTTGATGAGTTTTAGAGACACTATGTTGAGGCCTGATCCATTGTCTATAAGGACACATTTCACTTTATGCCATCTTATATAAACTTCTATGTATAATGAACTATTATGGAGCAGGCCAAGGGAAGATAGATCCCTTTGGTTGATGTGACTTGTTGGGCTGGAGCTAGGTGTCCAACCAAAGCTTAAAATTTATCAGGAGATATGTCACTGTCAATAGTGAATTGGGTCAAAAACTCATTCAAGATGTTCTTTTAGATTATTGACGTTCACATCAAATCTAAAATATAAATCTGTGCCAATGTCTTCTATAATTATTCCACAATATCAAACTTCTTGTTTTGGTCAATAGTGAATGGTTTATTTCAAAGCTGAATGCTTGGTTGGATGACAGGCAAAGTGGTAGATGGTTGTGGGCCTGGGATAGTAATCTTCGACCTCTGAGTTGTGATTGCAAAATCAAGATTAAATACTATACCATTGTTGCTAACAAATACTGGGAATGGTGTGGGACTAGATAGGACAAGTCTTGGTTACCAGTGCACTCGTATGTGGTCATGTGATAAGGACAAGTTGTTGATATAAGGTCTAAAAGGGGAAGTCTTAGTTTGTTGGTTTGTTTGTATGCATTCCCAAGTCAAAGAAGGATTATCCATTTAATTTGACTGAATGTTATTATTTAGCAATGGTCTACGATGATTAGTATTTGGTCTAGGATTAATGGAGATGGTATTAACGCTACCCCCTACAATATGACCTACAACCCTATTGTAGTCATGTGGAACTACATGGTAGGTTTGTTGGTTGTTACCATTTTGACTTTGGTTTTGTCCATTGTTCTGTCATTATGGGTTTTGTTGTTGATTTTTTTAATTCTGATGGTTTGGCCTTTGATTTTGATACTGTTGATTTTGTTGTTGCACTGATCATTGTTGTTGTTGTTGTTGATTATTTTGTTGCTACTAATTGTTATGTCAAGGAAAGGGGTTTTGATAAATTCTAAGAGTTTGATTAGAAGTGGAAGCACCATTATCCAATGTTATCTCCCCATTCTCCAACATATTCTTAATTAAATACTTGATTTGGACACATCTTTGTAGATTATGCCTGTTGACCCGACGATAGTCATATAATTCATTTTCACGGTACCAATCAAGATAAAAAATACCTTGTAGATAATGCTTTGGTATAGGCCAACTAATTAGATTAACAATAGCAAGCTTGTAAAATACAGACTCAATAGGTTCTCCTAGGTCACTAAAGACACGACGTACAAGCACGATTCTCCTAGGAGGAGTAGTTTGCAATGGTAAAGGTTATTGTATTTGTTGTGCAGGTCTTGGTTGTTGTGCTTGTAGCATTGGTTGGAGAGATTTCTGGGTAAGAGTAAGTTGAAAAGGTGGTGCAAATGACATTTGCACCATTTGAACATGATGAGATTTGGTTACTCCATTTCTCACAACATTCCTATTGCGATTGAATTGCTTTGATCTTTCTTGGTTATTGGTTTATGCCGATTGTGATGCTTGCGCTTGAATGGGATGTTGATGTTGGCCATTTCTCTGATTGGTACCTTGATTTTGATTAGTTAAATTAATCTTGATGACTCTTTTATTGATGAGTGCCCGTTCAATCAACAAACCTTTATCAATGATCTCTTTGCAAGTATGTGCACATTGTATTTCCAGAAGGTAAGCTATCTCATAATACAAATTTTTAGTAAACACAACAGCTAATTATTTATTTGATAAACTGTAGGTGAAATAGCTTGCAAGGCTCTCCATCATTGTAAATAACTTGTAAAACTCTCACCAACTTTTTGCTTTGGTTGCGTTAAGTCCACTAATGAAATCTCATGCTCGAGATTATAGCAAAAGTGCTACACAAACTTATCAAAAAGATCATCAAAATCTGTTATTGAATTTTTGAGAAACTTTAAAAACCACTCCAAGGCTTGTCTAGCCAAGCTCTTTAGAAACAATAACAAAAGGTATATGTCGTTATATACCACTGATTGACATGTGACAGAGAATAAGGTCAAATGAGCCTTAAGGTCACATTTCTCTTTGTATTTGTCAAACTTCAGTGGTTCGTATCTTGGAGGAAATGGTATCTGTAAATACTCTATACTGAATGGATAGGAACACACGACATCCAATTTAAACTTTTTAATTTGTTTACTAGCTTGAATGACAGCAATTGCATCCTTCATCTGTTGCAATTCTTGAGATAGAAAACTGGAAGGAACACTAGTTTGAGGAAGAATATTGGTTTGGGTAAATGGCTGAGAGGTCATAAGTGGGACACTTTTACCAGGGCATGATGGAGATACCTATTAGGGTATATTAGTTTGGTCGGAGAATAGACTAGAAATCTGCATGCGTAGATTAAGATGTACTTAAAATTGCATATTTGATTATGCAATATTCTAGTTTGGGTTGGTGATAAAGTTTGACTTGGAGGATTTTATGGTTGAAATGGAGGGATATAACTATATCATGCCTACTATGGTTGAAAAGGGACATTCTGTTGACTAATCAAACCTTGTTGTTGAGTGAGAACTTGTGGACCGAGACCCTATCTCTGAATTTATGCCACATTTTGAACCAACAGTTGTCTAGTAGGTACTTAAAAAATACATGAACCTCCTTGTTGCATGAATCCCTGTGGGGAAGTGAAAATAGATTATAGATTTGGCATCTATTATTGACCAATATTTACACGTTATTGACTAGTCATTACTTGGTTTTAGATTGGTATATTAGTCTGCAATTAAAGAGGTAAGTTTATCATTGTTTGTTGAGGTGGAATATTAGTTGCCCCTGATTGAGGTGGCAATATATTTGTCTTCTATTGCATTGATACACTAGATTGTGCTCGTTTTTGTGAAATACTACTCATTACTTGTTGAGGAGTAGGATTCATCACATTCTGTCATTGAGGTGTGACATTGGTCATTGTTTGATTACCTAATCCCATATGTTTTACACTTGAGGAAGCAGTCGATTGAAGTTGGGATGTAGAAACTCCTATTCCCTAGTATGATGATCCACTCATGGGATGAACTACAGGCACATGTTCTTGGCTAGTTGTTTGTGTGTTAGTACCACTTTGATAGGGATTGGATGTTGTTTGCATATTGCCCACTATGTTTGGCTCATTATTATGTGTAGAGGCCGAAGACACTTTTTCAATAGTAGGTATATGCATCAAGTTATCTATCGACGTGATTTATACAAATGGGTCAAAACTCAGATTCTCTTTTCCAATTAATTATATGAACACTCTTGTTGAAGGAACTAGGTCAATAAGAGGCTTATTCACCATGTTCATTTGATTGAAATTATGTGCTAGATTCAAGTAGGTTTGATATGATGTCTGCATTTGGTTAAAGTGATCTTCCATGATGTTTTTACCTCGATTAGATATATTAGGGTCTTGATACATTATTTGTACTAGAGCCATAGGATTGCTATAAGAAGCATGTTGATCATAAATGATATTGTGGGGCCACTCGTACTAGGCTTGGTAAATTTTCATGGGGGAACTTTACTAGAAACTTGGCCCCTACGTCTATGACTTTAGCCAAAATCTCATCTTTATTCTCTAACAAATGTCTCTCAAACAAAAATCATATGTGGAAGTCATATTAGTAGAATATGACTATTGAACAATTGGCTCATCCACTATGGGTATTGTAGCTAGGTATTATGCAGTTTGTTTTTGGTCTTATTCTGAATAAAGTGGTGTGTTAACCAAATAGTTAGCCAAGGGATCTTGGTTTTGTGTCTTTGATTCAGTATTATAAGAGGGATAAGAATCCATCTCATAAACAATATTATCTATATAGGGATCTTGCACCATTTCTTCCTATACAACTACATTACTAATCTCTAGATTGTACATGAGTCCACTACGAGTGTAGGAATACATGTTAGGATCCATAGTCAATGCTTTACGATAAAAGGTCAAAGAGTTTTTCAAACTCTAAAACGACAATGTCTAAAACAGATGATGTTCCAACTTGGTGTAGATTCGTCAAAAGGATCAAAAGGTTTATGCAAAGATTTGTGAGAAAACAAGCTAGCATGAAGTATTTAATATTTCATTGTTCATACAAAGATAAGAGAGTAATTAGATTGAAAATCAAAATGCCAAACTCTAAGGTTGAAGTGTTTCAAATCATTCTAATCTAGGAATTTAAAAGTTTCTAGGTCTTTTGGCCAAACACGACATCAAAATATAGGCTCAAATAAGACACGTGTTAGGACTTTTGGCCAAACAACGTCAAAAGCTAGACTTTGAATTTTTTTGAAAGTTTTAATCAAACATATTTGAAACACTTATAACAAACACTAAGCATTTGATTCTTGGTCATGAACTTGATCAAATAGGTATAAGGTATGAAACAAAAGGCACTTTAGAGATAGTTTATTTTCTCACAAAAATGGTATCAAACTTAGTTCTTTTAACAAATAAGCTAGATAAAAGTGAACGGTATAATTGTGCTTTAGACAAAGGATCACAAAAATACACTCAGATTGCTCTGAAAATATAAGAAATTTTTTGAATTCTATGCAAGAGGGTCTATGAAATAATATTTGAAATGTTTTGGATGGCGTAACGATGCTACACTACCCAAAAGGTGTGACAAAAAAGTCTATTTCAAAAACTCTCTAAGGCAAAGATAATTTCTCATAATTTTGACAACATGACACTACTTTTATTGACTCAAAAAGTTGTGGTGAATAGACTCAAAGTGCAAGTGTTTAGCACAAAATGGCTTAAGTCTATTAAGTGATAACAATGATTATGAGTCTTAAACGGCCTTCAACCCAAATTGAAAATTAGACCTAAGATCCCTCAAGTTTAGTGCAAATGGTGGACCCACTTAACACATCAACCCTATGAACTTATAAAGGTGCAGTTCCAAGTTTATATTTAAGTGAAGGACTTAAAACAACTTTGATAAAGGTCTAAACTCAATTGGACAACATAACTATGCCAAAGTAGAAGATATGACTACCAAACTTTTGATGAACTTTGAACAAGGCAAATTGATGTTTTCACGTGGGCAGCATTACACCTCTTTATTTAAAGGAAAATTAGGACTATGTGTTTTGGTTTGAATTATTTATTTACACCAAGTTTTGACTTCAAACAATACTTTATTCTAGGACAAAACTCAATTGATTAATCACTCTTAGACTCTAAACTGACAAGGTTGCTTGGTATTGTTGTAATCCATCTATATACATCATTTGAAAGGATTTTAAGTGTTTATCCAAAAGTAAATGTACATTATATAGTAGGGTTTTTACACCCCCTTCTCTCAAATGACAATACTACGACATGGACCTTGAGGTGCACCTTGCACCAATAATACTTTCACGACAAGTGGGGATTTGTCTAAGATCTAATAAGTTTTTGAACATTCTAGGGGAATCAATTGCACAATGATTTTCATGCCAAAAAATGCAAAAAAAAACATTATTTTTGGGTCTGTATCACTTGATTTATTGTAAAAAGGTTTAGTCCATTTTGCAACCACTACATCCTATTATTCGCTTAGTGTAGTGTGATCTCCAAAGTGCCACTACATCTCATATACAACTCCAATTAGGATCCAAATGAAGTCAATATTAGGAGGTGAAACCTCGAGTTAAAGCTTTCATAAAGAACTTGTGGGAGGTGATGAAGTCCCCCTCGCAAGCCAAGTTTGCATAAAAACAAAGAAAACATAAAAGTAGAAAGACTCTAGGGTCATTTTCAAGGTCACCTAAACTTTGACGAGTTTTTGGAGAGTGCTTTAGATGACTTTCTTTCTAAGCCTTGGACTAGGCTAAGTGCAATAGTTATGACGCTTTTGATTCCAAGGATTCCCTGAAGGAGATAAATGGAATAACATACACACAACATCCCTTTTTTTACCAATTAAAAATTTAATTTAAACAACTAAATGATTACAAAAAGCTTGAAAAGGTGAGTTCATTCTTAAGCCCAAATGGAAAATGAGGTGGTGTTCATTTGACCCCTTGGTTTTAGTTGCAAACTTTGAAAACATTCACCATAAACATCTAAATTTTTTATTAAACACCAAAATAAGGTTCCTAAATGATTTTTAAGCACGTAAAAGGTGATCTAAACATGTTTTTAGCAAATGTCAAGCTTGGTCCTATAACAAAAACATTAGCATGTCCTTTAGCCTTGAAGCTCTTTTAGGTTTGAAACAATGAACTTAAAAAAAAGAGCTCTCGGGTCTGTGTTTGAAGAAAAACATAGTGACCGATGTTGATTATATAACTAATGATGGTTATAATGGTTAATCAATGATGGTTATCTAACTGACATCGGTTATACCAATAGTGATCGATGATAGTTATCCAATTGATGTCAGTTTTACTAACTGATGTCGGTTATTGTGTAAACTCGTGACAAATAAAAATGATAAAACAAAGTTAGAAAATCAATTTGCAAGAGTTTTAATGATCTAAATAAAGATTTTAAAGCTACAAAATGATCTTCTTCATGTGTGAGATTCATTTGGTCCCACCGAGCATACCATTATGTGATATAGGAATTTGACTCAAAAGAAGATGGTTAGTATGGTGTTAGTTTCAAAATGGAAACAAAATGAAAGAAACACACTAACTAGCATAGCATCTCTAGGCCTAGACACTAGGTAGAGCTTAGTTAACAAACATGAATAAAACACATAACTAAAATGCAAAAGAAACCTTCTTTGACCTCCCTTGGATGCTCTAAAATGCTTGTTGTAGTGGCTTGCTCAGCTTGCACTCATGAAGTCCTTGGCAATGGAAGCTTGGCTACCTCCATCTCTCCTTGGCACCTTTGACTTGTGGTTTGGCTTGGCTTGAAATCAATTTAGCATGATAACACTAATTGCAATGGCTTCTTGAAAATATTTATGTATTATAACTTTGCATCAAAATAGCTTAGAAATGATGAAGTAAGACCTCATATTTATAGGATTTTGAGATTGATTAGAATCAACCTGAGTCGTCCATCTCAGGATTGAGATGTGTGGCTAAAGATTAATCCAATTTTTTAATTAAAGTTGATAAATAGGCTCATTAATATTTAGGATAGAGGAGCAATTAAGAGGCATGGAGGGCTGTGATGAGGCATGGAGCGCTTTGAATCCTGATATTTGTGAAATTTATGGCCTAGGGATGTCTTTCCAAAAAATGAGGTCACTTGATGATGCAGATATTTAATATTCATTTCTTAAACAAATTATTCAATAAGTTCCCATCAAATTCTTAATTAGGCTCTAACTTGGATTAAATATCTCTTAAGCATGTTTAAGCACTTTGTGCACAAATTATTCAAATTGATCAAAATGTCATGTTATTGGCCCAAAATTTGATTGGATTGAAATTGAAAGGCAATGTCATATGCATTGGATCCGTTATCTCATTTAGGATGTTATCAAAAACAAATAACAAAGGCATGTCTTGTGTAAGAGATTTGATAGAAAAGAGCAATCCAAAGTATCAAGGCACAAAATTGGCATTTTAACTCAAAATGCTCTGATCAAAGTTAGTTGGCCCATAAATTATATTCTCTCATTTAATGATATTTTAGCTAAAATCGGCACTTGAATATGTCAGTTGTACATTTTTTAATGTGCTTTAGTGTTTTTAGGTCAAATTATGCATTTTGGGTGGAAATTGGTCAAAACCCTGATTAGAGGTTATCAGTGGTCAAATTTAAGTGTCTACAAAATCTACAATCAATAAGCCCCTAAAAAAATATTTATTTCTAATTTTTAAATATCATCACCAATATGATGCCAAAGAAATAGCATACACAATTATCATTTGGGTAACATAAAAAATTATGAAATTATTTTTTATTCTTGATTATCATCACCAATGTGACACCAAAGAAAGAACATATACAATATACATAAGTACAAACAAAATACTGAAATGAAATATAATGTAATTACTAAAAACTTTGAAAATAGAATTGAAAACATTAGTAAATAAAAAATTGGTCTTTTATTTAACCTTTTTTGTTGATTATCTTTATCAAGCATTCTTTAAACAAATGATTATAATGTTTGTTTAGGCTTGGTACAAGACAATTTGAAATGGAGCAAATAAAAATCATAAAAATAACGTAAAAACTATTTTTCTATGATAAATTTGTATTTACACAAAAAGATAAAAAAGCGAAATTGTAATAACTCAAACACAAGATTAACAGAATATAGAAAACATAGAAAAATAAATTCACACTTACAAAACAATTTTGCTAGCTTGTATGGTGATTTCGCACTTACAAAAATGAATTCACTGGCTAAAATGATGAATTTGCAGCCTGTATAAATGATTTCACTATTAGAAAAGGTGATTTCAATTATAGAAAAGGTGATTTCGCTACATAGAAAGACAATTTTGCTGCTAAAAATAAAGCTTTCACAATTGGAAAATGATTTTGCCATTACAACTGCAAACACAAATAAAAAACACAAAGGGACAAATTCATAGTTATAGAATGATTTTGCCTCTCAAAATAATAGTTTCGCTAGTAAAAGTGATGATTTCACTGTTAGAAACATGTTTTCACTAAAAAGTATGTCAATTTCATTATTTTCTTGTAGTAGATAATTAAAAAAATTGAAAACACAGACATAAGCAAAAAATGAATAGAAAGTTAATGATGTAAATAAAATTAAGAAAAAGACCCTAAAAATGGGTCAAAACTATTTCGTTGTTACAAGTTACAATTTTGCTACTGATGTTTCCAAATTTACAGTTACATAGGGAGCGTACACAATCGAGTAAAAAATGTCCAATAATAACCTGTAGCTTATACGAACACTCACAAAGTCAAGATTAAACGTATACACAAATACAAATAATAAAAATCAAATTAAAATGCTTTCTAAATGCAAATATGATGAAAATAGGATAAAAAGATGAGAGAAAAGTCTCACTTGACATGCCAAAAATATATGAATTAAATCTAGAAATGCTAAGAAATTGACTAATTATGCAATCTTAATCTAAGTTAAATTCAACTTTAAGATAGAGTAACAAACAAAGAAAACAATAAACACAAACTTATTCCTCAAATATGCATGTTTTCTCCATTATGATGTAGATTTTATTTGCTTTTCAATAATGTGGTTGCTCACTCTAACAATGCAAAAGAGAACATGCAACATTTTGGTGCAAAAAAAGTTTTTGGATGCTTTGATTCACTTATGAATTGAATATAACTTCATTAGCATAAGTCAAGATGGATGTAAATGACGATTTTCAAACTTATTTATAACTTTTCGAAAGAAGATCCAAAAGTGGAGGATTATTTAGATTTATTAAACGATCCAAATAATCAAAAGTGGTTAATAAGTCCTCACCCATGAGGATGAAGACCATTTCAAATTCTTGACATAAGTATGGGATTGGTTCGCTGAGTCAATAGGAATGAGTCAAACTTCATGACAATTCAGGGGATGACTCAAAGGAGGTTGAAAAAGTTGTGGGTTTGGTTGGGATGAGTCAGCATGTGAGGAAGAATAAGGTGTAAAATGTTGGATGAGGTGTAAAATCTAAATTTTATTTTTAAATAAGGATTTAAAGTGTGCATAATTGATTAATTTGATTTATTCAATTGTTTGAATTTGGAGGGAGATGTAATGAATTATTTTAAGAATAATTATTAATAGGTTTTAGGTGTCTACAAGAACCTTTACCATTTGAATTTTCCGAAGGATGGGAAGTGGCAGAGTCTCATGAGGGGAGGATGAGGGTCTAGATATTATAAAAATTCACACCATCTCCCAAATAGAATCTTTGTTGACTAAAGCTAATTGTGGAAATTCAAACTATAAAGGATGAAGAACATAAGTGGAGAGAGTCCAATTCAATGTTGTGAAATTAATTGATAAGGGAACTCAATGGACGATATAGGATCTTCCTTCTCGTAGGGGAATAAGGGAAATAACTACATGGTGTTAAGAATTTAGGAAATGATGATGTATCTTTTTAATTTTTGGTGATTTTGCTAGAATAACGCCTTGGGGTTTTTAAATCTTTATACTTCTTTTGGATATTTGTGATTTTTAGTCTCTGTAGGCCCTTTGTTATTTGGAAGGATTTTTCATATCTATTTTTTATAATAAACATATGAGGGACCCTACAATCCTCAATTATGATCCAAACTATGGATATAGTTTACTAGACATATCGTCTAGTTCATTTTCACTATAAATAATTATGTGATTTAGTTATGTAAAACACTTTTCAAGTTTTATCATATAAAGTAAAAATTTTAGTTAAGTTTAATCAGAGAATCAATGTTGGGATGGTCCAGGCATTCGTGCATTGATGAAGTTAGTAACTTGCAACCTTTAAAACTAAGGGTTTTATGAGGGACGACAAAATGCGAGGCTCAATTTACACAATGTAAGTTTTTGGACTTTTTTGTTAATTTGATTATGTCTAAATGAGATATAATCTTTATATTATTTTATGTGCGAGATAATTACTATTATATTATGACTAAGACATTGGACTTTATGTATGCAATGATGCTATTTTACTTACATGAGTATTATCCAACAACTAGTTGTATATAATTTTAGTTGTTCATTGTGATGCTTATTGTAATATTTGTAAATGATATTTATGAATTATATAGCACCTCAGTCTTATACACTTGAAAAACTTAGATCTTGGTTGTTCTTCTCAATTCTGAATCTTTCATACTTTTAGAAGTCTCGCATCTACTCTATCTTGTACCTCTTGGTCTGACCAGTCTTATGTTGATGATCTAGACCTTTTATCTTGCTCAGAATGCTTAAAATATGAGTCTTATAATATGCCCCTACAATCTCTAAGAATGTACCTATTTTCTAACTATTAGGGTATAAGCACCAATCCCAGACCCTTGCATCGACACTAGTGTCCTACTTTGACGCAGGTGTCTAGTGCTCTAAAATCATCTAATTTATAAATAAAACATATCTTAATGGTCATCCTAAGTGTTTTAATATGAGGTATTTCTTGATATAAGTGGTATATATTCACAATCACTCATCATTCATTCCTCACCTAGCATTCACACCAAACAACATTCAAAGAGAATTTAATTGAGTAAAGCTTCCCTATTTATTCTTATTTCTATATCAATCATAGGGACTGCACATCTACATGTATGAAGTACTGAAGCAGCAATCCAAGAGCCTGATTTCACCAAATTACAAGTTAGGTCTTTTTTTACTTATTTTCCACATATTGCACTTTTGTGCACACATAAGCCAACACATTAAGGGAAAATGACATCAATCTGAGGCCTTCTTCAGAGTAGTGGCTATGTAAGCAGCACCTATTGATAGAGGGGTCTTTTGGGTTAGCTCAATACTGTGAGCCCACTAACCCATTTTCTTTAAGTCACTATGAAAATGAACAACTAAGGTTTTGTCATTGCATGAGGAGGGACAGTCCAAGACCTAGATTTTAATGCACTAGAGTGAAGATGAGGACAAACATAAAATCATCTAAGTGGTCACATCTTTTTTAAGTAGGCATTTTGTATATGACACCTACGTTCAGTTCTAGAAAATAGTGTCAATACTAACATCTAAGGTTGATGCTAGTGTCTATGGCTCCATAGACACTCAATCCAGAATTTGGTGACTATTCTAGAATCTCTTTGTAGTCTACTTCCTTCTTGTTCTAGATCCAGAACTATGTTAGCATCGAAACCAACTAAGTTCATTGTTTTTTTATCATTTTCATATCTAGCATAGTTGTACTTTCTATTTTTTAGTCTACCTCAGTTTAATAAATTCAGTATATATTGTATCTGAGTTTAGCATTTAATTGGCCTACTATAGATTTGATTATCACCCTTATGTATTGTCATTTTTGTATTATTAACCCTATCTACTCAAGTAGGATCCACATCCAATTAAGGTTAAACATTTGGTGAACCTAATTCATATAAATGCAAATATTTATGATTTATAGGGATTTCAACCAACTAAGATTTTAAATTGTTGTACTTTTTCATTTCCTATTTGTAATATTTTATATGCAACATAGGCATAGCCCTCTATTAGGAGGTGTGCTTATTAAACACATTGAGCTTCTCCTCCCACCATCCAAGATGTCTCAAACCAATGAGGGACCTAATCCTATAAATCATGATACCAATGTTAAGAATGAAAAACATACAGATGAGTTTATTATAGAAGAAGATTCTGAAAATGAAAACTATGAGTCTAATGAAACCAATGAACATGAGCAAACAGTTCATGAGAAAATGTAAGCAATTGCATTGTTTCGTGAATGTATTCATCAAAACCCTGAAGATATTGATGAAATCCTAAAAACCATATTGGAAACTAAAAAACAAAATACATAGATGACCAAGAAGGTCCATCTATTGATAATGCTATTAGAACCATGGGTCATCCCCATATACCAACAACCCTCCCCCTGAACACATTACAACCTAATAATTATAATGGGGGCATGAGATATGTATTTCAACCTTTGTTTTTTAAAAACTATTGCTACATCTACCATGGGGCTAATAAATGTTTCAACTCAAATACCGGTTTTAATGCCTATTACTACTCAAACCATGTTCACTTCTCCATTGGTGACTACTCAACTTGTTAATTTAAATCCCAATACATATATAGTTCAAACACTCCTTCAAGTTATAAAGACCTTGGAGGGCAAGGTTACAAACATTGAATAAAATGTTTTAAAGTCTTCTCATGTTATTGATTCCCAAGATGTGTTACAAAACCCTCTTGCAATAGAGATATCTTTGCATCCTTTGCCAACTGATTTTCGTGCACCTAAGTTTCTATTTTATGATGGCAAGGTGATCTAAAACAACATCTTTGATCTTTCTATGCGACACGCCTTGATTATGCCTCCAATGATAAAATTTTGACCAAATTAATCTTAAGAAGCCTCAAGGACTATGCTTTGAGATGGTTCTACAATTTACCTCTCCAATCTATGAAAGTATTCAAACCTCTTGAATATTATTTTTTGGCACACTTCTCTATTAACATTATTGAAAAGGTTTGTTATGCCCAAATTGCAAAAATCAAACAAAGAACCAATGAACCTATCAATGAATATGTCTTTAGGTACAAGACAATGTTGGCTAAAATGACCAATCATATGGTAGATAAAGAACTTCAAGATATATTCAAGCAAAGTTTGTTTGCTCCTTTACATGAGTCCATTTTTTTTTTTAAATTAAATATTTTGATAATTTATGCCATGTTGTTCGAGAACGTGAAATGAAACTTATATCATTGAATAAACTTAAATGTGTAGCAAACACACCGACTACATCTACATCAAATACCAAATTTATAATCAAACCAAGTTATAAGGTAAAACTTCATGAGCCTAAAAATGAAACGACCATGGTCAATGCAGTTTCATAACCTAAATCACTGAATAAACTTAAATATGTAGCAAACACACTGACTACATCTACATCAAATGTCAAATTTATAATCAAACCAAGTTATAAGGTAAAACCTCCTAAGCCTAAAAATGAAACAACAACCATGGTTAATGCAATTTCATAACAGCGTAATCAGATAATTGTTCACCTTGATATTCTTTTGCCTTAAGTAATACTCACATTTGGTTTTCATAGTTTTCAGATTTTTTTGTTTTTTGGTTTGAAGATAGAAAAAATGAAATTTAAAAAAACTTGCGCCAACATTTTTCTTCCTACCCACACAAAAACCACAATTAATATTTACAATACCACATATATATTATGTTTGAAGCAATAACTATACAACCACAATTACATGCCATTAGATATGCTGGAAATTAGTAGCATTGTATCACAGGGAAATAAGATCGACACTAAAGCGGCGCTGGAAACAACGAATTGGCTTTAAAATCTTATAAAGATCATAAGAATCAACATCAAAATCGCTTCATATTGAGGCGCATGCCTTGCAATTGTGAACCATGACTGGTAATCTATGTCAATTTTAAGGCGTTGGACATTGTTTACATCATTTGATGGTAAGAAGATGTTTACGTATTCATAAGCACCATTCGGTACTTTTTCTATGCTCTAACATTTAACCTTGCAAAGTAAGGCATTGTATCTTGCGAACTTTAAATACTTTATTAAAAAATGGCGGATGCAAGGAGTGTTGCAGTCATGACTATGACCAGGGAAATCAATGGATGTCAAATTTAAAGTGGATAATATCAACGTTGTTGCACCATAAAGATCATACTCTTTAGAACTCTTTAACAACAAAAACCTCCACATAAAAACAATTATGACAAAATCAAACCTTATTACATAATGTTTTTAATTTTTTAAAATCTAAATTCAATTAGTAAGACCGTGTATAGACTATTAAGTTAAAAATCTTTTACAATTTATCTAAATTCTTATATATCCAAAATCATTTTAAATACCTCTTTAATCAAAAAAACAAATCATTCTAAATATATTATATCATAAAAAGCTTTTTACACGATAAAATGGATGAGATCCAGATCGAATGACTTTAGCGAAATGGATACCCTTTAATCTTTAACTCTTAACTTCAGATAATCACTACGTAAAACAGTGATCAACCAAAAATTGTGACATCGCTGAAATTAATTGTGTTTGTTACTCAGTGTGATTGCTGTCCTATTTCATGGGATCGATAACAATTATGATTCAACATTTTAACGAGTTACTCGAAAACAAATGCAAGTCTATCAGGTTGCCTTCATTATGAATGTTACAGTAGGCGCCTGTATTCATATCCACGCGTGGAGCAAATTAAATGTGGTATTTTTGTCATTTCAGATACTCCTCTATTTTGCTTACAATGGACTCAATCTTAAATGCGAAGACACTTATGGAAGACTTGCGAATTGTAATCTGTGTTTAGTTTTCAGTAAGATGCAAAATGCCCATCAGAACGAGTATTGTAAATTTGACAGCCAATTGCTTACCCCATTCACGTCGTCCTTATTTATGGCCGGTTTGATTGCGTCGTTTTTATGCCTCGATCACTACTCAGATTTTTGGAGGAAAGCCATCTCTGTTGTTGAGAGGGGGCTTTTTTCTGACCAGAGATACCATTAATGGAGTTGCTTTATTCCAAGATAATGACTTCATGCCCGTTGCATGCACAAATAATGATGGATTTGGGTGCCATGGAGCAATCTTGTATTAATATATTAATGCAGTACATAATATAAATGCAGCCTAAATGAAATGCAAATGATATACAATGAAATGCGAGCCAAAAGTAATGAGAATGAAATTTAATTGAAATGAAGGTTTTTATTATTTTTCAGGTATACAACATCAAATTTGGCTTTCAAGAACGAGATTGGTACAGATAAGAAGTCGTATACGCAAGGTATTGCGTTGGCTAGCACAAAGAACCTGCACATAGCTCTTCCATGTCGTTAGCAGAAAATTAAGACAATTTAAAAAGAAAAATATAATAAAATTACACGATAGCTAGTAACTATATTTACTTTTTAAATGGAGTGACATCCGAGACACAAAGTTTGCTTATCATTTCACCAAGTGTACTTCATGTATGTCTTCTTTATGTTTAAGATCATTAAATCATTTTCACACGTATATTGCATCCCACATTTACCTTCAACAGATTCTTCCATTAACTCACATACTCCTCCATTGACTCCACCAAGTGTACTTTATGTATATCTTCTTTATGTTTAAGATCATTAAATCATTTTCACAGGTATATTGCATCCCACATTTACCCTCAACAGAGTCCTCCATTAACTCACAAACTCTTCCATTGACTCCATCAACTTAGTTATCAATTTAGTTATGCATTCGATCTTTAACCATATCAATTATCCCTCACTCAATAATTAATTTATACTATTCAAGCATCAAACAAATAAAATATACAATCAATAATTGTATATATCTACTTCTTAAACACGTTACGTCCAATTTCCGAGCTGCTAAATGACGTGTTCTCTTGAAGAACCCCCATGAAAAAAGTTCACTTCATTTTAATGTAAAAGCAAATCAAAAAATATAGTAACATTTACTCCAAACTTTATTTTATAAGTATGCACTTTTCAATCAGTGTGTAACTTTAATAGTGTTTCTCACTAATTGATTAATTTGGGCCCAAAATATGGAGAATGAAGTTTTGAAGTTAATTTACAAGATCTACCTGTATTTATTAATCCTTCAATCGTGACATTTTACAAAGCACACAATTTTTTACGTGGATTTAGAAATAATATATATCTAAATCTCATTATTAATATTTTTTTTCTATTTTCTATTTATTATTACATTGAGTTTACATTCTAAATTTACATACAAATTCAACTTTAAACAATTTACAATACAAAGCAGGACTAATCGCTCACAGTCTTTGTTATAAAGTGAATATTATAAATTAAATAGTTTTATATATTTATTTTTATTTGATCGTGGGTAAACATTTTCTAATCGGAGTTAAGAACTGGTATGAGGGTATAACTAGAGGTCTAATGCTCGAAATAAAAAGGAGCACAAAAGAAACAAAAATCTGAAAAAAAATCCAAACCTAATGAGACAACACCAATAAGGGAAAGACACCACTTCAAAG
Organism: Torreya grandis; assembly: GCA_037957365.1. Taxonomy (NCBI): domain Eukaryota; kingdom Viridiplantae; phylum Streptophyta; class Pinopsida; order Cupressales; family Taxaceae; genus Torreya; species Torreya grandis. The sequence continues at coordinate 2,428,854 of JARHVA010000819.1, read as the reverse complement.
GGAAAATAGGTAAAACAATAGTTCATCGAACTTCTGTAAAAAATACACAAAGCATTAGTAATCTGATAGCAATACAAGAGAAGAAACCAGATTAAAAGGGTTCGTCCAAAATTAACGTTGCCATTAGCCTTAGCTTAAAGCCAGTATTCCCTCATGCCTCGAGAGGTCTTTCATCATCCACTAGGAGTCGCTTCTCACCAATTCTTTTGCTTCTATTTTCAGTGTTTCTACCTCAAACCTGCGACCTTTCTTTTTAGTAAAAGTGCCAACAAGGGCTTTGTGTCTCTTAGTTGCAAACCTAGGAGGGGAGACAAATTTTTTAGCATGCAAGGGAGGAATAACAAAAGTCGTTGGAGCAAAGGCTTCCTTCAAGGGGGAGTCTTCCAAGAAGGGAAAGGGGTTCTTAAGCATGAAAGGTCGGGGGAGGAATCCATATGTTGGTAGATCTGCTGATTATGCCACTTGAAGTCCTAGCAAGAGGAACCCTCCTTCCTCCAAACTAGTTAAGAGGAATAGGAAGGGGAAGACCATACCACGGATGAACACATCAATGCCTTGTACCCCAAGAGGTTACACCAAAAATAATAGAATGGGAGCCCTTCGTAATTGAGAAACTGAGTCCATTATATCCAAGAAAAATAAGTATGATCTTATACTTAAAATATTTTATAATTTTTTGCAGTTTATAAATAAATCATTTCTTATTAAATCTATGATCTTATTAAAAAAAATTAGTGTTTTATAATGAAAATATTGAAAGTATTTATACGACTATCTAATTTAACTCCTATTAATATATACCATTGTTGGGTAGCTTATAATAACATAGCTTGCAACATAAAGGCTTCCTTATATATTATAGGGTAACTATACCATGAAGCCTCACCAAGGGTTGTTTTACTTACTTTCCCTTGTTGGTCTTGTCCTATTGGTAGCTTATAATAGCAATTTTTACACCAAAAGTGTTCAATAATAAAATGGTAACTCAAGCAATGTAATGATTTTTTATGTGATTAAATGAATTATAACATTTGTTTAATCAAAATCAATTTTGAATTTAATTTTAACAAGGGAAAGATGTGTATAGTAGAATTTACAAACAACTCAAATTATAAGATAAACCTAGGATAAGATAAAATATGAGGATTTGGAAAGACGAAATTTGATACAAGGACTAATATTACCTAATTTAAACTAAATTATCCATATATTACACAATACATTAATATTAATAAACTAGCATGTATATCTTAGATAAATACACGTAAAAGATATCAATAAATATCATACTCAAGATGCCTCTATTATATTAGATTTGTGATATAAGCATAATACACGCCTCCAAAATGATATTTCTCAACATCTTTTACATAAATTTATCTAAGATATGTATACTAGTAATTAAAATTTTCAAAATTTTAATGAATGTAGGATACTAATTGTACTAATTTTTTTTATTGATTGAGTGTATCATTAATAATCAGTGAAGGTACGAAATTCTCATATTTCATTTTAAGTTAAAATATTTTATTAACAAATTTAATTAGATATTATTTTTGTGGGATTTTTACTTGTGTAAGTTTCTAGTCATTATCCAAAAGACCTCCGTGAGCAATTACCTAGATGACATTTTTCACAAGGCAAGAGAACCCATTTTAACACATAACCACCAACAAATGTTTCAGGTGGCTAGATGCTAAAGTGGGTCCCCTTGCCTTGTGATTCTTATCCATGATACAAGAGGAAAAATATTATTTGGGCAATCACTGCTCATGGAGGTCATTTGGATAATGACTAAAAACATACAAGAATAAAAATCTCACAAAAATTAATATTTTATCTGTATTTCATCTTTTTCAAAATCAAAATTATTAAAATAGCATTAATATAAATTAATACATAATTTAAATTCAATTTTAACATAGTGAGTGAGGTGTCTTGATGCAGAGCTAAAACCAACCTCTACCTTATACATGAGAATATAAACCTAACTCTGATTACCTTATTCTTTACACTTAAATCCATCTTGTCTTGAAGTCAATTTGTGGACAACTTTGCTTTACCAACCTACAAATCCCTGCAATTTCTTTCTCAAAAGTCTTTATCTGACCCCCAAATTTTCATTAGAATGACTTCATACTTACATCTCTTCTTTACTTAGCATAATCATTATTTGTCTTCTTTAGACTATGAGTTTATTCAATTCCTCAAGGCTTCATAACACCAATTTTGCTTCAGAACTCTAGGAACATATCCATACACCAAATATGATCTCTCTTTATCATAAAATACTTATACCAACTCATATCAATGCTTTGCTCATTCACTAATTCCTGGAACACACTAATTGCTTATAACAAGAGTAGTCCTCGTAACCCTCCAAACATACAAACTTCGTAGTTTTAGACAATCCACTAAGTTGCATGATAATATAAACACCATTTTTAGGACCATTTATCCTCTTTTAGCTCCTCACAAAATTATTTGGTGCAACTCTCAGTATAGACCTCTAATCCTAATTGACTTCTTCTCAATTAGGTTTCTTCAATTAACCCTATTTCTATAAAAAGCTTGTTGGTTTGACCTAACCACAAAGCTTCCATACAAACTAATCCCATTTCCAGATACTCTTTATCTTTGGATAACTTGACAAGAAATTTCATGGCATCACTCTCAAGTTTGATCACTTAACTCTGCCAACCTTTTTACAAATTAGGTCTTTAGGCTTCCTAATGTCACACAGACAGAAATATCATACTATACGACATGGTACGGGTATAAAAACACTTGAATCTAATAAAGCACTATTGGGCCCTTAAAGTATGGATCTGCATCAACTCAAAAAATATCTCAACGTGAGGCAATCACTTGGCATGATTGTTATTTTGGTACCTTTTATGCTAGTTGGAGGAATCAACACACATCTTATGCTAGTTGGTGGACAGTTAACTAGCACCCAAGTTTCTAGGGCATCTTCAAGAGTAGCTACACGTGGTGACTATAGCACAAAGGATACAAGGTGGTGGAGTCGGTGGAATGATCAATAAAGGATCCAACTCAACAATTGATGTGCACTCTCCACCCTAGTAAGGAGATGCTCTTGTGTGCTATAAAACTAAGCTCGAACCAATGAGCAAGATGATATGATTTTGATGTAGCAAAGCTCTACAGAATTGGCTCTAGAGAAATGGAACTACACTATTAAGACGACCATTAGCATTAGAAAGAGCATGGATGCCATTAAGCCTCCAATTGTATTACCCAAGTTTGTTGTGAGCTATTAGGACATTAAGTCTTTTAAGTATATACTTTGTTTTACATGTTATGGACTATGCTATGTTTTTTAGCTTTGAGAAATGAAAAAGAATGGTTGTAATTAAACACTATATTTATGGTTTATACTTCCTTTGTGTTGAGATTTGAATGCGTAATGTTTATAAGGTTATAATTTACATACATAAATGTTATGTTGTTTGTAAGCTTTTGGTTTATGTCATTAATGGCTTCTCTATACTAAGTGATGACATCCGTATACTCTGTGAAATAGCCTAAGAGTGAAAAGGGTCATGTGCCAAGTGTTGATATCTTTGTTATGAGTGTTAGCCTAGGAATGAATGATTGAAATGAAGCAGCCTCTTGACCCTTTAAAAGTGTCCAAATGACGCTAAACTTAGTGAAATAAAGGCTTGCGACCATGAAACCATAGGACAACCTCAATATAGGTTTGTGTCCCTATGGCCAAAACTAGTCATCTAAGAAAAGGCTTGTATCAATGAACCTACTAAATCCCTTGTTGGAATGATCAAGTCCTAAAAGTAATGAGTTATGTCATGACACAACTAGCCCAACACGAGCCTCAATTCTTTCTCTGTTTTGCTTCAGGTGAGCGCATAAGGCTTGCACCTTATGTGAATTGATGCTAGTGCAATCGAGTGATAAATGTTGAGTGTTGCAGGAATATATTGAGTTTGTGTCTAGTTGTAATGAGTCAAGAACTAACTTGGACAACCAAATAAGTGCCTACTTCCATAATTGATGAATTGAAACCCCCAAATTTTCTACAAAATTTTGGTTTCATTATTGGGACCCATATTGAATTTTGTTATTACAATAGTGCAACAAAAAAATAGTCTGACTCTCCCTCGAGAACATTAAGTGTTGGCTACAATAGTTGGAAGATAGCTTTGCACTGATGTATCTAACCTATAGAAGATAAAAGCTGAGGAAGTAGGTCTAGAACAACCTGTATGATGCTCTATATGAGGTTTTAGTTTCTGAACTACCTAAGTATGTGTATCGATGGTTGGCTGCCTATGTGACCCACAAAAGATGAAGCTATGAACAATGCCTCGAGTGGACAAAAGAGAACTTAGAGAGACTTGAGACTCTAGATGCCACTTGGACTAGAGTAGTAGACAAATGGTGGCAAGGAGTGTTAAACAGTTATATGCTTGAGTTTGTTGTTTTTACATACTCTTGCCTTGAAGAAGTAGAGCATTCTATAGGTTAGATACATCAGTGCAAAGCTATCTTCCAACTATTGTAGCCAACACTTAATGTTCTAGAACAACCTGTATGATGCTCTATATGAGGTTTTAGTTTCTGAACTACCTAAGTATGTGTATCGATGGTTGGCTGCCTATGTGACCCACAAAAGATGAAGCTATGAACAATGCCTTGAGTGGACAAAAGAGAACTTAGAGAGACTTGAGACTCTAGATGCCACTTGGACTAGAGTAGTAGACAAATGGTGGCAAGGAGTGTTAAACAGTTATATGCTTGAGTTTGTTGTTTTTACATACTCTTGCCTTGAAGAAGTAGATTCTAACAGTTAAATGCTCTATATGAGGTTTTAGTTTCTGAACTACCTAAGTATGTGTATCGATGGTTGGCTGCCTATGTGACCCACAAAAGATGAAGCTATGAACAATGCCTTGAGTGGACAAAAGAGAACTTAGAGAGACTTGAGACTCTAGATGCCACTTGGACTAGAGTAGTAGACAAATGGTGGCAAGGAGTGTTAAACAGTTATATGCTTGAGTTTGTTGTTTTTTCATAAACCTAAAGGAACATTTGTGAAAGAGTTTGGTGCAGAACTCAATAAACTAATGGTGGATTATAGCTTTGAAATTGTGAGAATGGAAGGCTAAAGTCCTTTCACATATGAGCAATACAATGGGGAAGAAGGGGATGTGTAAGTAAAGTGCAATGGAAGGGGATGAGCAGATTGACACGTGACAGCTCAGGAGACACACTTATAACAATAGAAGGCACAAGTTGATAGAAGATCTAGAACTTAGAAGTACCGAGAGAACCCATAGTGAAAGGGCATAGGGAAGGATCTCCTAAATTTCAACAATGCCAGGAAGAGAGAAACAATGAAGCCATAGATCGAGCTCAATAGTTGATGGTTGTAGAATGTGTTGGGTTCTTATAGAATTTGATAATTAAAGATGCATTGGATGTGCCTACCCTCTTTGGACCTATAGCACAAGCTCATGTGTTGGATCCCCCATGAGAAGAAAGAAGAGTGATAACTGATCCTGTTGTCAACATTGACTTTGACCATTCTATAGACTTGGAGTATAGTTTTATAATATAGCAAGTTATTCCTTATGAGGAGTTGAGTGAGGATACCTCTAGACCAATGGGTGCTAGCTCGATAACACAAAATGTGAGTGTAAGCATTTTAGTTCAGTCAATGTCAGCTATATAGATTGGGAAACAACCCAAAAGAAGTGGCCCAATGCCACAAGTGAGTAGTATGGTGCCTTTGACATCAGCGGTGCCTGTAGTAACAATGGGGCCAATGCCTAACCCAATGGCAGCATTGGAAGACCACCACCTAGATAGATGTAAGGAGGATAAGTGCCTCAGATGCTAGTTGTGCCCCCATAACAAATTTACTATGAGATGGCCATGCACTTGTCAGAGTATTATGGCATGGAGAATGCAAAAGAGTATATGCTAAAGTGTGAAGTACAATGGAACGTTTGGGGCATAACCCAGTTAGAATGCAAGGCAACCTAGTTCGTGATAACTCTAATTGATCGTGTCTATACCTAGTATAGTAAAATTGACCCTAATCAGGCTATGGTTGACTACGACACCTTAAAGGAAGCATTCTTGAAGGAATTTGACATACCAGAGTTTGAATAATAAAGCATCATCATGTTCAAAGAGATTAACCAAGGACTTTCAGAGAGTGTGCACTTATATGATGAAAGGTTTAAGACTCTCCTTTCCAAGCTTCATTATGACATTCACCCCTCTCAACATGTGCAATGGTTCGTTGGAGGATTGCTAGTATCATTCAGAAGAGCACTTTTCATGAAGACATTCATAGACCCTCACAAAGTGCTTGAAGTCATGCTCAGAGTTGAGGAAGTTAGGAGCACCAACACTAGGATCAACCCATTCATGGATGTGCAAAGTACATCCATGGCCAACCAACTCCCAAATATTACCGCTAGTTCATCGCAAGACATTTGAAGTGGGTTATGGTGCACTGATTGCAAAATAGAAGGCCATAAGAGGAATAATTACCCTCAAATGAATGTGTGCACATTGCTTCTAAGTTGTGAGGTTTATCGCAAGGTGCATGATGTTCACAACTACCCTTTATTGCAATATGCTAATCAGGTTAACACAACCATCTATTGTTAGTTATGTGATGCTTACACTCATACCAAAGCTGATTACCAAGTGATTGATGAGATGTACAAGAACATGAAAAGAGGTGCATGACAAGCCACTACAACATCCAAAGGGCTAGTTAATCAAGGCAATGAAGGTTATGACTAGCAAAATATAGGCTATGGAATACAATGAGGCACCTGAGGGCGAGGTGGAGGATGGGGTGGAGAAAGATTCCCATCACACTCATGTTATAAGTGCATCTCAATAAAGCATTATCAACATAACTACCCTACACATCAAATGTGTGGTTATTATCGAGGAACACATAAGGTCGAGGAATGCCCCAACTTGTACAAAAAATTGATCTGAGGCAAGCCTGACATAGATAAGGGTGCATGAATGATCAAGCATGATCCAAAAATAGAGAAGTGGACTACTAATGTGCAACTGACCTGCATAGAGCTAATCAAAGTGTAGGCAACTACTTGTAGTGAATTTGCCACTCAGCTGCCAGTTTCACTAGTACTATAGTTATGTTTGGAATATGGGGAATAAAGTTGCACTGAGTGAATAAAGTGACCTGAACCCAAAGTTGTGCCTTACCTCAACCCCATATGCTAGAAGGATGTTTTAAAATAGGCCATGAGCATCATTCAAACCCTGCAAGGAGAGCTCCAACTAGCTTGAGACCTAGAAGCACAAGTTGCAGCCTCTCACAAGAAGTAATATAGCTAGGAGGTGTAGATATAAGAGTTAATGGAGATCTTGCGCCTCTTACAAATAGAAAGAATGTTACCCTTGTTGAAAAACTTGCTCTTAGAGCATGCAGGTTAAAAGCCAGTTGAAGTTACTGCGCCACACATAGAGAGGGTGTAAGAAGTCAGACATACACAAAATGCAGAGTATGATCAAGAACTCCTTGTGAATGCCACCATTGATGGATGGTCTGTATGTGAGGTCCTTATGGACACATGCACTGAGGTCAATATTTTGACCAAAAATACATGGGAGAAGATGGGTAGGCTAGTCTTGAGGCCTTCCCCTCATGTACTTTTCATGGCCAACAAGACCTAAGTGCAACCAATCAAAATTTTGAAGAGCATCATTGTAGATATCACGGGTGCCTAGTTTCACATTGACTTCAAGGTGATCGAGTTGGCAGAATAAGATAATTATCCAACATTCTTGGGAAAGCCATGGTGCTATGCAAATAATGCAAATATGAGTTTCAAGAGGCATTATATGACCTTTGAAAATGGTAAAGAGAGGCTATTGATCCCCCTCTCAAGCGACCAAGGCCCCCCTATGTAGAAAGTGTGAATCTTGAGGATGAGATTAACCATATATATAACATCATGACACAAGGTGATGAGACTCTCAACCCCAATGATTAAGGAGTGATTTCTTGGGAAGATGGACAATTAATATCGGACATCATCGATGTTACTTGCAACCGATGGGTCAAATAAGCTTATGAAATAACTAGTTGGAGGTGTCACTTAGTGCATGTGAAGGCACCAAAACCTATAAGGACTGGTTGGGTCCAAATTGATCACACTCCTAAGAGATGGGTCATTTGCACCAAGATAAAGGGGAAGAGAGTGTTTCACTTAAATAAAGGCAAACTTGTGATGCTCCCATTATATGGGGAAAGTAATCCTACGGAAGAATATGCCCATGATGTCAAATCATGCATCCTAAAGGAGATAGATATAATGGGTGCACTAATGTATACTTTGAGGAGCATTGTCGCTTATTGGTGGGCAGCGCAAAAGCCTAGCTTGCCAACTTGGCAAGATGTGAAATCAACCATATGCACTAGATTCTAGAAAATCAACGAGGACCTGGACTTTTCTACCTACTCTGAAAAGTCAGACCCTATAGCACATTTGTACTTATGTGAAGAAACATGGACTGGGTACGGTGAAAACACCCCAAGAAACTTGTGGCTACACACCTTCTATAGAACCTTGAATATGTGGGCACAAACATGGTATGTTGTTAACAAGACGTATCATGAGACAATGAATTAGGATGTACTTAAGGAGTAATTCGTGCACACCTTCTCCTTTTCTTCACAAAACTTATAATTGATTGAGCCACTACAAATAGTTTGCAGGGCAGTGTTTGAGGACACTGTAATCCTAGAAGAGCACCTCAAAGACATGTTCAAGGAAAAGGGGTTGACACTCTTGACTTTATTTGAAAAACAAGCATTCAATAAAGACTTGAGTGATGAAGATAATGATATCTGGAATATGCACAACTAGACAACCTTGATAGGCAAGAAGAAACTAGTGTGCCAAGTCGATGATAGTGCCCCTAATGAAGAAGACCCTACTCATCTTCACACAAAAACAACTGAGGGAACTAGGCAAGTTGAGGACTCGCATCAAGTGAGGAATGAGCCCTACCATGCACCACTCAAAACTACTATGGTAGACATCAGCTCAGAAGGGGAGCTAAAGATGGCTACTCTTGGTGTATATTGGTCTGATGTAGAGCTGGCACGAATTATGGATCCCCTGAAAGAGTTCCAAGACTTGTTCCCTTAAAATTATCGAGACATGAAGGGCACCCACCCATCCCTTGGGTAAATTAGTATAAAGTTAGTGGATGACATAAGACCTATCAAAAAGCACCTTTACAAAATGAACCCCAATTTATGCACCAAGGTCAAAACAGAGATTGATGGTATGTGAGCCATAGGTGTCACCTACCCTATGTAAGAATCCAAATGGGTGAGCCCCATGGTTATTAGCATTAAGAAGGATGGGCATATTCATATTTTTGTTTATTATAGATTGTTGAATGTTACTTACATCACTGACCCATTCCTGACTTTATTCACTAATGAAGTCTTGGATGGCATCGCAAGCTGTGATATTTACACTTTCACTAATGGGTTCTCAAGATACCATCAAGTCTAAATTGAAGAGGAGGACGAGCCCAAAACAACCTTTACAACTAAATGGGGTTGTTTTGCATACAACATGATGCCCTTTAGACTCAATAATGTGCCATCTGTGTTATCCATAGTGGTGATCACTGCATTTAAGGGCTTCATTCACAAGTTCCTCCAAGTATACCTAGATGATTAGACTATGTATGGGCTAGTGAAAGACCATTATGATAACCTGCACATAATTTTTGAAAGGTGTAGACAATTGCAAATATCCTTAAACCTCAATAAGTGTGTCTTCACAACATCTTTTGGTACCTTGCTTGAGAACATCATCTGTAAATATGGTCTTTTCATCCATCCTACAAAGATTACAATTATTCTACATCTCTAGACCCCTTCCATGCAGAAAGACATTCGCACCTTTCTTGGCCATTATGGCTACTATAAAAAATTCATAAGGAGATATGCAAAGATTGCATTTATGCTAAAGGAACTCTTGCATAAGGATGGCCCATTCTATTGGGGCAAAATGCAAGAGGATGCCTTTGAAACTCTGAAGCTCAAATTGGCTAGCAAGCCTATTTTATAATTTCCCAGCTAGATGAATCCATTCCACATCCATGTTGATGTATCTAGATCTACAATTGAAACCATTCTAGTGAAACCCAATGAAGGCAAAATGGATCATCCTATCTCCTTCACAAGCAAGAAATTGACCCAAGCAAGCAGAACTATACAACAACTGAACGTGAGGCACTGGCTATAGTCTTCACCCTGTAAAAATTTAGGAAATAATTATTGGCGACCCCATTCATCTTCTTCACTAACCATGAATCACTTAAGTACCTCGTGAACAAGCCCATTCACCTTGGGCACATTTGTAGATGGATAGTTCTATTTCAAGAGTTCTAGGTTTTATTTATCGTGAAGCTTGAGAAACAAAACTCTGACCCAAACCATTTATCCCACATCAACTCTGGTGATATAATATTTCTTATTGAGGATGACATGTCGAACATGCAACTCTATAGAGTCTATCACATCCCTAAGGACTTGGTGGAGATAGTCACTTTTCTAACATATAGATTTATGACCCAAACTATGACAACCAAATAGAAGAAATAGTTCGTAGTTCACGTTACCCCTTTTCAGCTCATTAGTGGGGAACTATACAAACTAAGCTATGATGAAGTCCTATGTTGATGTGTTTTAGAACATGAAAGGGACTCTGTCCTACAAGAAGTGCATAAGGGGATAGCAGGGGGCCATTGTGCTGGAAACACTACGGTGTGCAAAGTACTGTGGTGGCCAAGTCTGTTTGAAGATGTAAAAGATTGCACAAAGGCTTATGACATCAGCCAGTACATAGGGAAGCCCAACTACTGGGATGAGATTCCTCTCAATCCCATGCTTGCCAAGGCACCATTTGAAAAATGGGCCATTGATTTTATTGGGTCGATCACTCTCCCAGCAAGGTACACAGGTGCAAGATACATTTTAGTTACCACTGATAATTTTACCAAGTGGGCTAAGGCAACACCAACAAAAGACTGCACAACCACCATAGCTACAAGGTTCATATGGGAGAACATCATAAGTCACTATGGGTGCCCACTCAATTTGACTAGTAATAAGGGCAAACACTTCATTAATGAACTTGTGCAGACCCAACTGACCGAATATATGGTAGCACCATAAGGTAATGCCTTATCATCCACAAGTGAATGCCACAACTGAGATGTTCAATAAGATACTAGGGATGTGCCTCATAAATATATTCAATGTTGATCACAAAGATTGGGATGATCGAGTGTCGGTAGTACTATGGGCATATTACATAACCTATAAGTGCCTAAACAAGGCTATACCATTTCAAATGGTGTTTGGTGTTGAGGTAGTTCTATCGATGGATTTCATGGTGCCCTCTTTGCGTATTATGTGTATTGGCCATCTAGATGACCAAGAATCCTTGAGCACAAGACTAAAAGACTTGGAGTGCTTAGATGAGATGCGCACCCAAGCAAGATGGAACCAACAAATAGAGATGACCTGCCAGAAGCTGTGGCATGATACACATATAAAATGCAAGGTACTTGTTGAAGGAGCATTGGTCCTACTTACAACTTCAAGTACCTCAAACACCTAAGCAAGCTAAAAATTAGGTGGATGGGTCCATATGCCATCCATAACATATTGGAGATAGGTGCATGCAAGTTGTGCATGTTATCGATTGAAATGCTTCCAGGGCATTTCAACAGTAATCAATTGATTCCTTATAGGCAATAAGATGGTGCTTGTACCATTAGACACCAACTTCCCACTCACAAGTCAATTATATTATGTTGAATAGAATAAAGTTTGGTGCAAGCCAAATGTTTCCTTATGATTTGTGTTTTTTTTTGTTCTTGTTCATGTTAGGTGAATAAGTGGCACTTTAAAGCCCACCGATTAAAAATTCAAACACTTTCATGCATAAATCCAGTCAGGTGAGTTGATCATGGACATTTTCTAAGTGCTTGAGACCAGACACCCAAATTATGGGCATGTAAAGTTTGCCAAATTTAGAAAATAGGCACCTAAGATATTCGTGCACAAGATTAAAGAAGTGAGGTGATTTAAAACCCACAGGGGAACTATTATAGCACTTCCACGCATAATACCATTTGGGTGAGTCAAGTATGGTTGCTTGTTAAGAATTGAAGGTTAGACACCTAAGTTTTTGGGCATGAGGTCACTAGGCTTAAAGAAAATGAGTACCAAGTAATAAAGAGAGATGCATAGGTTGTTAAGTGCGCAAGAGATAGAAAGAAGGTACACCAAATGATCGTGCACAAGAGATCAATAAAAGAGAGTGAAGCACTAGAAGACTAGTGTAGGAATTTATATGGGGTAGGATAGGCCAAGGTAAGAGACAAAAGCACAAGAAATCGACTAGTGAAAGAGAAGCGCGCTTGGTAGAAAGTGTAGCATTGAAAAAATAGAACTGAGGCTGAATCATGTGCATGTGAAGCATTGCACCCAGGTTATCATATGGAGGGCGAAGGTCGCACCAAGGTGAATGAAGTGCAAGAGGAAGATCATCTAGACAAGTTGGCATCCACCCAATGATAGGTGAGAAGTGACTGTTTGAAAACCCCTGTCACTTCACCAAAAATACCATTTAGAGAAGTTAATGTGGTGACGATGGAGGCATAAAGATCTACATTAAATGCAAATATGATGGTAAATTTTCACATATTTCATGGGTTTTAGTAAAGTTTGAGAAATCCAGGTGTCGTTATGCCATTACTCACCTTCAATTAAGATGGTAGCTAAAAATAAGGCATAAAGGAGCGAAAGGCCGACTAGAATAGGTTACAAACCATAAGCAAAATTGAGCATAGAACCAGAGCCAAACTAGAGCCAAAAGTGATAAAAAGCTACCACAGAGAGACCTAAGCACCCAAAAATGCAAAAAGAGAATGATTAACTAGGGAGAGAAATTGCATTCCTATTAAGATTGGAATAGAAGAGTGTGGGAAAAGAATTATGAGAAAATAGGACACAAAAAATCTTGAGTGATGTTGAGGCTGCCATTAATGGTGGATGAAGCTCGAGAGACGAAGTCATAGTCACAAACCCCATGACTGTGAGGAAGTGCCAAGAAACATTAGAGGCTTTGGTAAAACCAATAGACTGTACTTCAACACTAGCTAGTTTAGAATGGGAAAGAAATGGATGAGTTTTGGTCCGTTGTAGGTGTAGAAGGATGATAAATGAGCATGGATGATAGAGGAGATAGCCACTGCAAGTAAGAAGGTGAAACTAGTTGAGGGAGTGAGTGTTGTTAAGGTTGACCTTGATGCGCTCGACAAAATGTCATATAGGGAAATGTAGTTTCCCCCGAAGGTCTTGATAGGGTAAACTTGGGTGTCTTTTGCTCACACTTGTAGGTTGAAAGAATACAACCACTACACACTGAGAAATGCATAGGAGCTCAACCAAGACTAGATGGTTGACATGGGAACCAAGATAGAAGCAGGCACAACGTTAATCAATATCTCCATTCGAGATAGGCTTGTGACCATCGATGCAACCCAGCTTTATGAGTTGTCATGTTTTGGTAAGCCAGAGGAACTCATGCAGTTTCTCCTCTTGCACGTCCATGGAGACCACTTCTACTTCACAAGGAGGCCCATACAGATATCAACATGCCTAATCAGTAAAATCATTGGGCTCCCAAATGCAAGTGCATACATCCACTACATGATGATAGATGACATGGAGGTGGAGAGGGTTGTAAAACTCCTTGGTTACTATAAGGGAGGTTTTGCATTCCTAATAAAGGACCCTAGTACAAGGGTTGCATTGTGCTTAGTGAGCTCCAAGCTTTGCCTTGGTAGGAGATGGGTGGACATCAACAAGGCCTACTTGTGCATTGCCCATCACTTAGTACAAGGGGTCAAATTTATCATAATAAAATCCTTTGCTGAAGAGATGGTAAAGAATGTGCTTAAGTGTCACAAGGCATGAGAAACCTTCAAGTGGGGGTCAATATTGATACTAATAGTCATGGAGGAGATCGGTGTGCCCAATGGCACGAAGATAATCTCTGGGTCTTCCTAGTGCATAAAGACTCCCTGATGCTGAAGTATTAGGACTTCACCTTCCCACCTTCCTTCTCCCAAAAATATAAGACACGAGTAATGGGGTGGTACACCCAATACATTGAGGCATTTAGGATAGAATGACACATCCCACAAGAGTTCCCCTAGCACATGTTTGGGATGGTTACCTTCATCGTTATGTAAAAATTTTATATAGTGCACATGGTGCTCACAAACGGTAACCTATTCAACTAGCTTAAAATCCCTTACGTATTTTTTTAAAATACTTTAAGAAGGTGCTAAGGAGGACCCCCAATGCATAATAGTTGGACATGTTGGTGAAGGTCATGGATATGGAAAGGAGTAGATTGAGGCGCTAATATGTGTACCCAAGAGGCAAAGCCATAAAAGATGAGGAGGATGCCTCTGATAGAACAGACCTCCATCCCCTCTAAAGAGAAATCATCATAGGGGTGCATCTTTAATCTATATTACGAGATGAAGTTGTAGAAGAAGGGTGCCGACCTTGAGAAGGATGATGATCGCCCCTCTAGATCGATGATGATGGGATACCAACACCAACAACGTAAAAGAAGTCTCCTCAGAAAAAGTGGTGAGAGACACTTGAATAAATTCAAGAGTGCATCAAGCTAAGGGTCACCTCTGGTAAAGAAGCAACCCCCTCAGCTCCAAAAAATAATAACGCGACCTTCACGCTATAAATTGCTTCAATTAGTAAGAATTTAAAAAAAAATCCAAAGGGCTCGTTGCGATGTCGATAATAACCCTGGTAGAGATGGAGGCGGAAGAGGCCCACACACAAGGAAGGAAGAGACAGAGGAAGAGGTAGAAGAAGGGATAAAAGTCTACATTATCTAGGAAGAAGAAGTGGGAGAAGAGCCCATCATAGAGGAAGTTCAAAAGGCCCTCCAAGGTAGTACTACCAACATACTTGGAGAAGCAAAGAAACTAACGAGTGTCTCATTCGAATAACCCTCCACATAGCTTCCACAAATTGAGGATAAAAAGAGAAAGGTGTGGAGGAAACTAGGAATGAGTGAGGTATAATTTATGTAAGCATTTGATCTAGGCAGCAATTCAGGCGATAATTTAGGTGACAGTTTCACCCCAATTGATGATGAAACTTCTGGGAGCCATAACTTTTGCACCATAGCTCCAATTGACTCACCGTTGGAAAGCTAAGAATGAGGAGAATGTTGTGATATGGCATGATATTTTCTTGATGAATTTTGACCCTTGAAAACCCAACAGAAGTGCCCTAAATTTCAATTTTAATAGTGTAGTCTAAAAATAGTAAGTTTCTAAAAATAGTAATTCCTCTAATTCTATATTATTTTAAAGCATGGAATTCAAACCAATTAATCTCCCTAGAGATTGGTGACATTCCACATACTCCCCCTGATTTCAAAATGGGTATAAATAAAGATGTAACCTAAAATGGAAAATTAGACATCTCTTCCCAGAGATAAGCATATAGTTGTATTGCAATCTTGAGTAATAATACATCTCTTTTCAGAGAATTCATTATTGTTGTGTAATTTCTATGTTCTTGAAATATTTATCAACTAGAATTTCTAAGTTTTGGATCAGTGTTGATCAGACATCTCTTCCCAGAGATAAGCGTATAGTTGTATTATTACTCAAGATCGCAATACAACTATATGCTTATCTCTAAGAAGAGATGTCTGATTTTTTATTTTAAGTTACATCTTCATTTATACCTATTTTGAAAGTAGGGGGAGGATGTGGAAGGTCACCAATATCGAGGGAGACTAAGTGTTTCAACTTCCACACTTTAAAACAATACAGAATTCGAGGAATTACTATTTTTATAAACTTACTATTTTCAAACTGCACTACTAAAATTGAAATTTGGGGCACTTCCATTGGGTTTTTGGGGGTAAAAATTCATTGAGTGGATCTTTATTCCATATCACAATGTTCTCCTCATTCTTATCTTTCCAACGGTTCAAACGGCGAGTCAATTGGAGCTATGGTGCAAAAGTTATGGCTCCCAGAAGTTCTGTCATCAATTGGGGTGGAACTGTCACCTGAATTGTTGCCCGGATCATTGAGCCATAAATTTTGCACTGTAGATCCAATTGACTCACCATTTTAACCATTGGAAAGCTAAGAACGAGGAGAACATCATGAGATGGCATTGAGCTCTGCTTAATAAAGTTTGACCCCCAAAAGTTCTATCATCAATTAGGGTGGAACTGTCACCTGAATTATCGCCTGAACTGCCCAGATCAACATTGGTGTTGGAGAAGAAAAGGTAGTCCATAAATGAATCTGACATGACTCAAGAAGATATTGAGAGATTCGAGGTTGAAGAAAACATGGCCAAGGAAAAGAAGGCCATGGTAGAGAAGGCCAAAAAAGAGAATAAAAAGGAGGTTCCCACAAGTGCAAAACCAACTAAGAAAGCAACAGAGAAGGTGCCTAGTGCCCACACCAGTGCAACAAATCAAGATACACAATAGGTGCACCCAAGTAGTGAATGGGTACCTAAAGAAAAGTGATGTGATACTGGTGTCTTAGAAAAATAACAAACATAGAGCACCGAGGAACCCTAGCAAAAATAGGAGGAAGGTGAAGTTGGCACTAAGGGGACACACCTAGAGGTAAGCACTCACAAACCCTGAGAATAAAAAGTAGACAAAGGGGATAAGTCTGAAGAAGAATCCCTACAGGAACATGAAGAAGACACCTTTGAGGAAAGTGCCAAAGAAATAAATAACGTCGATGAAGAGAAAGGATAACAAATAGAGCTGGCTATCATAGAAGCCAAAGGCATGGAGTTGAGCCTCATAAATAAGGTGCATAAAGGATGGATATATTAAGATTTTTATATGTTTGAATACATGTCCCCTGACTCCACCACAAATAGGATGCATAAACAACTCTTGTTTACATTCGATAACTACATAGATGAGCTTTACTTTGAGGCATCATAAAAGGCCATATTGGGCATGAATAAACCTAAAAAATGGCATGACTCCCTTATAATAAATCCCCACATGATCTAGGCAACAATTTAGGCGACAATTCGGGTGACAGTTCCACCCTAATTGATGATGAAACTTCTGGGAGCCATAGCTTTTGCACCGTAGCTCCAATTGACTCGCCGTTTGAACTGTTGGAAAGATAAGAATGAGGAAAATGTCGTGAAATGGAATTGAGCTCCACTTGATGAAGTTTGACCCCTAGAAACCCAATGGAAGTGCCCCAAATTTCAATTTTTGTAGTGCAGTTTAAAAATAGTAAGTTTCTAAAAATAGTAATTCCTCAAATTCTGTATTGTTTTAAATCTTAGAAGTCAAACCACTTAATCTCCCTTGAGATTGGTGACCTTCCACATCCTCCCCATGCTTTTAGAATGTGTATAAATGAAGAGGTAACCTGAAATGTGAGGATAAACATCTCTTCCCAGAGATAAGCATATATTCGTATTGCGATCTTGAGTAATACTACATCTCTTCTCGAAGAATTCATTGTTACTATGTTATTTCTATGCTATTGATATATTTATCAACTAGAACTTATGAGTTTTGGATCACCACACCATGAACCTAGTTAGGTCGGTGAATGCACTCATCTAGATGCCCACTGAACTCACATGAAAGAACATCATCAATGATGTTAGGGTGAATAAATGGAAGAAAATCACTAAGGAGGTTGAAGAAGGTGTGTAAGCCATGAAGTTCAAGTTGAAGTAATTATGTGAGTGCATGGAGATAGCCAAACCATCCCTTTTGGTCAGTGTTGATACATCAAACCTATTGGAGGTTGACAAAGTATGCGTGCTAGTGGATCAAATGCTCCCGAGGTTGAAAGCAGAGCTGGAGTAGTAAGAAGAAGAAGATCTATGTACCATGTTGCAAGAAGAGATAGCTTCCAAGCTCGAATAGGTAGACGACCTCTTCATAAAGCTACAAGAAGACACATATTTAACTGATGTCATCTTCATGAATTTTTCCAACCAAGTGTTAGTCATAGATGTGTGCCTTAAGTAGGCAAAGGGGGATAAGGAAGAGTTAATGACACAGGTTTACTCTACGAGCAAGGTAAAACACACACAAATAATGGGCAAGGTCAATGTGTTGAGCACATAATTAAAGGACCAGGAGTAGAACATGGAAGCAATCTTCTAGGCCTGTGAACAGGGAGCAATCCTTGATGGAGGAGTGATGAAGGATAATGAAAATCTTACGGTCTTTAGAAAAGAGCTAGATAAAATAGATGTGTTCACATTTAGCACTGCCTCCATGAAGATATATAACATCGCTAAGAAAATCAAGCTCACTATCAAGGGCTTTGAGGACTTTAGCACCAAACTTAAGAAGAGCACGCCTGAGTTCTACGTACTAAAGGCTTTGGCAACCTAGTCTTAGGGTGGACTAGCAATTTTGTATGGGGTAATGTTGGGCCCCTAATTTGACTAAGTATGGATCCACGCTAACTTGACAAACATCTTGGCGTAAGGCAGTCACTTGGCATGATTGTTATTTTGGTATCTTTTATATCAACTTGAGGAATCAATGCATATATTACACAAGCTGACGGGTGATTAACTAGCACCTAGGTTTTTAGGGCATCTTCAAGAGTGGCTACACATGGCAACCATAGTGTAAATGATGCAAGGTGATGGAATCGACAGAATGATCAACAAAGGCTCCAGCTCAGCAATCGACGTGTGCTCTCCAACCTGGCAAGGAGATGCTCGTGTGTGCTATAAAGAGCTCGAGCTAGTGAGAAAGATGACATGATTTTAATGTAGTGAAGCTCTATAGAATTGGCTCTGGAGAAATGGAATTGCATTATTAAGACTACCATTAACATTAGATAGATCATGGATGCTATTAAGGCTCCAATTGTATTGCCCAAGCTCACTTGTGAGCCGCTGGGCTGTTAGGTCTTTTAAGCATATACTCTGTTTTACGTGTTATAGACTATGCTTTGTATTTGAGAGTAGAAATGAAAAATAATGGTTGCAATTAAACACTATATTTTTGGTTTATACTTCCTTTGTGTTGAGATTTAAATGTGCAATGTTTATAAGGTCATAATTTACATACATAAATGTTATGTTGTTTGTAAACTTCTAGTTTATGTCGTTAATGGCTTTTCTCTACCAAGTGATGATGTCAGCATACTCTGTGAAATAGCCTAAGGGTGAAAAGGGTCATGCACCAAGTGTTGATATCCTTGTTATGAGCACTAGCCTAAGAATGAATGATTGAAATGAAGCAGTTCCTTGACCCTTTAAAAGTGCCTAAATGATGCTAAGCTTAGTGAAACAAAGGCTTGCGCCCATGAGACCATAGGACCACCTATATACAGGCTTGTGCCCCTATGGCTAGAACCAATCACCCCATAAAAGGCTTGCACCAATGAACCTACCAAAGCCCTTGTTGAAATGACCAAGTCCTATAAGTAATGAGTTGCACCATAACACAACTAGCCCAATATGGGCCCCAGTTCTTTCTCCATTGTGCTTTAGGTGAGTGCATAAGGCTTGCACCTTATGTGAATTTATGCCAATGTAGTTGAGTGATAAATGTTGAGTGCTATGAGAATATATTGAGTTTGCACCCAGTTGTAATGAGTCCATAACTGACTTGGACAACTAGATAAGTGCATGAATCCATAATTGATGAATTGAACCCTGCAAATTTTCTACAAGAAGCACCTTGAAATACATTTGATTTCATAATTTCATCAATTTTGAAGGGTGGGAGCTTGAGATATACAAGATTCCATTTAGAAACCTTAGGTTGTTTTTGCAAAGGCCTGTGCAAGGCCGAGGGTGAACAAAAAGGTATAAAAAGAGTTTTAGTCAGTTTCAAAAGCTAATTTGACCTTTGTTAGGTCTACCCTAACTTGATTGATCCTCTCTAATAATTACTTTATTTTGGTCAATCACCATATTCTTAATCAATGCCAATACACAGAGTTTTGCTAATATGCTAAGGGTTGTGCAATTCAAAATGGAATTTAGTAATAAAATCAATGTGTTTGTGTATCGTTGGAAAATAAAAGGATACCTAGACCTATTTGAGGATTTTTTCAACATTTTAACTATGCAAAACACTTCGAAGTTTCTCAAAATAACTCTTTTCCCCTCCTTTTGACTGTGTCAACAAAATGCTCCCATATGACTGTAGATGAAAGTTTTCAATTGCCTAAAGATTGGTTGTAATTTCAAGTGATTCAATCTTATCAAGAATCAATCACTTATTATGGTTATGATCCAAACCATGAGGGATTACTTAAAAAAACTATCAACCACACTAATTTACTTGTCCAACCTATCATGCATTGGCAAAATAGTTACTATAAACACTGTATGAATCTTGACAATAATTTGAATAAAATCTCAAACTAACAATGGCTTCATTCTTGTATGAAAGGATCATAATCAATAAGTAGAGACTCTATAAAATTAGTTAAACCTTAAATTATATCTTCAAAATAACTCTCATTCATCTTCTTCTTGATTGAACAAAATAGAGCTATCTAAATTTGTACAATACAACCCCATAACCTATAGATGAGAGATCTAACACAACTCATATGTAATGAGAATAACTAAAAGAAATTGTACATTCAAGGAAACTAGATTATAGCTACAATCATTCTCTAAAACATTATTTTATTCATTAGTCCATTCAAAATAGTTATCATGTATAGGTTATTTATATAGAGAGGTAGAGTTCTCAATATCTGCTCTTTCTTGATCTTTCCATTCTCTCTACCTAGTCTCTCTTGAAAATCTCCCCTACTATCTTCCTCTATTATACTCCTAATCCCCTCTTCACTGTTCTACATGCCTATATCCTCTTCCTCTTGCCAACTTTTACATAATAACTTGTTCCTATCTTAACTCCACGTAGGAGTGGTGGTTACAACCATTTTCTTGTTCTGGATTTACATAACACATTAAAAATTTTATGTAGGGAGACTACTCCACACCTTCCTAGGACCTAATCAGACCATTACAAACATTCTCCAACTTTTACATATGCCTTAAAATCCAAAATACCACTTTAGACTTAGTTCTCGCATTTCAAATTTTCAAATTTAGTGTTTTGGTGAGAAACCTCATAACAAGCTAATACACACCATTCCATGACTCCTTAAGACTTTGATGCCATATAGTGGACCCTATGGGATCCATCACACACACCTAATATCCATAACTTCTCGTGAATTTACTTGATGCTCTTGCATCATACTCCCCTTGAGAAAAAATTTGAGATCTAGCTCAAATATAGCTTATCCTTCTTCTTCCTAGCTTTCCAAATTTTCATCTTCTAATCCTCTGAACTCCTCATATGGATAATTATCTTAACTTAATTTCCTTTCAACTGCTTCTTTTGCTTTTGTCTCATCACTTTTTCTTGATTTCTTGTTAATTCCTCCTCCACCTCTAGGAAACGTAAAAGTCCTTGCAACTATCTATCTTATTCATCTGATAACCCCTCTATATCTGGTTCTTCTATATCATGTTCTTCATCTTGATCATGTTATTCAAAAATCTAATTTCTAGTCATCATTCTTGGCGGTGCTTGATGACTCCTTACTTTTACACTTATTTTTACTTATTCATGCTCTCTTTGTTGATCTATCTTATCATCAATGTTTCCTCCTTGGTCTTCATGTTCTAAAAGCTCTTGCTTCTCGTTAATCCTAACCATATCTTTTACTACATCTTCCTTTACTTGCATCTCACTAAATTCTAATGTCTGAAAGTGAGTCTCCTCATGGATTCTTTGTTCACTTGGAAAATTCATAGTCTTCATAGGTTCACATTGATTGAATGCCTCTTGAACACTCTTTCCACTCTTCTCTGCATGCTTATGCTCAACAAACTTGGCAATATTTTTCATACCTTGATCTTGTTTCACTAATTGGTCCTCTTGCTCACCTCCGTGATGAATTTTCAAACTATTTTTGGGTCTAAGACTACCCTCTCCTCACTCTTGTAATTATTTTATGATCTTACTACCTTCTCTATATGAAATACACTCCTTATCTTCTTTTATTTGCTTCTTCATAGACTCTTGCACCTTCTCTAGGTGATCATGAGACACTTCTTGAACCTGTACCTTTGAATATGCTTCAATGACATCCTTGTTAATGCTCTCTCCAATGATTATATCATCCTTCTTATCTTTAAAATTGATTTTATCCTTCTCAAGGACCTTCCAAATCTGTTTTGGGATTCTCATCATCCTTGTTACATCTTGATTCCTTGCTAAGCAATCTATTTGATTATCCCTAGATATTTATAGTTGACAAATCTTGTTTTAGGTTATTTTTAACTAATTTTGGATATATGTTGTTATGGGACAATAAAATATTGCTTATGTTACATGATCACACTGCTATGAGTTAGCTGTAAGTATATGTTTACTTTATGATCATGTTGATTTGTCATTTCGGCTATATTTTATGATGTATGTATATCATGACTGTTATGGTCTAACTACCTCTTTTGGTGTGAGGTTGATGCAGGAGAATCCATCCCTTAGAATGTGATGGAAGGAAAGCATCATCAGAGAGGGTGACGTAGATGGAGATGTCAGAGGATGATAGAACTAGCGAGAACCCTGCATACATCACTGTAGTTAACCCCTATTATAATGCATTAAAAAATAGTTAGCACATGGTGTGTTTATTTCTACTTGCATTGAAAAGTTGAGTTCTATGAGTTTTTCAGTATAATTAAATAACTTAATGAATTCATTTTGCATATTTGGTGTGATTTATCATTAAAACTAGTGGAATCATTATTAGCAAAGTTAGATTTGAAACTCCAGATTATTAGTTGTCAAAATTATCATTAAAATTTATGACAATGAGAGATGTTCATTAAATTATTAAATTATGGATTTTCTCTATTTTATGTTGAAATAAATAAATATTATAAATTACCATAGAAAAATGAAAAAAATGGAAAAGAACAATAAAAAAATGAAAAGAAAGGAAATGATTAAAATTAGAAAAAAATTAAAAATAAATAAATACATTAAAAATAACAAAAAAGAAGAAAATAAAGAAAAATCTTTAAAACAAAAAGGACTACACATATTTTCATATAAGGGGAAAAATTAAGAAAGAAGGATATATGATCATGAGAGATTTGTCAGTTAAAAAAAATGTTGAGTTTAAGAAGGCAAAAAATGAGGCGTAGCATGAGAGAGAAAGCATAGAAGGAGAGATGAGGAAGACTTCAACTCTGTTTATCAGGTAGGCAATGATTTAAATTTTATGTATGTTGATGGGAATATTGTAGAATATTAATGATGTATAGTTTTAGTGTAACCTATTAGATTATAAAGGTGTCGATCTGCAAAGTTAAATCATAATATTAATTATATAGTTATTTCTTTGCTTTGGCATCATTAAACTATATCCCCAACCTACCAACATAACAATTGTAAATCATTGTATATTTTAATCCATAGTGATACAATACATGGATAACATCATTATCACGTACATTGAATTGTTATATTATCTTTGGAATTGCTTTTATTCTCTAGCCTAGTTAACATGCATGGAACATTATTACATATCATATTACATAATTAAGTCACTGGGTTTTATACCCATAACATTGGGTAAGGGCGTCAATATTGCCAGCCCTGAAATGGATAACAAGTCACTGAAGATTAAATAGAGATTGAGTATTATATTAATTTAATCTCCATGCTACCACATGAATCGCTAAAATCTTCTTTACACAATTGTGTGCTTATGTGGCATTGCTCGAGTCAATACTCCACCAATATGTTGAGAGAGTAAATCACCGGGTATAATTACAGCTCAAATATTATATGTAATCAATTACCAACCTGAATAGTTTTCTTGGATTGCTATAATTGTTTTTATTGATCTCGATACAGTATATGGTGCCATCTAATTAATATCCCCAGCCTATTAATATACAATGTTGTTTATGCTTATTTGGAGGTGGCATGGATGTTTTATTTTTACCTTTCCTCAATGGCATAGTTATATTTTATGACAATGGGAAATGTCAATAAATCAAATAAAGAGTGAAAAATGTCAACACATTATAATAGTGGGTTATATCCTTTATCTTTGAGAAAGAGAATATTAAGTCTGTATTGCTTTAGTCTCCATGTGTTACTTCCAAGAGGATTGAGGATTATTTAAAGGCTTCTTAAGTATGCTATTTAGTGTAAATATTAAACAAGAAAAAGCTTTTTGAAAATTGCAAAAAAATATGGCTATTTACATTATGGTTGAACTATATATAAACTTGAACAATAGCCCATTTCCATATATAAAATTTAATAGTTGAGAATTATGGTATGATATATATACGGGCCTATATCAGGAAGCTTTTAATTTACATATTTAAGGACTTATATAAAAGCCTCATATTTGATTAGGCTTGTTAGCTAGATTATAAAACACAATCAATCTTTTTTGATATTAAGTAGTTGAATGACCTCATAAAAACTTTTTTGAGAATACCAACAACTGTAAGTGTTATGTGGGGTTAATTTATCCTTTGAGGGTTTAATAAGGTGTGGGATAAATAGAGAACCCAATGTAGTCCTTATTTCAATATGAAGAGTTGCTTATCATATAATTTATGAATCAAAACACAGGATGTGAATGTAACATTAAGCCAAGTTACAAAATACTTAATAAAAAAATACACACACACACACATATGGGTGTATTCTTGTGATTATAATTCCATGGATGGTTTATGAACTATGTTAAAGAATTACATATAATTGATTTAAGAATGGGTACATTCAAACCCCTGAAACGTATAACAAACACTAGTTTGGATTATCTTATGTTTCATGGGTGTTGAGTTTTATTTTGCTACATCTATACATGGATTTAAGTATGCAACATAAGTACATAATAAAAATAGTTGTGTTGGGTCTTATGCCTAAGCTTATAGCTAGAAGTATGATTTTATCTAGTCATCAGGTGTCTGAGAGATCGAAACTATAACCATATTAAGACAATCTTCTAAAAACTGGAACAAGATGTTTAAATGAATGTTATAATGGGTTTATGAGGCTGCTATTTCTCTACAAATGATTGTTTGACTGTTAATTATATGTATTCAATATTGAATACTTGTATGCAATGCATATTATGAGAGTGTTAATATGTATAAATTTTTGATTATTTTTAGCATATAATGATGCATCATGATGTGTGCTTATAAATCATATTTCTTTGAATGTTAGTGTGCAATTTAAACTTAGGGTATGTTCAGGAGGTATAATCCCGTACTTGCTTGATTTTTATTATGTATGTGGGTCATTTGATTCTTGAAATCATAAGTTTGATTATGTGTATTTATGCAGTTGTGAACTATGATAGTATGTGATATTATAGAGTACTACAACATAAATGTATGTTGTACCTAGAGGGTATTACTGTAATTGTTATGTCTAGACTCACACCTACATTTGACTAATTAAATGTGTATGTGTTGGTAATTACTATGAATAGCATGCTTTGTGACAGTTAGTAAGACTTTACGTATGCGTGCATACAATCATTGAGGGTATAATGAATGCTAGGATAAAATATTATGTGTTCCATGGGAACTATGACTTGCTTAATTTTATTTAGTTATTTAGATATAAGATTATATTTTCATGTAATTGTGACTACTTTATTATGATTGATTGTGAAAAAATTAATAGTTATGTCTTAGATACTAGACTATGATAATATGGGTTATCATAAGCTATAGTATGTTTGAAAATGAATTGTGATATTAGAATCTGTAGTTAATTATGAAATTACTTGGGTAGTATAAATTATTGTCATTATTTCTAGTATGGGCTAGAAAATAATGTGAGATTCATTAATATATTTGGTGGAATAAATATATGCTTCAGTTACTTATATGTACGACATGTTATGTGATGTGTTTGCTAGTAGGATGTAAATTATATGAATCTTGTGATTAAATTATGTTTGACCAATCTGCATTGTTGATACTGAGTAAAGAGTGAGATGGACTTCATTGGCTTACTAACATCACAATGTTAGATGAACGCAGTCTAATCAAGCGAAGTGTATGAATTTGATTGATCTATATATCGTTATTATTTATTATTCATAAATTTTGAGCCAAAGTATGTTTAGTGAGATATTATCATTTCATGAATATGATTTACATGTTTGTGTGATATCTTGCAATATAACAATTTTCTATGATACACTACATGTTTAGTTTTAAAAATCATACAACACGCATGTACTTGCTTGTCTCTCTAGAATCTCACATCATCACTATCTATTCATCTATGAAGGGAGGGCCATTTTTTAATGAGATTAGTGTGGGGGATCATTTGTCTATGGTTGGTGTGAAAAATCGCTTAGATGATGCTTTCCCTCCCCACAATAATACTTACTTGGAGACGACACTTGAGATTGCCAAAAATATAAGAGAGTCTAGAGAACTCATGCTCTTGGGAACCATGTATCTTATTTATGTACATTGTGTTTATTTTTGGAAACATTACCATGAAGAGTTGTAATTAACTATTTATTGAGGATTGATAATAGTGCTTGTGTATTGAACTAACCATGGATAGCTATTTGTAATTACTTCTTATATTTGTATCATGATGTGTTTTCTTATGTTGATAGCGATTTGAGATGTATGACTTGGTATACTCTTTTACAATTATCTCTCTTAGAGTATTTTGTATAATCATTGTTTATATTCTCATGGTATAATTTATTTATAGTACATGTGTTAATTAAGAGAAAAAATTAATGTTTTTTCTAGTTGACCCCAACAGGGTTGTTACAATCCCTTCAAGCTTCTCACCATAACCTTCTTCATGCATTGAGGGGCTTGTTTGCTAGAATGACTCCATCTTCATGGCATGTTCTGATGTACCAGGTGGTTTCTTTTCCCTATCATCTTTTGATTTGTTTGAATTTACTTCAAGACTCTTATTATGGCTTCTTGCAACTGATATCACCTTTTTGGGTTCATCTTCATTATCACATTCATCTCTTTGAGATGTCTTTTCATTATTTATTATACCTTTGGTTAGCCACATTTGGGTATTCACCTGCATACCTATTTCTTGAGCCTCTTTGGCATCTTGTACTCATGTTCTTTGGTCATATCCCTATCATAAGTAACTCATTGTTTGAGAATTGTATATTTCACCTCATCATATAATTTTTGAATCCATTTGGTTATTCTATACCCATGATCTAGTACTAATTTGGAACTCTCCACCTTGATCTTCCTTTCACTATTTTGTTTGCCTGCATTCATCCTCTTAGTAACACTATATGTTTCAGTATCTGAAATCCCATTTGCTCTCTTAGGAACCTGCTGCTTAGATGTACTTTCTTTCATGGCTTGGTTTCTTGTATTCTTTATATGCATGATTGAAAACCAAATTTGAACTATTATTTACCTTTTTTACTCCTTGTTGTATTGACAAGCTCCTTACCAAAGTTTCATTATTTGCAATCATTTCTTTTTTATGTACTTTCTCTCCTTCTATCACATCTTCTAAGGCATCCTGAAACTCTAATTCATCTTCCTTTTCCCCACTAATCTGCTGCATTATCTTTTCATCATCTTCTTCATGAGCTATTACAAGTCCTCTTCTTCGTTCTTCATTCTTCTCTATGGGTGCTTCACTTGACCCATTTCTTGCAAACTTCAAGGTCTTATTCTTGACCTTCACAAGGTTGTCCTTCATACCTATATATACACACTTAAACACAAATTTAGATAACAAAATAAGAGAGCACGTTATCTCCATGAGCATCTTTTTCATGAACACTCTCCTCTTCACATTACTATCCTTCTTATCTTCCTTCAAGTTATCCACACTGAGAACTTCCTTGATAACTTCTTTTTCTTGTTGCTCACTTGATAACTCTTTACTCTTCAAACCTCTATGGGCACTCATCTTCTTTCCCTTCTCTTTTTTTCTCAAGGCAACTCTTCTTTGCCTCTCCACAAGTAGCTTTATAGGCAACCTAATCCTCTTTCTCACATACCAACCAAACCATTGGCTTTCTTGATTTTGTATGAGCTTCACCATGAGCTATATTCTTTCAAATCCTTGTCTCAACTCATCTCTTATACTCTCTATCTCCTTTTATTCATCCATCTCTCTTCTCTTTGTGTCTTCTTGGACCTTTTCCTATTTATAATTGCCTTCTTTACCCTTGCCTTACATCTTCTTTCTCATTTCCATCTTCATTCCACTTTCTTTTATTTGCTTGGGTCTCATTTAGACCTATCTTAATTAACAATTTACCTGCTTTCTCTCTTGGACCTCACTTGGGTCTCCAATGACTAAACTTGCTTAGGTGTCACACTTGGGTCACCACTCTTCTCCTTCTTAACAAGCCTCAATAGGATACACCTGTATTTGCTGCATCTTGCAAGGCCTCTTAATAATTTGACACATTCTTGATATAAAAAAATAAAGACAATAAATAAATGCAATTGTACCTTTTAATGTTGTCTATCTTCTTCTCTAATCAAGATATTTGAGATCTGATACTAATCTAATGTATAACTAAAACCAACCTCTGCCTTCTACATAAGAATGATTACCTTGTTCTTTACACTTTAAGCCATCTTGTCTTGAAGTCAATTTCTAGACAACTTTGCTTTACCAACCTGTAAATCCTTGCAGTTTATTTCTTAAAAGTCTTTATCTAACCCCAAATATTCATTAAAATGACTTCATACTTGCATCTCTTTTTTACTTAGCATATTCATTATTTATCTTCTTTAGACTATGAGTCTATTCAATTCCTCAAGGCTTCATAACACCAATTATGCTTTAGAACTCTAGGAACAAATCTATATACCAAATGTGATATCTCTTTATCATAACAAACTTATATCAACTCATCTCAATGCTTTTCTCACTCACTAATTCCTGGAACATACTAATTGCTTATAACAAGAGTAGTCCTTCTTGTAGCCCTCCAAACATACAAACTCAGCAAAACTAGACAATCCACTAACTTTCACAATAATATAAACACCATTTCTAATGCCATTTATCCTCTTTTAGCTCCTCACAAAGTTATTTGGTGCAACTCTCAGTATACACCTCTAATCCTAACTGACTTCTTCTCAATTAGGCCTCTTAAATTAGCCTTGTTTCCATACAAAGCTTCTTGGTTTGACCCAACCACAAATCTTGAGTAAAAAATAATCCCATTTTCGGATGCCCTTTATCTTT
This sequence comes from Torreya grandis, assembly GCA_037957365.1. Lineage (NCBI taxonomy): Eukaryota > Viridiplantae > Streptophyta > Pinopsida > Cupressales > Taxaceae > Torreya > Torreya grandis. Next base: position 2,399,437 of record JARHVA010000819.1, on the reverse strand, counting down.
GGATAGCTTCACAAGAAATTCCATGACATCACTCTCAAGTTTGACCACTTAACTCTGCCAACCTTTTTGTAAATTAGGTCTCTAGGCTTCCTAATGGCACACAACCAGAAATACTAAACTATACGACATGGTATGGGTATAAAAACACTTAAATCTCGTAAATCACCTTGAAATAAATTAGATTCCATAATTTCATCAATTTTTAAGGGTGGAAGCTTGAGATATACAAGATTCCATTTAGAAACCCTAGGTTGTTTTTGCACAAGCCTATGCAAGGCCGAGGGTGAACAAAAAGGTATAAAAAGAGTTTTAGTCAATTTCAAAACCTACTTCCACCTTGGTTAGGTCTGCCCTAACTTTATTGATCCTCTTCAATAATTACTTTACTTTGGTCAATCACCATATTCTCAATAAATGCCAATATACAGAGTTTTACTAATATGCTACATGATTGTGCAATTCAAAATAGAATTTAGTAACAAAATTAATGTGTTTGTGTATTCTTGGCCAAGAAAAGGTTAACTATAACTCTTGGAGAATCTTTTAAACATTTTTACTATGTAGAACACTTTGCATGAGACTTCAAAACAACTATTTTCCCCTCCTTTTGACTGTGTCAAAAGAATGCTCCCATATGACTGTAGATGAAAGTTTTCAATTGCCTAAAGATTGGATACAAATTTAAGTGATTCAATCTTATCAAGAATCAATTGATTATTATGGTTATGCTCCAAACCATGAGGGATTACTTAAACAACTATCAACCACACTAATTTACTTGTCCAACCTATCATGCATTAGCAAAATAATTACTAAAAATAATGTATGAATGTTGACAATAATTTGAATACAATCTCAAACTAACAATGGCTTCATTCATGTATGAAATGATCATAATCAATAACTAAAGACTATAACATTCTTTACACCTTCAATTCTTTTGACAGATCTTCAAATTAGCTCTTAGTCATCTTATTCTTGATTGAACAAAATAGAGTTATCCAAACTTGTGCAATACAACCCCAAAACCTACAAATGAGAGATCTAACACAACTCATATACAACGAGAATAATTACAAGAAGTTGTACATTCAAGGAAACTCAAGTATAGCTACAATCATTCTCTAAAACATTCTTTTATTCTTCAATCCATTCAAAATAGTTATCATGTACAAGATTTTTGTATAGGGAGGAAGAGTTCTCAATATCTTCTCTTTCTCAATCTTTCCATTCTCTCTACCTAGTCTCCCTTCAGACTCTCCCCTACTATCCTCCTCTATTAGACTCCTAATCCCTTATTCACTCTTCTACATGCCTATATCCTCTTCCTCTTGCCAACTTTTACATTATAACTTCTTCCTATCTTAACTCCACATAGGAGTGATGGTTACAACCATTTTGTTGTTTTAGATTTACCTAACACATTAAGACTTGTACGTAGGGAGACTACTCCACACCTTTCTAGGACCTAACTAGACCATTACCATCATTCTCCAACTTTTACATATGCCTTGAAATCCAAAATACCACTCTAGACTTAGTTCTCATGTTTCAAACTTTCAAACTTAGTGCTTTGGCGGGAAACATTGTAGCAAGCTAATACACACTATTCCATGACTCCTTAAGACTCAAATGCCATCTATTTGACCCTATAGGATCCCTCACACACACCCACTATCCAAAACTTCTCACGACTTTCCTTGATGCTCCTGCATCATGTCTTTACATTACCCTTCAAAATAAATTTATTGATTGATATTTGATAAGAAATTGAAAAATAACTAACGTGCATATATTATATAAATCTATATAAAAGATGTCGAGAGATATCATTTTTGATGTGTTTATACAATTTTAGATTTATGAAATAAATGAAATGGGCATTTCAAGAATACTATCTCTTGGCGTCTTTTATATATATTTATATAGGATATGTATACTAGTTAATTATTAATTTAAAATAATAAATAAATATATGAAAAATAATAAGCTTATTTAATATAATATTTAAATTATTATTGTTTTTTTAAAATTACTTATTCTGTTTCATAATTTGTTTATTACACAATTTTTCTCCAGTACATATAGTTACTCCTAACAACCATGTGTAAGGCTTTTGTCTATTATTTTATAACAATAGCCATGAGGATTGGGAGTCACTTTAGAAAGTTGTGCTCATTTCAAATTTATCCATAATAAACTTCACTCAAACATTCAAGTTTTAAAATTTTATTATATGGTATATCTAGTTCGAATGGGTCTAAAAAGTTTTATTATAAAAATGCTAACGGAAATATATATATTCTTTAATAGTTTAGTATGCTCAAAATTTACATTGCATCTACAAAATATTTTAATTATAGTTTATTAAATACAATTGTACATAAATCCATGTCTTGTACTTACAAACTTAAGCATAACTCTAATTTTATTTCACTTTTAGACAATTAAAATTACAAAAAATATTGTTACCTACAACCCCTATAATATCACTGACATTTCTAGAAAATATTTTTTCTACTCTCAAACTCCGGCGACAAGTTCATTTATAACACAATTATTAATCCATGGAAAAAAACTTAGTTTATAAGTATCATTTAGTAGTTTAAGAGACTTTAGGTGCAATGCCACTCAAAACACACTTTGGCGTTTTAGATGGAAGTAGAAGCAATTCCTCGCAAACATACATCCACATTGAAACTTAAATAAAACAACAATTTTTATTATACAAAACAAAAAATAGGCTTTTTATTGATCTCGGCACTACATAAAACAAATATAAATGAAATTAAAAATTATGAATAATCATAACGATATAATTTTATAAGTACAATTTTAATGTGGTAAAAAAGAAAAAAAATAATGTCTAATAAAGAGTGCTGAAATTTAAAAAATATATTTTAAACTTTTAACTTTCAATAATATTCATTCATAAAATTATTTTTTAATAAAAAGTAATATAATATAATAATATCCACTGAATTTTAAGTAGTAATAATGTCGAACTATAAATATATCGATGTTAGTATTTTTTTTGAAATAAAAAAAATTATAAAATTAGAGTCAAATAAATATTAAAAGTGAATACGCACTACATCACAAGACACCACTATGCCATCATTTAAAACCATTATAAAATATCTCTCAACATAATAATATATTTTAAAAGAAAAAAAATGATTTATACACACGAATTATTTAAAAAAAAAAAAAATCCATAAAAAAACAAGCTTAATACGAAAACACATATACAAAACAATTACATAAATGTCGATAAAAGAGAGAGGGAGAAGGGTCTAGAAAAGGGTTTAAAATAACCTCGAAGCAGACACAAAAATTTGGGCAAAACATTCAAAATCTTCTGTAGGGTTTACGCTCTTGCGTTTCTTTAAAATATTTTGCGAGGGTTTCGTTGCCTCAGAATTAAAGTTGGGATCAGTAAAGGCCTCTGCTTAGAGCCATCTTACTTCTTGTTTTCTGCTTCTAAATCTGCTAGCCGAAAAGCTCTTCCTTTTTCTGATCATTTTGACGTTTTTTTTGGGAAATTTGGCGACGATTTGGTGATTTTAGCCCCGTTTTACTTTACGGTTGATCCTTTGTCCGACAGAATCTACAGCCATGCATGCTCCGGTCCTCGTTCTCAGTAAGTGCATTTGATGATTTGGCATAGATCACCTCGTTTTTGGGCTCAAAATACATCTACTTCGCTTTTTTGTATTAGTGTTTTTATGATAGGTTTTAAAAACTGTTAAATATTGAGGGTTTGTTGCAATTTAGCGGTTTCAGAGTTGAGGCATTTCACAGGCATTTTGTTATGAGAGGGTTGGAACTAAGCGATTATATATTAGGGCAAATTAATTAAAAAAAAAAACAAAACGAAAAACTAACTATTATCCTGGGGTTAGAAGCATGCCCTTGGTGCCTTGGGTTAGAATGAGGGTCAATGGTAAATATCAGGTTAAAATTCTAAATATAACTATTATTTTACTGGTAGATGCATGCCCTGGGCGTTCTTAGGTTAAATGAGACTCCCTGGTATTTTATCAGCTAAAAATTTAAAAACTAATATTTTGGTATGGTTAGAAGCACACTCCTCAGGAGGCGTAATGCTCGTGTTAGGTTCAGTAATACTTTATCAGATTAAATTTTAAACATGTTAAGCTTCAAACCTACCCGTGGATGAGTCCCATTATTCTGGGGATGCGGGAATGTGGGAATATAAGAAGGGAAACGACTAGAAATACCCCCGAAGTCCATGGAACGATACTTGAAGTAGAAAATAATATAGGAACAGGAATGGGGACCGAGGGATGGGATGAAGACCCATATAACATAGGTTAATATCAAGTATCCTCAGGAGGCTTCGTTTAATGTAGGTTCCAGTGGTTTCGGTGGTAATTTATTTTAAGGCAAGGTATAAAAATAGCCATCATGTTAAAACCAAATGCCCCTAAAGGGATGGGATGCGACCCATACAACATAGGTTAATATCAAGTGAACTCTGGAGGCTGTGGTTAATGTAGGGATTTAAGGCAAGGTATAAAAACAGCCATCATGTTAAAACCAAGTGCCCCTACCAATTTTATGTTTATGTGAGCCTTTGTGACAATTTATAAGGTCAACATTTGAAAATAAAAAAATATGTTGAACTAGGTGCCCTTATAAATCTTAAGTTACTGGAGGCTGGGTGGTAATTTAGCAGGTCAAGGTTCTAAAAATGACTACTCTGTTTTGGACAAAACCAATTACTCCAGGAGTCTGAGGTTAATGCGAGGCTCAATGGTATTTTATTAGATTAGACTCTAAAAAATAAAAGTTATGTTAAGAGTAAAAACCAAGTGTCTGCAGCAGTCTCCAGTTAGCGTGAGGCCATCAGGTTAAATGTTGCGAAATAACTACAATGTTAGGGTTAGAGTTAGGTTGCCCCCCCGGAATTTTAGGATAATGCCAGGCTCTTGTATTTTTTCATCTTAAAGAAGTAACTACTATGTTAGAGTTAGAATTAGGTCCCCTTGGGAGTCTGACGCACTCAGTGGCAGTTTCATGGTCAAAACTTCAAAAAATATCTACTATCCCATAAGTATATTGACACAACATTGAATCTCGTGAAAGCCTGAAACACTAAACAACTAATGTGCTAGGGTTAAAACTTAAAACTAAGTGCCGGAGGAGTATCAGGTTAATCTGAGGCTCAAAACTTTAATGTTGAATGATTTCATTCAAGAACTTAAAACCTCTTAATTCATGAGGGCTGGGAAAGAGTTATGTTGTGTTTATTTTGTCCAAAGTCAATTCACGTTGCAGGAATTTTGTCCATTATATTATGTCAGATTTAAAATTAAATGCCTACGAGGGTATTAGGTTAATGTGAGACTTGCTGGCAAATTTTCAGGCTGAAAAATTACCATGCCAGTGTTAAAACCATAATCTATTAGGAGCCTTGGGTTATTGTGAGACTCAATGGTAATCTGTGAGTTATAAACATAAAAATAACTGCTTAAGGTTAAAAATAATTGCCCTCAGGAATCTTTAGCTAGTATATGAGACTCTGTTGTAAGTTCTCAGTTAAAGTATTTTACAAGTGAAATGACTCATTTAAATCCCCCAGTGGTTTAGTTCAACGCCAAGCACGAGAGGTTAAAATGAATAAAAAATTGATAAGTGCCTCATTGGAGACGGTTTGGTCTTTGGTGTGGATTTGCATTTGCAATTGAAATTATTCGAGTCTTTGGATAATGTGAGACTCAGTATTTTCAGGTCAAAACATCAAGATTAATTGCAATGCAAGGGATTAAACTAAGTGCCAACAGAAATTTTAGGTTATTGTGAGAGTTGGTGGTGATTTATCATTCCCAAATTTGAAAAATAATCATTATAATAGGTTTTAGGTCAATGTGAGCCTCAGTGGATTTTTTTTTAGGTGAAATGTAAAAAATAACTGTACTCAGGTGCCCTCAGGAGTCTTAGGATAATGCGAGCGAGCCTTAATTGAATTTTTTTATTTGAAATGTAAAAATTTAATTGTAACCAGGTGCCCTTCGGAGTCTTAGGATAATGCGAGCCCATGGTAAATTTTCAGGTCAAAATTAGAAAAAAAATAAAAACTTTTATCAGGGTTGAAAATTAAAGCAAAATGCCTGCAGGAGTTTTGGGAATAATGTTAGCCTCAGTGGTAATTATTAGGTCAAACTTTCAAGTAAAAACCTACTACTATGTTAGGGATAGAACCTAGTGCTCTCAAGTCATGTTAGTACGAGACTCTGGTAATTCATCAGATTATGTGTAAGAAAATAACCATTATGTCAGGGTTAACCAATTGCCCTTAGGAATCTTAGATTGATGTGAGAATTAGTGATAATTTACCAGGCTAAATCAAAAACAGATTTTTTTCTTATTGTTAAACCCAAGTGTTGGCAGGAGTCTTAGGTTAATTTGGGACTCAGTGGCAATTTATCAGGTCAAAATATTTGAAAAATTGCTGTCATGTTTATGTCAGAAAGAGGTGCTACAATGAGCCTTAGATTAATGCAAGCCTGATTGGTGATTTATCGGGTCAAAACTTAAAAATAATTATACAGGTGAAGGTAAAGGTTATTTTTGAAGTCACGGCCTGGGCAGATGCCAATTTGAGGCACATTAGAAAAGAACAATTATTATGTTATGGCAAACAGGGTTTCCCTGAGAAGTCTCAGATTAATGCTGCCCTCATTGATAATTTACTGGGTCATGACATACTAGCAACCATATATGTTAAAGGTAAAGGTTGTTTTTCAATTCACGTCCAATCCAGAAACGAATTTGTCTTATGAGACCCCCTTGTGGAAGCAGGCAAGATGATCTCTTACCATCATGTATACTGTTTAAATTTTGCACCCCTAGGTTTTGACTCAATGACCAAGCTTGGGAGTAGATTGAACGGTGCCAATCTGCCTACACCTGGGGTACTGTATTGAATGGTAGTGTGCTATGTGTAAGTTTCTGTTTCTGCTTTTTCCCGATTGTCACTTGGAATTACGTTTCTTCATGGCAGTGTTGACTACATTTTTATCTTGAGGGCAGTTTTTTTTGGTGTGTAAATCTTGGGTGAGGATATTAGTTACCTTTATGGAGGTGTGGAATAACTTTGGACCCCATTATTAAAATTTTGTGACCATGGTTCTTGCTCAAATGTACACTGTGGGGAGCTTGTGGGTTGCCCTTAACGTGATGAGTGGGATTTGAACCGGGGTCATGCTATTACAAGTATTCCCCATTACCGTTACTCGTAAACCCTGTTGGGCTTGAGTTCAATATTTAATGTTATGCTCAAGGGCCAGGGTTTGTATTAATAGCAAAAAGCCTTCCAATAATTTTAAATTATTGCAATTGACTTCTACATTTTTATGTTTGAGGTCAGGATGTTTTTTGGTTGGTAATTCTTGGGTGAGGATACTGGTCATTACTGTGCTGTGGAGAAAGTTTGGACCACATTCTTAATATTTTTGAAAATGGCTCATTCTCAAATATACCCCATATGGAGCTTATGGGTCACCTTTATCATGGTGAGCAGGATTTGAACCCAGCTGACACTAATGCAACTATCACCCATTCATCACATCAAAACCACTTGGAATTGAGTTAAGGATTTTATTTTACTTTCAAGCTCACGGTTTGTACTTAGTAGCAAAAAGTCTTCCAATAGTTTTAAATTATTGAAATTGTCTTCCAGATTTTCTGTTTAACACCTATTAGGAATGACACTGAGTGCAAAGACTTGACTAGTTTTTGTGCTAATATAGCATTTGACAATGCAAAGTTATTTTTTCAGTCATGTCTAAAGTGTTTGTTTTGCAATCTGCATCATTGCTGTTGGGATTGGTTTTGGTGCTAATGATTCTACAAAGTTTATCTTTGTGAAGGCAAAGCTTGCAACTAGTGCGTAATCTGTAGTGCTGAATTTGTGCATAAATAAGAATATATATTTGTTAGATACATAGGTAGAAGCTTGAAAAGACGTGATAAACCTGAAAAAAATTAATGTCTTTCGCTAACAAAAAAATTAATTTTTCTTAAAACCTAAAATTATCATCACATACTAAAACCTATACTTAAACTTGTAAATCTATGATACTCCAATCTCTTTTTGAGGATTAATTTGAGATCTTAATGGCACAACTTGTACATGCATACCTTTGGTCTTACAATGTCTATGTTTTTTACATCTCAAACCTGACATCATGTCATCAGTGTGCTTGGTTTGTATGTAGGAAATCTGCAATATAGGGCTTTGTCCAAATATGTTCAATATTTTATTTAAAATCAGCACTGTTTTTTTGTACCGTGTGTCATTCTATCCAGTAATCTGGACCTTTATTTTAACCATCATTTTTTTCATTGATGAATAATCATGCCACAAAAAACACACGAAATTCTGCACCACAGTAACTTGTAGAGATGAATGCTCCTGCCAATATTCTGACACAACTGGCTTTTCATTTTCATTTGCATTTGCATTTGCATTTGCATTTGCATTCAGTGCATGTTCACCAATTGTCTTTTCATGTTTTTTGCTATATACACTGCTTTTTCTGCTGTTGTGATTGTCCCATTTCAGTACATTGAGGATACTGATATGGCTCTATCTTCACAGATATTTCTTATTCACCCGAAGGTCCTTGATTGTTTGTCTTTTGATCTGTCTCACTGTAGTGAAAACCCATACTCTTTTGTATCTAAACTATTTTTGTCTGAACTGTCTTTGTTCATTCTTTGAAGGCCTCTAGTTTTGTAACCCGTCTTCTGTAATGATTCAAATCAGTGGCTTTGATATACTGTGGCTTTAATTATAGCACTCTAGTTGACTCTGCGGACATATTTGTTCTAGAATTAATATAAAATTCTCTTTCGCTTCCTTTCTATCTATTTATTAAGTGGTTAAATATTTATCTGTTATTACTTATGTATCACAAAGTTTAACGTTTGACATTGATTATATTAATGAGTTTTATTATCAGCATGTATCGCAACAATTACATCATCTTTTGCTGTCCTTTCCTGTTCATGATGTTCAATGGTTTATCACTATTGGCAGTCATCTAATGTTCTCCTTCTGCTGTCTGTGAACTTAATATTATTGTTTTTGTACACTGCACTCTTTTATTCAATCAATCAATCATTAATGATAAAAGCATGCAAGAGGTAGAAGATTTATCAAAAGTTTTTTTAATTTTTGTAACATATGGTAGGGGTTTTCTGTAGTCTATGTGTATACAGTTATTATGCCGAGAGGCGTTCTACAATGGGAGAGGGGGAAGGAGAGAGCCTGATGTCGTGCCCGTGCAAGGAAAAATGGCCGACATCTTGTCTTAAAAAAAAAAAATAATATAAAAAAAACCATAAAATAAAAAAGAGCTGACACAATATTTAAAAAAATATATAAGATTTAATAGATAGACATTATCTGTATTCTAATAATTTAGAATATGCAATCTATGTCAGCATACCTAAAATATCATATATGTTAGCGTTCATTAAGATCATATCATTAAGTAATCTAGGGTATTTTTAATATGTGATATGCTACTAATATCGAATATTATTGGTGTAATATGAGATAGCATACGAAGAGATTATGATATGGAGCAATACACAGGAGTAAGTAATATTAATAATTCAATATAACTGTAGTTATAATATATCTACATCAAATATACATACCTTATAAGATTTATGATTATGGATAAATGCTTGAATAATGACGTATTATAAAGGGGTGCCTATTATAAAATAGAATATAGTCAGTTTATTTAACATTATATAATATTGAAACCCTCTTATATATCATATGTTTTTATGATATATAATAGGAAAAATGGATATAACAGTAAATAGAATATGAAATTAATTTATTTACCTTGACTTCATATTTTATGAATATTATATAAGAAAATCAAAGATATAATGGGAGAGGGGGAAGGAGAGAGCCATTCTCAAACAGGTCATTAGAATTTTAAATAACATCATTTGACATTTTATGTGATGTGTATTGTACATAGATTTGTTTAAGTAAGACATGATACTTACTTATGATATAAATTAAACTCTGAACTTGGATAATTTTTTTTTAGATATTACAAGTTGCCATTTGATTTTGACCAATAGTGGAATAGGCACCTTGAGAATGATATCTCTCGGCGTATTTTAAATATATTTATCTAAGATAGTAATGCTAGTTTTTTTTTTCCGGTGATCCTTCTGTTTCATGAATAATTCAAGCTATTGATCTTCATTTTGTTGCAAATGTTCTTTTTGACAGATGAAGGTGTAAAGAGGGAGACTGGAAATAAGGTGCATCATGCCAATATTCAAGCATCAAAGGTTAAATGCAGTACATGTTAATAATGTTGGGATGTGATGTGTTACATGTTCATGGGATGGTTGTGCACTTTTAAATATTTAATAATCATTTTTTTGTTGGTCTTATTTATGGATGAATTAGAATTTGTTGTTAATCTTAGTTGTATGAAATTGGGAGATATCGGTGAAATATGCAATAATGTATTTGGCAGTGTAATTTTCTGTTTCAAGAAAAACAACGATAGGTCGTGTCATTACTTTATCGTAGGTTCCAAGATGCTACAAAAGTTGTGCTGAATCAAGACATTTTTGTGTTGATTTGAAGTTGAACTCTATATTTTCCAACCTTATGGGGAATGGTCTTAACGAAAATGCTTGCCAAACAATGTTCCAAGCAGAACTTAAATACCCATGAAAGTTAAGAACAAATGCTTGCATTGCCACTTATTTGTGTTTCTTGAGCTATACAATGTAAGCAAGTCTTATGTTTCTTGTATTTATCCTCATTATTCAAATTGGGGTTTTGAAAAACATGCCATGAAGTTTATAAAACATGATTCGTTTTTGTATACGATCCTTTGGTAAAGCGATGATATATTATGATAAATATTATTACAAATGGGGCTAATCCCACATTGGTAAGAATTGTGAGACATGGTTGACTTATAAGGCATTACATTCCTTTTTTGGTTCTCCTATTTTTGGATAAATCTAAACTTGTTAATCTTAGTTGTATTAGATTGGGAGATCTAGGTGAAATACGACATAATGACTTTGGCAGTGTAATTTTCTGTTGCAAGAAAAACAACAATAGGTCAACTGTCATGTGATTACTTTATCATAGGTTTCAAAAAACTTACAAAAGTTGTACTGAATCAAGACATTTGTGCTTATTGGAACTATATATTTTCCATATTTATGGGTAGCAGCCTTAACGAAAATGCTTGCTACACAAGCGTCAAAGTGGATATGTTGACATTACACAAGCTTAAATACCCATGAAAATTAAGAACAAATGCTTGTGTTGCCACTTATTTGTGTTTCTTGAGCTATACAATATAAGTATGTCTTATGCATTTTTTACCTATCCTCGTTCAAAATCGGGTTTTGAAAAACATGCCATGAAGTTTATAAAACATGACTTGTTTTTCTATATGATCTTTTGGTAAAGTGATGATATATTAATGATAAAATTATTATTATTAATTGGGTTAATCCCACATTGGTAAGAATTGTGAGACATGGTTGATTTATAAGGCATTACATGCTCAAAAAACTTTGCCAATGAGGAAAGAGCCCAGAGAGGGCGAAAAGCCCAAAGCATTGGATTACGTTAACTGTTTCTCCCCCTGCCCTCTGCCCCCCCACTAACAAATGCTTACAGTGCTTTGTGATTATTACTAAAAATACATGAGGAAATTTTTTCTCTAGGGTAATGACTACTACTGGAGGTTATCATGAGATGACAAACATTCATGAGTAAAGTCCCACAAATTAATAATCTAATTAAATTTATCATGAATGCCTTCAATTACTCAACACAAATACATGATTGGGTTGTAAGTAGGTTAATTTCACATTGGGAAGATTTGTGAGACGGGTGACTTATGAGGGCATTACATGCTCCAAAAGCTTTGCTAAGGAGGGAAGAGGCTAGAGGGTGAAAATACCGAAGTTTTTGATTACATTCACTGCCCCTCCCCCCAATAAAAAAGGCTTGTGTGCCGAGTTGATCCCCTTGTCCTTTGATTATTACTCAAAATGCACGAGGAACAGTTCATCGGGATAATGACTGCTTATGGAGGTCATCTTGAGATGGCTTAAACACATTAATAAAATCCCGCATGGTTATCGAGCATTGTGCTACTATGTTTGGGGTTCGAAATTCTACACCTCTCTCAACAATTGGTGCTGCTGTTGGCGAAAGATATGCATAAAGTGTATACGTTTGCATGCACATACATGATTCACTTTTTGATATGGATGTTTGAGCTTGTATTGGTAGGAGATTTTATGTGTGGTGAGTTTTGTAAATAATCACTGTATCCTTAGTTCGCACTATTATTAATTTTGTGAAAAATTGTAGACCAAAAATGATATCCAGTTTGATTGAATGTTCCAAGAATGTGTTATCACAGTAACATCCAACAAGTAGGAGAAATCAATTATTTGAATAATATGTTACAGAAGTTTCAATTGTTTGTAATAGATGGAAAAGTGCAAATTGATAATTAGTTTAGCTGATAATTTTAAGAAGGTTTATACTTCTGTATTTGAGTGAGAAAATTAATGCTTGAGAAATAACTTTTCCCCATTGGCAAGACACTAGACTTGGAGTTGTGTTTGGGCAAGCTTTCCTTTCCTCTCTTAAAATGAAATTGTATTTACCATATTCTTGCTCATTGTTGCAAAAACAATTTTATTTTGGGAAGACCAAACGCTGATGCAACCATTGTTACAGTGTTCATTTTTAAGTTGATCTGGCTAGAGCCTCCTGCTTTTATTGCATTTCTTGACCTCTTTCTGAAAAAAAGCAAAATACTACACCAAATGTTCAAACTTATTCAATAGTTCAGATTATATTTCTTATCCTATTACTCATTCATGCTTACTTTGGGTTCAATTTGTTACAACTCTACAGGCTGTTGCGGATATTATTCGGACCACATTAGGTCCCCGATCAATGTTGAAAATGCTCCTTGATGCAGGAGGAGGTATTTGTTGTCATTTGCTTTGAAGTATCAAGTGTAGTGATGTTTTTTAGTTTAATAGTCAACACTTTTTTAATATCTCATTCTATTGTACTTACAAAGCTGAAAAAGCCAATATAATCAAGATTGAATTCTATTGTACTTAGTTGAATTTTTGATTGTTATGATGCTTACTACATAGTTCAGGAAATCTAATGGGATACTTTTGTTCAGTAACAGTTAAACATGGTAAATGATTTGTTTTGACATACGTAATTTCTCTCTTTGTGATTCTTTATGTGAGCTTTTTAATTTTTATGTGATAAGACGATATCATGATTTGGCTTATATGGGTTGGGTTTGTCAGTTGAGGACTATTTACCTCCTAGGTCTATTTGAAATGTAATGTAGGCCTCTATTGGAAATTTAAATGGATTATATTTTTAGGCCTGAAACCAACAACTATCTATCTATCTATATATTAAAAAATTGTTAGTTTCAGGAAGTTATAGAAATCACTCAATTAGATTGAGTTTTCTTTCATTCTTGGTAACATTTTGCAGAAAATAGATGGCTTCTGATTTCTTTTCCAATATATACTGGTGTATTGTTCATCTGGTCTTTGGGAATATAACTTGGAGAAATTTTCCTTCATTGTGCCAAAGCTTCATGGGATGTGTTTCCTTATTCATCACAAGAGGTCAAATTTGAAACAATCCATATTGATGTCTTGGGGGTGTTCCATTATTAATTCTTATTGTCAGGCTTGCAATTATGTTTTCTTCTACTTTTTTATGATTGACAAGACATTGTTAAGTTTTCTTGTTGCATGTTTTCTAAAGTGTGAAATATTTTTTATTAATGGTAATGGATTATATACAACTATAGTGACGATATGGGGTCAATAAAGCTGTCATAATACTTGGATTCTCACTTCGCTACCAAATGAAGGAGATGATCATGAAGGCAATTCCTTTTGATCTAATGTTTGCCCAAAATAGATAAGTAGTAGAGTAGTAGAAATCGGTAAGTGCAGCAATATGAAGATAAATGTCATAACTATTCTGTTTAACCTGTTGTCATTTGTTCAAAGCATAATGATTCTTGACAAGCTGGAATACTCTAGAGAAACTAGGGAATGGTTGTGAGAAAGGTTTGATGAAAAGCTGATGATTGAATGGTAGTTCAATTTTGATATGTTGCCGATTTTTGCAAATTTCGAATCTATGCATATTGTATACTCATTGCCTCAAATTGGGGCAAGGATGATATAAGCTGAAGATGATGTGAGTAGGTGGGAAAGCTTAGTGGCATGTTGCTGATTTTTGCAAATTTTGGATCTAGCCCAGAAAATTGAGAAACTTTTGTATGCATATTGTATACTCATTGCCTCAAATTGGGGCAAGGATGATATAAGCTAAATATGATGTGAGTAGGTGGGAAAGCTCAGTGGTATGTTGCTGATTTTTGCAAATTTTGGATCTAGCCCAGAAAACTGAGAAAATTTTGTATGCATATCGTATACTTATTGCCTCAAATTGGGGCAAGGATGATATAAGCTGAAGATGATGTGAGTAGGTAGGAAAGCTCAGACTATAGACATGCCAGATTATGCAAATAAGATCTCAGGTTCAACTTATTTAATAAGTTGAATGTGATATCTATTGAATCTACAATGTTTGTCTTGGCCTAGTAGTAGTTATATGTCAATATGATAGATTGTGATACTGAGGTAATTGTTGACATTGGAGAGTAAATATGTAATGAGGGAGCAGGAGACCAATAAGTTTATAACTTGAGAGATTTTAGATAGTCGAAACCTTTAGGTTTGACTCTCACCTTTCATTCTATGTAATTATTTATGCGTACATGTTCATGTTAAAGGTTTTCTTTTGTTTTGGCCTTGTGATATCTCTGACCTTTTCATTGTATTTCTGATGTATCGTCTTGTATGAACTGATTTTCTACTGGGAATATTTAAAACTTCATATTTATAAATCTTTTTGTTTAATAAGATATCTTGAATGATGTAAATGAGTCATTTAATGTTTGATTCTCTTAATTTATGCTTTATTCCAATTTTGAATTGGTCCTTTTATTCGGATATGATATTTTTTTGCTGCATGACTACCTCATATCTTTATTAAATATTTCCGTCAATGTGTTACATGTGAAACTATTGGCAATTCCTTGATACTATTCAAAATATGAATTTTGCTAATGGCCCTAGCTTATTGTTCTTTCAAACAGGTATTGTGGTTACCAATGATGGCAATTCTATTTTGCGGGAGTTGGATGTGGCACATCCAGCTGCAAAGGTCTGATAGTGTTTCTGTTTCCTCTTTTTATGATGCTTCATCATTAAAGTTATAGTGTCTTGTAGTTGCATGTTTTATTGGCACATTCTTTCTTTGATGTTGGAAGTCAGCAAAGTCTAATATTTGATTTTTAATTTTTCATATCAATCGAAGAACATGTGGCTAACATACCAGTGATTTGCTATTTGTTGGTCAGTCTATGATTGAATTAAGTCGCACTCAAGATGAGGAAGTTGGTGATGGAACCACCTCTGTTATTGTCTTAGGTAGGCCATATTTTTGGTTGGCTTTACAGGCGATAAAAATTCTGTGATTTTCTTTTTGTTCATGTGTTTCTATTTCAGATTTGTAGATTCCATTTTAAGTTGTGATAATCTAACTATATGGATATGATGTTGCGAATTCAACATCAATGAAAAAACTGCCATTAAATAAGGATTAAGGAGTTTGGAACCATAGATAGAATAATTAATTTTCAAATGAATTGTATAACCATTTTCAACTGCTATATTTTCTTGCTGATTTTGCTGCTCTTCAAGTTCCAGTAAGCAGAAAAATATAATGGTAAACATTAAAAGCGGCTGACACAGGGCACCCTTGGATTGTAGAGTTAAATGAAACCTTTTGAGGCATTTTATGTCAAGCTGCATGAGGCTAATTCTTAGACTATAAACATAATTGTATCTCTTTTTGTGGACATGCACTTGGGATTTGAAGGGAGGGATATAAAGAAATTCATTCTCACGATTCATGGTTTTTGACTTATCTCAATGATTTTCATCACATCATGCTTGATGACAAATATTAATCTCCTTAAAAAAGAAGATTGAAGTATTCCTGGTGTCATGATTTTTATCGGTGCTGAAGATAACTTGGAAGGTCTCGGAGAGTGGGAGGCATACATTTGAACTTATGCAACAATCATGTATATATATCAAATGGTATGGGAACTAACCATATGGTGTGATTAGGTGTTTGAAAGCTTCTTTTGGGCTCATCTTTGGTCCCTTTTTTTGTGTCACTTGTGTAGTTTCTCTGCTTGAGATCCTTTTGTAAAGACTTGAGAGCTGTCAATGTTGCCCTTTATGGATGGTCATTATTGCATTTTTTAGGGGAAGATTTTGTGTATGTGATTTCTTTCGGAATTGTCTTTGTTAAGGCTTTCTTTAAGGCCTCAGGATCCTGGTTAGTCTAACAAATATTTATAGCAGGCAAGGCAAGTTTAGTTATGATTAGCTAATGCTTTGTTCAATGAAATATATTCCAATGTATATCTTGTTGTAAAAGAATTGGTGTTACTAACATAACAAGAAAGTTCTGGATTCGAAAATATGATAGGGAGGTTACATTGTTGGTAATTTGTGCATATTTGGACTATTTTAATTTTCAAGTAAGCTGAAGTTTATATTTGGGGTGCCTAATCTATTTTTTGTAGCTGGTGAGATGTTGCATGTTGCTGAAGCTTACATTGACAGGGCATACCATCCTACTGTAATTTGCAGAGGTAGCCTCTACTTCTGTAGATTGCTTAGTCCAGTGACGTAGTATTTATGCAATTTTTATAATTCCTACCTCAGCTTGATTCATTTGCTTCATGCTTTTTTGATTTGGAGTCTGTTTTATTGCAGCCTACAGTAAAGCTCTTGAGGATGCTATTGCTGTGCTTGACAAGATTGCCATTCCTATTGATGTGAATGATAGTAAGTTTTCTGGCCTGACTAACTTGTGGCAAATAAAAATTATAGCTGTTTATAACTGATTACTATTTTCCGCCTCGAGGATGCTAAGATATGAGGCCCTCTATGAGAGGGCAGAGCAAAGCTTCACAACTCTGTGAAGAAGAACTTTAGTCAAGTTAACCAATTATGAATGAAATCTTTGTGTATCCAATAATTTACTTTAATTTCAGGATTTTGCCAGTTTTTTTCTTTCCACTGTTGTCATTTATCGACTTATTCTTTCCAGAGCAGACGATTTTCACCTTTTTTATTACTTCCAAGTTATTCAGCATTAGAGTTTTATAGTCCATAAGTTACAAGTTTTTTTTTCTTAGTCCATAATCTTGCCGTTTGATTATTAAAAAAAAGAACTTGTATGTGATACTTATTCTGACCTTTGAGATTTTCTTACTGATAGGACCAACATTGTTGAAAATGGTTAGAAGCTGTATTGGCACAAAATTTACTGGCCAATTTGGGAATCTCATTGCGGTAATGAAAATTTTCTTTCGTCTGTTCTTTCATCTGATGTTATTTTATCTATGTTTTGGATGTTAACTATGTCCTTGAAATCTGCTTGTTAAAATGGCTGGTCTTGAGAAGGAAATATCCAAATGGAAGCTATGTAGGAGTAATCGATTTTAGCTAGGCATTATGTTGGTAAATTCAGCTTGATGCTTTCCCGGTGCAAATGGGAATGTGGTTGAGGATATACAAGCTTAGTGTATGCGTGCCTCAGGTTTAATCAATCTGGTGCTCTCTTAGTTTGAAAAGAACAAGGAGAGGTGAGCAATGTACAATGGATATGGCTTTTGGGTTTCAGCATTTTCTTGATTAGCAATCGTAAGATGTTTCATCAATAAGTATACCCGGTCAGTTTACTGACATATTTTTCTCCAGCACTCCTTTTAGGTTAAGAACCTTCTTCATGATGTTTAAAGGAGTAGATGCTGTCGGACTAGTTTCATCCTTTTGGTTTGGGGTCAGAATCAGCAAAATGTTTTTTACTCAGAAAAACATTGTAACTTCGTATTAATAAGAATAAGAAATTACATTTTATAGATGCTGATCAGCATTCCAAAGGAAAAACAGCAAGGGAAAGGGAAACCACCCCAGCATAAAACACCACTCCACAACGTAAGCCCCTCCGCAGCAAGAGGACGTGACAGCACTAAACTAAGTGGAGGCAACAGCATAAAGCATAATAAATGAACAAGAAGTACCTGGAAGGCAGGCTAAGGGTCTACAAAATAGACCAACAACCAACAGACAGAAGTTAATGGGGAATATTTTCCAGACAATCTTCGAGCCTGCCCTTTTTGCCTTTCTTCTTTTTAACGTCCTGCCAAACACCTTGAGAGGGCTTCGCCGTGACAATCTGCAGCTTTGAATTCCGATAATCTGAAGGATTGTATGAAATCAGGCGTTCCGAATTCGGATTGGTTGCCAAATCCTTATTTGAGTCAGAATTCTCCGATTCATGAGCTCTCTTCACTCCTTTTTACAGGTCCCATTTTGAACAATCCCCATAGCAGTATTCTGATCGTCTTCTCCTACCACTGCGGCAGACACATACTCCCCAAACTGGGTATCTGGTTCTCCAAGTTTATTCTTATTTTACTTTGTTGTATGCTGTCTCTCCTCTGCCTGTTCATCGTCTTCATACACTTCCTCTTGCTTTGGAAAACTCCATTGTTTGGACGTTGATTTCATCCCCCCATTTTTTGAGGATGTGCTTGTGCCTGGGGACAGGTTGCATGAAGGTGTCTTAGAAGTTTACATATATGACATTGAAATGTTGTATTCTTATAATTCAATACTTGAATGTGTTGTAAATTCCTACATCTGAGAATCACTTTATCCGGTAGGCCCTTATTGAGATCTATTGCCATGCAAATTTGAACATATGTGCATATGCTTGCTGCTGATCTCTCAGTATCAGCTTTGATGTAGGTGCTGAAGGAGTTTCCTATCTCTTCGAAAGCAAAGCACAATGCAGTGGAAGGTTGGGAGCTGAACCCAAATTGGCATTTTGGTAATTGAGAGAGAATTTGGGTAAAATTTTGAAAACCATGGAGTGATTAAGAACCCCGCAGTTCCCAAAAACCAAGGACAATTCGTAAAGACTCTCCGATAGGCTTCCTCATCAAAAAATTGAACAATAAAAATCCTTTGGAGCAAAGAGAGATATCACATTGCTTTGTCCATGTTGTATGAATCCATGGATACAAAGACGACGTGGTTGGCTAAAAGCAATTAAGTCTACAAATAATTGCTTCTTTTTCTAAGGTTGAACGGTAATGCGTCACAACCTCACCTGTAATCTCCACTATCAACACTTCTTTCACATGCTCCACATTATAGAAATTAGGGATGGATGGTGGCTTCAATACACTAGATTTGGAAGCTGAAATTTTTACCACTTCTTTAAAAGACACAGGTTTAGAGGAAGATGGCATTCCTGAACCCACAACTCCTTCACGTAATCGCATCACCAAGCAAAGGGTGGAATCCTCGCCTATATTGTAGCCCAATAGAGGAGCATGGTCCTCAAGTTGTTTATGCTCATATAATACAAGTTGTTGATTTGTTGGAATCCCTTGTGAGTGTTCTAGCTTCCCCTTGAGAATAGTCACATGTTTTGTCAAATCTACCCAAAGACAAATGCTTTTCCTTGAGAGGGATCAAATCATTATTTGATATTCTATCTACTTGTCACTAAAATTCTTGTAGTCATTTCGGCATTGATGTTGTAAAACACAAGCAACTTTCTCAAACAAACATAAAGTTTCATCTACGGCCCATGTTGTTTATACCCTGTAATCATAGCATAGCATAACAAGACTTCATAGCGTGTTCTGTCATTTGGTCAAACACTTGGCTTGCAACCTCCATACTGACACATTTTGCAAACATATCTACAAGGGCGTTCTTTGAAGTTAAATTGCTATCTCCCTTACTCTATGCAACATGAATGTGAGGCCCATTGGTGAAAAGGATGTAGCAACGTTGAGGGAAAGAGCCCTCCAATTCATAGTTCGTGCAGGGTTTCCTGTTGGACAGTCATTGAGGTTTGAAGAATTATCATTGATGTCAAAGGCAGCATGTGCTATCATGCATTAATGTTAGAGGTTGAGTTGAACAAACTTGTGGAGTAAATCGGGTTTGTGAAGTGCTTCTACTTATAAAATAAGTAAAGCAATGTCAAGAACCCGACTTGGTTTGGTAGAGTGAATCGGGTTTGTGAAGTGCTTCTACTTATAAAGTAAGTAAAGCAATGTCAAGAACCCGAATGGGTCTAGGTGAGTTGCTTCTACTTATAAAATAAGTAAAGCCATGTCAAGAACTCGACTTGGTTTGGTAGAGTGAATCGGGTTTGTGAAGTGCTCCTTATAAAATAAGTAAAGCAATGTCAAGAACCCGAATGGGTCTAGGTGAGTTAGTCGGGTTTTCAGAATGACTTAGTTGCGTTCATTTTTATAAGTTAAGTAGTCTCAAGAACCCGAATGGGTCTAGTGGAGTAAATTGGGATTGTCAAGTGCTTTCACTACTTATGAACTTTATAAGTAAAGTCATGCAAAGAATCGAATTGGTCTAGTGAAGTCAAGCAAGTCGAGAAACCTGATTGGGTCTTTGCCTTTAAGAGTAAATCGGTTTTACCAAGTAACTTTGCTTCTTTCAATCTTATAAGTAAAGCAATGCGAAGAACCCAAAGTATGCTGTTGTTAAGAATGTTTGTTTTGGTCTTCACACTTAGCTAGTTTTCGACTTGGTCTATTCTTTCGGAAATATTAGTACAGGCAATTCTTTCGGAAAATTTTCCCGAAGGAAATGATCTCGTGCAAAAGTTTTGAAAGGTACTTTTTGAGAATGCCGAAGGGTAGTGGACCATCCAACAAATGTCGAAGGGGTCGTTGTAAAAAGGCCGTAGGGTATGTGGACTTTTACAGAAAAGCCGAAGGGTACATTTGCAAAGCCCAAAGGGTATGTGTCCTAAACAAAAGTGTCGAAAGGGGACTCGGACAAAAAGTCCACGAAAATTGTCCCGAAGGGGACTCGGACAAAAATTCTACGAAAATTGTCCCAAAGGGGACTCGAACAAAAAACCCGCAACAATTTGTTCGAAGGGGTAGTTCAAATGGAGGGAAAGGACACTTGAGCATTTGCCGAAAGACATAGGGCACTTCCACAAGTGTCGAAGGACAATTGCGGAGTACACAAGGACCATTACAAAGCTTCCCAAGGATCACTTGGATTGTTTCAAAAAGAATCTAGGGCAAGTGGACGTTTAAAAAGGTTTCGAAGGATATCTCGACTGAAGTATAAGACACTTGCATTATTGCCAAAGGATCAAGGCAAGATTAAGGATCAAGCATATCAAATATAATCAAAAAGAGCAAAAGTGAACCAATCATTTAGAAAATATCGAGATGCGAGAAAGAGCTCGATGGTTAATGCAAGAGAGATCGACAGTCGACAGTTCTGTTTTTAAAAATGGAAATATTTGACGGTTCAAGACAGACAGTGAATGGCGTCAATGACAAGATGAATAATCCTCGTTTAAAGACATGACTAGATAAATGGTGAGCTTGAAAAGTCTACATAGAGCCCGAGATTAATTGATCCAACCGATCAATCATCGATTAAGGACGCTGTGCATTTATGAGATAAATCCAATAGTTGCCAAACATAGTAAAGAGACTTGACCATTGTAACGTGATGCATGAAGCGAGACACGGGAAAGAGCATAAGTCAAAATCGTTTTTAATGAGAACCGGTTAATTGCAGTTGAAGTGTGAACGCAATTGGAGAAAGAAAACACTAAGCTTCATTGTCTATACATATATGACATCTTGAACATTGTAATTTGCTTTTTGCTGCTGTTGCTGTTGTCGTTGCAATTTTAGGAGTCAAACGCTGTCATTTTGCGATTGCTTAGACTATCATTGAACCTAAGCATGTGAGCAATACAAAGTGTGTCTAATAGAATATACAGACACAAACCACGATAGCATAGAGGTATAGAAGCAAGAAGAGGATGATGTGTCAAACAAAGAATATATAAAAGATACAAAGGAAGAGAGGCCGAAGCAGTTGGTGTAAGTGGACTGTGTCAAACATAAGATATAACGACATAGAACTAGTAAGGTAGAGAAGAAAAGAAAAGGTTGTCTACCCAGACGAATACAGACAGAGTAAAAGGCAGAAAAAGTGAATGAAGTGTGTCTAAACAAAATATATCCAAACGTATGTAGACACAGAGTAAAAGTCAAAGGAACAGAGATTGAGCAGACATGAAGAAAGGGCACACAGAGAATGTGCAGATTTTGAGCAGAGGAGAATAGGCATACACAAAATAAGCCAAGAGTGAGCAGTTACAGACTAGACTTGTAACAAATAAACTGAACTGGTTTCATTTGTGAATTTGTCTTATACACTGGAGTTGTAGCTCCATAGTTTTGATTGGTAGCTGCCTTAAAAAAAATTGAGTTGGTGTTCAGTTAGGGGATTGATGTCTCCTAAGGCTAGGTGTCTTTGAATGTAATCTGTGTGGTTTTGCCAGTGAGGTGATCTAATTGTGAGGCTAGATTAGAAAAGTAGATTCTAGCAGTTATTCTCACTGTGGTTTTTTCCTTTGGGTTTTCCACGTATAAATCTGGCGTACTGTGTTTTTGTGTGTGTGTGTGCGCTCTCTACATTTGTTCTTTTGATATGCATATGATTTGATATTTCCTCTAAAAGTTTTAATCAACTAGTTTTAGCTCATCCACTGATTCACCCCCCTCTCAGTAGATAGTTGTGTTCAACATTTCCAAAAGAAACCATAAAACATAAAAAACTATGAAGCTATTCTCTAGTGGAGGATGGAATTCAACGATGCATTATATTTTTGAATTGAGCATTTTAGAAAGATTATTGTTGGCTTTTGACTTTGCCACAACCGAAGAAGCAAAAACTATGTGCCTCTCCATCAATGGATTCCTTTCACTTGTTCGTTGCCAACAATGGTTTTGAACGAAAAACCCTACGGTTGAATAGATTGCCCTTTGTCGGCTTAGGGTTTTAAGCGTTGCAGGAACAACAACCAAGCTTTTCAACGCCATTTTCATAAGTTCTTAGTTAGAAGCAACTAAATGCTCATACATCAAAGCAATTTCTACACATTGAAATGTTTATAGAATCTAGTCTTTGCCTGAAAAAGTGGCCCAATCACGAAAGATTGTATTTACCTAGTAATCTTAATTACCAAGTTAGTGATCTCTACACGCATGCTTATATGCTTAGGGATGGGCTTATCTGTATTGATATGAGAACTCAAGTAAAAGCCCAAATTATTTCCTTTGAAAATTGAGTTCAGCCAATGTTGAGAGCCTTTCCCAAACTTGAGAGAGTGGGATTGTCCAACAAATGGCTGAACAAAATTGTTCAAGGTTTCGTCAACTTTCATGAATTGCCCTCTCCCCAACATCGTTAGTTATGTTTAGGAAACCAAAGCTCTGTTATGAGGATAATTAAATATTGGAAGGAAATAGCCTCTTCTTGATGTCACGACTGCCACTATGTTTGTAATCCTCCAATTTATTTTTGAGCTATTTTCTAACTACTTCCTGATTCCCATGAAACAATGAATCAAATTTGCTTATATAAATAAGCAATGATGGTTGATTGTAATGAAATTACTCAAATGTTTTGCAATAATGAAATATTATATCGCAGAATTAAGAGCAGAATAATCATATCAACAACAATAATTGACAAAAAATTAGAATACTTGGTAATTATCACTGAGCCACTTTGAGAGGGCAGCCCCCACATTAATGCAATAAGTGCATAATTCACAATATGATGATAAAATATTGACCACTACCTCCTATATATACTCTATTTAGCCATGGTTATTCCTTAGGCCGATTATACTAAAAACATAGAGAAATGCAATAAGACAATATGAAAGGTAAGCCACAAGTCGGCCACACTTATCCTTAGACTTATTATAGGTTAAAGGAATAGCATGCCCTTCCCCTTCAAAACAACATCACTCTCAACATTGAATCAACTTTGGATGCGGTTGTAGGAAAGCTTCATCTTCCCATGTTGCATCTTCACGATTTAGACTCGTCAATTTGATCAAATACTCTTGAAGCTCTCTTGTTAGTAGCCTTTTTTGTGCGTGTGAAGGATCTTCTCAGGTTCCAAAATGACTTTGCTTTCTTCATCTAGTTCAGGTAACTCAGTCTCGGTAGAACCTCTTTGTTCAATGACCTTTTTCAGGAAGATATATGAAATACAAGATTATGCAAGTGGATTGGGTAGCTCTAGCTTGTATGCCACACTACCAATTTTTCGCAGAATTTGATAATGGCCATAATACTTAGGAGAAAGTTTGTTATCTTTTTTTGTTGCTTCAAAGACATCTGCTTAATCGCTGCGAGTGCACACAAACTTAATCACTGATATCAAAATGTTGCTCACTACGGTGCCGATCAACGTGCTGCTTCATTTTATTTTGTGCCATTGTTACTTTTTCCTTAAACTAGCTAGTACCCCCTGTTGTTGTTGAATGTGTTCCTCTACAACATGAATCTTGGGTTGCATCTTCAATGATGAAATGATGAATGGGTGGTGATAGCTATAAAGTGCCACAAAGGGAGACATTTTAGAAGAGGTACGGAAATAATTGTTGTACCACACCATTCTGCTAGTGGTAGCCTATGGACCCAATGTTCTTGTTTATCTGATACAAAACAATGGAGATACCCTTCTAGGCATTTGTTGACAACCTCTGTTTGCCCATCAGATTGATGATGATAAGATGAGCTATGAGCCATCTGAGTACCCAAATATGCAAATAACTCAATCCAAAGGTTACTGGTGAAGATAGAATCACAATCACTTACAATGATTTTGAGGGTACTGTGTAGCTTTTGAACTATATTGAGAAAAGTAACAATTATTGTATTGACTAAAAATGGCTAAGAAAAAAATGATCATATTTTGTGATCCACAACTACCATGATAACATTTTTACCTTCAGATCTCAACAACCCTGTAATGAAATACATGGAAACCTCCTCCCGCTGTTGGCTAGGGATGGATAATAGATGCAGGGGACATGGTGTCTTAATTATTTCTCTTTTGTTCCATTGATTAGCCGTGTATTCTGCCACAAATTTTTGTATATTCCCCTTGAGTCCTTTCCAAAAGAAATCTTGCTTTATTCGATAATGTCTTTAAAAACCTTGAGTGCCCCTATTGGAGATGCATGAAGTCTTTGAATGATTTTGTGTTTGAGGATAGAATCCTTACATGGGTATAATCAATCTTTATACTATAATGTGTTCCCTTTTCACTCAATTTTTTCAAAAACACTTGAACTATGCTAAAGAATTTAAATCAAGGCTTGTGTATCCTTGTCATTCTCCCATCATGATCTTGCTTCTTCTAACCAATCTGCTTGCCAAATGGTCATTGTGCATAACAATGCTTCAACTAATTCATCCTTCCTAGAAAGTGCATTTGCTACCACATTCTCCTTTCCTTTCTTATAGACCATATCAAAGTCATATCCCAACATTTTAGTCATCCATTTTTGTTGTTCTTCTGATGACAATTGCTGTTCCAAAATCTATTTTTAGATTATCATGACTATTGTTTACCTAAGAGTGTCTACCTATCATATAAGGTCTTCATTGCTTGATTGCATGTAGAATGGCTGTCATCTCTTTCTTATAGATTGGCTTGAGCTTGTTTGTTCCCTTGAGTTGACAACTCTCGAATGCAATGTGTCTTTCTTATTACATGAATACAACCCCCATGCCATATCCTGATGCATCATATTCAACAACAAACGTTTTGGAAAAATCAGGGGTTGCCAGAACTAGAGTGGTGCACATAGCGTCTTTTAGCTTCTCAATTGCCTTGGTAGTTGGTTCAGTCCAATGGGAGGATTCTTTCTTCAACAAGGTTGTGAGTGGTGTCATTATGTTGCCATAATTTTTTACAAATCTGCGATAGTACATTGTTAGCCCCAAAAATCCACGAAGGTTTTTGAGGGCTTTCGTAGTTGCCACTCTATCATAGCTTGGATCTTCTTAGGGTCGAATTTGACTCCATGTGAAACAAAATGACCCAAGTACACCTAATGGACTCCAAAAGCACATTTGGAAGGTTTTGCATAAAGTTGATGTTCTTCTAGAATTAACAGTCCCTGTTTCACATGCTTCAAATGTTCTTCTCAAGTTTTGCTATAGATTAGTATGTTTTCAAAAAACACGAACACAAACTTTTTAAAAAAAGGTCTAAAAATAATATTTATCAAACTCGAAAATGTAGATGGTGCATTTTTGAGGCCAAAATGCATGATCATAAACTCATAATGGCTTTCATGAGTTTTGAAAGTTGTTTTAGGGAATTCCTCGTCCCTGATCTGAATTTGATGATACGTAGAACAAACATCTAGTTTAGTAAAATAAACAACTCCATGTAATTCATTTAAAAAATCATCAGTTATTGAAATAAGGAACTTATCTTTGATTGTGTACTTATTGTTCTCTGTAGTCGAGGCATATCCTCCAAGTGTCATCCTTCTTTTGCACCATGACCATAGAGACAAATATTAATTTTGGCTATGTTGGATGATACTTGTCTCCAACATCTCTTGTACCATCTTTTCAATTTCATTTTTCTGGGCATATGGATCTCTGTAAGGTTTGATGTTCGATGGTGTACTACATGGAATTAGTTTGATGGCATGATCATGTTCTCTACTTGGTGGTAGGCCTTTTGGCATTGTGCCAAAAACTGTTGGCTGGTCATCAAGAATCATTTGTAAATCAGCATGTGTAAACACATTTGTTGCTTGAACCTCTATGGAAAACAATTGCGCTACAAATCCTTCAGCTCTCTTTTTAAGAATCTTTGTCATTTGATGTGAACTAACCAATTGGGGAGACTAGTAATACTTGCAGTTCAAATGGCTTGCCTTCAAAATGAAAGTGCATGAACAATTTCTAGAAACTTATCTCTATTGTGCCCAAAGTCGTGAGCCATCGTACTCCAAAAACAATGTTAGCCCCACCCATGGGAATAGCAAACATAGGAGAATTATGCAGGGAGTTCCTTATGGCAATCTTAATACTAGTGTCATTTTCCAAAACAATTGATTGTGCCACCATTTGCAATCATGACTTGAAATTTTAGAGTTGGCAAATGAGTAGCTAACTTACTGTTGATGAAATTATGTGTATTACATGAGTCAATCAACATTGTCACTTTTTGTTTCTTGAGGAAGCCTACTACCTTAAGAGTTTGAGGAGTATTTATACTTGAAAGGGCATATGACATGAGATAGTAGGGTGACAATCTTTAGATTCCTCCCTTGGCTCTTCCATACCCTCATCTGAGACATCATCTTCATTTTCATTGGCTCCTTCAATGTAGAACTTCTATTCAGCACATTTATGGTTTTGCTCCACTTGTTGTCACAGTCAAAACATAACCCTTTGGCATGCTTCTCTTCAATTTTGTTGAGGGGTCAATCTTGTAGGTTGCAAAAATGATGGTGCTGTGAAATTGTGTTCGTGGCCATGGATGAAAGCCTTCTTTTAAACAATTCTTTTTCCTTCGCCTGTCGCGCAAATGGTATGGCCTCAAAAATAGACATTGGATTAAACATGCGAACCTCAAGTTGGATGCGATCTTTGAGCCCCCGGCCCTGCCCCGCCGCCCCCCCGCCCCCCCACAAGAACATGCTAGTCATGTTCTCATTGATGTCATCCACGTGTAAAGATAGATTCTAAACTTGCTAAATATAATCCTTAACAATACCTATTTGTTGCAACTTTGCTAACTGACTGTAGTAGTTTTTTGATACGTTGCGATAGTGCATATGTAACTCCTCAGTATACACTAACCATGTAACAAGAGCGCCCTTTTTCTTTTGAGAACACAATCACTTATACCAAATGAACTATTCAGGTTCTAGATAGAGAGATGTCGTGATAACCTTTTGCGAACATGGAGTTTGATGTAGATCAAATAAATTTTCTATTTGATTGATCCAAGTGAGTGGATTCTTATCAAACTTGCACACTTCCACCTTTGGTAGCATATGCTTCGAACCAGTATTGGAGTTGTGATTGTTCGGATTGGGAGAACTCCATTGATGGAAGATTATTTTGTGGATGCTATACTGCAATAGTGGTCAACTGATCACTTAGAGTTGACAACTGATGCATCATAAAATCATTTTTCCATTTACTAAATCAAGATCATATTTTCTCATCATGCTTTGTATATCTGATTGAATTTGTTGAATTGTCTTAGAAATCGACGAATCTAAAGTTCCAGACTCCATGTCTTTGTGAGGAGTTTTTGGAGTGTCTTGACCTTACTTGCGTCTGTGAGTGTTAGGACCAGCTATGCACAAACCTTAAGAGGGAGGGTTTTGAGATTGAAAAAGTGTACCAACAGATTATTCTGTTGCGATATTCACCTAGACAAATCTAATGACTACGAATTTGCACAAGGGTGTGAAAGAAAATCATAGATTTATTTATTTATTTTCAAAATAGACTTCGAACAGTTTTATAATGGCGAAAAAGTTAAATTCTTTCTGTATTGCAAGTTATGTTTTTCGATTCTACAACTCTTTTGATTGACGCAACACCAGAGTCGAAAAACGTTGCAGAAGTTGGTCCAAACTGATGC
The DNA here is from genome assembly GCA_037957365.1 of Torreya grandis. Taxonomy (NCBI): domain Eukaryota; kingdom Viridiplantae; phylum Streptophyta; class Pinopsida; order Cupressales; family Taxaceae; genus Torreya; species Torreya grandis. The sequence continues at coordinate 2,370,667 of JARHVA010000819.1, read as the reverse complement.
TTTGCTACCACTTGTAATGAAATTACTTAGATTTTTCACAATAATGAATTATTATATTGCAAAATTAAGAGCTGAATAAATAGATCCACAACAATAATTGACAAAAGAGCAGAATACTTGATAATTAAGCTTGCGCTGCTTCGAGAGGCACCTCCACAACAATGCAATAAAATTAAAATTTGCAATATGATAATAAAATACTAACCATTACCTCCTATATATATGCTCTACTTAGCCATGGTTATTCCATAGGCCGATCATACTAAGAACATATAGAAATGCAATAAATATATGAAAGGTATATAAGCCACATGTATAGATCCACAACAATAATTTACAAAAGAGCAGAATACTTGATAATTAAGCTTCGAGAGGCACCTCCACAACAATGCAATAAAATTAGAATTTGCAATACGATAATAAAAGACTAACCATTACTTCCTATATATATGCTCTACTTAGCCATGGCTATTCCATAGGCCGATCATACTAAGAACGTATAGAAATGCAATAAAGATATGAAAGGTATATAAGCCACATGTCGGTTACACATATTTTCTAGACGTGCTATAGGTTAAGGGCGTAGCATTGATTAACTGGTCTGGTTTATCCACTGGTTTTTTGGTGATGGGCTAGCTTCTGCTTTCTTTCTTTCCAGCAAGAGAACCAGGGCTTTATGAAGAAAGAGGGTATCCGTAGAAATTCACATCCCAATTACACCACTAAGAAAGACGTAGTCAACAGAAGAGAAGTCAAGCCAAACTCAAAGGGCCCAAAAATGCAGTGATTTGAATTGCATTATCTGTGCGACTATTGAAAGATCTTTTGTTCTATTGAAAATGTATTATACATGTGAATGATTTATGCTAGACTCCAGGTTCCTTGTACTTCTGTCCACTTACCCATTATTAGCCAGGGGAGCTTGTAACAGTCTATCTTGGAGATTTGTTTTTCTTATTTTTTGTATAAAAGATAAGGCTAAGTAATAATTTTGACCCTGTCAGTTTGTAAGCAAAATTGTAAGATATAAGTGTGATGTGAAATTAAGTTTATGTAACCGTGCATTTTCTAGATTTTTCTGTTGTGATGTATGTTTTAAACTTCATTGAGAATTTTTAATACAAATGTTACTTTTTCAGGATTTGGCAATTGATGCAACTACAACTGTGAGTGTTGAAATTGGGAATGGTCTGCGCGAGGTTGATATAAAGAAATTTGTTAAAGTTGAGAAGGTTCCTGGGGGCCAGTTGGAAGATTCGAAGGTTCTGAAGGGTGTTATGATAAACAAGGATGTTGTAGCACCAGGTAAAATGAGGAGGAAAATAGTCAACCCAAGAATCATTCTTTTGGATTGTCCACTTGAGTACAAAAAGGGAGAGAACATGACAAACGCAGAGCTTATAAAAGAAGAGGACTGGTATGTGCTGGTCATTATTCATGAACTTCATTTGAAGTTTAATGTTAACTGCCTTTTGCATCTATCAGTCTTTTGTAGCACTGTATTTTGGTTTTCTTACTGTCCTTGTTTTACTTATAGAATGTGTCCACCAAATTTCTGTGAAATATTGTTTGCCATATGCTCAGAAAAAATATGTTTTCATTTCCCTGAGGATGGGTCTAGAAGTTTGATCCGAAACATCTGAACTCAAAACGGAAAGCAACACAATTCATTCCAGATATATTATCTACAATATTGCTTGTGTTTCCTTTTAATTGCAAATGCATTAGCTGGAAAATTTATAGAAGTACAATTAAAAGCAGTGGGTCCTCCTGATCTAGTACAGATTTTCTGGAGGAAGGATAAATAAGAGATGTTCAAAACTTAAATTCTCTAGGTAACTGCATGGTCAAGTCCCAGGTCTTTTAATTATCGATCATACAGGCAAAGTCAATTTATTAATTCATGGCATTGCAGTGTCAGTAAAGTTTTGAATTTTGCTATGCTGCAAAAATGAACAGAATATCACAGCAAAACATGGTAGAAATATTTCTTTCAGACCACATAAGGCCATTTAGAAAGGAACTCTGAAATGCCTTAAGATATCCTTTCCTCTAATGAGTAGTAGCGGTGCTTTTTGCACAGTGCACTATCTTGGCAGGAATAAGTTTCATTGTTAATTTAGCAGCTGCTTATTGTCACTTCTCAGATGGGAATGGATCTGTAAACCTGCCGCATGGCTGCTGACCTTACAGGAATAATGTGTGATACAAAACAGATTTCCCAAGTTTAGCAATAGTTCACAATGCAGAATATAAAACAGTCGTCAACTGTTTTTGACTAAAAGACAGCGTAGGTTTCCCTTCTAATAAACTGTACCATGTATGAGAAATGCTTGCACCATTCCTGTGTACTAGATATCTGAGTCTGCACATGATCTGAGGCCCCAAGGGAAAAATCCTCCAAGGAAGGTGTCCCTTTTGTTCTCTAAAGTTACCATCCCTCTGCTACTATGCGCTTAGATTGAACTAAGGGTATAAGTGTTTGCTCTCTGAATTTCCACGTGAAACAGGTGGGTTTTACTTGACGGTGGATTTTAGGGTTTTGCTGAGTCGGTGGTTCCTTGTGGGAGATTATGATGTGTCCTTCAAGTTTCATTATACAGTTATAAATTATATTAATCTGTGTCCTATATATGTTTTATAAATTCAAATTGTATTTTTATCAATGTACCCTTTTGAAATAGTGTAGGATTTGCAAAACCTCTGGAGTGTTAGAGTAAAGCAAATACCAACAAATTATGGGTGTTCTAAGTCTGGATGATTTCTATGCATTTTATTTTGTTTTATCAAAGAGAGATCTTAATATTTGGTTTGGAATATTTGTAGGGGTGTCCTGTTGAAGATGGAAGAGGAATATATTGAAAATATCTGTTCTCAAATATTAAGCTTTAAGCCAGATTTAGTTATCACTGAAAAGGGCCTAAGTGATCTTGCAGCTCACTATTTGAGCAAAGCAGGAGTGAGTGCAATTCGAAGGCTAAGGAAAACAGATAACAATAGAATTGCTAAAGCTTGTGGAGCTACAGTTGTAAACAGACCTGAGGAATTGCAAGATAGTGATGTTGGAACTGGAGCAGGATTATTTGAGGTTCAAAAAATTGGTGATGAATATTTTACTTTTATTGTTGATTGCAATGATCCAAAAGCTTGCACGGTTCTTTTGAGAGGTGCAAGCAAAGATTTATTAAATGAGGTGGAGCGAAATCTTCAGGTAATGGCCGTTATTTAAGATTTCATTATTTCTTTGAATCTTTGCTCACATTCTCCAGGCAATTAAGATGTGCATGCATGCATTAAGTTTGGCTACGGTATATTTCTGTGACACAGGATGCAATGTCTGTTGCCCGAAACATGATAAAGAATCCAAAGCTTGTTCCTGGTGGTGGTGCAGCTGAGCTTACAGTATCAGCAACATTGAAGCAAAAGAGTTCATCAGTTGAGGGTGTAGAAAAGGTACGCTGGTGATCATCAAATATATTTAGAGAGTTTGAACCTATATTATATTTGAAAAGGATATAAGTGTATTCAGTAATCTCAACAGCTTAATTTGCATGTGTAACAGTGGCCTTACGAAGCTGTGGCACAGGCTTTTGAGGCAATTCCTAGGACTTTGATTCAGAATTGTGGCGTGAATGTTGTTAGAACCATGACAGCATTGCAAGCAAAGGTGGAATATATGATTTGAACTATCACAGCTCAATTTTGTATCGTTAGATGAAGCTAATTGCTTTCACTTGACTGTAGCTTATTTGTGTTTTTTCGACTTGTTTTCATATTGCTTGTTAGTGGCTTTTTAAATTACTCTATTGGCCAACTTCTTTCTGTTTTTTGTACATGTAGCATGCCAATGGGGAAAATGTGTGGATTGGGATTGATGGAAACACCGGAGAAATCACCGACATGAAAGAACGCGGGGTATGCAAGTTTAAGAGCTGGTTAAATAAATCTTTCATAAGCTTTGTAATTTATTATATGATATGATATGATATGATAATCCTATTATCTTCTGCAGATATGGGATGCGTATAATGTGAAGGCACAGACATTTAAAACAGCTATTGAGGCATCCTGTATGCTTCTTAGGATTGATGACATTGTGAGTGGCATAAAGAAGAAACAATCTCAAGGTGGTCCAACAAAACCACAGCCTCAAGTAGAGGATGGAGACAATGTTGACAGCGAACAGATGATTCCGGAGTAATTGGTTGTGGTTACAAGGATACCAGCAAGTTTTCCTTGAGATTGGTATAATGACCCGACTGTCATGAATAGCGTTACTGATAAGTGAATATAATTGGTTGTTGAAAGGTCTCATTTTGCAATGATTAATATTGAGAACGAGAGGATTTTCTTTTATTTTGCGGGCTGATTCCAAAGATCTGCATGTTTTATGGGGGGATTTGTTCTCCCTATTCTAGACTTGCAGTTGTACTGCAAGCATGTATTTTTCTCAGGCTTTATATGATAGTGTGGGGAAAATATTTTGGGAGTATCCTATTTTTTTGTTTTTTACAGTCATTCTGGGAAACATTGCTAATGTATTGAGTGAGCTAACCACGTTGCGCTTGAAAAGCTATAGTAACTTGAAAGACTTTTTTCAGAGTTGATTGAAACAAACGTTGGATTTTTTTTCCAATGAAAATCATTGAAAATCAAACCATAATTCTGCCAATGTTGTACTTAGGAATAGGTTTGTTATGAAATGCTTGATGTTAATTCTGTTCTTTTGCTTTAATGAAGCGTTCAACCATTTATCACGATAAACTCTATATCCCTGCTAGTCCCTAACAGGAAAACAAATTGTATGTATTAATTTTTTGGAAAATAGAATCTTGTTTTAGCCTTTGGCTATGCACATTGTCTTAACCTTTTCTGTTAATATGACGGACAAGGACAATAAACAAAATGAATCATTGAAGACATTGAAAGCATTGGGTGCTTTGCTACTGCAGGGGATGACTTTGTAAGACATTTTTCAAGATGTCACGACCATTTCCAGATCCTTGTAAACATTGTGGTAGAAATTGTCTTAACCTTTTCTGTTAATGTTGGACAAGGACGATAAACAAAATGAATCTTTCAAGACATCGAAAAAATAGGGTGTTTTAATGCTGCAGGGGATGACTTTGCCAAACATCTTTCAAGATGTCACGCCTATTTCTGGATCCATGTAAACAGCATGGGAGAAGTAATGACAAGTTAGTTTGTTTCAGTTTTGTTTAAAGATAGATCAATTGAGACGGTATAAATTTCATAAGATTCATGTTGGTAAAGATATGCATGCCAATGTTTTTTCAATTAAATGTTTAGTTCCAGAAAGTCTGAAAAACACCACTGTGCATGCCAATGATTCATAAATATGATGTTATTCCATATGATTGGCAACTCTATAGAAAACCAAAGCACTCATTGGTCCTTGCATTAAGTAAGGGGTCATGTTTTGATTAACGGCATGGTGTATTTCCAAGATGATGTTGTCCATGCTTGAGCTGATATGATTAAAAATGAGAAAAAATGGATGGTTTGACATAGATGTAACATGCTACTGAAAAATAGAAATGAATAATGGTTGATGAGAAATCCTTGTGAACGGGTTGGTAGGTTGCCATGTCCAAGTTTTAAGATTAATGTCGTATTAATGATGGTGTTATAAGCAATTTTGATGATTTTGTTCTTTTCACCATTAATATAAATTTTAGGAGGCTATTATAGAATTGGTTAATTTTAACAAAGCTTATTTGTAATTATAGCACAGTTGATGTGGGGGGATTAGTGATCACAACAATATTAAATATGATAATATTAATTAAAATGATTTTTGAAAACTAAGATGGGCTTTTAAATAGGTGTTTTGGATCACACCATGTCGTCTATCATTATAATAATATAGAGCTCCTCATATGGATAACCTTAGTGAAGGACCATGTCAATTAGGTTCAACATTTGGCCAAATTAGCCCTTATAAATTTATCAAAACCTTTAATGAAAATATTAAACACATCTTCCCTAACTTTTGGGTTTCGCTTTCAATTTGCTGATGGGTCTCTGAAAGTGATTCAAATTCAAGCAAATCCTCACTCAAATTATGTTCATTTTTTTACAAACTCCATGACCTTTCCTAAGTTGTGCTTGAAAGAGTGGTCTTCCAATGCAATTACCTTGGCATCTTCATTGGGGTTGGTGTTTACTTGAGGAAACATGTTCCATTGAAGTAAACTTGCAAACCTTCTCGTTTCAAATGTATTTTTATCCTTGTGTTAATGGATCTACCTATTTCTCTAATGATAATTTGCTTAGGCTATGCATAAATGATGTCAAGAATGATGATGGACTATAAAATTTCCATTAAAATGTACATATTGCCATAAGACGTGTCATGGGAGAACATGATTAATGTGTGTTGTCATCTCAACATTTATTTACTTGAACCATCTCAAAGATGCTCTTATGAAGTTGATATATGTTAGGTCTCTTGGTAGTGAGAAGCCATTGAGTTTATCGATGTATTATTCTATTATGAACTCGTTGAAGAAGGTTTTGACTTCATGCTTCAACTTGTAAGCATTCATCTATGGCACCAAATTATGGATATTTGATATTTCGAGTAAAAATTTCTATATGGAAAATAGGTTGGTATTACCAAATATATCATCAAAAGTTAGCCTATCATTCTTGAAAGAAATTAGATACCTTTAAACAATCATAGACACCCTCAAGAAAGAATTGAGAGAGAGATTGTCCACTAACTTATTGTATTCTCATTTTAAAGAGTGGCCTAGTATCAAGGAGATCACAATACCTACCTTGCTTAAGACTTCTCATCACTATGTCAATAAAAGTTGTGAAATGAATAAGCTAACAAATTTTTTATGAATATCATTTAGGATGCAATAAGAATGTACACGAGGAATATTGAGTTAACAATTTAACAGAGAATGTAGTTTTAGCCTTGCTACTCTATAAGATTGAATATAGTTACTACTTTAAGATTGTAGTGCCTAGAGTTTCTCTGATAATTGTTAATAAATATTTTAGCTTGCTTCTTGTAAGCAAAGTGCATCTCACGCAACAAATGGTGTGAGTTCATTGTTAGGTTGACAAGTATGAATGTTATGAATAAGTATCATTGTTTAGTTGCTGCCAACAAACATTGTAAGTGATGAAAAACAACATTTATATTAGAAGTAAGCTAACTAGCAACCGAAACGCTCATTGGTCAAACTTTATTTTGTGGGTCCTGATGCTATTTTGTTAGCTTGTTAGACAAGAAGTTATAATATATGATAGCAAAACACAGTTACAGTATTTAAGCAACTTGGAAAATGACATGTTATGGTGTGGAACGGTATAACGTGCTTGTAGTTTGTAGCAATCATTTAATGTTAATGGGATTTGTTTACAATTGTTTCAACAATTTAATGTTTCTTTCATCTATTAGTCAATACTTATTATATGTATTTTGTCATTTTGTTTAAAAGTGGGCTAAGATTCCATTTTCTTTAGAATTGGGCTAGGATTTCAATGATGATGGAAAATAAGTCGATATACACACATTTGTGAACTCCAAAAACAAAAAAAGTTGACATTGAATTTTAAAGTTTCAAGTCACCATTTTTATTTTGCAATGAAACTGCTTCATCAAGTTCATGTGTGTTGACACCTAATTGTAGTACAAGACCCCTTTTCACTACATCTTTGTCATTCTTTACCACACTTGGTCTATTTGTGTACATTTAGCCTCGTTTGGACACTTTCTATCCAAATTTTACCTATAAACAGTTAGTCCCAAACATTATGTTTTAAGCCAAAAAATCACTTCACAGATTTTGCTTAGTTCACACATGTGAAGAACTTGTTAGCCAATTTGGCTACCATCAGTTATACTAATTCAAAACTTGGTCTTTGTCCTTTTAACTTTGTTGATAACCTCTAGTAGACTATGGTTTTGATGTCATGCTTTGTCATTAAGTGATGTCTTGTTCATTAGTCCTTAAATTATGTGAAGGTGTTAGAGGTCTAGTCCAAGTCCAAGAGTCATGATCCCCAATTTCATAGTCAATCTCCATGGTCTCAGTCCTCTCATAACACACTTAGCATTGTTTAAGGTAACTTTGATAATGTTAAGATTCTTTTGTAGAGTTTAATTTTGTGCTTGGTCCAAGTTGAGACATTGGTGACATGATAACTCTTCAAGAAGGCATGTTAGGTCTTGTCAAGCATGGAAGCCATGAGTTAATCACCTCATTAAGTTTTTTGATTGGAATATTGTAAGGTATGTTTGTAAACTTATAGGTAATTTCTCCTTGTTCAAGCTTGTCCAAGTTAGTGCAACATGCAAGTAGTGACGGGGCCAACAAAAGGCCAAGAAGATGGAATGCAACATTGAAATACACTTGTCAAAACTCCCAAAAATAGGTTTTATCATGAGAAGGGGTAGTTTTTCAACATGTGATGATGATGTCAACGTCTTCAAATGTATTTAGGTACAAATGAGGTTTTGGAAGCTTGGGCAAGCCCAAAAAAGGTAAAAACCTTCTCCATTTCTTCATCGGGTTCTTGACATGCTTAAGAAGGCAATTTTGCTAAGGATTATTCATGAAGGAGGGAGTATCTCAAGACTAGTGTTGGTAGGTGCTGGAGGGCGTCCCTATGCCCTCTCAATCCATAACATTTGTTTGCAAAAAGAGCCCTTGTGCTCTATGAACCATTGTTAAGAGTGTGGAGTCTCTAAAACCCATGCAAAACCCTGCATGCTCAATTTTTTCAGTTTAAATGCACTTTTGGGTTTGATAGATATATGAAAGTGACTTGGAAACATTGATAGGGGGTCTAAGAAGCCTCAAAACTATTTTTATCTCCATGGTCTCAAACTTGCAAATGATAATAAATGCTAGTTTTTTGTTGTTTTACACATGATTAACAGATCTTTTGAGGATGTGAAGTTTTTGAGTGGGAATGGAAGACATGGCACTTACTTCCCAAAGCCTCCTTGATGATTGTGATAGCCCTCAGGGATCACCTTTTTGATAAGTTGTAGGCAGTTGTATGAGAAGTCCTCTTGTGCTAACCCAATACACATGTTCCAACATGAGAAACATAGTCTTGGAGGCATGCCACAACCATGTTGCAAGGGTCATACACCTCGAGTAGGGGTTTAGAACATCGTGAACAGGTGTATGAGACATTCATGAGCTATCGAACAACTTGTAAACATCCATTATCATCATTGGTAAAGAGATTGCAAGAAGGTTGAATTCAAGAGAAAAAGCTTATTTAGATCTATAGGAGACCTAAGAAGTCAGTTTGGCTGTGAAAGCCTTGACTTGAAGAAACTCGAATTAGTTTATCATAGGTTGAAAATGATCTAAACTATTCCTAAGCCTCTGATAGATTGAAAAAACCATCACTAATCCTCTTCAAAGTAAGTCTATGGTGATATAAGCTGGAAAAAGGAAACACCTACAAGTTCATATGAGGATGGTATGTAGAGGAGGCAGAACTTGCAATGATATGAGGTTTGAAGTTCATAAGTGGTGTGACAAGTCTTGGTAAGCATGCTGAAAGGGTTTGACTCCCAATGAGAAGAAGAAAAAATTAAGAGAAGTAGAATAACAAAGCTTGATACGGTGATAGACCTAAAAGAGACCTACAAGCCTGTATATGGAGCATGAAGAAAATATGCAAGTTTTGGGCAAATTTGTTAGATGAAGGCCATAAAAATATAAGGAACAACTGGGCAGAGAATAATATAGGATTAAAGTTCATTAGAACGAAGAAAAAGTGCGTAATAAAGACCATGAGGGTCATCTACAAGAGACTATCTTCAAGCCCTAACAATGGGCTAACACAAGTTCTAGTGAGTCTGAGGAGTCAAAGAATTGAAATAACCATTTCCACATGTCATGATATGTTTTACAAGCCTCAAAGAGTCTTTCAAAATCACAAATAAACAATCAGAGAGGTTTTGGATCAAGACAAACCTATAAAATGCACTTACATAGTCCTTCAATGCCCGAGAAGCTATCTTTCTAAGCTCAGAACTTCATTAAGGATATGCATGGGAAGGAATGAAGTTTTGAGGTGTCGAGGAGGTTCTCACACTCCAATATTATGGCATTGGTTGTTCCTCAATGATTCTATACGGTATGAACATCCCTAAGAAGTGAAACCACTCAAAACCTTCATGTCACATTGCTAGAAGCTCGAGAAGGCTTGAAAGATTGCATAGAACTTTCAGGATAAATTGCATGGGACCAAAATTTCTTAGGGATAATTGAAGACCATTATGCCCTCCCACATAGTGGCATTATTAATAGAATTGAGGGGCTAGTCTTTATTAATAATCGTTAAGAAGATGGAGTGCTTACAAGCTACGAAGAGACTAAAAAAAGACCCGATGACTGTTTTTTCCTTCCTAATGACTCCAAATGCACACACCTTGGCCTAAAAACACTTGGATGGCCTCTGTATGTCTTAGAAATACCTAGTGGAGTAAGATGTCGACACGTATAAGGAGAGATAAGCAAAAAATGGTCTAAAATATGCACCTACAACTATACTTTCTCATATTTTGGAGTGATTGAAGACACCTTGAGCAATAGTAAAGTTCTGTAGACTTGAGTAGGGGTTTGAAAGCCTTTCTTGACATATCCATGATCTATCTTGGTGCTAAGACATACCTCAAGCAATAAGGACAGGTCTAAATGAAGGTTCTTCGTGTTTGCATAGGAAATTATTGGAATATTATTATTGATGTCAAAGGAATTGTAATTGATATTAACAAAATCGCCAATGAAATTGTTAACGAAATTGTCGATGGAATTATTGATGGATGACAGAAATGTCAATGAAAATGTTGACAAAATTATTGACGGATAACGAAAATGTCTATGGAAATGTCAATGATCACATCTTTTGATGAATAAGTGCCTCTTAGATGGGATGCCTCTTTTGTGAAGAGCCTTTGAAGGCCATATAAAGTGGATGAAGGTTGAGAAAGATGCTATGCCCTTAACCTTTGGCATGTCTTGGGATATGTGTGGCCGATTTATGGCTTACATACTTTTTTTATATTCTTGTTATATTTCTCTATGTTCTTAGTTAGGTCGGCATATGTAATAACCATGGCTAAGTAGACTATACATAGGAGGTAGAGGTTAGTCTTTGATCATCATGTTAAGTATTCTGCTCTTAGTGCATTGTTGTGGATGTTGCCCCCTCGAAGTGGCTTTGTTATATTATCTAGTATTCTGCTTTGCTAGTCAAACTTTGATAGTCAAATGGGTTAAATTTGATAGTCAAACTTTCACACAATTATTTTTATGATAGCCATCCATTCAACATTGGCCTACAAAAGCTAGGATGGTTCATATTTAAACAAGGAAACATTAAAATATTAAATATGTATTGACTACAAACTAAATAAACATAACTACTAACAGTTCCCCCACAATGCAAGTTACACAAGAAGGGATGTAAGTTTATGTTTTGGTAAAGTGGGGATTTGTAAAGTGAGAAAGTAAATCGACTGTTGCATCACACTCAAAACCCATGACCTTTGACCGGATCTAACATTTTGTTCATAAATCATTAAGAAACAAAATTTTGATATTTTTTGTAGAGGTGATGGTGGAAAATAAGGTTGTGTGTTTCTTCATATGGCATGGAAATGCATTGTGTGGGTAGGAAATGTTATGTTTCTACTTATATTATAATATAATATAGTAATTATTATAATAACATTTAAAATAATATGATATTATTATTATATATCAATACTAATAATTACTATTATAATATTGTCTAAAAATTAGTGCTCTTAATCAATGTAAAATTGATATTTACGTTGACATGTAGCATATTTATCGTGTAAGGACACGTAGCATATTTGTCACAGAATTGACATAATAGATGTTTATGTCAATAGATGGCACATCACACATAAAGTTGTGTTCTTCACCAAAGGCCAATTCCATCCTCTTTCTGGACTTCAAGTATCTGCATAGTTACAACTACAAGTTTGTGATCTCCAATCCTGAAAGTGGCAACAATTTCAAGAAGACTAAAACAAAAGACATTGCAGAGCACTCAAATATAGAGTTGAACAATATTTTAAACATAAGCATTCTCATACTAACTAAAAAATGGCATTATCAGTGTATAACATAAAATAACAAACGAAAAAAGACAAACATTATGTTGATCTTGTCTTGTTCTAAAAAAGGGACTTGTAATAGTTTCCTAAGCCAAATTGAAATACTTGTGACCTTCAACCTAACATTACATATGTGGATCTCTATATTAACTTTCAATCTAAAAGTTGAAATTAAATGTATTTTTACCATATCCTTATTCTTTCCCTCTTTTATGAATAATATTGTCATCAAATGTCTAAGAAGTCCCTAAGCATGTTCAAATTACAAGTCTAAAACATAGTCATTACTTTGGCATCATTTTCATGTTTTCAAAGAGCAATACCTTATGCATGCATCATTATGTTAAAACGGGTGCAAATTATGTAAGCTAATCAATTGAAGTATCAACGAACTCATGTAACATTTTCTCTAAGACTTAATCCATTCCCTCACAAGCATACAAGCTTTGATGTGAAGCGAGAGAGATGCCCTTGGCATAAGTTTTTTAAGAGACATCACAAATAGACATTGGCATTGTTATGCCATCGTAGACAATCAAACTTATATGGCAAAAGTGGAAATTCCCAAACCATAGTGAAATTTGATAAACAATGATCCAAACAATACAAAAATGAATCAACGTAATCCATCTCACATTTAATAATTCAAATTCATTGGGCTCCATGTCTCCATATAGATCTCAAAAGGACTAAGAAAATGTTATGTAAATGTACACATATCTAGTATCAAATGTGCATCATGGATATTTTGGTTTTATCTATCATACATTGCTACATCTTCTATGGTGGATTTTTTTAACCCAAACTAAAGAACTCAACAAAATTACCTCCATTGATACCCTTAGCCAGCCTACCATGGTTGATACAAACAATTTTACACTGTGTGAAGTCCTTGTGACTACCATTTTGTATTGGGCCTGATTCATTTTTTAGAATGGCCTTAGTTGGGTGCAAAACCTACAATGACAAAAGGTAGAAATACAAAGAATTCAACATTAAAAGAAAATGAGTTTCATCCAAATTTCATTACCTTCGTAAATGATACAAGATTAGAGGGTAAAATGAGAACATCGAGGATGGAAAGCATGTGCAAATAGACATAATTTGACTAGGTAAGATAATCAAAGAGCATTTTGAAACACTAAGAATAGGATGACGAAGTCTGATATAGAGCTTCACAAGTCTCATAGTGTGAGCTTGCCAAAATAGTGCAAAAATGAGTCAAATCTTAGCAAACCACAACCAATTTGCATGGATAAAGCTTAGGATAGACTTGATTTATCTGCATACATTCAACTTGAATTTATTCATGAGATAATTATTAACAAACATTCGAACAAGATTCAAAATTATAGGATTATTAGACCAAATAACTAAAGATTTAGACAATTATTTCATAAGGTCTTGAAATCTTTGCAAATTTATTCATATTTGATGTGACTCCCTATTCAAAATAGAGTGAGAGTGTGTTGGTTATAACACTTTCGAATCTAATAGGTTTATTTCTTGATATACTTCTTTGTTGCATGTTGTATTGCATAGTAAAAGTCAGGGCATGAATATTATTTTAATATTTTCTATAAGTTTGCTTTTATTTTTTTAACTTTAAGAAACTGATTTATTATTATTAAAATTTACTTTCTATATTATTGTTTTTAATTAGACAATTATTTTTTCAATAGATATATTAAATATTTATTTATAATTAAATTTTTTAAAATTAAAGACTTATGTTTTAGATATATGTATTTTTTTGTTAAATTTAAAATTTATTTATTTTTTGATTGTATATTTGAAGGCATTATATGAAATCACTGAATTACATAGAATGTCGGCATCTCTACTCATATTTTAGAAATAAGTATATAAAATATTTTCAATATTGAGTAAGCATACATCTAACTCAGTGAGCTCCTTTAGTTAAGCATCTACGAGTAAGGGGCATCCACACCGTCAAAATTACCCAAGACATGATCTTGGCCTTAACCACTTGACTTTTCGTGTCAAGTATCTAGAGAGATTTGTACCTTGATGGATGGATATAATCAACCATTATCCTCAGTGATTGAACTACAACCCTTTCAATGATTATATATTTTTATTACATTAGAAGGGTTTAATTGAGAGGAACATACCAAATATTTATCATAGTATCTTTTGATGCCATTTTTGAGTAGTTGACCACTGGTGGATTTAATGGTTGAGAGGGTGTTGATAGTTGGTGGTTTGAATGGTTGATATAAACAACAATAATAATAATAATAATAATAATAATAATAATAATAATAATAATAATAATAATAGCCCTTGTTGATGTTTTTGTGAAGTCATGAAGTACGACCATGGGTATCAGTGGCCCACCCTATAGCTTTATTGGTGAGCGTAGCAAGGAATGCTCCCAATCCTCCAACAATGGCTACGAAGGAACTCTCAAGGCCATGCATGGTATCAGGGGCATCCTCATAAAAATTATAGAATCCCCACACCTGAAAATGTTTCTAAAATCCCCATCAGATGCAATTGTATCAATAACCAGTACGCATATGCATTTTTGAAAGGCAACAACCACAACTTGCATTACCCCTCAAAATTAAATAGTTTCAAACTCAAAACCTCCATTAAAACATCATTTTTTAATCTTTTTCACCCTCATTGTCAAGCTCTCTATAAGTTGCAAGGTCGCTTCTAATTTATCGTGCATGAAATTTTTCATCTACATCAACCCAATACTTATATCCGAGACCCTAAAAAAATGAAAAATACCCAAATAAATATAAAAAAGCTTCACTCAAAGCTCTAGATCAGAGCATAAAACGTAGTTGTTGGGAATTATAAATATGCATTTATTGTGTTGTAATTAACTATGATTATGGTCTAGTATAGCGGCCATAGAAAGGAATTTATTTATGTTTCTACTACTTGTTCACCCTGTGCTATGTGTTATCAAATTATTTCATCATGTCATCTTTCTTCCAAGTGTTAAATGCACTCTTAGTAAATTCTAAGCATCTAAATTTTAATCATGTGTTTCCTCCCTTGATCACTATTTCATTTTATGTATTACATTTTTTAATTACATAATAATAAATATAGTTTTTGATATTACATTGATTTTCCATGGGAACCTTTAGATCACTAATCAATGGCTAAGATTCAATCTCTCTAGATCAATGTATGATGCCATTTTAATAAGGTTTAAGGAAATCTTGGCATTCATGTCTGAATTAGAGATGGACGATTCATGTCAATTATTGGAAAATGTGGAGTCCATGCACTCATGATATGGTAATATATGGTTGAGATTTAAAAAATAATAATTATAGAGCATATAAACATTGTAGGTTCATTTACATGTTCTTGTGGCTTTACTATGGCCTTTGAGTTCCAAAGAAAATATGGGCTATTATCTTATCGTTACAAGGTGGACCGGCAATAATTTTATTTTTAGGGTATTTTATCAATACATAATATTTTTCTTGAAATAGTTGATCCAGGATCAGAGAAGGATTTGTTGCATGAATTTAATTTAGTAAATGAGTTACCGGGGGGACATGAGTAGGGTGTTCATCGTGTGAATAAAGAGAACTATGTTGTGAAGGTGACGTGTAAACCTAGTTTCAATATTTATTAGAGAGTTAGAGCTCTCAAAAGGGCATCAAGGGATAAGGATATATCATCCATGTTAGATCATCCATCCCTTCTTTCTCTCTTTATGCATTTTGAGTCTAATAACATTTATCGCTACCAAATATTACTCTGGAGGAGATATGAATGTGTTGCATTTTAGACAGTTGATTCAAATCTTTTCTGAACCAACCTCAAAATATATTTCATATTGTAATATTTATCTATGCCATATCATTAAAATATAATAATAATATACTACAATTTATATAATTATTATATATGAAATATATAATATATATTATTCTATAGAATATACTATTAGTATATAATAATATAAATATATATAATAATATATACTAGCAATTTCCCCATTGGTGTAAGTTATGTTGACAATGATATAATTTTTCATTTTGGTCAGACAGATTTTATAAATCAAAAGACTATAAATCGATAGTTGTACCTAACTTTAAACCCATGATCACTAACCCTGTTTGACATTTTATACATGAAGCATTAAGGCAAAATTATCTTATATTTTTAGTGGAGGTGATGGTGGAAAATGAGTTTGTGTTTTCTTTCATATAGTGTGAAAATGTGTTATGTGGGGAGAAGATGTTTAGTTTCATGGTGAGATTGAGCAATGGAAAAGTGGTGGGCAAGGGTAAATCCATATAGATCATGCAAGTGGTGAAATTTTTCAAGTTGAACTAGGTGGTGATGGCGAGGGGAAATGACTTGGTATTTCAAGTGATATTGTACACCATAGGGCCCTTATAGTAAACAAGACCCAAATTGAGGGCAATTGTTAGATATTCATGACTTGCACCCATTACAAAGAGAGATACAACTTTAAATATGGACATATATTTGATTGGTCATTTTCTATTGTCAAGGCTGGACAAGGACGTCATGAACATTGATTTGATTACATTAGGGCTCTATGTCCAATGTGCAACTTAAATTAGTGTTGTAATGCCACTAACATAGGGACAAGACATTGAAGTTATAAAGTTTATCTTGTAGCTTTCATTCATCCACAGTACCAATATATTGACACTAAAGCAATTACATTAACCATAAGAACATACATAAATGACATACTCAAACCAATGAAAGAAAATATGGCCACAATTGGACCCTATCTTCATAAGCATATTATTTATGTTACATCCCGATTCTTCATTAAGCAAACTATTTGATTATCCGTGGATATTTATAGTTGCCAAATTTGATTTAATTAAGCTTTGAGATATATGTTGTTATGGGATAGTTTGATAATGCTTAGGTTACATGATACATTATTGTGAGTTAGTTTTAGTATAAATATTTACATTATGAACATATTAATTTGTTATTTCAATGATATTTTATGATGTATATATATCCGAGTGTTATGGTCTAATTACCTACTTGTTGTGAGGTTGATGCAGGGGAACTCATCCCTCAGAGCGTGATGGAGGGAGAGCATCATCGGAGAGGGTGATGTAGATGGAGATGTCGAAGGATGATAGAAAAACTGACTAGGACCTTGCACACACTACAATAACTAGCACGTGTTAGATGCATAATAAGTGGTTATAATAGTGTGTTTAATGTTGATTGCATTAGATAGCTATTTGCTCATGATTTGCTAACATAATTTAATGGTTATTAAGAATTTTTCTTATGTAATTTGTGAAACGTGATTTACATCATTAGTGCAAATTCGAAGTTAATGATTAATGAATTTATTATTAAACCATTTTGACATTTAAAATGCTAATTTAATTAGTGAATATATTAATTGTTATAATTATAAATAAATAAAACATGATATTTTATATTTTAAAAGAAAATAATGGGAAAAAGATGGAAAGGTCTAAAATTAGAGAAAAATAAAGTAAGATATTAATAAAATAAATAATAATAATAAAAAAAAAGAAACAAAGAAAAACAATAATAAGACAAGGGAAAAATCTTTTAAGGAAAAAAGATAGCTTTAAAACAAAGGCAATTCTCATTGAAAGAAAAAAAAAAGAAGGGATATAGAGGACTATGGTGCAAAGGGGAGGAGAGCAGAAAGAAGGAAGGAAATCTATCCAGCACATGCTTCTCCGATGCCTTGAAAGGTAGGTGGTATTTTTTCAATTCGGTATATTTTGTGGCATAATATTGACATTAAGCTTGCTGTATATTGATGCAATGAGTTTGTAATATAATTATCACTAATAAAATGAGTTCTATGTAATAACTAGTTAACCATCTATAGATAATAACTAGTTTGCTGTATATAACAACTAGTTATATATAATAAAATGAGTTAGATAATAAAATGAGTTCTATAGGCATAATATTGGATGGATTTTTATTGTTTGATGATGGAGTTAGCTTAAAGCGTCATATACTATCATATTCCAGTAAAGATAAATAGATATTAAATTTATATACAACGACTATATATTCATGTAACGAAGTCAAAGGGGATTTAAAACAAGAAGGAAATATATGATCAACAATTTAAAAAAAGAAGTTTTTAAATAGTGAACTGTATTTATTAAACAACATCGACTTAATATTCTTTAATTAGAAATGAATTGTACCTATTTTTATTCAACGATTTTAGCTATACAATGATGCTAGTAATATATACAATGATTTATAAATTAACAACAATTTATAAATTAACTAATTGGAAACGATTTGTAAACATGCAACAACTTATTTAGAGGTATAGACTTATAATGAATATGCAATGATTTATTATTGTGTGTGTATAATTGTGACCTAGATTAAATGCAGTGAACTTGTATAGGATTTGTCAAGAAAATACAGTGAATTAGTTTATTATATATCGTTGTTAGCAATATATGGTGTATAGGAATAAGGAATATATATAATTTTCTTTTATTGGTACAAAAAGGAAAAAGGAGAACCAATATATATGTTAAAAGCCAAATCAATTTAATATAGAGAACTAATATATATGTCTGAGTTTCTTTCCTTTTCTCTTATAGGAATATATACGCCATATATCACTAGGTAAATCATATTAAATAGGAATATATATTTAGCAAACCAGTTTACTAAAATGGCGTATACCTATGTTCGGTGATCTGGGTACAATGATTTGTATCCATTTAGATAGTGATTTTACTATCTATTATACCCATACATAGATATAATATGATGGAATAATATACTTCAGAGCTATCTATATTCAACAAACATCCAAGAATGCACTCATGATAGAACCAATCTAGTTCCATGGGGATTTATGTAACATATGATAGTTTGGTAATTCTACAACCTATACATAAGCTGTAGTTATATCTGCATCTCTTGCTATTTATGAAAGAAATAACAAGTTGGAGATCAAAATTCTTTGTTCTTATTATTTAGTTATCCGAGAGATAAATTAATGAGGGATCAAGTGATTAATTCACAATACAATTGGCTTAATTATGAAGTTTGATCCAAAGAAGCAAATTATACTAGCTTGTCTAATAATTTATTAAATATGTATGATTATGTTAATAGAGCATATATATATATATATATATATATATATATAATGAATATATAATGAGATATATATAATGCTTGAATACGTATATATGGACTCTAATAGATTTCACAATAAATAGCAGGTTTTATTAGAGTCTATACATAATAACATTATCTGAATTATATAGATGGCCATAGTATGTGGTATCTCCTTGTTAATATGTGGGTAAAGTAAGAATTGGATGTATACGATTAAAACATATCATTTAGTTCACCCTATAAGATTCTTCTTTCATAAGTATACCTGTAATATTAAAGGTTGATCTAGCGGTTATTGGGTTGGTATATGCCTTGATGGCCCCATTAATGGTTACTATATTTGTGGGATATATAAATTATAAAGTTGAGTATACTATAACCTTTTGAGAATTACTGGTTAGTATATTACATATTGATATGTTACAAATTTGTGTATAATACGTATTGTGGGTGTACTAATATGTACAAGGATGTATGCATAACTAGTTTATGTATATTAATGCATTGGGATACGGGGTCATTGCATAGTTTTTGACTAGTATATTGTCACATATTGAGTGATTCATATATCTATGTACTTGATGAAATTATCGTGTACTATATAGAGCAATCAGTATATTTCCATCTACTCATACACAAACCAAATATGAAATACTATAATAACCTCTATTGATTGTACTAGAATAATGCAGTAATTAAAAAAAACTAATTACTCAACATTTATTCTTTCATTATATTACACTACGAAAATGTAATTAATGATTTTTAACATACCATCAAAGCATATTACACTTTCACAAACTTATAACAATAATAGTTCCAATCACTAGCATTTCATGTAACATAACATACTTACAAGGAAAGTAATCACTTTAAAATCTAGACATGATTGGTACAATAATACAACTACTGTTGTTGAAGTACAACTAGTATTATAATTATATTTTCATTAGGCATTTTACCTAGATATAATAAATAGATACTATGTTCCACGGAGCTTGAGTCAAACTAACTCATGTATCTCTGATAATCTCAAGTGTAGTCTTCAACTAAGTACTGCAGTAGAGAGGGAGAGCATCATCTGAGCACTTTTCTACATCAACCACAAATCATCAATCTCCACACAATCCCTCATCAAGAAATGGCCCTCCCTTCATAGATGAGTAGATAGTGACAGTGTAAGAATCCAAAGAGACATGTCAGTACCTGTGTGCTGTAAGATTTCTATTACATGATGTGTACCATAAATAAAATACGATCTAACATGATATCATATAAATACATAAATCAAACATATGAAATGACAAATTCTATCTAATATTACTTTGATCAAAGTTTTTAAATAATAATTTATCTCTAAGATCAATCAATTTCATACACACCACTTGATCAAATTACCTTCATCTTGTATTCATGATGCTAACTAAGCTAGTGAAGTCCATCTCACTATTTGTTTGGCATTATCAATACAAGATCGGTTAAATATAACATATAATATAAACCAATTATTAAAATAGATTATTCCTATTAATAGATATGCAAACATTCTAAGTATGAGAAATAATCATAACTATGTAGGTAGTCTGTCAAATGCATTAAATGAATTTCACACATAAAAATATTTCAAATATAATGAAAATATCTGATCACTATTCAAAGTTCATACCATTTGAACATGAAACATATCAAGTTCATAATTACATAAATATCACAAGCATTCATTGAATTCTTAATCACAATCATATATATACCATAGCTACCTTTATATAATAAACCAATCATCCCTATAACCAATCCGTATAGGTAATGCTCAATTGTACACATCAAGTTATACACAACTATACATAGTATACTAGTTTCCAAATTTGTAACAGGGTTTAACAGTCAAATTTTACTGTATCTATTATAGAAATCCCTTTTTAAGTTTATATACAAAAATCTCATTAATGTATACTATGTTAAATATTCAACACTCGGTTTAAAAGAATCATATAAAAATAGATATATTATTCTCAGTCAATTATTAAAATTCACTTCTTAATTAGTTAACTCAACTAAAAGTACATGACTTGCTTACAAGCGAATAAATCAAATACTACCTATCATAAGGAATACTAAATCAATTCATAACTAGTAGAATTCATTATTGACCAATAATATGCATGCAAAGCCATTCTATAATGTAAACCTCAAATACATAGCACATGTACATCTTCTAGTTTGGCCTGATCAACTAGTTATGGTAACAAAGAATTCAAAAGATATATATATATATATATATATATATATATATATATATATATATATATATATATATATATATATATATATATATATATATATATATATATATATATATAATGTGTGTGTGTATGTGTATATTACTAAAAACTCAAAATACTTTATATGCAACCAAACTTATAATTGCTAAATCGACTAAAAAACCATGGGATTTAATTATTTCACAATACTAACACAAACACAACTAACCAGATCTAGTCAACTAGATATAATAAACATAGTTCAAACCACAATATGGAAATTCAATGCAAAAATAAGGTTCCACCCAAAATTTGATTTGTAATAAAAGAGGAAACGTAGTTTCCATCATACATTTACCATTTCTTTCCCAAACAGATTATATGGAGCTTCACATATCATCAGGGTATTAACTCTTGTGAATCTATACATATATTTATGTGTATACACATATATACTATATGGATTACATTTTATTACAAAAATGCAAAATAACATTACTTAAATGTATAGGTAATTTTACTGATTGACTCAAGGAAGTATCCCATAAATCTATTTTATTATTTTCCTCAGAAGTTTCTAACATAGTCGAGTATAATGATTATCTCAAAAACTATAGTCTCATGCCCAATCAGTAGATTGACACAACTGACTAGTAGAGAAGTAACATTTTTTTCAATATGTAAAAGGAGTCTAAATACAGGAAAAGTTTTCCTTGCAAAAGTACAAAATTTATGCCCTTCTATGTAACTCTATGGTTTCCTTAAAATTTTAATAACTAAATCTGTAAATTCCTATATACTTTCTCTACCTGGATTAAGTATATGCCATCCCACTACGATTTGGTATAAATATTTTGTCTTAATTTTCCAATTACACAAGCATTAACACATATATGTATGCAGATCATTGTTCAAATATATATGTATTTATTTTGTTTCAAATACACAAAGGCCATATAACCACATAATCCATTTTATATACTTGGATCATATATATTTATGCATATATATGTGTGAATGAGGAGATAATTTAGTTTCAATCTAAATCTGTTAATTACCTAGTCTATCAAGAAATGATCATTATAGAATACTAAAATCAAGAAGATGAACTCATTTCGTTTTAAAACAATCATGCAATTTTTTTTGAAGACATCACCTGCCTTTCAATCACTTCATCAAATTCAAACCATAATTTATCTTATTTCCTTCTGCTTCATCTCATGCCTTACTCTCCTTTTCTTTGTCCATCCTCTTGTTGTCCTCTCCCTTTCATCATACTCCTTCCTCTTATTCTAATTTCTTTATTTAAAGATATCTTTTTCATGCATAATCCACCTTCTTTATCATTTAGTTTTCAATAAATTCCATCGACTTAACTTGAGTTCTCTTTATTTATATAAATTGTGCATGTTAATATTTGTGTTCAAAGCCAAGTTAGTTACTAGCTTAAGTCCACTTAATTCATTCTTTAAATGATAATTTTAAACCTTCAATACTCAATGCAATCCATGCTTTGTACTTAACTCTCAAGTTAATATTTTTAGATTATTATTATTTTTTAAATATATAGAAACAAAAGTAATTATGTCTTTAAAAAGATAAACTAAATCAATTAATAAATCCAATTATTATAAGATAACTATTTTAATTAAATACCAATGTGTGTGTGTGTGTGTGTATCATTATTTAATCATAGATTTATTCTAATGTTTTGACTATTTTTTATACATAAAAACATTAAATCAAGATAATAATATTTACCGAATATCATTTAAATCAGTCACTATGTTAGACAATCAAATTAGTGTAAGTATCGATAACATGATCACAAAACAACATATATGATTAAATCTATGCACTACAATCATACAAAAGCTCACACAATCAGATCATTATAAGCATCAATCGAAACATGATCATTGCAAAAGTATATCAACACTCAAAAATTAACTATCTAAATTAAATAAAGAGTTAAACAAGTTATTCTATCATGATGTGTGTGTTGAATTACTAACAGTTCCTCTATCATCCCATTTACATCATCCTCTTTGATGATGCTCTCCCTCTGTCATGCTCTGAGAGAAGAATCAATTCTGCATCCACCTCATGACAAGTAGGTAGTTAGTTCCAGTCATCATATATATTAAAAATTAATGATGCATAACTAATAAATATACATCCATAATGTATAAAATAAGAAAGTACAACTGTCACATAATCAATCCATTATGTAAACTAATCACTATATAACTATCCCATTACTAGTATATGTCATAAAGTTTAAATCAAAGTAACAATACTCAAATGATAACCATAATAATCCATGAATTCATATATTATAATTTTTAGGGTGAAATCGGGATGTAACAAAGACTATGTTGCCTTGGAAACTTGTGTACGAAGTTATGTATGTTTTGAATGTGGAAATCTATCTTGATAGAGATAAAAACTATGAAGGAGAATTACATTGTAAGAATCCCTTATCTTATAAAGATTGTCAATATACTTCACAAACATGGAAGTTTTAAGTATTATTATAATCATAGAGAGTTCTTGATTAAAAAATATAAATGAATAGTGGTATAGTAATTACATATTATTTGAGTACTTACATATTATGGGGTACAAGTACTCATTTATGATCATTATTCCTATAGTTAAATAGATGGTTAAAAATGAATCATTAAGTTTCTTAAAGAGCAGAAACTATAACAGTCTCTTAGAAAGAAAATGAGTTGTTGGAATGAAAGATCATAACAGGTTTATGAGTTATCTAATTCTCTGCTAGTATTTTAACTGACTGCTTGTAAGTAAGTAGTGTGTACATAAAATTGGTGGATTGAGATAATTGTATAGAATGTACTATACTCGAACCTACTTTTGGAGATTAGATTATAAAATTTAAACATAGAGTATACCAGGGGCTATAATCTGTACTTGCTAGATTATTATTTAGGATTAAGAGATATTTGATTCTTGAAATTATAAGACTGGTAGTTTATGATTAGGTAATATGATCATGTGTAATAAACTATGATATTATGGGATGTCATAGAGTGTATTATGTTGAAAACTACAATCTAAATGTATGTTATACTTGAGTGGTACAAACTGCAATGAATATGTCTAGATTCATTCATACATTTGATGAACTAAATATATACGTGTTGATTTTTTTAGGGATAACATATTTTATGACACTTAGTAAAAATTTATTTATGCATGCATAGAACCTATGAGAGTATATCAAATTGTTAGAAACCCTTATTACCCATTCTATTTATTTTATTAGTGTAATAGTTGTTATGGATGCATATACTTTGTAAGTTATCCCGTGAACATTTTGTTTTATCCCACATTCAGGGGAGGTAATAGTTGCTTATATTAGACTTAGTATATAAGTAAGTGTTAAGGCCAAGGAATGCATCCACAAATTTATTGTATTGAGCTTGCTCAAAGGAGGTTGCCCCCTTAAAGTGGCTTATGATCAATTCAATCTTTTTAAGTGTTCTGTTAATTATCTAAATCTATTAATTCATATTGTTAATTCTTATTATTTTATGTATTTTTATTAATTTTTGTAGGAGGATCCTCTCATTTGGTATTAGAGCACTTTCTAGGGTCACAATTTTTTTTCTTTCAAAAATTCTTAACTCTGTTCTACTGCATACATCATTTTAGTAAATTTTTAAAAAATCTTAACTCTATTCTGTTGCATAACTAATTAAGTAATTTTCTATAATCTATTTTAGATCAGGGTAAAAATTTGACCGCATAACTATGAGAAGTGCTTGGGTGAAATCCTTAAAACTCATCGTGAGGAGTACCACAGGAACCCCAAAGTAGTTGGCCCATTGAGAGGACTCGCCAGTGAAATGGGTAATGACCCCTTTTCGATTGAGCAATTCCCATCTGTGAGGAAAACCAATAGCTTTCATTAAGAGGTAAATCTATGGCAATTTTTTTTTTGAGAGTGGTACTCACTTAAACAACATTGGTGGCTAGAGTGATATTTTAAAAACCCTTAGGTAGCCATTGAAACTCAGGGCCCATTTGTATCAATTTTAGAATATTTCTAGCAGACTCAAAAAAATCATTCAACAAAGTATCCACAAACTATCAGAGGACTTGCAGGGAGATATTTGATAGGAACCAAAATTTACAAACCATTCACAGAGTATCAATAGACTCTCAGAGGAATTATTGCCAAAAAATAAAAAAGATATCAATTTTTTTTTTGTATTTTTACCATAGTTCTTCCTCTATATCCCCGTTGATCTTGAAAGTTTATTTGGACACTTGAAATTCTATTCTCCACATTTTCTTCCTTGAGGTTCCATATCCCAATTCCACTCCTAATTCTCATAAATCACAAATTTTCCCTTTTTTAGGTTTTGCCATTACTTCCTCTATTTTTGTCCATTTGCCTCAAAAAATTTCCACAATGTTCATCTCCCTTTTCTATTCCTTTGTGCTTCTTTGATAATTTTTTTAGTTTTTCCATTTTCACTCCTGAAATTTCCCTTGCCTTCATCAATCATACTTCCACTATGTAAAAAAATTAGTAAAAGTACTTTTACCGCTTTCAATTTTTCTCAAATTAAAAAAATTATTTAGTAAATGTGTCTTAACTCTAGTTTTCCTACCCATTTAAAAAAAATAAAATCTCTTATTCTGGTCATGATAGTAACCTGAACAGGAGTAAAAAATATGAAGGATGAAATTGCTGCCCTCAAAACCCACATCAAAGATCTTGATGAAAAAATTATCAGCCTCATTATTCAACATACCATCCTCAACAATAGACGGCATCTTGAGTCCTCTTCAGATACTGGGTTTTCTTTTTCTAGCAATTTTTGTGGGTTGAAGCTTAAATTTCCTTGATTTAATGGTGTAGATTCGACTGGATGGATCTATCAGGCATAACAATATTTTAGTTTACATAATATTTTTGATGCCAACAAGGTCCTGCTTGCATCTTTTCACTTGGAACATAGAGCCCTTCAATGGTATCGTTGGTATACCAAGGCTTATGACAAGCCCATATGGACCAATTTTTACACCCTCATTTTACAACAGTTAGGCCCTAGTGCTTTTGATAACTTCAGTAGAGTACTCATTAAACTTCACCAAATAGGAATTATGAGAGAATATCAAATAGAATTAGAAAAGCTAACCAATCACATAGAGGGATTATCCGATAAATTCTTCAGGAGTTGCTTTATTAGTGGATTGAAAGATGCAATTGGATCTAAGGTCAAAATGTTCTATCCCAACACGATGATGGAAGCCTTAGGGTTGGCTAAGTTGGTAGAGGACAAGATCGTATCTTAGTAGCGATTCAAACCCAATTTTTTTCTATTAAAAAATATAGCTTTACAATGATCTCAAACAATGCTAGTCCCCAGAACCACTTTTCTCAGGTGTTTGACTGAAGTAGAGATGCAAGCCCATAGAGAAAAAGGACTATGTTACAACTATGATGATAAATTCAGTTAAGGACATCAATGTGTTGAACAAAAGCTCTACCTATTGGATGTGGATTCTTTCCCCAAAACTAGAGATTGGGAAGATGTTCAAGATACAATAGATGATCCAGGAGAAGCTCAACCGATTATGGAACCCACTTCTTAGGAAGACCAATTAGAGATCTCTCTCCATGCCTTAGTAGGAGTCACCACCCCACAAATCATGTGAGTCAGGGGTTACTTCAAGAAATTATCTCTCATAATACTCATTGATTCTGGTAGAACTCATAACTTTATTAACCCTCAGATTGCCAAACAGGTTAACTATTTTATCTATCCTTACTCCAAATTTAAAGTCATGATTGCCAATGGGGGCACATTACCTTACAAAGAGAAGTGTCACAATGTGCATATCTCTGTTGGAGATTATAACTTGCACTCTGACATGTTTACCTTGCCCTTAGGTAGATGTGATGTTATTTTGGGAGCCCAATGATTACGCACACTTGGACCCATCTTATGGTATTTTGCTAAAATTTGGATGCAATTTTTAGATAATGGGTAAAAACATACATTAAAATGATTAAAATTGGGTCTCTTAGCATCACAAGTTCACATCACATAAAAAAGCTTCTTAAGAAGAATTCACACAACGTCATTACCCAGCTCCATTTTATTCAAGTGCAACCATCAATGGTCTCCACTACTCATTTTGATCTACAAACCATTCTGCACAAGTATACAGGTGTCTTTGCCAAACTAGTGGGATTACCACCTTCATGGACAGAGGACCACCATATTTAGCTCCTTTCTAGAAGCATTCCTCCCAACATCTAACCCTATTGCTACCCATTTTAACAAAAAACTGAGATCAAGATGTTCATTTGAGACTTATTGAAACAAGACATTATTCACCCCAGTACCAACCCATATTCTTCCCCAGTTATCCTTGTTTAGAAAAAGATGGGTCATGGTGCCTCTACATTGACTTTTATGCACTTAATCACATCACAATCAAAGATAAGTTCCCAATCTTTTTTATTGATGAGCTTCTTGATGAGGTTCATGGTGCTTATTTTTTCTCCAAGTTGGATCTCCATTCTGCATATCACTAGATCCAGCTTCATGAGGATGATATCTCTAAGACAAATTTTTGCACACATGATGGCCACTATGAGTTTTTGGTCATACCCTTTGACCTCGCTAATATTCCTTCAACATTCCAGGAATTGATGAATAAAATATTCTCGCCCTACCTACATAAATTCATTTTGGTCTTCTTCGATGATATCCTCATCTATAGGAAAACATGGTCTAAGCATCTCCAACATCTGGAAATCACACTACAACTTCTCTCTGACTATCATCTTTACGCAAAATAGTCTAAATTTACTTTTGGATAGGACAAAGTGGAGTATCTCAGGCATATTGTTTTAGCCCAAGGGGTTCAGGTGGATCCTGAAAAAATAGTTACCATGACAAATTGGGTTCATCCTCAGACACTCAAGAGCCTTCATGGTTTTTTGGAGTTGACTGGATACTATCACAAGTTTTTCAAGTATTACAAGAAGATTTTAGCTCCACTATAGCTATGTTGAAAAAAGATGTTTTTACATAGACACAAGTGGCTGAGTGTGCATTTGTAAAATTGAAACAAGCTATGTGTACTACATCTATTCTAGCTATGCCATATTTTACCAAGACTTTCACTATCAAGAGCGATGTTTGTGGTAATGGACTTGGAGTTATTCTCCTCTAAAATGGATGCCCCATCGCATTCATAGCAAAGCCCTTTTTAGCAAGAATTTAGTACTCTCTACTTATGAGAAGGAAATGCTAGCTATTTTACATGCAATATAGAAGTGGTGACCATACCTACTGGGGAATCATTTTTACATCAAAACTGATCACCAAAGTCTAAAATATTTCTTAGAGCAATGGGTCTCTACCCTATCACAATAGAAATGGGTCAGTAAACTCATAGGTTATGACTGTGAGATCACTTACAAGAAGGATAAGGATAATATTGTGGCTGATGCTCTGTCTTACACATTTACAGACCAAGCCTCTCTTTCAACTATTTCCATGCCTATTCTAAATTGATTGGAGTGTATTTCAATGACTCCTCATTATCTCAAATCATTCAACAATTAGCTACTAAATATTATACTATACCACATTATTCTTGGGATGGTGCTTCTTTGTGATACAAGGGTTATTTAGTGCTTCCCCAGAGCATAAATCTTCAGCAAGCGATATTCTATGAACTCTATACTTTTCCATCAGCAAGGTTAAAACTTATAAACAATCATGATGCAACTTATTTTGAAATGGAATGAAAAATATATTTCAACAAATGGTGGTTGAATGTGATACCTATCAATGCAACAAGGGTGAAATAATAATCATCCTTAGGTTTCTCAAACCCTTGCCCATCCTTACTAGGATTTGGATCGATATTTCTATGGATTTCATTGAGAGGCTCCCTAAATCTGAAGGGAAAATAGTGATATTGGTTGTGGTTGATCACCTCTCTAAATATAGTCATTTTTGTGCCCTCAGCCATCCTTATACTGCCTCGATAGTTGCACAAATTTTTTTGGACCAGATTTTCTATCTTCATGGCATTCTTTCGTCCATTGTCTTAGATCATGATACAAATTTCACCATCCATTTTTGGATAGAACTATTTCACCACATTGACACCTAACTAAAGATGAGTTTCAGGTATCATCCCCAAACGGATGGGTAGACTAAAATTATCAATAAATGCTTGGAAACTTTTCTTCATTGCTTCACCTCAGAATGACAACATCATTGGGCCAAGTGGTTCCCCATCACTGAATGGTGGTATAATATCTCCTACCACACTTCAACACAATTGACTTCATATGAAGTAGTCTATGGTCAAGTAGCAATAGTGATCCTACTGTACACCCCTAGTAGTTAATCAGTTCAAGTGGTTGACATGATAATCTTCATATGGCACAAAATCAAATGAAACAATAGGCTGATCAACACCATTTTGAGTGCACTTTTTAATTAGTTGATATGGTTTTTATTTGCCTATAAGCCATACAATTAATCCTCCCTAAAACTCAAAAGGCATCATAAGCTAGATCCCAAGTTCTATGGGCCTTATAAGGTTCTCCAGAAGATTATGTTAGTTGCTTATAAGTTGGAGCTACCACCTTCTTCCTGAGTTCACCCTGTATTTCATGTCACTTGTTTGAATAAAGTTCTTTGTACAAATATCAGAGTGCAAACTATTTTACCAGAACTTGATAATGAAGGGACCATCCTTCTCGAGCTGGTAGCTACTATCTTGGACAGGCACACATGCCAACTTCACTTCTAATCCATCACAGAGGTGTTAATTCTTATTATTTTATGCATTTTTATTAATTATTACAAGAGGATCCTCTCACAAATGCTAGAGTAGAATATTTTATGTTTGGGTGAGCTAAGACTTGATTTGTTAAATCTAGTTACTTGAATAGAAGCTTATGTTTCCATGTATTTATGATTACTTTATTATCACTGATAGTGGAAAATTAGTAGTTATGTCTTATAATACTAAACTATGATAATATGTGTTATCATAGGGTGTAATATATTTAAAAAAAATACTTATAGTAATTAAAAAATGCAGTTAAATATATGTTTTACCTAGATGGTATAAATTTTAGTCAGTATTTTTAGTATGGGATATAAAATAATGTGAAATTTATTTATATGTTTGATGGAATAAATGTATGATTTTTGGATACTCCTCTACTTAGTATGTTATGGGATATTATTGCTAGTAGGATGTAAATTATATGAATCTTTTGGTTATATTATATTAATCAATCTTGCTTTGTTGATACTGAGTAAGTAGTGAGACAGACTTTACTGGCTTACTAACATCACATGCTAGATGAAGGCGATCTAATTAAGTGGTGTGTATAAATTTTGACTGATCTATAAATTGCTATTATTTATTATTCCTGAAAACTTTGACAGAAGTATGTTTAGTGAGACATTGTCATTTCATAAGTATGATTTACATGTTTGTGTGATATGTTGTAATAGAATGGGTTTTCTATGATACATCACATGTTTAGTTTTAAAAATCATATAGCACACGGATACTTGTCTCTATAAATTCTCATTCCATCATTATCTAATCATCTATGAAGGGAGGGCCATTCCCTGATGGGATTAGTGTGGAGGATCGTTGGTCAGTGGTTGGTGTGAAAAAGCGCTCGATTGATGTTCCTCATCCCTATAATAGTATTACTTCTGAGATGACACTTGAGATTACCACAAATACTGGAGAGTTTGGGGAATTCATGCTTCAAGGAGCTATGCATCTTATTTATGTACTTTATTTTATATTATATTTATTATTGGAAACATTATCATGAAAAGCTATAATTACTTATTTATTGTAGATTGACAACAGTCGCTGTATATTGTACTAGCCATGGTTGGCTATTTGTAATTACTTTATATGTTTGTATTATGAGGTGTTTCTTATGATGATATGACGTGTTTCTTATGATGATATTGGCTATTTGTAATTACTTTATATGCTTCATTTATAGTTATCACACTTAAAGTCTCTTATATGATTTTTGATTAGATTCTCGTGGTGTAATCTATTTATAGTATGTGTGTAAATTTAAAAAAAAATGTTTATCTATGTCAAACCCAATGGGTTCGTTATAATTTATTCCCACTAAACATATATATATATATATATATATATATATATATATATATATATATATATATATATATATATATATATATATATATATATATATATATATACTGGTTAGGAAAATGATATTTTAAAAATATTTATTAAAATGAATATCCAAATACTTCTTAACAATTCAAGCACAGAAGGTGAGATGAGTTCAGTGGTCATGGGTTTCAAATGAGGTATAACTTCCAATTTACATTCTTTCACTTTATAAAGCTCTGCTTTACCAAAACAAAAAATTACATCTCTAATGGCATCACTAACACTCTTCACTATGGTAGTTGCAGCCTTCATAGAGGAAGCTATAATAGTTGGGGTGGTTCTTTATGTATTAGATGCAATCTATGTGGAGATTAACGATAAAATGATGTTATTTTTGTAGTAAAACACGTATAAATTCAAAAATTAAAATATAATATAAATATTTTATGGTGACAGGGTATTTCTAATGACAAGATCGAATAATACTAGCCAAATACATGTGAAAATTTTAATGACATGTCACATATGTTAATGTAATAAGTAGATTGCACCAAATTATTTGTTACAAATTGTTTGAATAGCCATGACCACTTACCCTATATCACCTTATGTGAATAAAGTTTCAAGCAATGATAATTTGATATTTTTGGTGGAAGTGATGGTAGAATTTAAGGTTGTATGTTCCTTCATACACTAATGAGGTGTTTACGGAGAAGATGTTCTATTTCCTAGTGAGTATGAGCAATGACGAAGTGCTGGGAAAGATCAAGTCCATACAAAACATGAAAGCAATTAATTTTTTTGATTTGAGCTAGGTGGTGATGGTGTAGGGTAATGACAGGGCATTTCAGGTGATGGAATAAAAAAAGCTTACCTAGATATACGTGCAAAGTTTGGTGACATGTCACTCATGTCAAAGAAATTTGTATCTTTTATGAAATTATTTTAGTTACCAAAAACATGATTGAAACAAGTGCCATCTCAATGAACTAGGTGTCTCTTTGAGGTATTTTTTCAACCACATATTGTCATGGCCAACATATGTTCGAGACTATTTTATTAAGTGATTTTTTTTGAGAAAGTCATTTCAAAATATTTTTTGTGTAGGTTATGTGTGATTAAATTGTGAAGTATGTGACTTATATTTTAATAAGGTGGTGTTTTTAATGCTAATGAGTGTAAAGCAATATACTATTATGAATGAATAAGATAAAATGTGGTGAATACTCTTATTAGAATTCTAGAGGTAAACTACATTACTTTCAAAAGTAGAGGAAGAGGGTTTGCACTAAGTCTTGTTTATTCTTCTTTTTTGGAATGTACATATTTACCATCCTTCATTTTAGCATAGTGGTCAAAGGTAAATGTAGGGGAGATAGGCATGTCATACAATTAATGCACACTTGATACTAAAGTGAAGGTCAGGCCTTGACATCAGTTTTGCCAATATCCATTGTTGTTTTATTGAGAGTCATTCCATGTGTTTTATACACCCATACTATTTTAATTGGGCATTTATATATTATTACCCCAAGTAATAGGAGGAATTGACAAATGTAATCACATATAGATAACTTTGGCCTAAAAAGCAGCACAAAGGGCAACAAAGTTCATCCATCCCCAAAAGCAAAGAAAATAGTTTATATGAAAACAAATCAAAGAAATAACAATCCAAATATCACATCCAAAGGTTATAAAAAGATTCCATTACATTAAAACATCCTTAATTTTAAGGAAATAAAATAATTTTGCACACCCTTATATATGTAATATATAATATAATTATATGTAATGGTGTAATAGTATGATATATTATTTATTAATTATATAGTATATATAAATGTTATATATTATAAGATATTTATTATATATATTATGATTATAGATATATAATTATAATATTATATATTATTATTAATTTTTTTAATCAATACTAGGGTTCAACGGGTCCCTTGCCTTTATGCTTTTGACCAGAGCTCAATCGGTTTGGGACACAATCAAGGTGTTAGAGCTACAATCAATAAGAGAGGAGGTGAATCAGTGAACCTAGATATTTTAATTTTAATTACAATCCTTTTAAACTATTAGACAATCAACATATAACAACTTGATCAAGAAACATTAACAAGAGAGCTCATTCATTCAATGCATATACAAGATCAAACACATAACACATAACTCCTATGGGAAACCCTCATAGGGAATAAAACCCACTCTCAAGCCTACACCACATGGACTACTTTTCCTATAAGAAATTACAAACAAGAGACTGGTTAACTCCTTTAGACCAACAAACCTTGATCATATCCTCTTGACCAAAGGCCTTTAGTGAAACACTTGTTTCACAAGGAGTAATTGACCCTAAGGAAGATCAAATCCTTTAGACCCTCCTTTTATGTGATCACATCCACATTAGAACTAAAGTCTTCTACACCTAATTATGGATCTCTAATTATCTAACCCCTACATAAACTCTTTTTGTATCTCATACATGCCTCTCACATAGGCATGCCACAATCTCTCTCCTTCACTCAAATTGTCCTCATATGCATACTCAAACCTCTTCGCATATCCTAGAACCACAAGAGAACTATTTAGACATCAAAAATATGACCTATAGGTCATACAAACAGTCCTCAATTTTCTCTACTCATTAACTCATCAACTGGGCACTCTACCTCTATTTCGATCCACAATTCTCACATACACCTTGCACTAGTCTAACTCCCAAGTCTAGAAACCAACACATTTTGTTTCACCATTTATAGATATATCACAAATATCAAGAAAAATATATTTCCTATTGGCCATAACACATGCCTTCACCCTTAAGGCATATTAAATGGGTCACACTTAAGCACAACTCTCTTTCAAATAGGCCTAAGTCACCTTTTAAGTCCAATGATGACCCATTCACCTCTTTGACACTTCTTCAAGCAAACTAAGAACACATGAACTATATCATATATATCATAAATGTCATCTTCTTTGGGTTTCTTACCTTTTAAATTCTTCTTTAGATTCATCTCTATCTTGAATATTTCTTCCTTCTTTGGTGGTATATCATCATTCTTCCTCATCTCATAGGCAGCAAGGGTGCCATGCACTTGATCCATATTTAACTGAGTAAGATCATGAATTTATTTTATAGCAGATACCTTTGGATCAAACTTGAGGTGTATATACCTTAATACCTTTTGACCTATAGTAGCCTCTTCAAATTTCTCTTCAAGACCTCTGATGATGTTCATAATCTCATCAACTCTCTACATAAAGGATGCCACATAATCTTCTTCCTTCATTTTGAGACTTTCAAATTGCCTTTTGTGAGTTTGCAACTTATCAAGCTTGATATTTTAATCTCTTTAAAAAATGATTTAAATTTTGTCTGATATTTTTTTAGCAAATTTACAATGGATTACCTTGGTGTATTCAGTCTCTAAAAGACCACAAGTGATGCATTCATTGCCTTAGAGTTATTCTCAAATAGCTTCTTATCTACATCACTAGATGGAAGAGTAGTAGGAATAGCATAACCATACACAATAAATTACCATACATAAAACCCTAGGGACATAATTTATGTTCTCATCCTATCACTCCAAAATATAGAATTAGATATATTGAACATCGATACTTGATTAGTATAGAAACCTCCTTGATGACTACCGATATTGTACCTTGGATCACCTTCAAGTTGTCAAGCCTTTACCAAAGGAATTTCTCTAATACCAATTATTAGAGGTACAATCACTAAAAAGGTGGAGGTGAATCAATGAGCCCATATATTTTAATTTCAATTACAATCCTTGCAAATTATTAGACAATCAACATATAGCAACATGATCAAGTAACATTAACAAGATAGATCATTCATTCAATGCATATACAAGATCAAATACATAACACATAATTCCTATGGAAAAACCTCACGGTGAGTAAAACCAACTCTCAAGCTTGCAACACATGGATTACTTGTCTATAATAAACTATAAACAAGAGATTGGTCAAATCCTTTAGACTAGCAAACCTTGATCATATCCTCTTGACCAAAGGCCTTTAGTGAAAAACCTATTTCACAAGGAGCAATTACCCCTAAGGAAGATCAATTCCTTTAGAAATTCATTTGATGTGAACACCTCCACCTTAGAACTAATGTATTTAACACCTAATTATAGATCTCTAATTATCTAACCCCTGCAAAAACTCTCTCTCGATCGCATACATGCCTCTCACATAGGCATGCCACAATCTCTCTTCTTCTTCACTCAAACTATCCTCATACCCATTCATATATCCTCAAACTAAAAGAGAACTATTTTGACATCATAAATATGACCTATATGTCATATACATAGTCCTCAATCTGCTCTACTCATTAACTCATCAATTGAGCACTCTACCTCTCCTTCACTCCACAATTCTCACATACACCATGCAATAGTCTCACTCCCAAGTCTATAAACCAACACTTTTTGTTTCAACATTTATAGAGATATCATGAATATCAAGAAAAAAATCTTTATTATTGGCCACAACACATGCCTTCACCCTTAAGGCATCTTACATGGGTCAAACACAACTCTCTTTCAAATAGGCCTAAGTTACCTTTTAGGTCCAATGATGACCCATTCATCTCTTTCATACTTATCTGAGAAAACTAAGAACATAGGACCAATAAAAAATGCATGGAACCATTCAAAATTTCCCATTTTACATCCTCAAATAATCATAGTACCTTTCCTCTTAAGCATAATTTGCTTAATCAACATTCTTTGCACACAGTCACCATGAATGAACACACAGTAAACTTCTAAACCTTTATTCATACTTAATACGATTGGTCAAACCTTAAAAATACACACAGATGATACTCATGGAGTCTAAAACATTCTTTGATCAATAGTTTATCTTAAAACATTGAAACAACATCATAACGAGCTCAATTACCCTTCTCGGGTTACTTGTAGAACATAGTCAAACACATAGTCAACTTTGGACCTTCATAAATTTGATTTTACCCACTTTTAGATATTAAAATTAGGTTCATTATATTATATATGGATTAATATTCATATTTTATTTTTAAATCATGGTCAAAATATGAATAGATCAAAAGTTATGGCACATAAACTGAGCACTAGTTTTTCTTTTATTAAATTCAAATATTTGAATTCAAACGGTCACAGTTTAAACCTCAAACACCATGTCCTCATAGCTTAGATAAATCATGCACCATTTATATTATTTGATATTTAATGCATAGTTCACCAATGCCTAAACATTAAACTTCTAACATTTGGCCTCATCTCGTGCAATCTGGAAACTTTGACTCAACACGTACCATCGATATTTATGGATTAGCCAGGTCTTTATTATGCAATGCATACCGTTCAATCAATTTATATGAACACAAACTCACCATTAGATCCTTATCCTTTACCTTTGCTCAGTGTTAAACCTCAATTTTTTTTTCTCATCTCACTGCTTCCTAAAACTTTGGAATAAACATGCTCTATTGATCCTTTTATAAGGAGCTTGATCTTTACCTTCGTTATCCAACAAACACTTTGACCTCTTTGACTTGCTACGCCCTATAGATATTCACTATATGATCACTCATGAGCCATTAGATATCTATTTGGTCTATATATTTAACATCATGTAAATAGACTAAGTATGGGGACCTTTGCTCATCTACCTGGAAGGCCAAATTTAT
Source organism: Torreya grandis (assembly GCA_037957365.1). Classification (NCBI taxonomy): domain Eukaryota; kingdom Viridiplantae; phylum Streptophyta; class Pinopsida; order Cupressales; family Taxaceae; genus Torreya; species Torreya grandis. Next base: position 2,333,181 of record JARHVA010000819.1, on the reverse strand, counting down.
ACTTCCATATCTTTTGCTTCACTCAAGCGCATGTTCTCAAATTTGGACCATATGATCTCCTCACATAGGAGAATCTAATTATGTGTCAAAATAATCTTGTAACCCTCATATGTATGAGATATAATGACATAAAAATTATCACTCAAATTTAGCTATTCATAGATCCAACTATGTCAAGAAATGTTTGAAAAGACCAACTTTGCACATGCATACTTTTGTCATGCTTCAGTGCTTGACCTGAATGTTAGTGAAAATAAACTAGGAAAAAAACTAAACAAACCCATATGATCACCTTATCTTGAAACATCCACAAGTGTGAGATATGCCACCATCAAAATGCCTACTCAGCGTTTCTTACCACACTGCAAATTTGGCTAAGTATGGGACAATACTGTCAAAATGCCTGAGAGCCCAACTATGCACTTGCATATCTTTTGTCGTGCTTCATCGATATACTTGATAATTTTTGAATAAAAATTAGGGACTAATTTGATTAAAAACATATGACCAAATCCCCTTGACTCATTCACATGTGGCAATGGTGATGTTAATAAACTGCCTACTCATATTTTCTGTTATTGAGCCCAAAATGTCTAGATGAAAACTATGGACTACCAGATAATTCCACTCATACACAAACACACTCAAAGAGTAGATGACATATTATGGGACATATTATCCTTAAATCATCATACTCATCCATGAACATCTCTAACCATGCCAAAACTGAAGATGAACCAAACATACTTCAAGCATATTAGGACAAGCACATTGCACACTTTGTCATTGTCACTTAGACTATCAAGGCACTTCATCCACTTATCTGGACACCTTTATGACATCACCATGACATCATTGTCAAATATACAACAATATCCCCCTTTTTCATTAATGTTAACAACCATCATATAATAATATACAACTCATCTAATTTCTCTTTGTTCAAGCACTCTTACAATAGGAACATTCTCCCCATTTGACACAATGACAAAGTGGGCACAATATGATCCTGAGGACATGAAAATACCATCAACAAGAGAGGACCATATTATAAATATGATACATACTCCCCCTTACCTTTAACTTACCTCTTCTTTGCCTTGTCAACTTCTTGTTACATGGCAATACCTCTTCAATAAAGCACTACAACTAATGAAAAAAGAACACATAAATATGAATTGGTTTGATCAAGTCATCATAACAACCTTCTTGAAATATCATCTATAGCAGATATCACCACATTTTCAATATGACTGAAGCACCTCACATATGCTTCCCCTCACATCAGGTAAATCTCCTCAAGCCATTCAAGCTATCTTTAGTTAGCTCCCCCTAACTCTGTGCATACCACCTTGTAATTCTCAACCATACACTGTAATCTGATGGAACTCAACAAGAAACATCTAATAGGGACTCCCCCTAATATTTTTGAGCCATTTCACATCTTGAGCATCTTTAGATCTCCACACACCATGAAGAACAATCATACATGCTTACTAATCTTCTCTCTCAGACCACCTCAAGGACCACCAACAAAACTTCATATCACTCACCAAAAATAAAATATTCTCTAAACCAACCTAAGAAATCTCCTAGAAACACTCATACCTTGTTTTTTTGGAGAAACTAATCGAAAAGCACTCTTCTTCTTACTAGGCCTATTTAGACTCCTTATAGCCCTACTTGGAACTTGTAGATCCCATAATTTTTAGTAGATGCACCTTCAAAACCCAAAAATTCATATCTAGAGCACTTTCATATGCCCTCTTAAGCACACCAATTTGAATCACCAAGATCATCCTCTGTGACATACTTCCTTCACAAACTTACTAGTCAATTCAGCCTCCATCTTGACAAAAACATGAATAAATTGAAAAACACAAACTCTATGAAGCTTAATTTGACAACCCATTTGGCCCATTCAACTTATTAATAAGTCTCAGATCTCAACTCATAAGGCAAACCATTTTTATTGCAAAGCCCAAACCTCTAGAATCTCGAAACAAACAGAGTCAATAAACCTCCTTCTTGTCAATGCCCACCTCTGAAACTTCCTTTACACCTGGAGACAACCATTACACACTTTTGGACCAAAATTTTAGAATCCACATATTTGGGAATCCATACACCATATAACCCATTTTAAGACCTGCATACTTTTAAGCACAAACTGGGAAACTTGAGAGCAAACAAAAATCTCCAATTTCACTTCAACATACCTTCAGACCACAAAACCATTCAGAGCATGATAAAATAAGGTCAACATACCTTTATATTTAAAAATATCATCTTGAAAAATCACAAATTCCCTTTTTCCACTTGAAAACCTTCAATTTGACCCTGTAGACTAACCATATATAGTTATGACATCACTCTGACATCACCAGAACATATCTTCCACTTGTACATATCTGATCCAACTAAAAACACTCATCTCTAGCCTTCTAGAACCATTTGAAAAACACCATAGCAATACTTTCTTCTCCACTAAAAGGATTCGCTTAAGAAGCATAGACAAAGACATCCTCTGCACCACAATGCTCTAAAATAAAGTGAAGCCAAGAGTGGCCCACATCTCCTCAGTAACCACTGGAATTCTCTTATAGATATAAGATTTCATACTTTTATTCTTATTCTTCTCAGTTTGATATATGAAAACTAGTTCCTTTTCTAAATCACTCTCCTTCTCTTCTAAGATTGAATTGACAACACATGGAACAACTATAGAATCTTGACATACCCTTTTATTTGAAGAATCAACCTTGTAGTTCTAAACCTCTTCACTAGGCACTGATGATTGATGTTGTTTGCATGAAGCTTACTCAACAATAGCAAGATGTTCACTTGGATCCATACATACCTCATAACTAGATTCAACCAATATCTTGGTCTTCTCCTTGAACTTAGTCTCTTCATTTACAACATGAGCAGACAATGAGAGCCCTTGGCACTCTTCAAATTTTGTAGTATGCTCCACCATAGAAAATAAATTACTTAAAATTTTAGTCTCATCATGACTCATACTTACCACTTTTAGCTTACATGAGTTGACTTGCCTTCTTCCTTGCACTCTAGGAGCCTGATTAAACCTATTCTGACTTGTAGGCCTTTGCTTGTATAATCTAGCATTGTGACCTTTATGTTCACAGTTATAGAAAACCATTCTTCTTAAAGTGAGCTCAACTTGCCTTAATTTAGATGGAAAATATTTTTAAAATTATCCTACAACATGGTAGTTGAAACAATCAACCTTGCTCATACCTCTTGACTGATGATTCCCATCATAGTTCGAAGCAAATTCATTTCTAACAGGTCTCTTGCATTCTCTACCCCTATGACCAAATTGATTACATGTGTAAAAATAACTATTTAAACTTGCATACCTCATGGCATTAGGTTGTTTGATCTGATTTGTCTTCATAGTTAGATTGTTCTTATTCATATTAGTCTTCATCTTGTCTTGAGTTGCATTCTCTAGTTTTTCTTTGTATCCAAGACCAGTTCTATCACTTGCATGCTTTTGATCATTTAGAATATTGTCTAGATCACTTGAGCTCTTTTCAAATCTCACAAATGAATTCACCTTACTATATGTCTTCTCTAACTCAGATCTCAATGACTCATTTTCAATTACATACCTTGAACATTCATCTTCTTAAGCTTTCAGGGTTGTAGAAAGGAATTTTAATTGACAACTGAGATGCTTGACTATATCTTCATACTCCTTGGTGTCTTCATTTATTCTTGCCTCATACACACTGGATTGTTCCTCATTGTCTTTGACTTTAGATATCATCTTCTTATTGATCTTCTTCTCAATCTTTAGTTCTTCAAGAGCATTCATCAATTCAGTCTCATAATCCACCTCATCTTCATCATCATCTAAACCATTTAAAATAGACTCGTTTTGATGTGAGCAACTACCTTCCTCACCCATGAAGAGGGTTCTATCTTCAATAGGACCATCATCTTCATGATCATACTCAGAGTCACTGACTTCACTCTCATCTTATGAGTTGCAATCTTCTTTGGTGTAGAGACTCTTCTTGTCCTTGAAGTACTTCTTCTTGTTGTCAAACCTTATGAATTCCTTTTTGATTTTATGAGACCTAAATGATCTCTTTCCATCAATATGATATTGATCATTCTCTTCATCATCATCCTTCTTATACTTATGAGGGCACTTATTAGCAAAATGTTCTATCTCACCACAATTAAAGCATTTGAGGGGTAGTTTACCTTTATACTTCCCTGAACCTATTCTCAATTCCTTGAAATCAAATCAATTAGTTCATCCTCATCTATATCAAAAATTTCATCCTCTCTGGGTTTCTTACCTTGAAACTTATTCTTTGGATTCATCTTTGTCTTGAATGTTGCTTCTTTCTTTGGTGTTATATCATCATTCTTCTTCATCTCATAGGAAGTAAGGGTGCCATGCAATTGATCCCTCTTCAACTAAGTAAGATCATGAATTTATACTATAGAAAATACCTTTGGATCAAAATTAATGGATAAAAACCTTAATACCTTTTCAACTACAGTAGCCTCTTCAAGGTTATCTCCAACACCTCTAATGATGTTCACAATCTCCTCAACTCTCTATAGAAAGGATGCCACATAATCTTCTTCCTTCATTTTGAGACTTTCAAATTTGATTTTTGTGAGTCTGCAACTTAGCAAGCTTGACCTTTGAATCTCCTTAAAAATGATTTGCATTTTATCCCATATTTATTTAGCATTTTTACAATGGATTACCTTGGTGTATTTAATCTTTAAAAGACCACAAGTGATGGCATTCATTGCCTTAAAATTATTCTCAAATAGCTTCTTATTTGTAGCACTAGATGGAGGAGTAGTAGGAACAACATAACCATCCACAAAAAATTACCATACATCAAACCCTAGGGACATAATATATGTCCTCATCCTAGCACTCCAAAATACATAATTGGATCCATTGAACATCGATGCTTTCTTAGTAGAGAAACCTCCTTGATGACTACCCATATTATACCTTAGATCACCTTGAAGTTGTCAAGCCTTTACCAAAGGACCTGATCTGATACCAATTGTTAGAGGTACAATCACTAAGAAGGGGTGGGTGAACCAGTGAGCCCAGATATTTTAATTTCAATTACAATCCTTTTAGACTATTAAACAATCATCATATAGCAAGTTTATCAAGCAACATTAAGAAGAGATCTCATTCATTCAATGCATATACAAGATCAAACACATAACACATAGTTCTTGTGGGAAACCCTCATGAGGAATATAATGCACTCTCATGTCTATAATACATGGACTACTTGTCTTATAAAAAATTACAAACAAGAGACTGGTCAACTCCTTTAGACCAACAAACCTTGATCATATCCTTTGACCAAAGGCCTTTAGTGAAACATCTTTTTCACAAGGAACAACTACCCCTAAGGAATATCAAGTCCTTTAGACCCTCCTTTGATGTGAACACCTCCACCTTAGAACTGATATCTTCAACACTTGATGATGAAACTCTTATTATCTAAGCCCTACATAAACTCTCTCTCTATCTCATACATGACTCTCACATAGGCATGCCAAAATCTCTCTCCTTCACTCAAACTATCCTCATATGCATACTCAAACCTCTTTACATATACTCAAATTATAAGAGTAATATTTTTACATTATAAATATGACCTATAGGTCATACACATAGTCCTCAATTTTCTCTACTCATTAACTCATCAACTGGGCACTCTACCTCTCATTTGCTCCATAATTCTCACATACACCTTGCATTAGTCTCACTCCCAAGTCTAGAAACCAACACATTTTGTTTCGCCATTTATAGAGATATCATGAATATCAAGAAAAAATATTTCCTTTCATCCACAACACATGCCTTGACCCTTAAGGCATCTTACATGGGTCACACTTAAGCACAACTCTCTTTCAAATAGGCCTAAGTCATATTATAGGTCTAATGATGATTCAATCACCTCTTTGACACTTCTCTGAGCAAACTAAGAACATAGGACCACTCCAAAATACATGGACCCATTCCACATGACACCTTTGACAGCTTAAAATGAACACAATACCTTTTTACTTAAGCATAATTTGCTCAATCAACATTCTATGCACACAGTCACCATGAACGAACACACAATCACATTATAAACCTTTATTCATACTGCATACAATTGGTCAAACCTTCAAAATATACACAAATGATCCTCATGGAGTTTACAACATGCTTCGATCAATAGTTCATCTTAAGACATTAGAATGAGCTCAATTACCCTTCTCGAGTTAGTTACAGAACATACTCAAACACATAGTCAACTTTAGACCTTCATAAATTTGACTATATGCACTTATAGATATTCAAATTAGGTTCATTAGATGATCCATGGAGTATTCTTTATCTTTTGTTTTTATAGCGTGGTCAAATTCTGTATATATCAAAAGTTATGGCACATAAAATGAGCACTAGTTTTTCCTTTGTTAAATTCAAATATTTGAATTCAAACGATCATAGTTAAACCTCGAACACCATGTCCTCATCTCATGTCCTCGCATCTTAGTTCAATCACACAACATTGATATTTTTTAATCTTTAATGCATAGTGCACCAATGCCCAAATGTTAAACTTCTAACAATTGACCTCATCTCGTGCAATCTAGCAACTTTGACTCAACACGTATCGTCAATATCTATAGATCAACCAGGTATTTATTATGTAATGTGTACCATTTTATCAATCTTTATGAACACCTTCTCACCGTTAGATCCTTATCCTTTACCTTTGCTCAACATTAAACCTTGAACACTTATCCTCATCTTGTTACTTCTTAAAAATTTAGAATAAACACGTTCTATTGATCCTTTTGTAAGGAGCTCGATCTTTACCTTCATTATCCAAAAAAAACTTTGACCTCTTTGACTTTTTTCACACCATAGATCTTTACCTTCGTTATCAACAAACACTTTAACCTCTTTTAATTACTGTGCACTGTATATCTTCATTATACGATCGCCTGTGAGCCATTATATCTCCATCTGGTCTAGATCTTTAACATCGTGCAAAATAGACTAAGTATGGGGACCTTTTCTCATTTGCTTGGAAGGCCAACTTTGCACCTCTATATCTGTTGCTTTGCTCAAGTGCATGTTCTTAAATTTGGACCATATGATCTCCTGACATAGGAGAATCCAACCATGTGTCAAACTGCTCCTAGAACCCTCACACATGTGAGATATAATGACATAGGAATACTCACTCAGATTCATCTATTCACAGAGCCAACTATGTCAATAACTATTTGGATATACCAACTTTGCACATTCATAGCTTTTGTCGTGCTTCAATGCTTGACTTGAAAGTTAGCATAAATAAACTAGGCACAAAATTGAACAAACACATATTATCATGTTTTCCTAAAACATCCACATGTGTTAGATATGCCACCATAAAAATGCCTACTTAGATTTTCTTACCACATTGCAAATTTGGCTAAGAATGGGAAAATATTGTCAAAATCTCTAAGAGCCCAACTGTACACTTGCATATCTTTTATCGCGCTTCATTGCTAGACTTGAGAATTTATGCATAAAAATTATGGACTAATTTAATCACAACCATATGACTAACTCCCCTTGACTCATCCACACGTGGTGATGGTGATGTTAACAAACTACCTACTTAGTTTTTCTGCCATTGGACCAAAAATGTCTAGATGAAAACGATGGAATACCAAATGAATTTCACTCATGCACACAAGCACTCAAAGCATATAAGACATCTTATGGGACCTCTTACACATCCTTAAATAACCATACTCATCCTTGAACATCTCTAACCATGCCAAAACTAAAGATCAACCAAGCATACTTTAAACATATTAGGACAAACACATTGTACATTGTGTCATTATCACTTAGACTATCAAGGCACTTCATCCACTCACCTAGACACCTATATGACATCACCATGACATCATTGAAAACTCTCCAACATGGCCTAGATCCCCAAGTACACAAGTACCAAGATTACCAACAATGGCTACAACCAGCCCGAGAATACCATCAATGGCCTAAACCGGCCTAATACTAACAAACGACCACAAACCGACCTAATACCAATGATCAACCACAACCAACCTCCAATACCATTTGGGATTTGAACCTGGGGGTTGCATGTAGTCACCAAGTTGCCTTTACCAACTCACCCACATCTCATCGGTATTATTATTAAATTTTTATAGACATATAATATAATATAATATATAATATATTATATAATATTATATATTAATATAGATACTATTAATTTATATAATAATATGTAATTTGATTTAGTTAGGAAAAGTCGACTCTCCCTTTGATGATTATAGGGAAGAAACAACTCAAGATGAAGTCTTAATAGGCTTGAATATTCCCTAGAGGAAGTCAAGGTCATCCCTTCCAAAGGGACTATAAGTAGCATCCTTCTAGAACCTCCCATTTCCATCCCTCTTCAAATCAAGGTGAATGGTAATATTAGTCCTAAAATAATAAGTTTCATTGATAATGTTGAGAATATCCTTATCATGGATGGTTTTTGTACCATAAGAGTCCAAAGAGACAAGCTCAAGCACTTTTGATGGCATAAGACACTTGCACAATTTGATACACCTTCAGGAAAGGGCAACTGTAACAACACTCTTGGCAGTCTTTCTAGCTATGTATGCTCCACTTTTCTCCACCTTGGTTGGATCCTTGCTAGAGAAATCCCCCCCTCCATTCCATATATGGAAATGATGATCTTCCTCCCAGTGAGGCCTGCATCTCCATGCAACCCTCTTATCACATAATGACCAAATGGATGGATGTGAAATATGGTGTTCTCGTTGAGGTTTTTTTGAGGGATTATAGGCTTGATCACATGTTGCTTCAGATCAACATCAAATATAGTCAATGGTGATGGTCTCATCATGTTGAGTGGAGATGAGAACAATGCGGATGTAGTGAAGGGAGATTTGAAATTAAAGTGAAAGGAGAATCCTACTTGATGAACACCATGTTTGTGTGATTCATCTTATAAGAATATGTAACATTTATATAGATGACATTTGACAATGCACAATGGAAGTGAGGACGCACCAACAATGACCAAGTTAATAGACCATTTCCAAATAAATGTGGAGACACACTTTCACTTTACAAAATAAAGCTTTACCAAAAATAACAAATTACATTATTTTGGTGTAACTTGCACCTTTGGGGCAATTAACTAACGATAATGAGTTTTGTTTATAATTGAAGATGAAAACAAGGAAAGGAGCTAAGAAAGAGAGACACAAGTACTTGAAAGTTAATAAAGAGGGACTAAAGTCTATGAAACTACAATAATGTTTTGTGTACAATGTTAATTGATAAATAAAGCATGTTTAATATATCTCATAATCCTTTTTGCATTTGTAGGAATATGAAAAATTGCTTCTATAATTTTTAGTTAATATGATTTATATTCCCTCATTGGATGAATATGAAATAGTTCATTAATTGGCCTTTAAGATTATATATATTGTGTATTTGGACTAATATGAAACATTACATTTTTTTGAAGATAAAATTTAGCAATTAAATTTCTATATGCGACCCCTGTTGACGCTGATAGCATAGATATCTTAAATACATATATTTAAAATACGCTGAGAGATATCAATCTTGAGGTGCCTATCTAACCTGTGAGAAATCCAATATAGGTGCCTCAAAATTGATATCTCTCGACATCTTATAAATAAATGTATTTAAGATATCTATACTAGTTAAAAACCTCTAAAAAAGAAGTGAGGGAAAGCATAACATAAAAGCATTTGTGATTTTGTCTACACATCAATTTTAATCTAGTTATTATGAAAATAGTTGGTGTGTTAAGGTCAACAACACAACAAGAAGTGTCCCAATAATAAATAGTTGGTGTATTTAGTTTATGTATTAATAGTTTATATTTACATATATGTAAAATTTATCTAACTTGCTTAAAGATTTCAAGTTTTATAATATGACTAAAATATCTTTTTTTAAAGAATAATTCTTTTATAGTTCATTGATAATATTAGTTGACCACAATAATGTTTAATGTGTTCACCTTAAAAGAAATGTACTAATGCAAAAACTAGTTGTTACACTATTAACAGAAAAAAGTAACAAACTAATTGTGAACCAATAGATACTCATTTCTTAAAATGAAAAGTCTCTTTTTAATTTGTCAATGATAGGTCTTTGTGCTTAACTCAAATATAAAACTCATATTAATTAACTTATAAATGTAAGTCCACACTATAGCACTAAACCACCTTGTTTGTTAAGGTACTTACAATTTTCAATATTAAATAGAAATTAGTACATAAGAGATGTAATCTATAGTGGCAACACGGTGGGGATGACTCTAATATTATATTAATCAAATAAAAACCCTAATGGACATTATTTTAGCATACTTACTTTTGAATACAAATTTAAAAAATCATTGTGAGATTTAAAAAAATAAAAATAAAGGAGTGCACAAGGGAATATACACCATTTTTCAAGAGGTTAATTTTTTTTTCCTCGTCCATGTTTTTAGATTCGCGAAGCCTAGGCCTTTTCGAACACTTTCATTGGGCTGATTTTTATTTTATTTTTTGGTTGACCATTGGTTTACGCGGTGATCTTAGACTAAGAACTAAGGTTTGAAGGGTATCCATTCTGCCAAATTCACTCAGAGCATGAACCTAACCTCATCTCTTATATCATGTTCGATTTTGCTAATAACAAGAATTAATTCTTGGTGAGCCCTTTGTGAGCCAAACATATTTACTATTTGAACCATTTCATTGGGTCAAATTTAGTTGGGTGATGCAGGAGCATCACTCAAACATGTAAATAGGCTTAGGGAAACAAGAAGTTGTTTGTAAAGGCCTAGAGGCCTTAAGAAGCATGTAATGCATTGTAAAGACCTTATGAGGTCTTCGATAGTTTGAATAGTCTCTGTTAGGTGTTTTGAAAGTGTTCTAGGTGTCAAAAGGTCCCTAGGGGCAAGAGAATTCAAATCATAGAATTTCCCTCCAAAAACATTGATTTGAAAAATCAAATTCTAAAAAGAGGCAAGTAAGTGCTAAACCTCACATAAGGGGTTCATGAAAGTAAAAACAACTTTTAAATGTGTTTCTACCTTAATAACAACAGCTCATTACCTAATCCCCATGTTGGAAGGGGGAGAAAAGTCTAATTTGTCAAGATAAAGAAGCAAGTTGGCAAGTTGTTAAAAATTGAGAAGTCAAAGGAGAAGATCATGGGCAGTTTTAAGACCATTCTAAACAAAGAGAGTTTGTTTCTATTGATGAGGAGTTCCAATCAGTAGGTTTAGGAGGCCTAAATATATATTATAGAGGCTTTAGGAGTCATTTAAAGGTATTGAAGTGAGATTCAAGAACAATCAAGTTCATTGTTTGAAGTTCAGGTGTATTATAGACCTTTTTAGGTCCTTGTATATAGAGGTGTGAATTGGAATGCATATGGGTTTGTAGTATATGTTTGAAAGAAATAAAATAAAGGACAAAGCCACTGAATTGCCCATATAGAGTGCCTGAGTGTGAATGGTATGTATTGATCTTTTAATGCATGTTCTTAGTGCAAATTTAAGTGTTTGAGCTAGAATAGCCTCATTGGATGATGTTAATGGGTGTTTGATTAGTTTGTGAATATTGATAAGGTTCATAGACATAAAAAAAAGGTGATTTGGAACTATTTTAGTCCTTGTGATACTTAAGACTCAGATTTGATAATGTTTTCTTTGGTTGGAGCCTGCTAAAACAAGGTTCTATGCACTAGAGATCATGCATAGGTTATAGCTGGGAACAAACCACAAATTATCAGCATTAGTTTCAAAAGAGAAAAGTTGAGGGATGTTATTATAGAGCTTTAAAAATAAATTTCAGGCTTGAAGGGCAAATGTGTTCAAGTTATAAAATTATTTGCAAACAGCCTGCTTGCTGCCCTGAGAATTCAGTTTTGAGAAAATTTTGTAATATGAGAAAATCCATACATGATTAACCTTAGGTGCCTAAAGATAAAAGTTTGAGAATACAAAAACAGAACTTTTGAAGTTGGAATGATGTTTTTAAACCCCGTTATGCTCAAGATATGTAATTTTTCCTTTCTAGACCTGTGCAAAAGTTAGTTCATTTTGGAGAAAATGCTAAAAATGGAGTTATAACCCTTGTAAGAAGCTAAAACTTGGTGAACATGCTTGTTTTGTGAAACCATGGATGATTCAGGGGTTTTGGAAGTGGTACCATCAGTACAATACGGATTTGTCTCATAAACCAAGACGTTGAGCTTAAAGGCAAACAAGAAGAGGTCAAGTGGGTTGAAGGAAATGATATTTCCAGTGATGGTGGAGACTTGAAACTTTGGGATAACCATAAGCAAGATAAAAGGTGTCTAAAATTGTGATTGGTTTTCTTTAACACTCAGTGCATGCTTTCAGATTTGAAGATTTCCCTGTTTGGAAGGCTACAAGGCCTAGAAGCCATTTGATCCATTTTGATAGAGAACTCAGACTTTAGGGTATGATAACTTGCTCAATTGTATGGTTTGGTATTGTTAAGGCTGTTTAGAGTTATAGAAGCATGGAGAATAGGTATTTAGTGTTTGATGCCTCATATGACTTAAGAAGACAAGTTGCCTTGTGATGATTAGTGCATGCTTCAAGAGATGGTATTAAAGAAATAAGGTGTTGATGTTTTTCTTGATTTGAATGAATTCTAATCAGTCTTGACAGACAAGTAGATAATTGATTAACCCCTCATGAAGTGTGATTGGCCATAGAACATTTGAAAAAGCTTATAAAAAGATCTTGGTAAGTAGAGAACAAGTGAGGCCACTGCATCATTGGGCCATATGTTCAATTACCATTTGCACGCACGTGACCAAATTCAACTTATGGACTTACGAAAAAAAGAGAATTTCGATGACCAATCGACAAATAAAAAAACTTAATAATGAATGGAATGAACATTAAATTTAACCGAGTGTAACAATATCTTTGAAACACAAGCTCCAACCCTATTTTATCATTCACCCTATTTTTCTAAAATATTTTGACGAAATAACTTACTAAAATCAATTACAATATGAAATTGTGCATAAAATAATATGCAAACTGTTTATATATATATATATATATATATATATGATACTTAGAGATGTAACTATGTGAGAACGAACTTTTGGATGGAGGTTTCAAGATCAAGTAGAGAATATAGAATGAAAATAGGGGCTTGTTTCTTCTCTTGAAGTATACTCATCATCATTCTTCTAAAAAAACCCCGCCTTCACAAAGAGTTTGTTTTGTTATGTCCTCAAACCGAAGAGCACTGAAATTTATGTTTGAAGCTAAGTGCCAACTATTGCAAAAACGACAATAGTCATCTCGTTATTCCTTGTAGAGTATTGATTGAAGTCGAATAAGTGTTGCCTAACCATCCACCAAGACATAAATCCCAAAAAATAATAAAAAAGAGATGAGGTCGAGATTGTACCTCGAACAAATTTAACGAATTAGATATCGCTCATTCTTTAACACTACGATGAAGAAATATTTTGTACACCTAATCCATATCAATACAAAATTTCAATAAAAAAAATGATCAAATAAAGATCAAATTTAATGAAGAAAAAACGACATAGAATGTTATTTCTCTTCATGGACGCCTTCAAGTGCTGCCAATAGATTTCATTAATTAAAATTCTATCAAAGAATGTTTCTTTAAAATAAAAAAATTGAAACGAACACATTAATAAAATTGAAACGAACACATTAATAAAATTGTCAACATCAAAAATACGAATTATTTAAACTCTTTGATCGACGGATCACTGTATTTCCGCGTTATGTAAATAAAATTTCCCATTCAAAGCTCACGAGGTAGCAGAAATGTCATTCTCAAGCCGTGAAACTGTCTTTTTTTTTCTCAGTCACAGCCTTGTGACATTATTATTTATTTATTTATTTTTGGGGTGAAAATATATTTTGTCACGACGGTGGCGGTGATACCGCGCCGCGGGTGAATTGGCTGACCCAGTAGCGAGTGCGGTCCAGATATGCGGTCTGCGACGCGGTGCCTGTCGTGCCGTACGCGCCGTCGTACGTCAGGTAACCATAGCCCGCCGGTGGATTCGACGACGCAGGCTCGATCTGCGTGCCTTCATGCCACTCGTTGAACGACGTGATCGACACCCAGCTCGGATTGCCGCCGATGCTCGGGGTAACCGCGTTGTTCCACTCCCGGTCGTAGGCCGCGCCGTTGTTTCGGTCCACGGTCGGCGTGGTGTTCCCGGGAACGGCCCGGTCGTCGATGTACCCCGGCGCCACGGAAGGCGACCAGACCATGCCGTGGGCGAGTGCGTATGCCCCGATGCCGGCCCAACCGTCGGCGAACTGACCGGCGATCCCGTCGTAGGTGTAGACGCCGTTGAAATGCGTCAGCTTGGACAGATCCCCGGTCTGCGCGAGGACGATGTTGTTGCCGGTGACGGCATCGAGGGGCGACCAGTCGGCGAAGTTGAGACTGTCGAAGACGTAGAAGGCGCCCTTGTTGCCGTGGGCCGAGTCGCGGTAGTACGCCGGCGAAGACCCGTAGTTTGCGTTTATGTAGTTGATGTCGGACACCACCGACGCCGCCGTCCGCCCGCCGTAGGGCTCGATGTGCCAGGCGACCTTCACGCCGTGCTGTGCCGCCGTGTTCATCACGCCGCGTACCAGCGAGTCTTCGTAGGAACCCTGACCCCACCAACTGTACACGATCGTCCCGACACCAGCCTGTACGATCTGTTGCATCTGCAACGCCACTGCATTGGCGTAGTCCGCCGAGTCGTAGGCTCCCGCGACGGGGTAGAAATTGGAGGTGATGTCTTCCGGTGGGGTGTGCTCGTTGCTCTGCCAGTGCCGCCAGGCGCCCGACACCGCCGGGTTCCCGTACCACGGATAGTAGAAGAAATGGACGTTGGTCGAGACCGACGAGGCGGCGGTGGCTCCGTTCGACATCGCGGGCGACTGGCGGAGTCTCTGGGCTTCTAGCTATTAATATTCTATCAAGATTTTACAGAAAAAAGTTTCTCTTGATATTTTATCAAGATATTACAGAGATTTAATAGAAAAGAGAAGTTTCTGATATCCAAGATCGCTCTGGGCGCAAGAATAGAGCATACTCCTTTTCTTCTTTTCTGATCTATTTTTTATGCAGAGGCTAACACTGATCGATCACTAACCACAAACCCTTTATTTATAGCATTTTGGGTGGCGTCTTATCCATTAAATAAATAATCCTTATCCATTAAATAAATAATCCTTATCCGTTCAATAAATAATAAAGAAGATATGATGTTACGCAGGCGGCGTTCAAATGTAAGGCGCCTTCCTTAGATTCGTCTCTGCCATTATTCGATTAGACAGTTAGGTGGTAAGATGTTTTTGCTGACATGGAGAGGCGTCAGATATTATTAATGCTGATGTTGTCAAACCCAATCTCAATCGTATTTATTCAAATCCAAAATATATTTTCCCCTCGAAATTTATACTTTAAAAGGATAGGATATAATAAGATTTAAAGCAAAGTCAAATGAATGTGCAATGAATTTTAATTGGGAAAGTAGAATGATACAATGTAATTATTATTAGTATTTTTAATTTGATTATTAATATGAGATTTTTAGTCTTATCAAATATACTTATCGTTATTATCGTTATTATGTGTACTTTTATATAATGGGATATAGTTATTTTTGTGAAATTTAAATAATGATTACTATTAATTATGAAATATATAAATTACACAAAACAAAGATATAATCTTCCAATTCATTATGATTCTTGGATGTTGATCTAATTATTTTTATAGATTTTTGATCTTCATTTGTTACTTTTTGACATTTCTTTATGTATTTTTTGTAGGGGATCAAGTGCTTATACTTTATGTATGGGTATGAGAGGTTCTTTTTTCCTATACTGTCTTTCTTCAATATGTTCTGATCTTCATGTTTTCCTTGATTTGGTTTACGCTTTAGTGAAACGTAAAAGACCTAAACTAAATTATGCATTAATATATGTAATCGAGGCTTTGACCATTGACATTCACGGTCATGAACCTCACTCTTTTGTAGCACTTTGAGGTGTTCCTTAATCTTCTTGAGCCCAACGTACAACTCTTGGTTCTGAGTGTTGATTTGTTCCAACTAAAAACAAATAGAAGATAGAATATGAACTTGTATAACTACACAATACCGTTCCCAAAGTACAATTATTGGCATCAATTTTTCTACATGAAAGAGAATAACCAGGAGACAAGTGTTCCAAATGATAGAGAGTGGATGGGGAAAGAATACTTAGCAAAATACTTTTTTTTATATTGAAATTGCTAGGAAAGATTTTTGGAAGAGAGAAGAGAAGGGAAGACCAATGCTGAGAGGATGATGGGTAATGCAGGAAGAGGTAAGATTTTTGTAGAGGTGATGGTGGAAAATGAGGTTGTGTGTTTTTTTAATATAGTGTGGCAATGCTTTGTGCGAGTAGGAAACGTTATGTTTCTACTTATATTATAATATAATATAGTAATTATTATAGTACATTATAATATTATTTTAAATAATATGAGATTATTTTTATATTTCAATACTAATAATTATTATTATATAATATTATAATATTATCTAAAAACTAGTGTTCCTAATCAATGTCAAATTGATATTTACATTAACATAAAATATTTATCATGTAAGGACATGTAGCATATATGTCACAAAATTGACATAACAGATGTTTATGTGAATATATGTCACATCACACATCAAGTTGTGTTCTTAACCAAAGGCCAATTTCATCCTCTCTCTGGACTTCAAGTATCTAAATAGTCACAACTACAAGTTTGTGATCTCCAATCTTAAAAATGGCAACAATCTCAAGAAGACTGAAACAAAAGACATTAGAGAACACTCAAATATAGAGTTGAACAGTATTTTAAACAAAAGAATTCTCATACCAACTAAAAAATGACATTATCAGTGTATAACATAAAATAACAAATGAAAAAAAGACAAACATTATGTTGATCTTGTTTTGTTCTAAGAAAGGGACTAGTAATGGTTTCCTAAGCCAAATTGAAATACTTGTGACCTTCAACCTAACATTACATATGTGGATCTCTATATTGAATTTTAATCTAAAAATTGAAATTAAATGTATTTTTACCATATCTTTGCTTTTCTCCTCTTCTATGAATAATATTGTCATCAAATTCCTGAGAAGACCCTGAGCATATTCAAATTGCCAGTCTAAAACGTAGTCATTGCTTTGGCATCATTTTCATGTTTTCAAATAGCAAATCATATGTATGCATCATTATGTTAAAATGGGTCCAAATTATGCAAGCCAACCAATTGAAGTATCAATGGACTCTTATAGTATGTTCTCTAAGACTTAATCCATTCCTTCACAAGCATACAAGCTCTGATGTGAAGCGAGAGAGATGCCCTTGGCGTAAGTGTTTTTAGAGACATCACAAATAGACATTGGCATTGTTATGCCAGTGTAGACAATCAAACTTATATGGAAAAAGTGGAAATTCTCAAACCATAGTGAAATTTGATAAACAATGATCCAAACAATATAAAAATGAACCAACTTAATACATCTCACACTCAAGAATTCAAATTCATTGGGCTCCATGTAACCATAGAGATCTCAAAAAGACAAAGAAAATTTATTTAAATGTACACATATCTAGTATTAAATGTGCACCATGGTCATTTTGGTTTTATCTGCCACACTGCTACATCTTCTATGGTGGAGATTTTTTAACCCAAACTAAAGAACTCAACAAATTTACCTCCATTGATACCCTTAGCCAACCTACCATGTTTGGTACAAACAATTTTACATTATGCGAAGTCCTCATGACTACCATTTTGTATTGGGCCTGTTTTTTTTTGGAATGGCCTCAATTGGGTGTAAAACCTACAGTGACAAAAGGTAAAGATACAAATAATTTAACATTAAAAGAAAATTCTATTGCACATAATAATGAGTTTCATCCAAATTTCATTACCTTCACAAATGACATGTGATTAGAGAGTAAAATGAGAACATTGAGGATGGAAAGCATGTGCAAATAGACATAATTTGACTAGGTAAGATAATCAAAGAGCATTTTGAAACACTAAGAATAGGATGACGAAGTCCGATATAGAGCTTCACAAGTCTCATAGTATGAGCTTGCCAAAATAGTGAAAAAATGAGTCAAATCTTAGCGAACCACAACCAATTTGCATGGATAAAGCTTAGGATAAACTTGATTTATCTGCATACATTCAAATTGAATTTATTCGTGAGATAATCATTAACAAGCATTTGAACAAGATTCAAAATTATAGGATTATTACAAACAACTAAAGATTTAGACAATTATTTCATAAGGTCTTGAAATCTTTGCAAATTTATTCATATTTGATAGGACTCCCTATTCAAAATAGAGTGGGAGTGTGTTGGTTATAACACTTTCGACTCTAATGGGTTTATTTCTTGATATACTTCTTTGTTGCATGTTGTATTGCATAGTAAAAGTCAGGACATGAATATTATTTTAATATTTTTCTATAAGTTTGCTTTTATTTTTTTAACTTAATGAAATTGATTTATTATTATTAAAATTTACTTTCTATATTATTGTTTTTAATTAGATAATTATTTTTTCAATAGATATATTAAATATTTATTTATAATTAAAGTTTTTTAAATTAAAGACTTATGTTTTAGATATATGTAATATTTTTTTAAAATTTAAAATTTATTTATTTTTTGATTGTATATTTTAAGGCATTATATGGAATCACTGAATTATATAGAATGTCGGCATCTCTATTCATATTTCAGAAATAAATATATAGCAGATTTGCAATATTGAGTAAGCATATATCTAAATCAGTGAGCTCCTTTAGCTAAGCATCTATGAGTAAGGGGCATCCACGTTGTCAAAATCACCCAAGACATGATCCTGGCCTTAACCACTTGACTCTTCATGCCAAGTATCTAGAGGGATTTGTACCTTGATGGATGGATATAAGCAACCATTATCCTCATCGGTTGGACTAAAACCATTTCAATGAATATATATTTTTATTACATTGAATGAGTTTAATTGAGAGGAACACAAAAAATATTTATCGCAATATCTTTTGATGCCATTTTTGAGTAGTTGACCACTGGTGGGTTTAATGGTTGACAGGGTGTTGATAATTGGTGGTTTGAATGAGGTGGGTCGAATGGTTGATAGAAACAATAATAATAGTATCCCTTGTTGATGTTTTGGTGAAGTCATGAAGTACGACCGTGGGTATTAGTGGCCCACTCTATAGCTTTTTTGGTGAGCATAGCAAGGAATGCTCCTAATCTTCCAACAATGGTTACGAAGGAACTCTCGAGGCCATGCATGGTATCAGAGGCATCCTTGTATAAACATTATAGAATCCCCACATTTTAAAATGTTTCTAAAAGCCCCATCAAACATAATTGTATCAATAATCAGTACGCATATGCATTTATGAAAGGCAACAACCGCAACTTGCATTACCATTCAAAATTAAATAGTTTCAAACTCAAAATCTCCGTTAAAACCTCCTTTTTTAAATCTTTTTCACCCTCGTTGTCAAGATCTTTATAAGTTGAAAGGTCGCTTCTAATTTATCATGCATGAAATTTTTCATCTACATCAACCCAACACTTATATTCGAGACCCTAAAAAAATGAAAAATACCCAAATAAATATAAAAAAACTTAGTTCAAAGCTCTAGATCAGAGTATAAAACTTAGTTGTTGGGAATTGTAAATATGCATAGATTGTGTTGTAATTAACTATGATTATGGTCCAGTATAAGGGCCAAAGAAAGTAATTTATTTATGTTGCTACTACTCGTTCACCCTGTGCTACATGGTATCAACTTATTTCATCATGTCATATTTCTTCCAAGCGTTAAATGCATTCCTAGTAACATCTAAGCACCTAAATTTTAATCATGTGTTTCTTCCCTTGATCACTATTTCATTTTACGTTTTACATTTTTAATTACATAATAATAAATATAGTATTTGATAGTACATTGATTTTCCATGGGAACCTTTAGATCGCTATTCAATGGCTAAGATTCAATCTCTCTAGATCAACATATGATGCCATTTCAATAAGGTTTAGGGATATCTTGGCATATATGTCTGAATTAGAGATGGATGACTCATGTCTATTATTGGAAAATGTGGAGTCCATGCACTTGTGATATGGCAGTGGATGGTTGAGATTTAAAATAAATAAATCGTAGAGCATAGAAACATGGTAGGATCATTTACATGTTCTTGTGGCTTTACTATGGCCCTTGAGTTCTAAATAAAATATGGGCTATTATCTTATCGTTACAAGGTGGACTAGTAATAATTTTATTTTTAGGGTATTTTATAATTATATAATATTTTTCTTGAAATAGTTGATCCAAAATCAGAGAAGGATTTGTTGCATGAATTTAATTTAGTAAATGAGTTACCGGGAGGACATGAGTAGGGTGTTTATTGCGTGAGCAAAGAGAACTATGTTGTGAAGGTGATGTGTAAACCCAGTTTCAATATCTGTTAGAGAGTTAGAGCTCTCAAATGGGCATCAAGGGATAAGGATATATCATCCATGTAAGATCATCCATCCCTTCTTTCTCTCTTTATGCATTTTGAGTCTAATAACATTTATCGCTACCAAATATTACTTTGGAGGAGATATGAATGTGTTGAATTTTAGATAGTTGATTCAAATCTTTTCTGAACCAACCTCAAAATATATATCATATTGTAATATTTATATATGCCATATCATTAAAATATAATAATAATAATATACTACAATTTATATAATTATTATACAATAATATTATATATTATATATGAACATATATTATTCTATAGAATATACTATTAATATATAATAATATAAATATATATAATAATATATACTAACAGTTTCCCCATTGGTGTAAGTTATGCTGACAATGATGTAATTTTTCATTTTGGTCAGGTGGATTTTATAAATCAAAAGACTATAAATTGATAGTTGTACTTAACTTTAAACCCATGATCACTAACCCTGTTTGACATTTTATACACGAAGCATTAAGGCAAAATAATCTTATATTTTTAAGGGAGGTGACGGTGGAAAATGAGTTTGTGTTTTCCTTCATATAGTGTGAAAATGTGTTATGTGGGGAGAAGATGTTTAGTTTCATGGTGAGATTGAGCAATGGAAAAGAGGTGGGGAAGGGTAAATCCATATAGATCATGCAAGTGGTGAAAATTTTCAAGCTAAGCTAGGCGGTGATGGTGAGGGGAAATGACTTGGTATTTCAAGTGATATTGTACACCATAGGGCCCTTATAGTAAATGAGACCCAAATTGAGGGTAATTGTTGGATTTACATGACTTGCACCCATTACAAAGGGAGCTACAACTTTAAATATGGAAATATATTTGATTGGTCATTTTCTATTGTCAAGGGTGGATGAGGATGTCATGAACATTGATTTGATTGCATTAGGACTCCATGTCTAATGTGCAACTTAAGCTAGTATTGTAATGCCACTAACATAGGGACAAAACATTGAGGTTATAAAGTTTATCTTGTAGCTTTAATTCATCCACATTGCCAATATATTGACACTAAAGCAATTACATTAACCATAAGAACATACATAAATGACATACTCAAACTCATGAAAGAAAATATGGCCACAGTTGGAGCCTATCTTCATAAGCATATTATTAATGTTACATCACGATTCTTCGCTAAGCACACTATTTGATTATCCATGGATATTTATAGTTACCAAATGTGATTTAACTAAGCTTTGAGATATATGTTGTTATGTGACAGTTTGATAATGCTTAGGTTACATGATACATTATTGTGAGTTAGTTGTAGTGTAAATATTTACATTATGAATATGTTGATTTGTTATTTCAATGATATTTTGTGATGTATCTATATTAGGCTATTGTGGTCTAATTACCTACTTGTTGTGAGGTTGATGCAGGAGAACTCATCCCTCAGAGTGTGATGGAGGGAGAGCATCATCAGAGAGGGTGATGTAGATTGAGATGTTAAAGGACGACATAAAAACTGACTATAACCCTACACACACCATAATAACTAGCACATGTTAGATGCATAATAAGTAGTTAGCATAGTGTGTTTAATGTTGATTGCATTACATAGCTATTTGATCATGATTTGCTAACATAATTTAATGGTTATTTAGAATTTGTCTTATGTAATTTGTGAAATGTGATTTGCATCATTAGTGCAAATTCAGGGTTAATGATTAATGAATTTATTATTAAACCATTTTGACATTAAAAGTGCTCATTTAATTAGTGAATATATTAATTTTTATAATTAAAGATAAATAACTAAAATATGATATTTTATATTTTAAATGAAAAAACAAGGGAAAAAGAAAGAAAGGTCTAAAATTAGAGAAAAACAAAGTAAGATATTAATAAAATAAATAATAATAATAATAAAAAGAAACAAAGAAAAACAATAATAAGAAAAGGGAAAAATATTTTAAGGAAAAAAGATAGCTTTAAAACAAAGGTGATTCTCATTCAAAGGAAAAAAAAGATTGACAAAAGGGGATATAGAGGTGCAGGGGCGAGGATAGTAGAAGAATGAAGAGAAATAGAAGGAAGGAAATCTATCCAACACCTGCTTCTCCAATGCCTTGAAATGTAGGTGGTGTTATTTTAATTTGGTATATTTTGTGGCATAATATTGACATTAAGCTCGCTATATATTGATGCAATGAGTTCACAATATACTTATCACTAATAAAATGAGTTCTATGTAATAACTAGTTAACCATTTGTAGATAATAACTAGTTCGTTGTATATAACAACTAGTTATATATAATAAAATTAATTAAATAATAAAATGAGTTCTTTATATATAGTAAAATGAGTTCTATAGGCATAATATTGGATGTATTTCTATTCTCTGATGATGGAGTTAGCTTAAAGCGTCACATACTATTATATTCCAGTAAATATAAATAGATATTAAATCTATATACAATGATTATATATTCATGCAACGAAGTCAAAGGGAATTTAAAATAAGAAGAAAATATTTGATCAACGATTAAACAAAATAAATTTTTGAATAGTGAACTGTATTTATTAAACAACGTCGACTTAATATTCTTTAATTAGAAATGAATTGTACCTATTTTTATTCAACGATTTTAGCTATAAAATGATGCTAGTAATATACACAATGATTTATAAATTAACAAAAATTTATAAATTAACTAATTGGCAACGATTTGTAAACTTTCAATGACTTATTTAGAGGTATAGACTTATAATGAATATGTAATGATTTATTATTGTGTGTGTATAATTGTGACCTAGATTAAATGTAGTGAACCTGTATAGGATTTGTTAGAAAAATGCAGTGAATTAGTTTATTATATATCATTGTTAGCAATATATGGTGTATAAGAATAAGGAATATATGTAATTTTCTTTTATTGGTACAAAAAGGAAAAAGGAGAACCAATATATATGTTAAAAGCTGAATCAATTTAATATAGAGAACCAATATATATGTCTGAGTTTCTTTCCTTTTCTCTTATAGGAATATATACCCCATATATCACTAGGTAAATCGTTTTAAACAGGAATATATATTTAGCAAACCAGTTTACTAAAATGACGTATACCTATGTTTGGTGATTTGGTTACAATGATTTGTATCCATTTAGATAGTGATTTTAATATCTATTGTACCCATATGTAGATATAATATGATGGAATAATATACTTCAGAGCTATCTATATTCAACGAACATCTAAGAATGTACTTATGATGGAGCCAATCTAGTTACATGGGGATTTATGTAACATATGATAGTTTGGCAATTCTACAACCTATACATAAGCCGTAGTTATATTTGCATCTCTTTTATGAAAGAAATAACAAGTTGGAGATCAAACTTCTTTGTTCTTATTATTTAGTTATCCTAGAGATCGATTAATGAGGTATCCAGTGATTACTTCACAATACAAGTGGCTTAATTATGAAGTTTGATCCAAGGAAGGAAACTATACTAGCTTGCCTAATAATTTATTAAATATGAAAATATGTATGATTATGTTAATATAGCATACATTAATAGATTTTGCATTATATATATAAAATACAATGAATATATAATGCGATATATATATATATATATATATATATATATATATATATATATATATATATATATATATATAAAATACCTGAATATGTATATATGGACTCTAATAGATTTCATAGAATATCAGGTTTTATTAGAGTCTATATCTAATAACATAGATGAGCATAGTATGTGGTATATGTCTGTTAATATGTGGGTAAAGTAAGAATTGGACGTATATGATTAAAACATATCATTTATTTCATCCTATAAGATTCTTCTTTCATAAGTATACTTGTAATACTAAAGGTTGATCTAGTGGTTATTGGGTTGGTATATGCCTTGACGACCCTATGAATGGTTACTATATTTGTGGGATATATAAATTATAAAGTTGAGTATACTATAACCTTTTGAGAATTATTGATTAGTATATTATATATTGATATGTTACAAATTTATGTATAATATGTATCGTGGGTGTACTAATATGTACAAGGGTGTATGCATAACTAGTTTATGTATATTAATGCATTGTGATACAGGGTCATTACATAGTTTTTGACTAGTATATTGTCACATATTGAGTGATTCATATATTTGCGTACTTGATGAAATTATCGTGTAGTATATAGAGCAATTAATATTTCCATCTATTCATACACAAACCAGATATGAAAGACTTTAATAACCTCTATGGGTTGTACTAGAATAATGTAGTAATTAAAAAAAACTAATTACTCAACATTTATTCTTTCATTAGATTACACCACGAGAATATAATTAATGATTTTTAACATACCATCAAATCATATTACACTTTCACAAACTTATAACAATAACAATTCCAATCACTAGCATTTCATGTAACATAACATAATTGCAAGGAAAGTAATCACTTTAAAGTCCAGTCATGACCGGTACAATAATACAACTATTGTTGTTGAAGTATAACTAATAGCATAATTACATTTTTATTAGGAATTTTACCTAGATATAATAAATAGATACTATGCTCCATGGAGCTTGAGTCAAACTAACTCAAGTATCTCTGATAATCTCAAGTGTAATCTTCAAGTAAGTAATATAGTGGAGAGGGAGAGCATCATTTGAGCATTTTTCTATATCAACCACAAACCATCAATCTACACATAATCTTTCATAAGGGAATGACCCTCCCTTCATAGATGAGTAGATAGTGATAGTGTAGGAATCCAGAGAGACATGTTAGTACTTATGTGTTGTAAGATTTCTACTACATGATGTGTACCATAAAGAAAATACGTTCTAACATGATATCGTATAAACACATAAATCAAACATGTGAAATGACAATGTATATCTAACATTACTTTGATCAAAATTTTCAAATAGTAATTGATCTCTAGGATCAATTAATTTCATACACACCACTTGATCAGATTACCTTCATCTTATATTCATGATGCTAACTAAGCTAGTGAAGTCCGTCTCACTACTTTTTTGGTATTATCAATGCAAGATTGGTTAAATATAACATAGAATATAAACTAATGATTAAAATAGATTATTCCTATTAATAGATATGCAAACATTCTAAGTACAAGAAATAATCATAACATGTAGTTAGTCCATCAAATGCATTAAATGAATTTCACACATAAAAATATTTCAAATATAATGAAAATATCTGATCACTATTCAAAGTTCATACCACTCGGACATGAAACATATCAAGTTCATAATTACATAAATACCACAAGAATTCATTGAATTCTTAATCACAAGCATATATATACCATAGATAACTTTATATAATAAAATAATCATCCCTATAACCAATCCGTATAGGTAATGTTCAATTGCACACATCAAGTTATATACAGCTATACATAGTATACTAGTTTCCAAATTTGTAATAGGGTTTAACAATCAATTTTTATTGTATCTATTATAGAAATCCCTTTACAAGTTTATATACAAAAATATCATTAATGTATACTATGTTAAATGTTCAACACTTGGTTTCAAAAAATCATATAACAATATATATATTATTCTCAGTCAATTATTAAAATTCACTTCATAATTAGTTAACTCAACTAAAAGTATATGACTTGCTTATAAGTGAATAACTCAAATACTAACTATCACAAGGAATAATAAATCAATTCATAACCAGAAGAATTCATTACTGACCAATAATATGCATGCAAAGCCATTCTATAATGTGAACCTTGAATACATAACACATGTACATCTTCTCGTTTGACCCTGTCAACTAGTTATGGTAATAAATAATTCAGAAGATGAGTTTGTACATACATACATACATACATACATACATACATACATACATACATACATACATACATACATACATATATATATATATATATATATATATATATATATAATGTGTGTTTGTGTGTTACTAAAAACTCAAAATACTTTATATGCAACCAAACATATAATTGGTAAATTGACTAAACAACCATGGGATTTAATTATTTCACAAGAATAACACAAGCACAACTAACCAGACCTAGTCGACTAGATAATAAATAGAGTTCAAACCACAATACAAAAATCCAAGGCAAAAATAAGGTTCCACCCAAAATTTGATTTGTGATAAAGAGGAAACATAGTTTTCATCATACATTTACCATTTCTTTCCCAAATAGAGTATATGGAGCTTCCCATATCATCAGGTTATTAACCTTTGTGAATATACACATATATTTATGTGTATACACATATATACTATATGGATTACATTTTATTACAAAAATGCAAAATACCATTACTTAAATGTACAAGTAATTTTACTGACCAACTCAAGGAAGTATCCTATAATCTATTTTATTATTTTCCTCAGAAGTTTCTAACATAGTCAGGTATAATGATTATCTCAAAAATTATAGTCTCATGCCCAATCACTAGATTGACACAACTGACTAGTAGAGAAGTAACGATTTATCAATATGTAAAAGGAGTCTAAAAATAGGAAAAGTTTTACTTACAAATGTACAAAATTTATGCCCTTGTCTGTAACTCTATGGTTTCCTTAAAATTTTAATAAGTAAATATGTATATTCCTATATACTTTCACTAATTGAATTAAGTATATGCCATCCCACTACGACTTGGTATAAATATTTTGTCTTACTTTTCTAATTACATAGGCATTAACACATATATGTATGTAGATCATTATTTAAATATATATGTATTTACTCTGTTTCAAATACACACAGGGCATATAACCACATAATCCATTTTATATACTTGGATCATATATATTTATGCATATATATGTGCGAATAAGGAGAGAATTCAGTTTCAATATAAATATGTTAATTACCTAGTCTATCAAGAAATGATCATTACAGAATACTAAAACCAAGAAGATAAACTCATTTCCATTTAAAACACCACAATCCATTTTATATACTTGGATCATATATATTTATGCATATATCGTGTGAATAAGAAGAGAATTCAGTTTCAATCTAAATCTATGAATTACCTAGTCTATCAAGAAATGATCATTACAGAATACTAAAATCAAGAAGATAAACTCATTTCCATTTAAAATAATCATGCAAGAATTTTTGAAGACGTCACCTACCTTTCAATCACTTCATCAAATATGAACCAAAATTTCTCTTATTTCATTCTGCTTCATCTCATGCCTTACTCTCATTTTCTCTGTCCATCCTCCCGTTGTCCTCTCCGTTTCATCATACTCCTTTCTCTTATTCTAATTTCTTTATTTAAAGATCCCTTTTGCATAATCCACCTTCTTTATCATTTAGTTTCAAATCAACTCCATCGACTTAACTCGAGCTCTCTTTATTTATATAAATTGTGCATGTTAATATTTGTGTTCAAAGCCAAGTTAGTTACTAGCTTAAGTCCACTTAATTCATTCTTTAAATGATAATTTTAAAGCTTGAATACTCAATGCAATCCATGCATTGTACTTAAATCTTAAGTTAGTATTTTTAGATTATTAATTTTTTAAAAATATATAGAAACAAAAGTAATTATCTCTTTAAAAAGATAA
The DNA here is from genome assembly GCA_037957365.1 of Torreya grandis. NCBI lineage: Eukaryota > Viridiplantae > Streptophyta > Pinopsida > Cupressales > Taxaceae > Torreya > Torreya grandis. Next base: position 2,304,849 of record JARHVA010000819.1, on the reverse strand, counting down.
ACTAAATCAATTAATAAATCCAATTATTACAAGATAACTATTTTAATTAAATATATATGTTTGTGTATCATTATTTAATCATAGATTTATTCTAATGCCTTGACTATTTTTTATACATAAAAACATTAAATCAAGATAATGATATTTATCGAATATCATTTAAACCAATCACTATGTTAGATAATCAAAATAGTGTAAGTATCAATAACATGATCACAAATCAACATTGTATGATTAACTCTATGCACTATAATCATACATAAGCTCACACAATTAGATCATCATAAGCATCAACCAAAACATGATCATTGTATAAGTATATCAACACACAAAAATTAAATAGCTATTTAAATAAAATAAAGAGTTAAACAAGTTATTCTATTGTGGTGTGTGTGTTGGGTTACTAGTAGTTCCTCTGTCATCCCTCAATCATCCCATCTACGCCATCCTCTCTGATGATGATCTCCCTCCATCATGCTCTGAAGGAAGAATCAATTTTGCATCCACCTCATGACAAGTAGGTAGTTAGTTCAAGTCATCATATATATTAAAAATTAATGATGCATAACTAACAAATATACATCCATAATGTATAAAATAAGAAAGTACAATTGTCACATAATTAATCCATCATGTAAACTAATCACTATATAACTGTCCAATAATCAGTATATGTCATAAAGTTTAAATCAAAGTTACAATACTGAAATGATAACCATAATAATCTATGGATTCCAAAATATAATTCTTAAGGTGAAATTGGGATGTAACAAAGACTGTATTGTCTTGAAAACTTGTGTATGAAGTTATGTATGTTTTGAATGTGGAAATTTGCCTTGATAGAGATAAAAAATATGAAGGATAATTACATTATAAGAATCTCTTATTTTATAAAGATTGCCAATATACTTTATGAACAAGGAAGTATTAAGTATTGTTATAATCATAGGGAGTTCTTGATTAAAATATATAAATGAACAATGGTATAGTAATTACATATCATTAGAGTACTTACATATTATGGGGTACAAGTACTAATATATAAGAATTATTCCTATAGTTAAATAGATGGTTAAAAATGAGTTGTTAAGTTTCTTAAGGAGCATAAACTGTAACAGTCTCCTAGAAATAAAATGAGTTGTTGGAATGAAAGATCATAACAGGTTTATGAGCTATCTAATTCTTTGTTAGTATTTTGACTGAGTGATTGTAAGTAAGTAGTGTGTATATAAAATTAGTGGATTGTGATAATAGTATAAAATTTACTATACTTGAACCTAATTTTGGAGATTAGATTATGAAATTTAAACATAGGGTATATCCAGGTGGTATAATCCATACTTGCTAGATTGTTATTTAGGATTAAGAGATATTTGATTCTTGAAATTATAAGACTAGTAGTTTATGATTGAATAATATGCTCATGTGCAATAAATTATGATATTATGGGATGTCATAGAGTGTATTATGTTAAAAACTACAATCTAAACATATATTATACTTGAGTGGTACAAATTATAATGAATATGTCTAGATTCATTCATATGTTTGACAGACTAAATATATGCATGTTGGTTTTTTCTAGGGATAACATATTTTATGATGGTTAGTAGGACTTTATTTATGCATGCATACAACCTATGAGAGTAGATCCAATTGTTAGAAACCTGTGTTACTCATTGTCCTTATTTTATTAGAGTAATAGTTGTTATGGATGCATATACTTTTAAGTCATCCCGTGAGTATTTTGTTTTATCCCACATTCAGGGGAGGTAATAGTTGCTTATATTAGACTTAGTATATAAGTAAGTGTTGAGGCCAAAGAAGGCATCCAAAAATTTATTGTATTAAGCTTGATCAAAGGAGGTTACCCCCTCTAAGTGGCCTGTGATCAATACAATCTTTTAAAGTGTTCTACTAATTATCTAAATCTGTTAATTCATGTTGTTAATTCCTATTATTTCATGTAATTTTATTAATTTTTTAGGAGGATCCTCTCATCTAGTATCAAAGCACTTTCTAGGGTCACAATTTTTTTTCCTTTAGAAAGTTTTAACTTTGTTCTATTGCATACATCATTTTAGTAATTTTCAAAAAAAATTTACTCTATTCTGTTACATAACTCAATTAAATAATTTTTTGTAATCTATTTTAGATCAGGGTAAAAACCTGACCGCATAACTTTGAGAAGTGCATGGGTGAAATCCCTTTAACTCATCGTGAGGAGTACCATAGGAACCCCAAAGTAGTTGGTCCATTGAGAGGACCTGCCAGTGAAACAGGTAATGACCCCTTCTTGATTGAGTAGTTCCCATCCATGAGAAAAACCAAGAGCTATCATTATGAGGTAAATCTATGGCCAATTTTTTTTTAGAGAGTGGTACTTGCTTAGACAACATTGGTGGCTAGAGTGATATTTTTAAAACCCTTAGGCAGCTATTGAAACTTGAGGCCCATTTCTATCAATTTTAGAATATTTCCAGCAGAATTAAAAAAATCAATCAACAGAGTATCCGTAGACTATCAAAGGACTTGCAGGGAGATATTTGATAGGAACCTAAATTTACAAACCATCCACAGAGTATCAGTAGACTCTCAGAGGATTTACCACTATAAAATAGAAAAGATATCAGAAAAAGAATAAATTTTTTCATATTTTTTCCATAATTTTTCCTTTGTAGCCCCGTTGATCTTCAAACTTTATTTGAACACTTAAAATTATATTCCCCACATTTTTTTAGGTTTTACCAATTCCACTCCTAATTCTTGCAAATCATAATTTTTTTTCCAGGTTTTACCATAACTTTCTCTATTTTTGTCTATTTGCCTCAAAATGTTTCCACATTGTTCATCTCCCTTTTCTACTCCTTTGTCCCTCTTTGATAACTTTTTTAGTTTTTCCATTTTCATTCCTGAAATTGCCCTTGCCTTTGTGAAAATACCTTTACCGCTTCTGATTTCATCCAAATTAGAAAATTTCTTTACTAAATGTGTCTTAACTCTAGTTTCCTACCTATTTCCAAAAAAAAAAAAATCTCTTATTTTGGTCATGGTAGTAACCCGAATAGGAGAAAAAAGCATGGAGGATGAAATTGCTACCCTCAAAACCCACATCAAAGATATTGATGAAAAAATTATCAGCCTCAGTCTTCAACATACCATCTTGAACAATAGATACATCTGGAGTCCTCTTCAAATACTGGGTTTTCTTTTTCTAACACTTTTTGTGAGATAAAGCTTAAATTTCCTTGATTCAATGGTGTAGATCTGACTGAATGGATCTATTAGGCAAAACAATATTTTAGTCTACATAATACTTTTGATGCCAACAAGGTCCCGTTTGTATCCTTTCACTTGGAACATAGAGTCCTTCAATGGTATCGTTGGTATACCAAGGCTTATGACAAGCCCATATGGACCAATTTTTACACCCTCATTTTGAAAAAGTTAGGCCCTAGTGCTTTTGATGACTTCTCTAGAGTACTCATTAAACTTCACCAGATAGGAATTGTGAGAGAATATCAAATAGAATTAGAAAAGCTAACCAATCACACAGAGGGATTGTCTAATGAATTCTTCAAGAGTTGCTTTATCAATGGATTGAAGGATGAAATTTGATCTAAGGTCAAAGTGTTCCAACCCAACACGATGATGGAAGCCTTAGGGTTGGCTAAGTTGGTAGAGGACAAGATTACAGCTTAGTACCGATTCAAACCCAATTTTGTTCTATTCAAAAATATAGCTTTACAATGATCTCAAACAATGCTGGTCCCTAGAACCACTCTTATCAGGCGTTTGACTGAAGCAGAGATGCAAGCCCATAGAGAAAAAGGACTATGTTACAACTATGATGACAAATTCACTCGAGGACATCGATGTGTTGAGCAAAATATCTACCTATTAGATGTGGACTCTTTCCCCAAAACTAGAGATTAGGAAGATGTTTAGGATACAATAGATGATCTGGAAAAAACTCAACTAATTATGGAACCTACTTCTTAGGAAGACCAATTAGAGATCTCTCTCCATGCCTTAGCAAGAGTCACCACCCCAAAAACCATGTGAGTCAGGGGTTACTTCAAGCAATTATCTCTCATAATACTCATTGATTCTAGTAGCACTCATAACTTCACTGACCCTCAGATTGCCAAATAGGCTGATTGTTTTGTCTATCCTTACTCTAAATTTAAAGTCATGATTGTCAATAGGGGCACATTACCTTACAAATAGAAGTGTCACAATGTGCATATCTATATTGGAGATTATAAATTTTGCTCTGACATGTTTACCTTGCCCTCAGGTAGATGTGATGTTATTTTGGTAGCTCAATGGTTATGCACACTTTGACCCATCTTATGGGATTTTGATAAACTTTGGATGCAATTTTTAGACAATAGGAAAAAACATACGTTAAAATGATTACAATCAGGGTCTCTCAGCATCATAAGGTCACATCACATAGAAAATCTTATTAAGAAGAATTCACACGGTGTCATTGCCCAGCTCCATTTTATTCAAGTGCAACCATCAATGGTCTCTACTACTCCTGATCTACAAATCATTCTACATAGGTATGTAGTTATCTTTGCCAAACCAGTAAGATTACCACCTTCATGGTTAGAGGACCACCATATTCAACTCCTTCTTGGAAGCATTCCTCCCAACATCTAGCCCTATCTTTACCTATTTTAATAAAATATTGAGATTGAGATGCTCATTTGAGACTTATTGAAGCAAGGCATTATTCACTCTAGTAGCAACCCATATTCTTCCTCAGTTCTTCTTGTTTAAAAAAAAGATGGGTCATGGTGCCTCTACATTGACTTCTGTGCACTTAATCACATCACAATCAAAGATAAGTTCTCGATCCCTATTATTGATAAGCTTCTTGATGAGGTTCATGGTGATTATTTTTTCTCCAAGTTGGGTATCCACTCTGCATATCACTAGATTTAGTTTCATGAGGATGATATCTCTAAGATAAATTTTTGCACACATAATGGACACTATGATTTTTTGGTCATGCTCTTTGGCCTCACTAATCGTCCTTCAACATTCTAGCCATTGATGAATAAAATATTTTGGGCCTACCTATAGAAATTCATTTTGGTCTTCTTCAATGATATCCTCATCTATAGTAAAACATGGTCTGAGCATCTCCAACATTTAGAGATCATACTACAACTTCTCTCTGACCATCATCTTTGTGCAAAATAGTCCAAATGTGCTTTTGGATAGGACAAAGTGGAGTATCTTAGGCATATTGTTTCAGCCGAAGGGGTTCAGGGGGATCCTGAAAAAATAGTTACCATGACAAATTGGCTTCATCCTCAGACACTCAAGAGCCTCTATGGTTTTTTGGGGCTGACTGGTTACTATTGCAAGTTTGTCAAGGATTATGGGAAGATTGTAGCTCCACTGATAGTTATGTTGAAAAAAGATGTTTTTACATGGACAAAAGTGGATGAGTGTGTATTTCTAAAATTAAAACAAGCTATGTGTACTACACTTGTTCTAGCTATGCTAGATTTTGCTAAGACCTTCACTATCAAGAGCGATTCTTGTGGTAATGGACTTGGTGTTATTATCCTCCAAAAAGGATACCCCATTGCATTCACCAACAAAGCCCTTTCTAGCAAGAATTTAGTACTCTCTACTTATGGGAAGGAAATGCTAGCTATTTTACATGCAGTACAGAAGTGGTGATCATACCTGTTGGGGAATCATTTTTGCATCAAAATTGATCACTAGAGTCTGAAATATTTCTTAGAACAATGGGTCTTTACCCCAAGACAATCGAAATGGGTCAGTAAACTCATAGGTTATGTCTATGAGATCACTTATAATAAGGGTAAGGATAATATTGTGGCTGATGCTCTATCTCACACATTTACAAACCAAGCCTCTCCTTTAGCTATTTCCATGCCTATTCTAAATTTATTGGACATTATACAATAGGAGTATGTCAATGACTTCTCATTTTCTCAAATCATTCAACAATTAGATACTAACCCACATTGTTCTTGGGATGGTGCTTCTTTGTGATACAAGGGTCATTTAGTGCTTCCCCAGAGCACAGATCTTTAGCAAGTGGTATTCTATGAATTCCATTCTTTTCCATCAATGAGGCACTCAGGGTTCCTTATAAATTATAAATGGGCATGATAAAACTTGTTTTGAAATGGAATGAAAAATACAATTCAATAGATGGTGGTTGAATGTGATACCTGTCAATACAACAAGGGTGAAACAATAATCATCTGTAGGTTGCTCGAACCCTTGCCCATCCCTACTAGGATTTGGACTAATATTTCTATGGATTTCATTGAGAGGCTCCCTGAATCTAGAGGGAAAACAATGATCTTGGTTGTGGTTGATCACCTCTCCAAATATAGTCATTTTTGTGCCCTCAACCATCCTTATACTGCCTCCATAGTTGCACAAATTTTTTTGGACCATATTTTCTATCTTCATGGCATTCCTTTGTCCATTATCTTAGATCATGATGCAACTTTCACCAACCTTTTTTGGATAGAAATATTTCACCACACTGACACCCAACTGAAGATGAGTTTTAGGTATCATCCCCAAACAGATGGGTAGACTAAAATTATCAACAAATGCTTGGAGACTTTTCTTCATTGCTTCACATCAGAACAACAACATCAGTGGGCCAAGTGGTTCCCCCTCACTAAATGGTGGTATAATACCTCCTACCACACTTTAACAAAAATGACTCCATATAAAGCAGTCTATGGTTAAGTACCACTAGTGATCCTACGGTACACCCATAGTAGTTCATCAGTTTAAGCAATCAACATGATTATCTATACCTGGGATCGGATCCTCAGCACCTTATGGGATAATCTTCATATGGCACAAAATCAAATGAAATAATAGGCTGATCAACACTGTTCTGAGTGCACTTTTCAAGTAGGTGATATGGTTTTTCTTCGCCTATAGCCATACAAGTAATCTTCCCTAAAACTCAAAAGGCACCATAACCTAACTCCCAAGTTCTATGGGATCTATAAGGTTCTCTAGAAGATTACGTAAGTTGGAGCTGCCAGCTTCTTCTCAAGTTCATCGTGTATTTCATGTCTCTCGTCTGAGTAATTTTGTGGTAAAAACATTAGAGTACAAACTATTTTACCAAAACTTGATAATGAAGGGACCATCCTTCTCAAGCTGGCGGCAATCTTGGACAAGCACACATGCCAACTTCACTTCCATTCCATCACATAGGTGTTAATTCTTATTATTTTATGCATTTTTATTACTTATTATAGGAGAATCCTCTCACGAATGCTAGAGTGGAATATTTTATGTTCATGTGAGCTAAGACTTGATTTTTTAAATCTATTTACTTGAATGGAAGCTTATGTTTTCATGTATTTATGATTACTTTATTATGAATGATGGTAGAAAATTAGCAGTTATGCCTTAGGACACTATACTATGATAATATGGGTTATCATAGGGTGTAGTATATTTGGAAAATACTTATAGTAATTAAAAAATGTAGTTAAATATGTGTTTTACCTATATGGTATAAATTTTAGTCATTAATTTTAGTATGGAATAGAAAATAATGTGAGATTCATTTATATGTTTGATGGAATAAATGTATGCTTTCTGGATACTCCTATGCTTAGCATGTTATGGGATATGATTACTAGTAGGATGTAAATTATATGAATCTTTTGGTTATATTATATTAATCAATCTCGCGTTGTTGATACTGAGTAAATAGTGAGACAGACTTTACTGGCTTACTAACATCACAATGCTAGATGAAGGCAATCCAATTAAGTGGTGTGTATAAATTTTGACTGATCTACAGATCAATATTATTTATTAATCTTAAAAACTTTGATTGAAGTATGTTTAGTTAGACATTGTCATTTTATAAGTATGATTTACATGTTTGTGTGATATCTTGCAATAGAATGGATTTTTTATGATACACCACATGTTTAGTTTTAAAAATCATATAGCACACGGGTACTTACTTGTCCTTCTAGATTCCTATGCCATCATTATCTAATCAGCTATGAAAGGAGGGCCATTCCCTGATGGGATTAGTGTGGAGGATCGTTGGTTGGTGGTTGATGTGAAAAAGTGCTTGACTAATGCTCTTCATCCCTATAATAGTAGGACTTTTGATATGACATTTGAGATTACCACAAATACTAGAGAGTTTGGGGAACTCATGCTTTGGGGAGCCATGCATCTTATTTATGTACTTTGTTTTATATTATAATTATTAATGGAAACATTATCATGAAGAGATGTAGTTACTTATTTATTGTGGATTGACAACAATAGCTGTATATTGTACCAACCATGGTTGGATATTTGTAATTACTTTATATGTTTGTATTATGTGGTGTTTTTTATGATGATATTGATCAGTGATGCATGGTGCAATATGCTTCATTTATAGTTATCACACTTAAAGCATTCTATATGATTTTTGATTATATTCTCGTGGTGTCATCTATTTATATTATATGTGTTTAAATTTAAAAAAAATGTTTATCTATGTAAAACCTAGTGGGGTTGTTATAATTTATCCTTGCTATATATATATATATATATTGGTTAGGAAAATGATATTTTAAAAATATTTATTATAATGAATATCCAAATACTTATTAACAATTCAAGCACAAAAGGTGAGATGGGTTCAGTGGTAATGGGTTTCAAGTGAGGTACAACTACCAATTTACTTTCTTTCACTTTACAAAGCTTTGCTTTACCAAAACAAAAAATTACATCTCTATCGGCATCACTAACAATCTTCACTATGGTAGTTGCAACCTTCATAGAGGAAGCTATAATAGTTGGGGTGGTTCCTTATGTATTAGATGCAATCTATGTTGAGATTAATGATAAAGTGATGTTATTTTTTTAGTGAAACACGTATAAACTTATAAAATAAAGTATAATATAAATATTTTATGGTGATAGGGTTTTTATAATGATTGACTCGAAGAATACTAGCCAAATACGTGTGAAAATTTTAATGACATGTCACATATGTTAATGTAATAAGTAGATTACACCAATTTGTTTGTTAAAAAATGTTTGAATAGCCATGACCACGTACCCTATATCATCTTATGTGAATGAAGTCTCAAGCAATGATAATTTGATATTTTTGGTGGAAGTTATGGTGGAATTTAAGGTTGTATGTTCCTTCATACACTCATGAGGTGTTTAAGGAGAAGGTGTTCTATTTCTCAGTGAGTATGAGCAATGATGAAGTGATGGGAAAGATCAATTCCATACATAACTTGGAAGTGATTAAATATTTTTTTGATCTGAGCTAGGTGGTGATGGTGAAGGGTTATGACAGGGCATTTCAGGTGATGGAATAAAAAAAGCCTAACTAGATATACATGCAAAGTTTGCTGACATGTCACACATGTCAATGCAATTTGTATCTTCTAAAAAATTATTTTAGTTTCCAAATACATGATTGAAACAAGTGTCATCTCAAATAACTAGGTGTCTCTTTGAGGTATTTTGTCAACCACATATTGTCATGGCCAACATATGTTCGAGACTGTTTTATTAAGTGAAAAAAATTGAGAAAGTCCTTTCAAAATATTTTTGGTGTAGGTTATGTGTGATTACATTGTGAGGTATGTGACTTTATATTATAATAAGGTGGTGTTTTTAATGCTAATGAGTGTAAAGAAATGCACTATTACGAATGAATGAGATGAAATGTGGTGAATACTCTTATCAGTGTTTTAGGGGTAAACTACATTACTTTCAAAAGTAGAGGAAGAGGTTTTGTACTAAGTCTTGTTTCTTCTTCTTTTTTGGAATGTACATATTTACTATCCTTAATTTTAGCATAGCAGTCAAAGGTAAATGTAGGGGAGATAGGCATGTCACACAACCATTGCACACTTGATACTAAAGTGAAGGTCAAGCCTTGATGATCAGTTTTGCCAATATCCATTGTTGTTTTATTGAGAGTCATTCCATGTGTTTTACGCATAGTTATCACAAATAATATTTTAATTGGTCATTTATCAATGATTATCCCAAGTAATAGGAGAAATTGACAAATATAATCACATATAGAGAACCTTGTCTTAAAAAGCAGCACAAAGGGCAACAAATTTCATCCATCCCCAAAAGTAAAGAAAATAGTTTATATTAAAACAAATCAAAGAAATAACAATCCAAAGATCACATCCAAAGGTTATAAAAAGATCCCATTACATTAAAATATCCTTAATTTTAAGGAAATAAATAATTTTGCACACCCCTATATATATGTAATTATATATAATAGTGTAATAGTATGATATATTATTTATTAATTATATAATATATATAAATGTTATATATTATAAGATATTTATTATATATATTATGATTATAGATATATAATTATAATATTATATATTATTATTGTTGTTATTATTATTATTATTTTTGGATCAGTACGAGGGTTCAACAGGCCCCTTGCCTTTATACTTTTGAAAGGAGATCCAATCGGTTTAGGACACAATCAGGGTGTTAGAGGTACAATCACTAAGAAGGGGGGTGAATCAGTAAGCCCAAATATTTCAATTTTAATTGAAATCCTTTCAAACTACTAGACAATCAACATATAACAACTTGATCAAGAAACATTAACAAGAGAGCTCATTCATTGAATGCATACACAAGATCAAACACATAACAAATAGTTCCTATGGGAAACCCTCATGGGGAATAAAACCCACTCTCAATCCTATAACACATGGAATAATTGACCTATAAGAAATTACAATCAAGAGACTAGTCAACTCCTTTAGACCAACAAACCTTGATCATATACTCCTGACCAAAGGCCTTTAGTGATACACCTGTTTCACAAGGAGCAACTACCCCAAGGAAGATCAATTCCTTTAGACCCTCCTTTTATGTGAACACCTCCACCTTAAAACTGAAGTCTTCAGCACTTGATTATGGATATCTGATTATCTAACCCCTACATAAACTCTCTCTCTATCTCATACATGCCTCTCACATAGGCAGGCCACAATCTATCTCCTTCACTCAAATTGTCCTCATATGCATACTTAGACCTCTTTGCATATCCTAAAACTAAAAGAGAACTATTTAGACATCATAAATATGACATATAGGTCATACACAAAGTCCTCAATTTTCTCTACTCATTAACTCATCAACTGGGCACTCTTCCTCTCTTTCACTCCACAATTCTCAGATACACCTTGCACTAGTTTAAGTCCCAAGTCTATAAAACAACACATTTTGTTTCACCATTTATATAGATATCACAAATATCAAGAAAAAAATATTTCCTATTGGCCATAACACATGCCTTCACCCTTAAGGCGTATTACGTGGGTCATACTTAAGCACAACTCTCTTTCAAATAGGCCTAAGTCACCTTTTAGGTCCAATGATGACCCTTTCACCTCTTTGAGACTTCTTCAAGAAAACTAAGAACATATGACCAATACCAAATGCATGGATCCATTACACATGACCCATTTGACATCCTGAAATGATCACAATACCTTTATGCTTAAGCATAATTTACTCAATCAACATTCTTTACACATAGTCACCATGAATGAACACACAGTCAAATTCTAAACCTTTATTCATACTACATATGATTGGTCAAAACATAAAAATACACATGGATGATCCTCATGGAATCTAAAACATTATTTGATCATTAATTCATCTTAAAACATTGAAACAACATCAGAATGAGCTCAATTACCCTTCTTGGGTTACTTGTAAAACACAGTCAAACACACAGTCAACTTTGGACCTACATAAATTTTACTATACACACTTATAGATATTAAAATTAGGTTCATTAAATTCTCCATGGAGTACTCTTAATATTTGATTTTTATAGCATGGTCAAATTTTACATAGATCAAAAGTTATGGCACATAAATTAAGAAATGGTTTTTCCTTTGTTAAATTCAAATATTTGAATTCAAACAGTCACAGGTAAACCTCAAACACCATGTCCTAATATTGTGTCCTCTTAGCTTAGATCAATCACACACCATTGATCTTGTTTGATATTTAACACATAGTGTGTCAATGCCCAAATGTTAAACTTCTAACAGTTGACCTCATCTCATGCAATCTGATAACTTTGAATCAACACGTACCATCGATCAATTTGTATGAACACCCAATCACCATTATATCCTTATCCTTTATCTTTGTTCAACATTAAACCTTGAACACTTTTCCTCATCTCACTACTTCCTAAAACCTTGGAATAAACACACTCCATTGATACTTTTGTAAGGAGCTCAATCTTTACCTTCGTTATCTAACAAACACTTTGACCTATTTCACTTGTTGTGCATCATAGATCTTCACTATATGATCACCCATGAGCCATTAGATATCTATCTGGTCTTCATATTTATCATCATGGAAAATAGACTAAGTATGGGGACCTTTGCTCATCTGCCTGGATGGCCAACTTTGTACCTCCATGTCTTTTTCTTCACTCAAGCACATATTCTCAAATTTGGACCATATGATCTTTGTTAGATTGTGGAGCTAAAAGCTTCAACTAGTGCAAACAGGGAGGAGGTTGCTGAGTTCCAGGGAGACCGGCGTCGACAGGGTGCAGTGCACAGGGAAATCGATGACGGCAGGGTGGACAGGAAGACAACCGACATCGGCAAGATGTCGGTCGACAACGGTCACCTCCAGGCAGACAGGGACTGACGTCGGTTGCCTGTGGCAGTTAGAACTGCTTGTTCCACAGACAGTTAGTTCATTGAACCGAGTGTTTGCATGCAAAGGCTATTTTTGGTCTTGAGTTGCGTGTCTAATTATTGTAATTAGGTTAGTCTAATTATTGTAAGCATGAGATCTATATATGGACTCATGGGCTGTATTGTAATTTTTTGTAGCTAGTGAGTAAGAGAGCAATAAGCTCCTTCAGAGAGAAGAGAGTAATGGTGCGTTCCTCCTAGTGCCACAGTACCAAGGTGGGTACTGGATTGGAGAATCAGAAGGGTTCTTCGTGTGTGTATGATCTTGGTCAGCATGTGGGCTTGACTTTCTATAGGAGATCTACAATGGTGAGTATGATCTAGTTATTTGTAGGTAGCAGCAGAGAGCAGGAGATCTACTTGGAGTACGGTTGTGTACTTGGTGAACTGGCAGCGTGTTACTGACTGGTTGGAGAGGTGAACATCAATTCTGTATTGGAGCTGATTGTTGTGACCAAGAGAGAGAGGGAAGAAGGTCTTGAGGAGTGGCGAACCTTTGAGGTGGAGGAAGAAGTGGCATCTTCCTCATTGTATATTCTTCTGAGTGATTATTAATACAATTGTGTATTGTCTCTCAATTCCTGTGTTGTTTCATATTTCTAGTTACTTATTGATTCTGGTTAAATTCTGTGTTTAGTTGCTGATACGAGTAGTAATCATATGTGCTCTAATTAGTAGAGCAAGATCCTAACAAGTGGTATCAAAGCCTTGGTTGTAGGTTCAAGAGCTGATACCAACAAGTGGTATCAGAGCTTTTGGTTGGGTTGACTAACAGGTGGTTTCAGATCTGGTAGTGTTTGTTGATTACAGGTCACTCACAGGTGTTTCAGATTGAGTGGGAGTATAGCAATGGCAGAAGAAAGTAAGCTACGAATGGAGAAACTGAATAACACGAATGGTCTGATTGATGGAAAGAAGGAGCAGGTAAAAAGGGATCATTGGTCGATAGAAGATCAGCTTGTGGAAGCATATGTTGCAGGTAATATTACACAAGATGTTCTAGATAAAGTGGAATCTTTGTTTACAGATTCTTTTGCCTCTTTCCATGCAACCCAAAATAGAGCATCTTTTCATGGGTATGTCTTTGGAGACTTTGGAGAGATTTATTTAGGGGTTGGAGAGCCTTGTCAGATTATTGACGAAGGGGAAGTGAAGCTGAAATTGCAGACGGATGACACACAGTGGTTGAAGGAAGTCATGCAGGTACCAGTCTTGGAGATTAGTCTAAATTCTTCAGGAAATTTGGGTGATGAGAGATGCACTGTAACTCTCACAGTGGATACACTTGAATTAGATGGTGGTAAGAAAATAGGTATCCTTTATCTATCTACTTATATTGCTGATTCACCTTCTGTTGCAGAGATGTGGCTTCATAGGCTTAGTCACATATGTAGGAGGAGAATGCAGTTTCTGAAGCAGAGGTCAGATGTCTTTGACAAGCTAAAGAATTGGAAAGCCTTGGTGTTCATGGAGGAGATGATGGACAAAGATCAGGTGAGGAGACTGAATTATTCTGAGCAGAGCAGGGTTGATTTGATTAGGATTTTGATCCATGGAGAGCTCGCAGATAAAAAGTTATCACTCACAGATGAACACAGGTACCGGCATCAGTTATACAGTAACCAACATCAGCAACAGGAAGACCGACGTCGATCATGAAGGAACCGACGTCGGTAGGAGGGACACCGGCATCGGCCAGGGAAACGACGTTGGTAGTCAGGTTCAGTAAGGGGAGCCGACATCAGTCGAGAACAGACTGGGAGATGGCCGAGATCAGTCACTGGTACGGATAGTGGGCGGACAACAAGTCTCAAACGCTCATGTCGAGGTCAGAAAGGGTAAGTGAACCTCATATTCGTTGTTCACCTTCTTTATATTGCTTTTTTGATAGTCAAGAACCAGGAATATGGAAGAGGCAATGCAGGTAGAGTCCAGATACAGTGGGAGCTTGGCATGGATGAGGAGTGTGAGTCCTTGGAGAAGAACCAAACAGGTATTTGTTGGTAGATTTGTCAGCTGGAAGTAAGCACTGAGAGACAGAATGGATTCCCATTTTAAAGAAGAGAGTGGATGGATACGAGAGACGGAAGGCCAAGGCATATGGTCTTGAGGAAGCTGTAGGACAGTGGTACAGGTATTGATAGGTGGATGACTAAGCATGGCTTCAGTCAATGTCAGTGTAACTATTGTGGTTTTGTCTTACCAGGTGGATGATGAGTCGCGACATTATCTAGTTACTGTATGTGGGTAATTTGCTAGCAAGTTTTGTACATATAGGTATTTGTTGGGCTAAGGGTAAGGTTAGTTCAGAGGTGTGTCAAGAAGAATTTGGAGCAGCGAAATTCTTTGGCATAAGAGACACGGAGATTTTATCTCCAGTAGGAGCTGATGTGAAGACGGTGTTGGCGAGGTTCATGATGCAGGATGCATAATCTGAAAGCACACCAAGGGCTGGACAGTTCAAGCTTAGCTTGAAACAGGGTTCGAAATCACATGAGGTCCAGTGTAGACCTGAGTTTTCCCAAGCAGCAGGAGTTGTCAGAAAGTATGGAGCCAATTCGAGGAAGAGGTACTGAAGGGCAGTTCAGTAGATTCTTATAGGGATCAGCGGCAGGTCGACATGCTATGCAGGGTCAAGTTATTTTCTACATAGGTTTTTAGATGCAGATTCGGCAAGTTACTTGGATGATAAAGGCATAAAGGTTAGAGCATCACAGGGTGTGGTGGTTAGTCTTCAGGATTTATCTTGAAGAGGGATACAAGCCAGGGTACAATTAGACAGAGTACAGGTACATGTACAGTTGCAGCTATTTATCTCCAAGTGGGAGATTGTTAGATTGTGGAGCTAAAAGCTTCAACTGGTGCAAACAGGGAGGAGGTTGCTGAGTTCTAGGGAGACCAGCGTCGGCAGGGTGCAGTGCACAGGGAAACTGACGACGGCAGGGTGGACAGGAAGACAACCGACATCGGCAGGATGTTGGCCGACGACGGTCACCTCCAGGCAGACAGGGACCGACGTCGGTCGCCTGTGGCAGTTAGAACTGCTTGTTCCATGGACAGTTAGTTCGTTGAACCGAGTGTTTGCATGCAAAGGCTATTTTTGGTCTTGAGTTGCGTGTCTAATTATTGTAATTAGGTTAGTTTAATTATTTTAAGCATGAGATCTATATATGGACTCATGGGCTGTATTGTAATTTTTTGTAGCTAGTGAGTAAGAGAGCAATAAGCTCCTTTAGAGAGAAGAGAGTAATGGTGCGTTCCTCCTAGTGCCACAGTACCAAGGTGGGTACTGGATTGGAGAATCAGAAGGGTTCTTCGTGTGTGTATGATCTTGGTCAGCATGTGGGCTTGACTTTCTATAGGAGATCTACAATGGTGAGTATGATCTAGTTATTTACAGGTAGCAACAGAGAGCAGGAGATCTACATGGAGTACAGTTGTGTACTTGGTGAACTGGCAGCGTGTTACTGACTGGTTGGAGAGGTGAACATCAATTCTGTATTGGAGTTGATTTTTGTGACCAAGAGAGAGAGGGAAGAAGGTCTTGAGGAGTGGCAAACCTTTGAGGTGGAGGAAGAAGTGGCATCTTCCTCATTGTATATTCTTCTGAGTGATTATTAATACAATTGTGTATTGTCTCTCAATTCCTGTGTTGTTTCATATTTCTAGTTACTTATTGATTTTGGTTAAATTCCGTGTTTAGTTGCTAATACGAGTAGTAATCATATGTGCTCTAATTGGTAGAGCAAGATCCTGACAATCTCCTCACATAGGATAATCCAACCATGTGTCAAACTACTCCTTGAACCCTCACATGTGTGAGCTATAATGACATAAAAATGCTCACTTATATTTATCTGTTCATAGAGCCGACTATGTCAAGAACTATCTAGAGAGACCAAATTTACAGATGCATAGATTTTCTCATGCTTTAGCGCTTGACCTAAATGTTAGTGCAAATCAACTAGGAACAAAAATGAATAAAACCATATGATCACCTTATCCTGAAATGTCTACATGTGTGATATATGCCACCATAAAAATGCCTACTCATCTTTCCTTACCACATTTCAAATTTGGCTTAGTATGGGAAAATATTGTCAAAATGCTTGAGAACCCAACTTTGCACTTGCATATCTTTTGTCACACTTTTCTACCATTGGATCCAAAATGTCAAGATGAAAACTATAGACTACCAGATGAAATTCACTCATGCACATAAGCACCCAAAGCATATAATGCATCTTATGGGACCTATTTCACATCCATAAATCACCACACTCATCTTTGAACATCTCTAACCATGCCAAAATTAAATATCAACCAAGCATAATAAGACAAACACATTGCACACTTTATCATTATCACTTAGACTATCAAGGCATTTCATCCACTCACCTGGACACCTATATGATATCACCATGACATCATTGACAAATCTTCAACAATCTCCCCATATTTAATTGATGTCAACAACCATCATATATCAATATACAGCTCATCTTCCTTCTCTCTTCAAGCACTCTCACAACATGAACTTTCTCCCCCTTTGACACAATGACAAAGTGGGCACAATCTAATCTTGAGGAATCAAAAAGACCATCAACATGAGAGGAAAATATTATAAATATGATACATACTCCCCCTTACCTTGAACCTACCTCTTCTTTTCCTTATCAACTTCCTCTTGCTACATGCCAATACTCTCTTCAATCAAGCACTACAATCAATGAAGAAAGAACACACAAATATGACTAGGTTTTATCAAGTCATCATACCAACCTTATTGAAATATAATATATAGTAGATGTCACCACATTTTCAATATGACTGAAGCACCTCACATATGCTTTCCCTCACATCATGCAAAGCTCCTCAAGCCATTCAAGCTATCTTGAGTTAGCTCCACCAACTCTGTGCATACCACCTTGTACTTCTCAACCATGCACTACAATCTGATGGAATTCACTAGGAAACATCTGAGAGGGACTCCACCTAATATTTATGAGCCATTTCACATCTTGAGCATCTTTAGATCTCCACACACCATGAAGAACCACCATACATGCTTACTAGCCTTCTCTCTCAGACCACCTCAAGGACCACCAACATAACTTCATACCACTCACAAAATATAAATCATGCTCTAAACCTACTTTATAACTCTCCTGAAAACACTCATACCTTTATATTTTTTAGGAACTAATAAAAAAGCACTCTTCTTCTTACTAGGCCTATCTAAACTCCTTGTAGCCCTACTTGGAACTTGTAGAGCCTATAATTTTCAATAAATGCACCTTAAAGAACTAAAACTTCATATATAGATAATTTTTATATTCCCTCTCAAGTACACCAATTTGAATCACCAAGATCATACCCTGTGACATACTTTCTTCATAAACCTACTAGTCAATTAAGCCTCCATCTTGACAAAAACATGAATAAATTGAATAAGACAAACTCTATGAAGATTGATCTGACAACCCATTTGGCCCATTCAACTTATTAATAAGCCTCATATATCAACTCATAAGGCATACCATTTTTATAGCAAATCCTAAAACCCCATAATCTCAAAACAAACAAAGTCAACAAACTTCCTTTTGGTAAATGTCCACCTTTGAAACTTATTTTAGACTTGGAGACAATTATTACACAGTTCTGGACCAAAATTTGAGTATACACATCTTTGGGAATCCATACATCCTATAACCCATTTTAAGACCTACATACGTTTAAACACAAACTAGAAAACTCGAGAGCAAACAAAAATCTCTAATTTGACTTCAAAATACCTTCAGACAATAAAACCGCCTGGAGCATGCTAGAATAAGGTCAACAAACCTTTATATATAAAAATATCATCTTGAAAAATAAAAAATCCTCTTTTTCCACTTGAAAACCTTCAATTGTACCCTATACACTGACCATATATAGCTATGACATCACTCTGACATCACCAAAACATATCTTCCACCTAGACATCCCTTCTCCAACTTAAAACACTCATCTCTAGCCTTCTAGAACCATCTAAAGAACACCACAAAAACACTTACTTCTCCACTAAAATGAGTCTCTTAAAAATCATAGATATAGACATCCTTTGCACCATAATGCTCTAAAACAAAGTGAAGCCAATAGTGGCCCACATCTCCTCAATAACCATTGGAATCCTCTTATAGCTATAATTTTTTTTGATTTTATTCTTATTCTTATCCATTTGAACTATGACATCTGGTTCCTATTCTAAATCACTCTCTTTATCTTTTAAGATTGAATTGACAACACATGGAACAACTATAAAATCTTGACATACCCTTTTATTTGAAGAATCAACCTTATAATTATGAACCTCATCACTAGACATTGACAATTGATGTTCTTTGCATGAAGCTTGATCAACAAGGATGCTCACTTGGATCCATATATAGCTCAGAAATATATTCAACCAGTATCTTGGTCTTCTCCTTGAGTTTAGTCTTTTCATTTACAACATGAGCAGACAATGAGAGCCCTTGGCACTCTTAAATTTTTGTAGTATTCTCCACCATAGAAAACAAATTACTTGGACTTGCAGTCTCATCATGACTCATACTTACCACCTTTGGCTCCCTTGAGTTGACTTACCTTCTTCCTTGCACTCTAGAAGCCTAATTAAACCTATTCTGACTTGTAGACCTTTGCTTGTAGAATCTAGCAATGTGACCTCTATGTTCACAGTTGTAGCAAACCATTCTTCTAAAAGTGAGTTCAACTTGCCTTACTTTAGATGGATAATGTTTTGCAAAGTATCCCATAACATGATAGTTAAAAAACTCAACCTTGCTCACACCTCTTGACTGATGATTCCCATCATAGTTCCAAGTACATTCATTTCTAAGAGGTCTCTTGCATTCTCTAGCCCTATGACCAAATTGATTACATGTGTAACAATAATCATTGGAACTTGCATACCTCATAGAATTTGGTTGTTTGATCCAATTTATATTCAAAGTCAGATTGTTATTGTTCATATTAGTCCTCATCTTGTCTTGAGTTGCATTCTCTAGTTCTTCTTTATATCCAACACAAGTTCTATCATCTTGTCTTGAGTTGCATTCTCTAGTTCTTCTTTATATCCAAGACAAGTTCTATCATCTTGTCTTGAGTTGCATTCTCTAACTCAGATCTCAATGACTCATTTTCAATTACATATCTTGAACATTCATCTTCTTAAGCTTTTAAGCTTGTAAATAGGAATTCCAATTGACAACTTAGATGCTTGACTATATCTTCATGTTCCTTGGTGTCTTCATTTATTTTTGACTCATACACACTGAATTGTTCTTTATAGTCTTCAAGTTTAGATATCATTTTATTATTGATCTTTTTCTCAATCTTCAGTTTTTCAAGAGCATTCATAAATTCAGTCTCATAGTCCACCTCATCTTCATCATCATCTGAACCACTCCAATTAGACTCCTTTTGATGTGAGCAACTACCTTCCCAACCCATGAAGAGGGATCTATAGTCAGTAGGACCATCATCTTCATGATAATACTCAGAGTCACTGACTTCACTCTCATATGATGAGATGTAATCTTATTTGGTGTAAAGACTCTTCTTGTCCTTGAAGTACTTCTTGTTGTTGTCAAACCTTCTGAATCCCTTTTTGATTTTATGAGACCTGAATGATATTTTGATATCATTATGACCTTGATCATGATCTTAATCATAATCCTTCTTATACTTATTAGGGCACTTATTTGTAAAATGTCCTATCTCACCAGAATTGAAGCATTTGAGGGGTAGTTTATCTTTATACTTTCCTGAATCTCTTCTCATTTTTTTTGAAATCAATTCAATTAGTTCATCCTCATCTATATCATAAATGTCATGTTCTTTGGGTTTCTTACCTTTGAACTTCTTCTTTGGATTCATCTCTATTTTGAATGTTGCTTCCTTCTTTGGTGGTATATCATCATTTTTCCTCATCTCATAGGTAGTAAGGGTGCCATGCAATTGATCCATATTTAACTGAGTAAGATTATGAATTTATTCTATAGCAGATACCTTTAGATCAAACTTGAGGTATATATACCTTAATACCTTTGAACTATAGTAGCCTCTTCAAAGTTGTCTCCAAGAGCTCTAGTGATGTTCACAATCTCATCAACTCTTTGTAGAAAGGATGCCACATAATATTCTTCCTTCATTTTGAGACTTTCAAATTGTCTTCTATGAGTTTGTAACTTATCAAGCTTGAACTTTGAATCTCCTTAAAAAATGTTTTACATTTTGTCTGATATTTCTTTAGTAGATTTACAATGGATTACCTTGGTGTATTCAGTCTTTGAAAGACCACAAGTGATGGCATTCATTGCCTTAGAATTATTATCAAACAACTTCTTGTCTACATCACTAGATGGAAGAGTAGTAGGAATAACATAACCATCCACAAAAAATTACCATACATCAAACCCTAGGCACATAATGTATGTCCTCATCCTAGCACTCCAAAATTCATAATTGGATCTATTGAACATCGGTGTTTGATTAGTATAGAAACCTCTTTGATGACTACCCATATTGTACCTTAAATCACCTTTAAGCTGTCAAACCTTTACCAGAGGACTTGCTTTAATACCAATAATTAGAGGTACAATCACTAAGAAGATGGAGGTGAATCAATGAGCCCAAATATTTCAATTTTAATTACAATCCTTTCAAACTATTAGACAATCAACATATAACAACATGATCAAACAACATTAACAAGAGAGCTCATTCATTCAATACATATACAAGATCAAATACATAACACATAATTCCTATGGTAAAACCTCATGGGGAATAAAACCCACTCTCAAGCCTACAACACATGGACTACTTGTCCTATAATAAATTATAAACAAGAGACTGGTCAAATTATTTAGACTAGCAAACCTTGATCATATCCTTCTGACCAAAGGCCTTTAGTGAAACACCTATTTCATAAGGAGAAATTTACCCTAAGGAAGATCACCTCATTTAGACCTTCTTTTGATGTGAACACCTCCACCTTAGAACTGATGTTTTTAACCCTTGATTTTGGATCTCTAATTATCTAACCCCTGCATAAACTCTCTCTTTATCACATATATGCCTCTCACATAGGTGTGCCACAATCTCTCTCCTTCTACACTCAAACTATCCTCATATGTATACTCATACCTCTTTATATATACTCAAACTGAAATAACACTATTTAGGCATCAAAAATATGACCTAAATGTCATACACATAGTCCTCAATCTACTCTACTCATTAACTCATCAACTGGGTACTCTTCCTCTCCTTCGCTCCACAACTCTCACATACACCTTGCACTAGTCTCATTCCCAAGTCTAGAAACTAACACATTTTTGTTTCACCATTTATAGAGATATCATGAATATCAAAAAATAAATCTTTCTTATTAGCCACAACCATGCCTTCACCCTAAAGGCATCTTACATGGGTCAAACACAACTCTCTTTCAAATAGGCCTAAGTTTCCTTTTAGGTCCAATGATGACCCATTCACCTCTTTGACACTTCTCTGAGAAAAATAAGAACATAGGACCAATCCAGAATGCATGTAACCATTCCAGATGACCCATTTGACAACCTCAAATGATCATATTACCTTTCCTCTTAAGCATAATTTGCTTAATCAACATTCTTTGCACACAGTCACCATGAATGAACACACAACCAAATTATAAGCCTTTATTCATACTGCATACGATTGGTTAAAACTTTAAAATACACATAGATGATACTTATGGAGTATAAAACATTCTTTGATCAATATTTCATCTTAAAACATTGAAACAACATCAGAACAAGCTCAATTACCCTTCTCGAGTTACTTGCAGAACATATTCAAACACACAGTCAACCTTGGACCTTCATAAAATTGATTGTACACACTTTTAGATATTAGAATTAGGTTTATATTATCCATAGAGTAATCTTCATATTTTATTTGAAAATCATGGTCAAAATTTGAATAGATTGAAATTTATGGCACATAAACTGAGCACTAGTTTTTCTTTTGTTAAATTCAAATATTTGAATTCAAAAGTCACAATTAGACCTCAAACACAATGTCCTCATAGATTAGATCAATCATGCACCATTTATCTTGTTTGATATTTAACTCATAGTGCACCAATGCCCAAACGTTAAACTTCTAGAAACTCTGACTCAACACGTACCATCAATATTTATGGATTAGCCAGGTTTTTATTATGCAATGCATACCATTCAATCAATTTTTACAAACACCCACTCGCTATTATATCCTTATCCTTTACCTTTTCTTAGTCTTAAACCTAAAACACTTTTCCTCATCTCACTACTTCCTAAAACCTTGGAATAAACACGCTCTGTTGATCCTTTCATAAGGAACTCAATCTTTACCTTCATTATCCAACAAACACTTTGACCTCTTTGACTTGCTACACACCATAGATATTCACTATACGATCACCTGTGAGCCATTATATCTTCATATGGCCTATATTTTTAACTTCGTGCAAAATAGACTAAGTATGGGGACCTTTGCTCATCTACCTGGAAGGCCAACTTTGCACCTCCATATCTTTTGCTTCGCTCAAGCGCATGCTCTCAAATTTGGACCATTTGATCTCCTCACATAAGATAATCCAATAATGTGTCAAAATACTCTTTTAACCATCATAAATGTGAGATATAATGACATAAAAATTCTCACTCAAATTTATCTATTCACAGAGCCAACTATGTCAAGAACTATTTAGAAAGACCAACTTTGCACATACATGGCTTTTGTCGTGCTTCAATGCTTTGACCTGAATATTAGTACAAATCAACTAGGTAAAAAATTAAACACACGCATATGATCATCTTATCTTGAAACATACACAAGTGTGAGATATTCCATCATCAAAATGCCTACTCAACTTTTCTTTCCACATTGCAAATTTGGCTTAAGTATGGGAAAATATTGTCAAAATACCTGAGAGCCCAACTTTGCACTTGCATATCTTTTGTCGTGCTTCATTGATAGACTTGAGACTTTATGAATAGAAACTAGGGACTAATGTGATCATAAATATATGACCAAATCCCCTTGAATCATTAACATATGGCAATGGTGATGTCAACAAACTATCTACTCATATTTTTTGCCATTGGACCCAAAATGTCTAGATGAAAACTATGGAATACCAGATGAATTCCACTCATAAAAACAAGCACTAAAAGAATAGAATACATCTTATGGGACTTATTTCACATCCTTAAATCATCATACTCATCCTTGAACATCTCTAACTATGCCAAAACTAAAGATCAACCAAGTATACTAGGACAAACACATTGCACACTTTGTCATTGTCACTTGGACTATCAAGGCTCTTCATCCACTCATCTGGACACCTCTATGACATCAACATGAAATAATTGAAAAATATACAACAATATCCCCCTTTTTCATTGATGTTAAAAACCATCATATATCAATATTAAACTCATCTTCCTTCTCTCTCTTCAAGCACTCTCACAATAGGAACTTTCTCCCCCTTTGACACAATGACAAAGTGGGCACAATCTGATCCTAATAACCTAAAAATACCATCAACAGGAGAGGACCATATTATAAATATGATACATACTCCCACTTTCCTTGAACCTACCTCTTCAATCAAGCACTACAACCAATGAAGAAAGAACACACAAATATGACTAGGTTTGAACAAGTCATCATACCAAACTTCTTGAAATATCATCTATAGCATATATCACCACATTATCAATATTAATTAAGCACCTCACATATGCTTCCCCTCACATCATGAAATCTCCTCAAGCCATTCAAGCTATCTTTAGTTAGCTCCTCCTAACTCTCTGCATACCACCTTGTACTTCTCAACCATGCAATAAAATCTAATGGAAATCACCAAGAAACATATAAGAGGGACTCACCCTAATATTTTTGAGCCATTACACATCTTGAGCATCTTTTGATCTCCACACACCATGAAGAACCATCATACATGCATACAAGCCTTCTCTCTCAGACCACCTCAAGGACCACCAACAGAACTTCATGCCACTCACCATAAATAAAACATGCTCTAAACCAACTTGAGAAATTTCCTAAAAACACTCATACCTTGTTATTTTGGAGAAACTAATCAAAAATCACTCTTCTCACTAGGCCTATCTAGACTCCTTATAGCCCTACCTGGAACTTGTAGAGCCCATAATTTTCAGTAGATGCACCTTCAAAACCTAAAAATTCATATCTAGAGCACTTTCATATGTACCCTCAAGCACACTAATTTGAATCACCAAGATCATCATCTGTGACATACTTCCTTCACAAACCTACTAATCAATTAGGCCTCCATCTTGACAAAAGCATGAATTAATTGAAAAATACAAACTCTATGAAGCTTGATTTGATAACCCATTTGGCCCATTCAACTTATTAAGAAGTCTTAGATCTCAAATCATAAAGCAAACCATTTTTATTATAAATCTCAAAACTCTAGAATCTCAAAACAAACAGAGTCAACAAACCTCCTTGTCAATGTCCACTCTGAAACTTATTTTACACTTGGAGACAACCATTACACACTTCTGGACCAAATTTTTAGAATCCACATCTTTGGGAATCCATACATCCTATAACCCATTTTAAGACCTGCATACTTTTAAGCATAAACTAGGAAACCCACGAGCAAAAAAAAATCTCCAATTTGACTTCAACATACCTTCATACCACAAAACCACCTAGAGCATGCTAGAATAAGGTCAAAAAAACTTTCTATGTAAAAAGATCATCTTGACAAATCACAAATTCTCTTTTTCCACTTGAAAAACTTTAATATGACCCTATAAACTGACCATATACAACTATGACATCACTCTGACATCACTAGAACATATCTTCCACCTGTACATATCTGCTCCAACTAAAAACACTCATCTCTAGCCTTCTAGAACCATTTGAAGAACACTACAGGAACACTTTCTTCTCCACTAATAGGAATTTCTTAAGAAGCATAGACAAATACATCCTCAGTACCATAATGCTCTAGAACAAAGTGAAGCCAGGAGTGGCCCACATCTCCTCAGTAACCACTGGAATGCTCTTATAGCTATAAGATTTCATATTTTTGTTCTTATTCTTCTTAGTTTGAAATTTGACAAATGGTTCCTTTTCTAAATCACTCTTCTATTCGAAGATTGAATTGACAACACATGGATCAACTATAGAATCTTGACATACCCTTTTATTTGAAGAATCAACCTTGTAGTTATGGACCTCATCACTAGGCATTGACAATTGATATTGTTCGCAAGAAGCTTTCTCAACAATATCAGGATGTTCACTTGTATCCATGCATACCTCAGAACTAGATTCAACTAGTATCTTGGTCTTCTCCTTGAGCTTAGTCACTTCATTTACAACATGAGGAGACAATGAGAGCCCTTGGCACTCTTCAAATTTTTTAGTATTGTCCACCATAGAAAACAAATTACTTGGACTTGTAGTCTCATCATGACTCATACTTACCACCTTTGGCTTCCATGAGTTGACTTGCCTTCTTCCTTGCACTCTAGGAGCCCGATTAAACCTATTATGACTTGTAGTCCTTTTCCTGTAGAATCTAGTAATGTGATCTCTATGTTCACAGCTGTACCAAACCATTCTTCTTAAAGTGAGCTCAACTTGCCTTACTTTAGATGGACAATGTTTTTCAAAGTATCCACAACATGATATTTGAAACACTCAACCTTGCTCACACCTCTTGACTGATGATTCCCATCATATTTCCAAGAAAATTCATTTCTAACAGGTCTCTTGCATTCTCTATATTCCTATGACCAAATTGATTACATGTGTAACAATAACTATTGAAAATTGCATACCTCATGGCATTTGGTTGTTTGATCTGATTTATCTTCAATGTTAGATTTTTCTTATTCATATTAGTCTTCATCTTGTCTTGAGTTGCATTCTATAGTTCTTCTTTGTATCCAAAACCAGTTCTATCACTTGCATGCTTTTGATCATTTAGAATATTATCTAGATCACTTGAGCTCTTTTCAAATCTCATAAATGACTTCAATTTACTGGATGTCTTCTCTCACTTAGATCTCAATGACTCATTTTCAATTACATACCTTGAACATTCATCTTCTTAAGCTTTCAGGCTTGTAGATAGGAATTCCAATTGCAACTACGATGCTTGACTATATCTTCATGCTCTTTGGTGTATTAATTTATTCTTGCCTCATACACACTAGATTATTCCTCATAGTATTTGAGTTTAGATATCATCTTCTTATTAATCTTCTTCTCAATATTTAGTTCTTGAAGGGCATTCATCAATTCAATCTCACAATCCACCTCATCTTCATCATCATATGAACCACTCAGAATAGAATCCTTTTGATGTGAGAAACTACCTTCCTCACCCATGAAGTGGGTTCTATCTTTAGTAGGACCATCATCTTAATGATCATACTCAGAGTCACTGACTTCATTCTCATCTTATGAGTCGTAATCTTCTTTGGCATAGAGACTCTTCTTGTCCTTGAAGTGCGTCTTCTTGTTGTCAAACCTTCTGATTCCCTTTTTGATTTTATGAGACATAAATGATCTCTTGCCATCATTATGAACTTGATCATGCTCTTCATCATTATCCTTCTTATACTTATGAGGGCACTTATTAGCAAAATTTTCTATCTCACCACAATAAAAGCATTTGAGGGGTAATTTACCTTAATACTTGCCTGAACCTATTCTCAATTTCCTTGAAATCAAATCAATTAGTTCATCCTCATCTATATAAAAAATGTCAACCTCTCTGGGTTTTTTACCTTGGAACTTCTTGTTTGGATTCATCTCTTTCTTGAATGTTGCTTCCTTCTTTGGCGCTATATCATTCTTCTTCATCTCATAAGCAGTAAGGGTGCCATGCAATTGATCCATCTTCAACTAAGTAAGATCATGAATTTATCCTATATAAGATACCTTTGGATCAAAAGGATAAAGACCTTAATACCTTTTGAACTATAGTATCCTTTTCAAGGTTCTCTCCAAGACCTCTAATGATGTTCACAATGTCATCAACTCTTTGTAGAAAGGATGCCACATGATCTTCTTCCTTCATTTTGAGACTTTCAAATTTTTTTTTGTGAATCTGCAACTTAGCAAGCTTGACCTTTGAATCTCTTTAAAAATGATCTACATTTTGTCCCATATTTATTTAGTAGATTTACAATGGATTACCTTGGTTTATTCAGTCTCTGAAAGACCACAAGTGACGGCATTCATCGCCTTACTATAACACTAGATGGAGTAGTAAGAACAACATAACCATCCACAACAAATTAACATACATGAAACCCTAGGGACATAATGTATGTCCTCATCCTAACACTCCAAAATGCATAATTGGATCCATTGAACATCAATGTTTTTTTAGTAGAGAAACCTCCTTCATCACTACCCATATTATACCTTAGATCACCTTCAAGCTATCAAGCCTTTACCAAATGACCAGCTTTGATACCAATTGTTAGAGGTAAAATCACTAAGAAGGGGGGGGTGAATTAGTGAGCCCAAATATTTCAATTTCAATTACAATCCTTTTAAACTATTAGACAATCAGCATATATCAACTTGATCAAGCAACATTAAGAAGAGAGCTCTTTCATGTAATGAATATACAAGATCAAACACATAACACATAGTTATTGTGAGAAAACCTCATGGGAAATAAAACTCACTCTCATGTTTGCAACACATGGACTACTTATCTTATAAAAAATTACAAACAAGAGACTGGTCAACTCCCTTAGACCAAAAAACTTTGATCATATCCTCCTGACCAAAGGCCTTTAGTGAAACACCTATTTCACAAGGAACAACTGCCCCTAAGGAAGATCAACTCCCTTAGAATCTCCTTTGATGTGAATAACTCCACCTTAGAACTGATTTCTTCAACACTTTATGATGGATCTCTGATTATCTAACCCCTACATAAACTCTTTTTCTATCTCATACATGACTCTCACATAGGCATGCCACAATCTCTCTTCTTCTTCACTCAAACTATCTTCATATGCATACTCAGACCTCTTTGCATATACTCAAATTACAAGATCACTATTTATACATATAAAATATGACCTATAAGTCATACACATACTCCTTAATTTGATCTACTCATTAACTCATCAACTGGGCACTCTACCTCTCCTTTGCTCCACAATTCTCACATACACCTTGTACTAGTCTCACTCCCAAGTCTAGAAACCAACACATTTTGTTTCACCATTTATAGATCTATCATGAATATAAAGGAAAAAATATTTCCTTTTAGCCACAACACATGCCTTCAACCTTGAGGCATCTTACATGGGTCATACTTAAGCACAACTCTCTTTCAAATAGGCCTAAGTCACATTTTAGGTCTAATGATGACCCATTCACCTCTTTGACACTTATCCAAGAAAACTAAGAACATATAACCAATCCCAAATACATGGATCGATTCCACATGACCCCTTTGATATCTTAAAATGATCACAATACCTATTTTCTTAAGCATAATTTTCTCAATCAATATTCTATGCACACAGTCACCATGAACGGACACACAGTCAACTTATAAACCTTTATTCATATTGCATACAATTGGTCAAAACTTCAAAATATACACAAATGATCCTCATGGAGTTTACAACATGCTTTGATTAATAGTTCATCTTAAAACATTGAAACAACATCAGAATGAGCCCAATTACCCTTCTTGGGTTAGTTGCAGAACATAGTCAAACACCCAGTCAACTTTGGACCTTCATAACTTTGACTATATGTACTTATATATATTTAAATCAGGTTCATTAGATGCTCCATGGATTACTCTTCATCTTTGATTTTTACAACATGGTCAAATTATGTATAGATCAAAAGTTATGGTAAATGAAATTATAAATCATGCATTAATAAAAGATGGATGCATATAGCTCTTGGAATACTTAAGACATGTATCTAGTACTAAGAGTGCTCAAGGTAGGATTCAATACAAGGTGATGATTGGGGTTGCCTGATCTTAACCTCTTATTATCTCATTTTGATAAATACATTAATACACTTATGCACTTGTGAATTAGACTTCCTCTCTTTCTTAAGAAAACTTTAATACGTCTACAATATCTAAAACTTAAGGAAAACATCATTATCTTTAGAGGTTTTTACTAAAACAAGTGAATAAAAAATAAATTGGTATTTATCAAGACCCTAAAGAAATATGTAAACATTCCATGGCATGCTTAAAATGACTTTCATCCTCCTATAGGGTGAGGAAGGAGTCATCATAAAAGTGCCCAGTGATTAATTAGTGGTTTGAATTAGGTAGAGATATCCCTTTGACCAGACCCTTGGAAGCATAACTTGCCAAAAGATAGCTAAAACCTTCAACATCCAACACATAAAGTGAAGGGTCTATGGGATAACCTTGTATGATGGACTTGTGGAGCTCAAAGTGTTGATACCAAGAGCTTTTTATGGTGATGCAGGCCCTGAAATCCTAAAAATGAATATTGATAGTATGAACAAACTTGGGGCCAAATCCTAATGCCTATATCATAGCTATAATAAAAGGTCACTTTATACAGTCATAGGCTTTCTCAAAGTCAATTTTGATGAATAAGGACTTCTAGTTGGATATTGTATCCCATTCAATGACTTCCCATATGATAATAACAAATTCATATTTAAACATAAAGGAATACTTGTTAAATTCAAATATTTGAATTCAAATGGTCACAATTAAACCTTGAACACCATGTCCTCATCTCATGTCCTTGCAGCTTAGTTCAATCACAAACCCTTGATATTTTTTGATCTATAACGCATAGTGCACTAATGCCCAAATGTTAAAATTCTAACAGTTGACCTCATCTCATGCAATCTATCAACTTTGACTCAACACATACTATCAATCTCTATGGATCAACCAGGTCTTTATTATGTAATGCATACCATTTGATCAATATTTATGAACACCTTCTCACTGTTAGATCCTTATACTTTATGTTTACTCAACATTAAACCTTGAACACTTGTCCTCATCTCACTGCTTCCTAAAACCTGGAATAAACATGCTCTATTGATCCTTTTGTAAGGAGCTCTATCTTTACCTTCATTATCCAACAAACACTTTGACCTCTTTGACTTGTTACACACCATAGATCTTTACCTTCATTATCCAACAAACACTTTAATCTCTTTTACTTACTGCACACTATAGATCTTCACTGTATGATCACCTGTGAGACATTATATCTCTAACTATTCCAGATGTTTAACATCATGCAAAATAGACTAAGTATGGGGACCTTGCTCATCTGCCTGGAATGCCAACTTTGCACCTGCATATCTTTTGCTTCGCTCAAGTGCATGTTCTTAAATTTGGACCATATGATCTTTTGACATAGGAAAATCCAACCATATGTCAAACTACTCTTAGAACCCTCACACATGTGAGATATAAAGACATAAAAATACTCACTCAGATTTATCTGTTCACAGAGCCAACTATGTCAAGAACTATCTGGAAAGACCAATTTTGCACATGCATAACTTTTGTCAAGCTTCAACATTTGACTTGAAAGTTAACACAAATAAAATAGGCAAAAATTGAACAAACCCATATAATCATGTTCTCCTAAAACATCCACACGTGTGAGATATGCCACCATAAAAATTCCTACTTAGCATTTCTTACCACATTGCAAATTTGGCTAAGTATGGGAAAATATTGTCAAAATGCCTGAGGGCCCAACTCTGCAGTTGCATATCTTTTATCGCGCTTCATTGATAGACTTGAGACTTTGTGCATAAAAATTATGGACTAATGTGATCACAACCATATGACCAACTCCCCTTGACTCATCCAAACCTAGTAATAGTGATGTTAGCAAACTGCCTACTTAGATTTTTTACCATTGGACACAAAATGTGTAGATGAAAAATATGGACTACTAGATGAATTTCACTCATGCACACAAGCACTCAAAACATAGAAGACATCTTATGGGACCTCTTTCACTTCTTTAAATCACTATACTCATCCTCGAACATCTCTAACCATGCTAAAACTAAAGATCAACCAAGCATACTTCAAACATACTAGGACAAACACATTGTACACTGTGTCATTGTCACTTAGACTATCGAGGCACTTCATCCACTCACCTAGACACCTATATGACATCACTATGACATCATTGACAACTTTCCAACATGGGGGGATAGATCCCCAAGTTGACAAGTACCAAGATTACCAACAATGGCTACAACTGGCCTGAGAATACCATCAACGGCCTCAACTGGCCTAATACTAATGAATGGCCACAAACCAACCTAATACCAATGATCGGCCACAACCGACCACCAATACCATTTTGGATTTGAACTTGGGGGGTGCATGTAGTCACCAAGTTGCCTTTACCAACTCACCCACATCTCATCGGTATTATTATTAAATTATTATATACGTATAATATAATATAATATAAAATATTATATATTATATAATATTATATATTAATGTAGATACTATTAATTTATATAATAATATGTAATTTGATTTAGCTAGGAAGATTCGGCTCTCCCTTTGATGAATATAAGGGAATAAATTTATTTGTAATTGAGACAGGGAGGAAAAAACTCAAGGTGAAGTATTAATAGGCTTGAATATTCCTTGGAGGTAGTCAAGGTCATCCCTTCCAAAGGGACCATAAGTAGTATCCTTCTAGAACCTCCCATTTCCATCTTTCTTCAAATCAAGGTGAATGGTAATATCGGGCCTAAAATAATATGTTTCATTGATAATATTGAGAATATCCTTATCAGGGATGGTTTTTGTGCGATAAGAGTCCAAAGAGACAAGCTCAAGCACTTTGATGGCATAGGACACTTGCACAATTTGATACACCTTCGGGAAAGGTTGACTTGTAACAACACTCTTGGCAGTTTTTCTAGCTATGTATGCTCCACTTTTCTCCACCTTGGTTGGATCCTTGCTAGAGAAGTACCCCCCTCCATGAGCTCCCCACCCTCCATATATGGAAATGATGATCTTCCTACCAGTGAGGCTTACATCTCCATGTGACCCTCTTATCACATAACGACCAAATGGATGGAGGTGAAATATTGTGTTCTCGTTGAGGTATTTTTTAGGGATTATAGGCTTGATCACATGGTGCTTTAGATCAAACATCAAATCTAGTCATTGGTGATGGTCTCATCATGTTGAGTGGAGATGAGAACAATGTGGATGTACTAAAGGGAGATTTGAAATTAAAGTGAAAGGAGAATCATGCTTGATGAACACCATGTTTGTGTGATTCATCTTAAAAGAATATGTAACCTTTATATAGATGACATTTGACAACGCACAATGGAAGTGAGGACACACCAACAATGACCAAGCTAATAGACCATTTCCTAATAAATGTGGACACACACTTTCACTTTACAAAAAAACTACATCCTTCTGGCGTAACTTGCACCTTTTGGGCAATTAACTAAAGATAATGAGTATTGTTGATAATTGAAGATGAAAACAAGGAAAGGAAAGCTAAGAAAGAGAGACTCAAGTACTTGAAAGTTAAAAAAGAGGGACTAAAGTCTGTGAAACTACAATAGTGTTTTGTGTACAATGTTTATTGATAACTAAATCATGTTTAAAATATCTCATAATCCTTTTCGCATTTGTAGGAATATGAAAAATTGCTTCTATAATTGTTAGTTAATATGATTTATATTCCCTCATTGGATGAATATGAAATAGTTCATTAATTGGCCTTTAAGATTATGTATATTGTGTATTTGGATTAATATGAAACATTACATTTTTTGAAGATAAAATTTAGCAATTAAATTTCTATATGCCACACCTGTTGATGTTGATAGTATAGATATATTAAATACATATATTTAAAATATGCTAAGAGATATCAATCTCAAGGTGCCTTTCTAACTTGTGAGAAATCCAATATAGGTGCCTCAAAATTGATATCTCTTGACATCTTATGAATAAATGTATTTAAGATATGTATGCGAGTTAAAAACCTCTAAAAAAAGTGTGGGAAAGCATAACATAAAAGCATTTGTGATTTTATCTACACATCAATTTTAATCTAGTTATTATGAAAATAGTTGGTGTGTTAAGGTCAACAACACAACAAGAAGTGTCCCAATAGTAAATAGTTGGTGTGTTTAGTTTATGTATTAATTGTTTATGTTTACATATATGTAAAATTTATTTAACTAGTGTAAAAAATTTCAAGTTTTATAATATGATTAAAATATCTTTTTTTAAAGAATAATTATTTTATAGTTAATTGATAATATTAGTTTACCACAATAATGTTTAACATGTTCACCTTAAAATAAATGTACTAATGCAAGAACTAGTTGTTACACTATTAACAGAAAAATGTAACGAACTAATTGTGAACCAATAGATACTCATTTCTTAAAATGAAAAGTCTCTTTTTAATTTTTCAATGATAGGTCTTTGTGCCTTACTCAAATCTAATGCTTATATTAATTAACTTATAAATGTAAGTCCACACTATAGCACTAAACCAAGTTGTTTGTTAAGGTACTTACAATTTTCAATATTAAATAGAAATTAGTACATAAGAGATGTAATCTATAGTGGTAACATGGTGGGGATGACTCTCATATTATATTAATGAAAGAAAAACCACAATGGATAATATTTTAGCATACTTATTTTTTAATACTAATTAAAAAAATCATCGTGAGATTTAAAAAAAAAAGAAAGAAAGGAGTGCACAAGGGAATATACACCATTTTTCAAGAGGTTAATTTTTTTTTCCTCATCCATGTTTTTAGATTTTCGAAGCCTAGGCCTTTTCGAGCACTTTCATTGGGCTAATTTTTATTTTATTTTTTTTATTGACCACTGCTTTACGTGATGATCTTAGACTAAGAATCAAGGTTTGAGGCGTATCCATTCTGCCAAATTCACTTAGGGCATGAACCTAACCTCATCTCTTATATCATGTCCGGTTTTGCTAATAACAAGAATTGATCCCTGGTGAGCCCTTTGTGAGCCAAACATCTTTACTAGTTGAACAATTTCATTGGGTCAAATTTAGTTTGGCCATATGTTCAATCACCATCTGCATGCACGTGAGTAGATTCGACTTATGGACTTCCTTATGAAAAAAGAGAATTTCGATGACCAATCGACAAGCAAAAAAACTTAATAATGAATGGAATGAACATTAAATTTAACTGAGTATAACAGTATCTTTGAAACACAAGCTCCACACCCTATTTTATCATACACCCTATTTTTCTAAAAGATTTTGACGAAATAACTTACTAAAATCAATTACAATATGAAATTGTGCATCAAATAATATGCAAACAGTTTATCTATAATATATATTATATGATACTTATAGATGTAACTATGTGAGAACTTTTGGATGGAGGTTTCAAGATCAAGTAGAGAATAGAATGAAAATAGGGGTTTGTTTCTTCCCTTAAAGTATATTCATCATGGGAAAACCCTGCCTTCGCAAAGAGTTTGTTTTGTTAAGTCCTTAAACCGAAGAGTGCTGAAATTATTGTTTGAATGTAAGTGCCTACAATTGCAAAAACAACAATAGTCGTCTCATTATTCCTCGTAGAATATTGATTAAAGTCGAATAGGTGTTGCCTAACCATCCACCAAAATACAAACCTTGAAAAAAGAAAAAAGAAAAAAAAAAATGAGGTTGAGATTGTACCTCGAACAAATTTAACGCATTAGATATCCCTCATTCTTTGACACTATTGAAAAAGTATTTTTTACACCTAATTCATATAATTTCAATTAAAAAAATCGAATCAAATAAAAATACAAATTTGTTAAAAAAAAAAAAAGGCACAAAATGTTATTTCTCTTCATGGACCTTTTAAGTGCTACGAATAGATTTCATTAATTAAAAACTCTATCAAAAAATGTTTCTTTAAAATAAAAAAATTGAAACAAACACATTAATAAAATTGTCAACATAAAAAATACGAACTATTTAAACTCTTTGATCTACGGATCACTGTATTTCCGCGTTATGTAAATACAATTTCCCATTCAAAGCTCGCGAGGTAGCAGAAATGTCATTCTCAACCCGTGAAACTGTCTTTTTTTTTCAGTCAAAGCAGTGTGAAATTATTTATATTTATTTATTTATTTTATTTTATTTATTTTTGGGGTGAAAATATATTTTGTCACGACGGTGGCGGTGATACCGCGCCGCTGGTGAATTGGCTGACCCAGTAGCGAGTGCGGTCCAGGTATGCGGTCTGTGAGGTGGTGCCAGTCTTGCCGTACGCGCCATTGTACGTCAGGTAGCCGTAGCCCGCCGGTGGATTCGACGACGCCGGCTCGATCTGCGAGCCCTCATGCCACTTGTCATGGGGCTAGCTTTTCGAACCCTGGAACCCACGTGCGGCACCACTTGACCAATCGGGATTCCCCCTTTGCGGCGGGATTCACATGGACTACGGACTACGCCTTCAGTGTTTACCTGCACAAGCTTACCACAAACCCAGTGGCTAACAAACTTGCATACATAAACGGATTAGCAGCGGAAAACAAACATACACTTGCAAAGAACAATAAATCGGCCCAACACACATGGACATTCACACATTGCAAGAAAGCTGGGAGTAACGTGTATTTTATTCACATCTCAGGACAATCCGGTCCAATGTACAATAATCGGGGCCAACTGGCCGCATACACAACAACCACACCGAGTCGGGCTCAGCCGATAATGCTCGGAACCACTCGTATGATTACACAGAACAATTCCCCTCCCGGGTCTGATCACTCTCAGCCCAAGACAACCTAGCCTTTGCTTCACGAAATCTGAGACCACAGAACTGCTCACAAACACCCGCACAGAACTAGCACGAATCGTGCCCACGGTTCACTTAACAGAACTGACACCAGCTGAGTCAACGGTTCACATAAACTTGGAACTGACACAGGCTTTGCTTCTCATTGAATCGCTCTTAGACACTTTGTTAGCTTGCTGACTTGCATTCACTCAAATCACTAGACAAAGAAAGCTCATCAATCGCTTGAATGTTGTCGGGGAGACTGAAGCATCGACATCCCCTATAATCTCCCCCACTTAAAGATCGGCGACATCCCCGACGCCGGCAAACTCCGCTGGCAGGAAACCATAAGGACCACTTCACACCAGGGCTCAATCCGGAGCCAAGGCAACTCCATCTCTTCTTCAGACCCAAGCCAAGAGTTCACTACGCTCTTTCCAGGCTCTCTGCGGAGTCAAGAGAATACCACGTCCCTTCTTCAGACCCAAAGCCAAGAGAATACCATCCCCTGTTCAAGCTCTTCCAGAGTTAAGTAATTAGCACAACCCCTTCCAGACTCAAAGCCAAGAGAATCACATCACCTTACCAAGCTCCTTCCAAGTCAGGTCGAAATCTGTACAACCACCCTCCAAACCCAAAGCTAAGAGAAACGCATCTCCCTACCAAGCTTCTTCTAGTCAAGAGACCAACACGTCCCTTCTTCAAACTCAAAAACCAAAGAGAATCAAACATCCCTTCTGCGGGCTCCATACCGAGTTAAGAGACCAAGGCCAAGCATCTGACCTTTTCACCACGCTTTAGACTGCCAAGTAACCCACGGCCAATACCTCAACAAACTGTTTTGATTGCACGCAGAAGGGCGCCTAGGCGGGAATCATCTCTGATTCGGCTTCATCGACGACTAAGGCAGACTGACTGGTTACATAACGGAGACTCCACCTGAATCTCTGACAACTTCAGCACGTAGACAAACTTGTCTACACAAGTTACAACCTACTGATGCAACTTCACAAGATCAATCCGGATCTTGACAACCCCCAAACATGGGGCGTGGAAAACGGCTCCTGATGATCCACTCTGCGGGACTCTGTAGCTACAGCAATCCAAGTGACCCCATCGAACTTTCCACCATCTCCTTCTAAACACAAGCGCACTCGCCAAAGTCCAGAGATTACGCCTCCTTACTGAACCCACGGACCAAGAGAACACTTCTCCCATACGGCCCCAACTGAGTCAAGAGACTAGGTCAAAACCTATGACCTTACTTTGAATCATAGGATTCTCCAGACCTTACTTTGAAGGTTTCACTGCTCCCTACCCACTGGAAACACCTTCTGCTTCAACTGCCAAGTAGCCCACGGTCTTCTCCCCACGAACTGTGCCGAAAAACGGACTGACTACCCCACTGAGAAACCCACTAAATCTCCGACAGCATCCACACGTAGACACAACTTGTCTACACACGCCTCACCATACTGATGCAGCTTCGCAAGACCAAACCGGATCTTGCTAACCCCCTAACGCAGGGCGGAGGAAAATGGCTCCAAAGAACTTTCCTCCAACAGTACTGAAACTCTCAACCAAGAGTATAACAGGGAGAAGACAACTCTTCAGATCAAACACCCCAGGCCCATCTGCAGGTATCGAATTCTTCACCGAACTCTCCTCAAAAACCAATGTGATGTAACTTTGACCAATTATCTTCCCACGGTGACAAACCAAACTGATGCTTCTCTGGGTATACGCCATGGCTGTGAAGAAACCACTCCACTTCAACGGGAAAAAGGGACACGCTGCCCTTCACCATCCCAACTGCCACCAAGCAATGCAAAATCCACTGACTCCTCGCCAATTCTTGCACTCTTTAGCATACTCGACCCAACACCAATTCCATCTTCCCAATTTCACTCCTCTGCCCAACCTTCCCCTTGCACGTGCGCAACAGATCAGACACAAGAGAACACTGAAATGTAGGAAAACTGCCACTTACCCAACCTGGGCAAACCCTGCCTCAACACATCACGGATGACTTGTAACTGCTCAAGCCTACTTGGACCCCCGAAGGACTAGGAGCCAAATTCACATGGCTACAACGATTGACTTACAACTGCAGAACACTCGAGTCCGCGAGCCCACTATCCGCAATAATCAACCCAGCACGCTACACTACTGCCACCTCCAAACTCAAGCTTTCCTTCAGCATTGAGATCCCGTGAGCACGCTCCCTGCCTGCTCACACCAGTTCATCCGGACTCCCCCATCTGAACTGCAAACACCAACCTTATCGATTCGGACAATCTCGCTTATAGTGATCCCCACCACACGTCCAACACTTCAAACGGGACTGCTTCCCCTTTGATCGCCCACCCTGTGACTTCATCTCGCCACTTGTGGTAGTGCTCCCGGACTCACAAGATTCCTCTGACGGTATCGGGCTAAGCCTCCTCCTCTGGTCACCACCTGGCTTCCTTGAAGACTTCCCCAACCCCTTAACAATGCCACCCCGGCAGGGTGCGCAAGGGCCCAAGGTGTTTCTGGATGAAAAACCCTCTCTGAAATCTAAGAGACGGTCTGCCACAGCAATCGCTTCGCTAAAATCGGACACTTCATGGAGACGGAGCTCATCCTGAGCCCATGGCTGCAGACCTTGAGTAAACTGAAACAGCTTATCGGCCTCCGACATGTTGGTAGCTTCCAACAAAAGGCTTTGGAAAGCATGGATGTACTCACCCATCTCCCCCACTTGTCTCAAGTGACTCAAACGGATCCTTGCCATCCATGCTGCATTTCCAGGTCGAAACTGAGCCTCAAGGGCATCCTTCAGATCCTTCCAAGAGTCCAAACTCCGCGTTGAACTCCCTGATGCAATGTCATTAGCCAGGTTTCTATACCAAACCTTCGCAGCACCCGTAAGGTACCTTGCTGCAACTCGCACTTCCTGTGCGCCTGGCATCCCTTCGAAACTTGCCAGGGACTCCCCCATGCTCCAGAAGAAGTTATCCAGAATACGGTCATCCCTATCACCGTCATAACATTCCGGCTCCTTCAACTCGGGAAGATTTACAGCTGGGGAAGAACTGGACCCTGATGCAATCGCCAAACCCGACACCCCTGTTCGGACTAAAGTCACTTCATCCTGCAACTTCGTTTGGAGCATCAAGCTCTCCTCCAACTTCTCAGTAAGTTCCCTGATAGTGTGATCCCTCTCGATCACCTGCTGCTCCAAGGTAGTCACCCTCTCCTCGAGCTCGTCAAATCTCGTGCCCACCTGGTCCTTAATCAACTGAACCTGGGCATTAACTCGCTCAACACGGCCTTCACCAATCACAGACTCTATCAACTTACCACCGTGGCCACGGCCACCACTTGCACCTTCACCTTTGTTCTGACGTTGCCCACGGCCCCAACCGGCCATTGCGCTGAGCTTCATCTTCTTGAACGGATCTCCTGCCATACTGACTCAGTTACACCAGACCCACGCTGGACTGACTCGACAGGGGAAGGGACACAAGACTGTTTGACTCCAAGCAAACACAATCCCTCAAAACACAAACCTAGTGCTCTGATACCAACTGTCACGGGGCTAGCTTTTCGAAGCCTGGAACCCACGTGCGGCACCGCTTGACCAATCGGGATTCCCCCTTTGTGGCGGGATTCACATGGACTACGGACTACGCCTTCATTGTTTACCTGCACAAGCTTACCACAAACCCAGTGGCTAACAAACTTGTTGGGAGAGGATGTACACCGGAAGCACACAATTTGATTACTAATACCAAGCAACTTAATATGCGGAAATTAACCAGATTCACCAAGTAACTAGAATTCAGAATAACACAGCATATGAGAGACAATACCAAATTGTATTAACACTTTATACAGAAAAGAATACAATAAAGAAGATGCCACTTCTTCTCCACCACCTTACAGAGGTTTCCCACACCTCAAGTGAACAGTAATTCTTCTCCCCAAAGCTCTCCCTCTCACAGGTCCCAACACACAACTCAAATACAGAGTTGGTGTTCACCTCCCCGTGCTCCACGCACACCACAAGTGCTCCACGCACTCCACAAGCACTCCACGTGCTCCACAAGTACTCAAGGTACTTCAAGTAGATCTCCCATGAATCTGCAACAACCTGCAATTCAACAGACCATACTTATGGAAGGAACTGCCTTGCCTTCCTCTTGCTCTATCCGAGTACACACCTGTACTCCAAGTAGATCATACCTGATACTGCTCCCTGTTGTGTTGCTGTCTGTATGACCTTGCACACCTGCAAATCAAGCAATGGTTCCAATCACCTGTGAACCTCGACCTTGCACACACATACACCTGCAGATCAACGATCTTACTTATTGAAGAACCCAGCTGGCTCTCCAATCCAGCACCAACACACCTGGTACTGTGGCACTAGGAGGAACGCACCATAGCTCTACCTCACACACAGAAGGAGCTTATAATTATGCTCTCTTACTCCCTAGCACACTTTTCCAATACAACCATGAGTCTATTATATAGATCTCATCCAAACAGTGATTAGACATCTAATTACAATAATTAGATCCGCAGCTATGAGTCTAGAATTAGCACTCATCATGCAAACTCTTGGTTCGTTAGCTAACTGCCCGTAAATAGCTCGCAGTCGAACCATACAGGCGACCGACGCCGGTCCCTGTCCGCCTGGAGGTGACCGACGTCGGCCGATATATGACCGACGTCGGTTGCTTCTCTGTGCTATCCCGCCGACGTCGGTTGATCAGACCGACCCCAACTTCTTCTGCAACTCAGCAACCTTCAGCAACCTCCTCTCCTGTTTGCATCAGTGAAGCTTTTAGCTCCACAATCCTAACAATCTCCCACTTGGAGATAAACAGCTGCACTGTACCTGTACCCGTACTCCGTCTAATCTGTTTCCTGGTTTGTATCCCTCTTCAAGCTCCCACCTGAAGACAACCCACCACACATCCCGTGGTGTACCACCTGTCATCCGAGTAACCTGCCACATCCGAACCTACAAATACATGTAGTGAAGTCCTGACCCTGCATAGCAACACCTGCTGCCGGTCCCTCTCAGAAAACCTGAGAATCCACTTCCACGAATTGGCTCCTAACTCTCTGACAGCTCCCACTGCATGGGAATACTCAGGTCCATACCAGACCTCATGTGATTTCGAACACTGTACCAGTCCAGCCCTTAGTGTGCTCCGGTTCTGCATCCCGAACCTCGCCAACACCTGATTCACATCAGCTCCCACTCGAGACAAAATCAACCTGTGATCTCCATGCCTCCCATGTCAAAGAATTCCGCTGCTCCAAACTCCCCATGACATGCCACTGAACTAATCTTACCCTTAGCTCAGCAAAACCCTGTATGTACACACCTGCTATAGCAAAACATACCATCCACATACAGCACAGAATGATGTCATGACTCATCATCCCCCTGGTAAGACAAAACCACAGTAGTTACCCTGACATTGACTGAAGCCATGCTCCGTCCTCCACCTGTCAAACCTGGTACCACTGTCCTGCAGCTCCTCAAGATCATATACCTGATCTTCTGTCTCATGT
Source organism: Torreya grandis (assembly GCA_037957365.1). NCBI lineage: Eukaryota > Viridiplantae > Streptophyta > Pinopsida > Cupressales > Taxaceae > Torreya > Torreya grandis. Next base: position 2,262,538 of record JARHVA010000819.1, on the reverse strand, counting down.
ATCCGTTCTCTCCATTCTTCTACTAAGGTATCCATTCGTCTATGTGCTTTTATACCTGCTGGCATCTCTACCAAAACACCCCTGTTTGGTTCTCCTCCAAGGAATCACATCCTCATCCATGCCAAGCTCACACCTGTTTCCTGGATCCTTCCTGCTATACAAACAGCAACAAGTATGAAGAAGAGGAACAACGAATTTGAGGGCCTACTTACGCCTTCAGTCCTCCGTATGGGTGTTTGAGACTCCTTGACAGCTTGCTGTCCACCCAAAATTCGTTACAGTAACCGACCTCGGTCACTCCACAGTCTGCATCCGACCGACGTCGGTTTCATGCGTCTGTACCTGACTACCAACCTGCCTGCGCTGGTGTCCCTGCTGCCGACGTCGGTCCTAATAACCGACATCGGTCTTACATACTGCCGACGTCGGTCCCATGACCGACATCGGTCTTACCCTGCCCGACATCGCCGGCTTCGGTCTGCACATGACCGACATCGGCACCTGTCTGTTCAACGCCGGTTCCTCCTGACCGACATCGGTGTCTGTGTTCGCCTGTGAGTGATGACTTTTTACCCGCGAGCTCCTTTGAATCAAAATACATGTCCAAACTGCCCTGCTCAGAAGTATCCAGCCACATCCACTGGGTTCTGTCCGCCATCTCCTCCATAAACACCAAGGCTTTCCAGTTCTTAAGCCTGTCAAATATATCTGTCTTCCGCTTAAGAACATGCATCTCCTTCCTGCTCATGTGACCAAGCCTACGAAGCCACGTCTCTGCAACAAAAGAAGAATCAGTAATATAAACAAGTAGATAAAGGATACCTGTTTTCTTACCACCAGCTAATTCAAGTGCATCCGCTGTGAGAGTTCTTGTGCATCTCTCATCACCTAATCTTTCTGAAGAAATTAGCCATATCTCCAAACCTGGGACCTGTATGACCTTCATCAACAACTGTGTGTTGGCCGCCTGCAATTTCAGCTTCACTTTGCCTTTGCCAATCCTTTGGCAAGGCTCACCAGCTCCTCTACCTGGAACTGCATGGAAAGAGGCAATCGAATCTTTTATCCAAGATTCCACTTTATCCAAGAAACCTGCAAACACATCCTGTGCAACAACACCTGCTACATCTGTATCTTCAGTTTCTTCATGCTGATCTGTTACCAACCAACAATGATCTTTTACCTGCTCTTTCTTTCCATAGGACCGTGAGTGACCATCTGTGCTTTTCAACTCCTCCATTCTTAGCTTACTTTGATCTGCAGTTGCTCTACTCCCACTCGATCAGAAACCCCTGAGAGTGCCCTGTAACCAAAAACAAAACCTGCTTCCTCCAACCTCAGCTCAGATACCACCTGTTGGTATCAAGCTCAAGAACCTACAACCAAGGCTCTGATACCACTTGTTGGGGATCTAGAACAACAAACATGCTCTGATACCACTTGTTGGGGATCTAGAACAACAAACATGCTCTGATACCACTTGTTGGGAGGAGGGTGTACACCGGAAGCACACAATTTGATTACTAATACCAAGCAACTTAATATGTGGAAATTACCCAGATTCACCAAGTAACTAGAATTCAGAATAACACAGCATATGAGAGACAATACCAAATTGTATTAACACTTTATACAGAAAAGAATACAATAAAGAAGATGCCACTTCTTCTCCACCACCTTACAGAGGTTTCCCACACCTCAAGTGAACAGTAATTCTTCTCCCCAAAGCTCTCCCTCTCACAGGTCCCAACACACAACTCAAATACAGAGTTGGTGTTCACCTCCCCGTGCTCCACGCACACCACAAGTGCTCCACGCACTCCACAAGCACTCCACGTGCTCCACAAGTACTCAAGGTACTTCAAGTAGATCTCCCATGAATCTGCAACAACCTGCAATTCAACAGACCATACTTATGGAAGGAACTGCCTTGCCTTCCTCTTGCTCTATCCGAGTACACACCTGTACTCCAAGTAGATCATACCTGATACTGCTCCCTGTTGTGTTGCTGTCTGTATGACCTTGCACACCTGCAAATCAAGCAATGGTTCCAATCACCTGTGAACCTCGACCTTGCACACACATACACCTGCAGATCAACGATCTTACTTATTGAAGAACCCAGCTGGCTCTCCAATCCAGCACCAACACACCTGGTACTGTGGCACTAGGAGGAACGCACCATAGCTCTACCTCACACACAGAAGGAGCTTATAATTATGCTCTCTTACTCCCTAACACACTTTTCCAATACAACCATGAGTCTATTATATAGATCTCATCCAAACAGTGATTAGACATCTAATTACAATAATTAGATCCGCAGCTATGAGTCTAGAATTAGCACTCATCATGCAAACTCTTGGTTCGTTAGCTAACTGCCCGTAAATAGCTCGCAGTCGAACCATACAGGCGACCGACGCCGGTCCCTGTCCGCCTGGAGGTGACCGACGTCGGCCGATATATGACCGACGTCGGTTGCTTCTCTGTGCTATCCCGCCGACGTCGGCTGATCAGACCGACCCCAACTTCTTCTGCAACTCAGCAACCTTCAGCAACCTCCTCTCCTGTTTGCATCAGTGAAGCTTTTAGCTCCACAATCCTAACAAAACTTGCATACATAAACGGATTAGCAGCGGAAAACAAACATACACTTGCAAAGAACAGTAAATCGGCCCAACACACATGGACATTCACACATTGCAAGAAAGCTGGGAGTAACGTGTATTTTATTCACATCTCAGGACAATCCGGTCCAATGTACAATAATCGGGGCCAACTGGCCGCATACACAACAACCACACCGAGTCGGGCTCAGCCGATAATGCTCGGAACCACTCGTATGATTACACAGAACAATTCCCCTCCCGGGTCTGATCACTCTCAGCCCAAGACAACCTAGCCTTTGCTTCACGAAATCTGAGACCACAGAACTGCTCACAAACACCCGCACAGAACTAGCACGGATCGTGCCCACGGTTCACTTAACAGAACTGACACCAGCTGAGTCAACGGTTCACATAAACTTGGAACTGACACAGGTTTGCTTCTCATTGAATCGCTCTTAGACACTTTGTTAGCTTGCTGACTTGCATTCACCCAAATCACTAGACAAAGAAAGCTCATCAATCGCTTGAATGTTGTCGGGGAGACTGAAGCATCGACATCCCCTATACCACTCGTTGAACGATGTGATCGACACCCAGCTCGGATTGCCGCCGATGCTCGGGGTGATCGCGTTTTTCCACTGCCGGTTGTAGGTCGCACCGTTGTTTCGGTCCAGGGTCGGCGTGATGTTCCCGGGAACGGCCCGGTCGTCGATGAATCCCGGCGCCACGGACGGCGACCAGACCTTGCCGTTGGCGAGTGCGTATGCCCCGATGCCGGCCCAACCGTCGGCTAATTGACCCCCGTTGTAGGTGTATACGCCATTGAAATGCGTCAGCTTGGACAGATCCCCGGTCTGCGCGAGGACGATGTTGTTGCCGGTGATGGCATCGAGGGGCGATCAGTCGGCGAAGTTGAGACTGTCGAAGACGTAGAAGGCGCCCTTGTTGCCGTGGGCCGAGTCGCGGTAGTAGGCCGGCGACGACCCGTAATTTGCGTTTATGTAGTTGATGTCGGACACCACCGACGCCGCCGTCCGCCCGCCGTAGGGCTCGATGTGCCAGGGGACTATCACGTCGTTTTGCGCCGCCGTGTTCATCACGCCGCGTACCAGCGAGTCTTCGTAGGAACCCTGACCCCACCAGCTGTACACGATCGTTCCTACACCGGCCTGCACGATCTGTTGCATCTGCAACGCCACTGTATTGGCGTAGTCCGCCGAGTCGTAGGCTCCCGCGACGGGGTAGAAGTTGGAGGTGATGTCTTCCGGTGGGGTGTGCTCGTTGCTCTGCCAGTGCCGCCAGGCGCCCGACACCGCCGGGTTCCCGTACCACGGATAGTAGAAGAAATGGACGTTGGTCGAGACCGAGGTGGCGGCGGTGGCTCTGTTCGACATCGAGGGCGACTAGCTATTAATATTCTATCAAGATTTTACAGAAAAAGTTTCTTTTGATATTTTATCAAGATATTACAGAGATTTTATAGAAAAGAGAAGTTTCTGATATCCAAGATCGCTCTGGGCGCAAGAATAGAGCACACTCCTTTTCTTCTTTTCTGATCTATTTTTTATGCAGAGGCCAACACTGATCGATCACTAAACACAAACCCTTTATTTATAGTAATTTTGGGTGGTGTCTTATCCATTAAATAAATAATCTTGAAGATATGATGTGACGCAGGCTGCTTCCTTAGATTCGTCTGTGTCATTCTTCGTCTCTGTCACTCTTCAATCGCAATTATTCAAATCACAAATAGAGTTTCCGTGGTGGGCGAATTCAGTGTATTTAAAATTTTATTTTTAAAGGTCAAGGACATATCCAAAGCAAAACTGTTATGTTTATTTTAGAGTCAAATTAATGTGTAACGAATTTTAATAAAGTGGGATGATATCTTATTTTTGTTTTCTTTATTAATATGAGATTTTTGGTTCTATCATAAGCATTTGTTTTCATTGTATGAGTTTTTATATTATAATATGTAGTTATGTTAGTGAAATTTTAATAATAATTACCAAAGAGAAAAATTACACACATTAAAAATATAATTTTTCAACTCATTATAAAGTATTGTAATTAAAGAATGATGGATAAAATTACAAAGGGGAAAGCCTTAACCAATTTTAAGCTTCAAAGTTTACTATTTGACGACCATAGAAATTATAGTTTCTAACATATGAAAGGAAATATTGAATTGATAACCACCATTAAAAGTTTACATGTCAGACCCTATGGTCAACCGTCAAATGTTGAATGAATATGCTCAGTTAGCCTTTGACAACATGCTTGAAGCCGATCCCAAAGCAATAACATGAATAAAGCATGTGGATTTTTGACAAAATTCCTCACAAAAATGTATTGTCATGGAATGACATGATTGTAGAATAAATGTTTTTTATACAAGGGTTTTATTATTTTGAAAGAAATGCCTCAACCATATGTCATCTCTATAGATTTTCATAGATACATGTTATGCACAAATGAGTAATGTGGAGGCATATAAGCAATTGAAGACACAATTTTAAAATTTTAGGTTGTATGGAAAGAAGTTTATTTTGAAAGCATGAATAGATTAGCTTTGAAATTTTGAATGAATATTAAATTCTCATAACACTTTGGTAACCACACTTAGATTATTCACAAACAAAGGGACGGTATTTGACCAAACTTTTCTCAATTGTTGCTACAATAAAAGACTCAAGCTACCACCTATAATTATAGTAAGCTTCTTTCACTATAATTTAAACTCTCATGCAATGTAGCCTATGTTCTTAATCTGTTACAACACATTAACATTGAAGAAATTTTATAAACAATAAAATGAATAAATATGATGCGTATAAGTGTGGAATATCTAATAGAAGCACACAAATTCAACAATCAAACACTAAAAAGGGTGTGGGTTTTTTTTAATGTGAAGTATGTGTCAATAAATAAGCCGCTATATGGATGATATCTTAGTGAGGGTCATCCTTAATATTAATATTTATTGTGAGAAGAACCATTTGTGTTTTTCATGTTTAATATGTACATATGTATATCTAGATGTATATTTACAAAATGAAGAGGTTACCAGTGTTATGTAGATGTAATTTTTTGTTTTGGTAAATTGAGGGGTTCTAAATCGAGTGTTGTATTTCATTCAAAACCCATAACTATCGATCCCATCTCATTTTTTGAGCACAAAAGGTTAAGCAATAATATTCTTATATTTTTGGTGGACATGATGGTGGAAAACAAGGTTGTGTTTCTTCATACGATGTGGCATTGCATTGTGGGGAGGAGGTGTTATGTTTGATGATGAACTTGAGTAGTGGCAAAGTAGTGAGGAAGGGCAAGACCATACAAAACATGCAAGTGGTGAACTATTTATAGGTGAGTTAGGCGACAATGGTGAGGGGTAATGATAGGGTATTTCAAGTGATATTGTACCCTAGAGAGCCCATATTGTACAACAAACCTAAATTCAAGGCAACTAATATATTGACATGACTTACACCCATTGTAAAGGGGTCTACAGCTTACAAGATGGCGACAACTTTGACTGGACATTTTCTATTGTCATGGGTGGGATGCAAATGTCACGATATCTAATTTTATTTCAATAAGATTCTACATCCGATGTGCAACTCAAATCAACAATGTGATGTCAATAACGTGAAAATAAAACATAAACAAAATACTAAAATACAATAATATTAAATATAAAATATATAATATTACATGATATATAATACTATCATTCATATATACATATAAATTCATCAACATTTTCATACACCTTTTATATACTTAAACAAAATACTATTTTTTTTCAAAAATATTGATAAATGATATATTTTGGCTGTAAGATACTCTGATTAATTCTAATTATTTTTATATAAAAGATAACCCCTTTATTATATGAAATGTCATGGCATTTATCAATCAATTTTTTAAGAAGCACATGAAAGAAAAAAATGAGAGCTGAGCACGATTGATGGCTGTGAGGGGAGCATGCATTTTAACCCCAAACATACACATTTATTTTAAATAATATGTATGATTCAATATCTTGTTAAATTAATGTTTACCCAGTTCCTGTTATGGGGTATCTATTTATTTGTTTAATGTTTAAAACAGACAAAAACATGTCAAAAAATGTTAGAAAGTGTCAGAGCCTTGGTCGACCTTGAGCAATAGTGGATACTAATTCGGGGGATGTACGACGTGTTCACCTGTGCCCTCGAGCACGCTCAAGGCCATGCTTTTACTACATGTGCATAGCACTTCAAACTTCTCATTCTTTTTTTCTAGTCTCTAGGTTTTCATTCCCTTTTCTTGCAAGTCATTACTTCTTAAAATATTCTTTATTTATTGCACAACACAATTACCATTGCAACTTCCAATAAAAAATGATTATATATTTATTATTTATTATAAATTATAAATAATTAAAAAATGTAATATTTAAAAATAAAAAAGGACACATGCCCTATTTAACTTCCAAGTGTTCTTACATTAATTCCTGAAATTACATGTGTTTCTTTAATTCAAGGAATTTATAGATCTTTATAGACTCAAACCACAATTTTCCCTAAATTTCCAGGATAAAGTGGCAAAGCTAGAAGGAAAAATAGTGGGATTTTACTTTGCAGCCCACTTGTATCATCAATGCTAGAATGCTATGCATGTTCTGGCTGACATTTACAAGAAATTGAAGGATCAAGGACTATGCCTTGGCTTATTGTTCCTTACTTAGATTTGAAGACAAAAAAATTGTCAAATAAACATTCGTAATAGAGGCTATTCCATGCCTTATCATTTTGGACATGCAAGGTAAAACCATGTCCACAGAAACTCCAAAACTCATTTATAAATATGGAGTTCAGGGTTTTTGCTTTACAAATGAGAGATTGGTAGAGTTGTAATCTAAGGAGTGGGCCAGACATGCATCGTAGACTTTAGAAAATTTTGAGTTCAACTTTTGTTGCACGCTATGAATGCTTGAACATTTGATCCTCACCTTAACCATGGACATCTCTTCTACCATCTCCACCCCTCTCCACAAAGTCCTCCCTTTGCCTGGACTCCCATTTTTCACCCATCACAGATCACCCTCACCTTTCTCATAATTTCCTTGCTACATAGACATATCTTCCTTGTTGCAAATTGAAGAGATAACATTGCTTTAGTTTATAGCATGTATGCAACCCACTATTTTATTTACCATTTACCACTTGACTCCCACTATTTTTACCTACCCAGGGCACTTAAGATGTTGATCGCTTGATAGACATTACAAACCCAGACCCACCCTCATGTCCCACTATAATAAGGTTGTCCTCCATATCATTACTCTGATAGTCATTACAGACCTAGGCCCACCTTCATGTCCCACTTGAAGAAGGTGATCCTCCATACCATTACTCTAGTTCAAAGCTCTGGTATATTAAAACTATTTATCTCCCCAAATTACCCTATTAATAGGTCAAGGGTGAGCAAGGATAATTCTCATGTTCGCATTGTTACCTCCTGGACTCCTCCTCCTTTGGGATTTTTTATGTTGAATTTTGATGGTGCAGCTAGAGAGAATCTAGGAGTTGGTTGCAGTAATAGGGATTGCTCATGCTCTCTCATCAAGGCTTATTAGAATAATTACAAGATAACTTGATTATGAGGCAGAAGCTCAAGTGATGGTCTTGGGTATTCAATTGACTTAACAGTGTGGCATAAAGAACCTAGTAATTGAAGGGGACTTCAAGCTCATTGTGGAAGCCATCTATAATCATCAAATAAAGGCATGGAGGCTTAACAACATCCTTAGTATGGTGTGGCCAAGTTTGGATGAATTCTCATCGTGGTCTGTCAACCATTGCTATAATGAAGATAATTATGAGGCTATTTTTTAGCAAACTGGGGGTTGATCAAAGGTGTGACCATATCATGGATAATCAATTAGAAAAGTGGCTAGGGCTTTACTTGATTGATTAAAGCTAAGCCTCAAGGACAATAGTCATTTCATAGCACTCATTAATGGGCTTTGATGTTGGGGGCTATTATGGCCATCATGATTTCACATTTACCCCTGCTACGTATGAATGGGATTGACGTGATTTGCAAGCTTTGTGTGATTTGGGTTAAATGGGAAAGTTAATAGGGGAAGGATCATCTTTTCAAATTGTTGATAAGGCTCTGGATAGTGGTGGTGGTTGAAATATGAATTTTTATCTAGAAAATGTGGCTTTGATTGAACATGCACTTTCTTTGTGGGTTGAAAAATGGGAGATGGATTTAGGGCTGGTGTTTCTGATCGTAAGCTCTATTTTATCTTCTAGACACTAAGTATGGAGGTTTCAAATGTGATGAAACTCATCATAGGACGAAAACATCTATAGGTTGTTTTGAGGAACAAAATGAATGCAAACAAAACATTGGTTTTTGTAAGCAATTTGCTTTGCACCGTCAAATATCGGAACGTCTTGCACAAGGTGGTGGAGACCCTGGTTTGACCTAGTCTGAGAGGTGGTTATGTGCATGGATTGATAGAAGATTTGGGTTCTCAATGTTTGGATTTAATCCCTCTTTGCTTTTAGAGATTTGGACACCAAGTATGTGAAATTACATAGTTTGTGGTTGAATGTGATGGATGGGCATATGGGTGTCTTGGAGCCATAGTCTTAACTAGATGATTTATTGGCTCTTATACCCTTTTTGGAGAGAATTTTGGGAAAATTTGAGTCAAAGTTATAGTTCAATGCTTGAATGTCAAAAGTCTATCACAAAAGGATGTGTCTACTAAGCAAGTTTTCAAAACTTGAATGTTTGATCTTGGATTTTGACTTTATTTTTTATTTGGATTTCAATGTTTAACTTAAAGATTTGAATTATCAAAGTTTAAATTGCTTTGACCTTCGACTTTTGAACTTGGAAAGTTTAAATTTATCTTTGACTTTGATTTGATTTTAGTTTGAATTAAGTTGAATGCTTGACTTTAGTGGACTTTTGACTTTGAATTTTATAAGTTTGACTTTGACTTTGAATTGGAACAATTGACTTAGAAAGTTTGACTTTGACTTGAAGGTTAACTTTAAAATGTTTGACTAGATTTAAAAGTTGACTTGGAAGAGTTGACTTGATTTTGAAAGTTTGACTAATTTGGATTCGATTTGTTTCAAAATGGACTTGATTTTGATTTATTTTCAAATGGGCAACATAACAATACAATATTGACAAGGTATTGCTTCAATCAGACAACATGATGTTTATAATGGGATAAAACTGACTTGAAATTTGGGTAGTGTAATGCTTTATCGCACCAATGTGTACTGAAATTTTTTGGACTTGGGATAATTTAAATTGTTTGAGGTATAAAGTATCACACATAAAACTATGTATATGACAATAAACAAGTAATTACATCCACACAAGACAACCTTAGCTTAGTGGTAAAATGGGTGTATAATGTGACTATAGCCCACGTATCTACCTCACAAGAAACGGGAACATGTTAATCTTTTAACCCTCACCTCAAGAAGTATGTCATGATATCTTGGGGGAGGTTGGCTTCCCTGACACTACAAATTATTTGCAGCCAAGTGGTCTTAATCTATGTTTAAACAATGAATTATATATGGTCCCTGATATACCTCGCGATATATGGGGCTCAAAAGTCTAGGGAATAATAATAATAATAATAATAATAATAATAATAATAATAATAATAATAATAATAATGGGTAGTTTACGGGAGAGTCTAACCCCTTTGTGACCACTTTAGTCGTAAGATCTTAGTGAGATGCTACTAGAAATTGAACTTTGAGGGTGATGTCTGATAGTTTAGCATCAAGGATAAACCCCTTGTTTTCACAAAACCTTTTATGGGGAATTTTGCTATGCTTTTACAACAATTTCCCTCAATCTATATCCTCTACCAAAAAACATAGTTGGTACATACATTGGGGGATGAAATCCCATATGTCATGCCCTAAAGACTCACATATGGTCGTGAATTCCACCCTTTCGCAACCAAAAGAAAAGGGAAGGTTCACCATTTTTGATCCTCGGTATCCCACAAGTGGGCAAGAGGAGAGGATACTCTAGTTTCACTTTGGATACTCTATAACCCTAACCTAATTTACTATTTTTAGCAAGTTTATTATTTCAACAAATTTCTTAGATTATTGTATTTCATAGTAGATAAATATATATGAACATTTTTATTTCAATAATTTAATTCAAATTATTTTTAAGTCATTTCTTAAAATAAATGGGTTAAACACAAAGTTAATAAAATATTAAAATCAAGATAAATAAGGTGGAAAATGAAGAAAGGGGGATATGTAAAAATTGGAAACAAATTCATTAATACATTGATAAGTTGTGTTTAAATCATAGGTATCAAGAATATAAAGTAGGACTTATTATGGACCCCCCCAACATGGACAACTAAATCTTAATTTTAATAAGGTTGTAATTTTGCAAACCTTGAATTTGTGCGTGGAGGTGGATTACTCCAAGACCACAATGGATAGCTGAAATTGATCTTCTTCATAGATATTGTGACACCAACAATAAAATGAGCCTAATCACTTGCCTATTTATAAATGAACAAATTCATAATTGGAAAACTTGGCACACATGAGTGACGTCTAATGACTACGTTGAAAAGAAAAATGTATGAAAGATGGACATGCCTACCCAATTAAAACAAAGTATAATAAATTGTGTTGAGACCATATAAATGGTCCTTATCACAAGACAAGTACAAGGTGGATGTGGTGCTTGTACAAAGACACTGAAAGATAATTTCAAGCTTTGTATGCCACCATAATAACTCAATAACACTAATTTTGTATTATTTACTAATACATAGACAAATTTGCATAACATGTGTACAATAATGTGAAATAAATGCCATGAGGCCATTTTTCAAATGCCTACATGTTGATAAAGAGGTTGATATTTTTTTTGATAATTTTTTTAGAGATTAAGTGTAGGGGACTCATTTCTAGAAGGTCAACCATTCTAATATATATTAATTTTTGCTTAAATAAATTTAGAGGAGATTTTATGGAATTGAGAAGTGTTACTTTTTTATTTTAATAAAAGATATTTAATATACAAGTTAAGTACCACCTTATTATCTTTATACTAAAAACCTCTTTAAAATATATTTCTATATAATGAGAGATATAACTCCCTTTCAGAATTTATATTAATGAGACAAAATTTATAGGTAAAAATTATGCAATTTTTTAAAATTTAAATATAAAAAAGAATAAAGATACTTTTGGAAAAAAAAATGTTAAAGTTTCTAGCATTGTCTAGAAAAACTGCAAAGATAGCATTTTCACTTAGAAAAAGTTTGAATATAAAAAAGAACAATTCAACAAAATCAATGACAAATATAATTATATAATTAAATGATACTTTATTAAGTCTTACAAACCAATTTAATAATGTAACTCTAATAAACATATCAATATATAAATTGATTCATGTAGTACTACTTTTTTAAGAAGTAAATTAATATTAATTTCCAACACCTAATTTATTTTGTGTAGGAACTAAAAACTTATTAAAATAAAAATAATACAAAATAAAAAATTGTAATGATCTTCTAAAACCTTTCCTTAGATGAAACTTATAAAAAAACACCTACAAATATTATACTTAAGAACACTGATTAATAATATTAATAATACAACAAAATTGTAAGAGCTTCCTAACACCACCTCTACTTACAAAGGATTACAAGTAAATGGATTCAAGTTTAATTATGTACCACTAAATAACAGCAAGCTGGCAGGGTAGTTCTTGTAAATTTTTTATAAAAAAACAAAAAACTGTCAAAGATAAACTGGGAGTAGTTTACAATCAACCCCAATCAACTGACTCAAAAAATAGTAACTTTTTTGTATTTAATCCATTCAAAATTGAACATGTCAATAATGCATTGAAGTGTAAAATGTCATTCTGCATAACTTTCTGTACAAAATTCAAATAATAGTGCTTTCATCCTGTAAAATCCTTCAGGCTCGTAGGGAATGGTGTATTCTACAACAATACAAGTATTAAACACAATCAAATGAGTTAGAAAAGAATCCAGTTTGGGATTTTGGTGCCAATTTACATTTGCAAGAAAAATAGACGGTATGTATTTAGCAACCTTTTTCCTTCGAAAAAAGATGTTCCATTTATAACTGTTTGGTGATGAAACCAAACCAGAAATTCTTAATCTTGCCTTAGAAGTCTTCAAATTAAGTGTCCTTAAGCACTGACAAAAAGAAATTTGTGCTAAATATCCTTTAAAAGATATTTTGTATAGAATGAATTGTTCCAAATGTTTGAATTTCTAAATGCCCCTGGTTATCCAGAGTGGCAGAACCTAGAAGAAATCAAGTTGCCACTTGCTAGGATCATGACCTGGGTAGTTGGGCGTGTCATCAAGCCATATGTAGATGCAAACAACCTACAGGTCGAGGGTGACAATCTATGGTCTACACAAGTTGAGGGCGGCTATATATATATATATAATCAAGCACAACCAGTAACATACCTAGTCGACATTCATCACATCTTTCTCTGACAGACACTCTTCCCACAAGCAGAATCTACTTACACCATGCTATAAGCACCTTCCAAATCTTCCTCAACTACTGGTGGTGGCTGGTTGAGATCATAAAGTGGCTCTCTCACATTCCTCGATTGGCCTTGCAATAGCTTGAGTTGTCTCTCTATTGAGATCACAGTGCTTGCCTGTGTCTGTGAAAGTTTTTCAGCAGTCCAATGGCATCCCGTGTGCCCACCAAGAGATTGACCTGATGGGAAGATCTTGTGGCACATATAACACTGATGCCTCTCGCCCTTCTTGAATGCTATTGCTGGCTCAAGGTCTAGCTCTTGAGTCAAGTGACTCAGATTACCTCTCTTTTCCTCCTCTTCCCTTGCAGGTGAAGAATCCATATAATACTCTATCATCAATTCACTGCTGCCCTCTTCATTCACATTGGTTATTGCAAAACAACCCTTGACCTTCCTATGAATTGCACCCAATTCAGCAGGTCTACTGGTTTTATCAGTCCTCTTTTTCATCTTCTCCAAACCCAAATCATCTTCGCCTGCTTCCAGATCCTCACTGCTTCCCTGAGATTCATATTTATTAGTTTTAGAATGATCGGCTGAGTCCTCTGTCAGCTGTATCTCAACAGGTCTATTAACCTTATATTTAGCATTGGTGTTAGCAGCACCAGAGGCAAGCATGACAAGGAAATGGGAAGTGTCTGTTTCATTCTCCAGCTCCTTACTAGTGTCCACCTCTAATTCTTCGTCTTCCCTCTGATGGGATGGAGTAGATCTAATTGGTCTTTTCCTACCTCTTTTTGCAGTGACAGACCAAGTAAGGAGGCTGCAGGAGTCTGGCTAATGTGCTACCTTCATTGACTTCATGCTTTCTCTATCACTCTCATTATCTAATGCTGCCTCTTCTTCCTCTTTCTCCTTCGGATCTTTTGATCCCTTGAAGCTCTGCCCAGAGTCGGAGGAGAGGCCAGATCTTGGATCAACAGCAGCATGAACAACAATATCACCACCTGTGGTATTATATTGAGAATCATCATCAGTAGAATTAGTATCATCATTGGGGGGCTGAATTCACCTCAAGTTCCATTCAGGGTGGCACCTCATATGATCAAACAATGATTTGGATGAGCGGTACTCCTTCCGACACTGACAACAGGCTATGTTGTTATTAGCAGTCAATTCCATGTAGAAATCCTCATCTGTTATCCTCTTGCTGTGCTTGGGATTCCTTCTAAGCGTGCGCAGAGACACCATCTTGTAATCACTCAATTCCTCCTGTCCAACATCCATGCTCGTATTTTTCACTGCGTTGTAGTCCTCTGCCTCTTCCTCTTTCTCTTCCCCTTGAGTAGTTTCAGCTCTGACCCAATTGAAATTCCCATTGTATCTACTTGTGGGTACCTTGGATTTTTTGACCCAAATATCTGTTGATGAACAATCACCCATAGAAACATTTCCTCTGCTAGAGGACTGCCCATTTGACCTACCAGCTCCATGGATTCTCACATGACCACCCAGGGCCTTCCCTGAGCTGAAGACCTTACTGCAAAATCTACAAACATGACAATGGCTGCTGTCGTGAGTATTGTCACCATGTCTGGTGGACTTAGAAACCACCACAAAATTCCTTGATTCACCAGGCTCAGAAGCAACATCAGCAGAGCTCTTGAACTTCGAAAACACCACAGAATTATCCATATCCACCTCATAATCAGTCTCCCCCATCACCGACTCCTCACGGGATTGGGATAGGGTTAGGAACTTTTTCCTATTCACAGACAATCTTGCAGCTGTGAATATTATTCCCCAGAGTCTCCATGCAAGTCTCTTGCATGCTAGGAATTGAGATGCCAAAAATTTAAAAACATTTAAATATTTTAAAATTCTCAAAAATAAAAATAGGCTTACAATCTCCATAAGAGATATAAAGCTACAAAATTCAAAAACATTTGTCTTGTTTTAAATCTAGTTGTAATCCGTAATCCAATCATTTTTGGACCTAAACCATTACTGAGATGTGTCCTTCCCGAATTTACCTTACTGGGGCAGGCTCATTATTGGTTCCAATTATTTTATCCACCTAGAGATGTGTCGTTCCTTTGCATGTATCCTTTTATCATTGTCATTGAGCCTTCCCCTGTGGATTTGGCCCCCAAAACACCCCAAAAAAAATTATATTAAAACACCAAAAGCAAATATTACAAGAACACTAAAAAAGAAAATAATAACCATGATAGGAAGCTACACAAGAGCCAAAAAGTTACAATAAACTCAAGATTCCCTTAAGGTAATCAAAATCCAAATGTTTTTGCTTGGTCAAGATGTGCAATTGTATATTGATCGTGGCAATAATACCTAGTTGTAATAATTGCAGGACTAAAGATGCAATGGATAGCAGTTGAAAATGAAAATCTAGTCGAATTTTCCAAATTTCAAATAAGATCTAAAGTTTGATGGATTGAAATGTCTATAAGATGTTAATATATAATGGCCAATCTTTATAAAATTGACATCTATTTTATTGTTATATGATTTTATTTTATTTTATTTTTTTTTTGCGGGGGGGGGGGGGACTGTTGTATTAAAACACCAAAAGTAAAGATTACAAGAACACTAAAAAAGAAAATAATGACCATGACAGGAGGCTACACAAGAGCCAAAAAGTTACAATAAACTCGGTATTTCCTTAAGGTAATCAAAATCTAAATGTTTTTGCTTGGTCAAGATGTGCAATTGTATATTGATCGTGGCAATAATACCCAATTGTAATAATCTCAAGATTGAAGCTGCAATGGATTGCAGTTGAAAATAAAAATCCAGGTGAATTTTCCAAATTTTAAATAAGATTTAAAGTTTGAGAGCATGCCAAAACACATTAAGCCTTGCTTGGCCCAACAGAACATGATGCATAAAACGAGTAGCGCTTTCAACCCAATAATCGAAGCCACCCAAGTCCAAAGTTACAGAGCAATGGAACACCGCATAAAAACATGCTCAAAGGAATCTAGTTCTCCACAAACTGGGCACTAGGGATCTTTTAGTCCCATGTGTTGCAATCTCAGTCCAAGAGGTAAACCCTGATGTAAGAGAGACCTTGAGAAAAAAATTAACTATAAGTTGAGCCATATGATTCTAGAGTGTAGGAAAGTGGTTGCCCCAAATAGCAACAAAATCATTAGTGCCCCATTGTTGATTGAGTTTACCTAATGGAAAAGCATTAGGTTTAATCCAATATATAACCTTATTAAGGGAAAACTTAGAGAACACATCTTGATTCCACCAACACCAAAGATCCCACCATGAAGAAGTAGAGTACAAGCCAGCTCAAGAAATGTTTATTGCCTCCAGTTTGTCCCTGATGACATCATAGGTTCTTTTGTCTTTGGAAAAAAGTTTGAATTTTGCTCGGAAGGTGGGCCAATCTAAAAGAGTGCCATTATTCAGATAAAGAAAATCCCTAACATGCAAAATGCCTTTGTGAAGAAATCAAATGCTCTGGCAATTCTTGTTCCACGCTAAAGGCCCTTCAGGGGTAGATAGAAGCGAAGATCGCCAAATAGAAGAAACAGAAAGATGTTGATAATCATGTCTCAACATATTCCAAGTAAGCAAAGACTTAATTTTGTCCCACCCTTTCCAAATTTGTTGTAACATAATACAACCTTAGATTTTAATTGTTGCTGGAGAAACTAACCAATTCATCCAATGAGTATATCCCCATATTTTTTTACCCACATTAAGTGTTTTTGAAAGTCTAAAATAAAAAATAATCCTCCAAGCCTCATCTCCTTCAAGCAAGCAAATAACCCACTTGGTTGCTAACAAAAGACCTTGTAGGTAAGAGTTGGGGAAACCAAGACCACCTTCCACCCTATCCATCATTCAAGCTTTCCATGCGACTCTAGAGAAATATTTATGCCCATGTTTAGTGCCCCAAAAAAAGGTTCAAAGAACTCTATCCAAATTCTTATAAGCATTATCCATTTATCATTGTCATTGAGCCTTCCCCTGTGGATTTGGCCCTGGTTAAAAAACAACAATATTATTTTTTTTGCTTTTATTTTCAAGTTTGTGTGTGTGTGTGTGTGTTTGCTTTTTTATTTGTGTTTTCTGTTGTTTCTTTCAAGGTCATAGTATTAGAAAGTAACTTGAAGTATCACTGAAAAAGATTAATGAAATTTGAGTAGTTTGATGTTGTTTGTCATTTTGTTTTTGCCGATTGAATTTTATTTTGGATAAGTTAATAACTCATTTAATATTTTTGATTAAATATATATATATATATATATATATATATATATATATATATATATATATATATATATATATATATATATATATATATATATATATAATTAATCAGAAATATAGAAATATAAAATGAACCATTATATAATATTTCTGATTAATTATATATATAAAACTGAGGGTTGAAAGGAGATTTTTTATTTGTAGTATTTATTGAGTTAAAAAATTTGTTTGTCTCAAATAAAATTTATGAGAGAACGAGAATTACAAAACCGTCATAATCAGTCAATGCCAAAATGGGACCAAGTAATACAACTACAACATTTAAGTCTGGGTTGTCATGTTTTAAGAGATCTGTTGATTGGTTGTTAAACTAATCTTATAGTTGATTTGGTTGTTAATTTTATGTTTGGTTTCAATTTTATAGCTTTGGATTTTCTCCAAATTGATGGGGCTCTTTAGCTTTTTTTATTTCTTCATTAAATATTAGTTATACCTTTTTGGGAGAATAGGTTTCCTATTGTGCCTCAAAACTAGTTTAAGCTTCGATCAAAAATTGATATCTATCCAAAAAAAAACACAAACCAAGCAAGAACTAGTACAAATTGAAGTAGCAAAAGGCCAAAAAACTTAGAGACCATCCAAACCAACTGAGAGTAAAAAAGGGGTATCAAGCTATATCCCTCTAGGAGTGGCCTCCCAATTCTCCTCTACCACCAAAGATCCAACCAGGGTACTACTAGCACCATTCACCACCACCCCTTCCTATGGCATTGCTCCCAACACCCCTAAGACCACATCAACAATGGACTCAATCGCACTCCTCAACACCAAGCCTAATCGAATCCCAATAGTTGTTACCTCTGCATTCCCCAATTGAGTTTTCCTGATGACCAAATCCTGCATAAGAGGTGGTAAACCCCTACCACCGTAAAGAACCTGGCCAAAATATGAGCAAAATTCCACACTTGGATAGAGAAATAAAGATCTAACACCATCCCCAGTGATGGGAGGGCCCCCCTCATAGCCGTAATGTTCACCGTCAAGATACACCTTCTCAAATTCTTTGGTGCCCTAGTGACCGCTTGAATTTGTTCCACAAAGGCCAAGCATTTTTCCAAATGAACCTCCAACTCCTTGAACATAGAAAGGGGTATAAATTCAGTTGTTTCCTTGCTTAAATATAGGATATTGACTTGGTTTTTGAGATGGAAACCTACAATAGCTTATGCCAACCCCACTCGATAATGGGGCATAATCAATCCTTTTACCATTGACTTAACAAGTTCTTTATCTTCCATGACTAACATAAAATTACCAAAAAAGAGTGATGCTAGGGCTGAATTCACTTTGACCCTATGTGACATTTCCAGAAAGACATAACCCACCATTATTTTGAAGCATCCAAGATTTGGCTAGATTGCACCATAAAAACATGCTTAATTATAATGTCACTCACCGATCCTTAAAAATACATCTCGATGCTCCACTCCCACCCTAAATAATGGCTCACTTAGGGCTAGCTGCGTGAATTAGTCTATTGATCCAAATGCCCATGCTAGTCAGTGAGGATCTTCTCAACAACTAAAAAATCTCCCTAATGCAAAGCACACAAGAAAGGCAAATGGGCAATGAATGACAACCTTAATCTCAAATTACCATGAGCCATCCACTCAATCAAGCTTCTAATATTAAGTGAAACATAACCATAAATGATTAGAGCTGCCAAAATGAAACATCATCCAAATATACCATAATACACTCCATACAAAGGCCCAAATGTCTAGCAATTAGATGTAAAGGGGGGAGCCATAAGCTATGCTCCTCAAGAGTTATCACTAAAAAAGTCTTCAACCTGATTAATACCTTGATTTTCCAAAAAATCCATTTTGGAATTCACTTCACGGTAATAATAATTAGTTTCTTAGAATGAAAAAGAACTTAGTTTGTCCCAGGCTTACCCCAAGATATTTTCAATGTGCCATACACATGTATTTATGTTATGTAGAGCTTGGATTAAGACCATCAAGTCCCTTTTGATAATCACTTTAGAGATGCCACACTGAACCACCAAATTAATCCCCAAAAATAGTGTTTGGGTCATTGCTTCATTGTTAGTCCCATCAATTAATATAAAAGAAGCTACCCAGATTAAAGAACTAGTGCAATCCCATATAAGACACCCTACCCCGAGGCTTCAGGATTGCCCTAGGACACCCTATCTAAATTGAATTTGAAGACCAATAGGGGAGGCAAAATCTAATCTACATTATTCACCCTATAAGCCCTATTACCAGATACCCTGACCCATTAACAAGGGACCTTTTAGCAGAGGCCAACTAGCAAGTATTTACTTGTCCCAGCTTGAAAGAAAGACATCACACCTTTTAGAGTGAGTTGATCCAGATTTAGACATCACAATCTTAGCCCTTCATAAGATTTTACTTAGCTAACAAGATTTATTTTCAAAATTCTTTGATTCTTTCTTTCCACAAACTCCAAATTAGAATTGGTAGAAAAGCCACCCAAAGATTGGCAAAGGCACTCTTCGAATGAATCCTAGGCTAGAAAGCGAAAGCCTCCAAGAGAGATCTTAGACTAGCCCAACTCAGTCCTATCCTAGCACATAGATAATTTGAACATTAACAATGAAGGCACATCAAAATGGGAGATGACTAACATCTTTTTCAATTGAGAAACACATGCAACACTGAGATGGACCTTTGAACCCAATCTTCCAAAGTTTATCAAAAGTGACAATCTTATTTTGGGTTGCTAACCATGTGAAGACACTAGCCTTAGGTAACCCAACCTTGTTCCAACACAACATCTTTTACCAATCAAAAGAAACATCCTCACAGGTAGACATCTTGTAACCCAAGTTAATTAAATAACTGCCAGATTTAACACCAATCATGTGGATAAAGTCATTTTTTGCATTAATGAATATTTTCCTTTTTTCCAAAATACCAGACAAAATTTCCTTCTACCCATCCAGAATGTGAATGTCCTCAAAACTTTTCCATTTCCATTTGATTATCCCAACCCACAGGTGAGGTTCTATATAATCACACATCTTGCTTTCCCAGATATCAGATAGAAGGGATTTCACCTCTTCCAAACCTAAAACTTCTTGGATTAGATTGTGGCCATTCCATGAATCTCCCTAACAATCAACTATGCACCCATTGTTGATTATCTAAGAGACATGGTTTACAATGATATGGTTACATTTTAAAATGAAATTCCAGAGGTGAGAGCCCTTGAGAGGGTTTTGCATATAGATGATATTGATTGAGTCAAAATTACCAAAATACTTGTGTTGTAGAAGCTTATTCCATAAAGCCCATGGTTCAGACACCCTACCCCAAACCAATTTAGCCTACAGTGTAGAAACTTAAAATTGAACACTTCATGTTGATTTTAATCATCCATAACTATCCCTAATCATCCCTAGTTTTCTCTAATTATGATTCATCATTATTATTCATGGTTTATTATTCACATATTTATTGAGTTAATTAATTCAAATTAATTAATTAATCATTCTTAAATAATAAATTCTATAGATTTTGAATATTCACAATTTCTAAAAATTTATAAATTTAATTATCCTCACCTCATGAGGTCAGCTTCTACTCCATTTTTATTTCCAACTTTCAAAGATGTCCCAGGCTCCGCTTGTTCCCCAATATTGGAATTTTATAATATTATCTTACCCTCTTTTCAATTTAATAATTCACCTCATATTCCACTCAATCTCACTTACCAATTTTATATTATATCTTCCTCCCAAATGAATTTTATATTTATTTGTGAGTCCAACATGTTCTCTAATCTAATTTTTAAGTCAAGATTCCCATTTTGAATTAAAATTTATCTTTTAATCTCCTCCCTTGATTCTCATCTCAAGATGGATGGTTCACGTTCATTTTAAAAGTCTATAAATTAGAGTTTCTTTCTCCAACTTATACAATTTTCTTCATCCTAATATTATTATGCCAAAATTCCCCTAGTAATATCCAATATTTGCAAGGTTATTATGCCAAAATAACCTTAGAAGCTTCAAACTTCTTCACGCAAAGAAATTTTGCTAGATTCTACAAGAAGTTTCATCACTTTCTTGTGCCAAGTCACAACAATCAAGGTGAAAAAGAAGAGATGATGCCCTCAAGGAACTAGCATTTAAAAAGACTTCTAGCTCACAAACTGAGTTCAACATCTACACATCAATTTTCAAGGAAATCTTCTAAAGAGGTATAAACATTGTTTTTATCTTATATCATGTATTTATTGCTTGTTAATCATATAGCTCAATGTAGGGATTAGACTTGAGAAGTTATATCTTTAACTTGTTTTTGATTTATTCACTAACAATTGACTAATCTCTATTGGATTTATGATCTCCATAATGTCATGCCTGGTGAGACTTGTTTGCATAACCCACACTTCATTTTAATTATTTTTTGATAATTTTATTTGAAAAAAGTTCATAAACATGTATATGAAAATAGATATAACTTTAACTGTGTTTATTATTTCTTTTTAAAGTTTTGCAGGGTAGTGTAGTTTTATTTTATCTAACACTTGTAAAACTTTTGTGGCAATCTGATTTATAGTTTAGAATATATTAGTAGTTTACTCATTGTTAGTTTTTAGGATAAAAATAGTCATGAAAATGGCTATAACGTTTGATCTATTTGTTATTTGTTTCTAATTTTTTTACAGGTGGTGCGCATTTTTATTATGAACATTCTATCCAAATTGCATCAAAATAATGCTTATATATTATTAGAATCATCATTCTACTAACTATAACTTTTTTTAATTTGGTTGTTCTCCTAAGTTCTTATGTTTATTAGATATCATCATTTTACTAACTTGTTATGTACTTTCTAACTCATTGAATTTTTTTTGTTTGTTATTTTTAATGTTCTTATTATTATAGGTTAGATTTTCCTAAAGACCATGAAAAACAAATACTAATTAGTTTGATGTAGGACCTTGGCCAAAGAATGGTGTTTAAATTCAAACAAATAATTCTATTTTGCATTTTAATTTGGGCAATTAAAATGAATTCACATTTCAATTTGGGTATATTTTTTTTTTTCATTTTCATGTTCTTTAATTTGTTGCAAGTTTTGCTTGTTATTTGATTATCTTGTGAATCATTTTGTGTGTATGCTCTCCCATTTTTAGGTGACTCAAAAATGCAAAGTGTCAAGTCATTTTATACCAAAGATTCATTAGTCTAAATGATACCTTCCATGTTTTTATTTTAGGATTTCAAATTGAGATTTCATCACCTTTTGTAATCTTAATAAGGCAGAGTGATTGCGAATTGATACCCCAACATACGTACCAACCCCATACATTTTACAAGGCATATAAATGCAAGAAAAGTATCATTATAGCCAAGCATGATTCCCCAAGGAGAATCTCATGAAGGTAAGGGGAAACCCTACACCAAGCCATCAAACATATTTTTTGAAGAATCTAATTCTAGAAGCACCACTACTTAGAAGATAAGGTTGGCATGGACGTGGTGGGGACAAGACCGCTCCTATGGATTGCCCAATTTGGATTTCTTCTTTGACATATTTTATGCCCACGTACCACCTATTAGAGGTTTACATAGGGATGATATAGATAGTCCATTGTAAGAAAAATTAGATGCCTCTTTTGTTGTGAATCATAAATTGATGCAAGGGTGTAAAGGTAACAACCATTGAAGTTTGCCTTTATCATACGAATCTTGAGAGAGAAAGGGGGTCTAAAAACCCTAACAATAATTACAATATTTTTTTTAATGAAATTTAAACTTTATAATACTCTCTCAAGGCAAGTATTTCAAAAGGTTCAATGGATGTGATGCAAACCTGCATCAATTATTAAAAGTTCTTTGTAATTCTTGTGTGCTGATGTTTGATTGTTGTGTTGAAATCTTGTTCACACTAAGAGCAATTCAAGACCAATGTCCAAAATATCATCTAAACCCTGCCAATATGCCATCCATTTGGTACTAAACCTAGTCCTAGTCCCAATCTAAAGACCAATTTCAAAATCAATGTCCAATTTCTTTTCAAACTTATGTCATTATTCTATTAAATTTAGTGCAAACCTAAGTGCAAGTTCAAGTGTCAATTCTGATTTTCTTTCTAAGTTCTGATTGCAAAATCTAAGTTCCAAGTTCAAAACCATGTTCTTAATTTTAGTTTGATTTTTGCCAATATTAATCCCTTTTAGGAATTAATATCTAAACCAAGTTTGGATCTTTATTTAAATTTCAAGACCAAATTTCCAATTCTTGTGTCAATCTTTACACATTTTAAGGTCTTAAAAATGCTTCAAACCAATCAAGTTTCCTTTATTTACAAGGTTGAGTTTCCAAGGTCAAACCTTCCAAATCAAGACCAAAAATATGAGTCCTTATCTAAACCATATCGATGTGCCATCTATTTGGTTCCAAATCTAGTTCTAGTTCCAATCCAAGGTCAAACTATGATACTAATTCCAAATTCAAAGTTCTAATTCCTATGTCAAACTGTGCCAAGTTCTAATTCTAATTTAAATTATGTTAAAGTCCACTCATTTTATAAATCTTAGAGTTAAACCAAGTTTGAATTTTGATTTAACATTTTAAATCCAAAGTTCAAATTCTTGTCTAAATTATGCCATCCATGTGGTTTCAAACATAGTGCTAGCTCTAATGCCATGTCTAATCCTAATACCAATTCCAAATCTAATGTACCAATTCCTTTGCCAAATTGTGCCAAAGTTAACATTGATAGATATAGTATATTTGACATTTGCATTAACATATCCAACTTGAACATTTAATGTCTATCAAAGCCAAATTCAACTTCAAATTTTGTACCAAACTACTTCTGTGCCAAACCATTCAAATCCAAATCTAGTTCATCTTGAAACACACACCAAACCAATTTTTTACCATTTTAAACCAATTATATACAATTACAATACAATTTTCTATCATTCTAGTTCAAATATGAATCAATTTCATGGTAATTCAAACCATTTCTTGTCTTTCTATTCAATCTCCTACACCTATCGATTGGGAATGACAATGTTATGTCATCCATCCTTTTTTTCATTTGAATGATATCTATACCAATTGTCCCTTTTTGGGGCAAGATCCAATCAAGACCATTTAGACCAATTTTAGCTTATGTCAATCTACCTTTTTTGGGGAATTTTTCAATCTATGCCAATTCACCCTATTTGGGGCCAATCAAATCAATACCATTTCAACCAATTATAATATGATCCAATTCACCTTGTTTGGGGCCAATCAAATCAAGACCAATTTGACCAATTCTATTATGATAATTCACCCTATTTAGGGCCAATCAAATCAAGACCATTTTAACCAATTCCAACATGTGCCAATTCACCTTATTTTGGGCCAATCAAATCAATACCATTTCAACCTATTCAATTATTTGTCAATTCACCCTTATTCGGGCCTATTCTAATTTGTGCCAAGACCACTCTTTTTGTGGCCAATTTCCTTCCAATCCATTTCCCCTTTCATGTATCCTTGCTTAGGGACATTATTCCAAAATTCATTTGAGTCATGATGTCTCATGACCCTCCACCTATTCTATTATCACCCATATTATGTCAAAGTGCAATAGATCAACTCACTCCACTTAGTCAACAACTAGAATAATTTGATTCTACTTTGATAATTTCAAAACCCAAGTTGGTGTTACAGCCAAAACACATTCGATCGACTATTCTACATCAACCATACCTCCCAAATATGCCATCTAATACAAATCATGAATAAAAATAATTTGATCAACAACTATTTCACAACAAGGATGAATATCTTATTAGATTGTGGTAAATGGGTGCTAAACTTCCAAATGGATTTTTTATAGAGGACTTATCTATTTGATTATAGCTCCTATAGATACACCACTACAAATCCAATAGTCCAAACCTATTATACCATTGCCCCTCCAAGGACCAAAATCTATTAAAAATCCAAGTGTGTCCAAGTCTTATAGCTAATCGATCAAAATATGTCATGATCCCCTTCTCAATCATGATTAGATACATCCACTTCTAAAGCAAGCTCAAGATAATCAAACTTTTGATGACATTTTTATCGAATCACCCATATTTGATCAAATCCAAAACATTTATGATCCACCTATATTTGACGAAGGACCTTTATTTAATGAAATACTAACCTTCTATGGGCCCATCTTTGATGAGCCCATTATTATTAAGCCAGAGACCATTATTCAACCATTATCAAATGTTTCTCATTTCCAAACATTCCTTCCTCCTAAAGTCTTCATTTTTAAGAAAAAGGTGAACAAAGTACTGGTGGACAACATTACATTAGAATTAGGCTCTATTTTAGAATCAATATCGGAGTTGGGTTCTATTTTGGAACCAATATAAGATTTAGCATTAGCATAAGAATAAATGCCAATCTCAGCATCAGGGTCAAATCCTCTTGAGTCAAAATAAAAAAATATTGATGCATGTTACAATATTGGATCCACATTTCCATCATATCCAATTAAAAGCATTTGTAATTCTTCCACAATTTTCAAGGATGTTTCCTTCAACATCAACATAATTTCTCCTAGTATCCTCTATGATAATTATTTTGCCTTTTCTCCTTTTATCATCATTACATGTACCTTTACCATTAGTCAACCCAGCCATTATATTGAAATTTTGCCTCCCACAAATGTCTATTGGGAAGAATAGAATCACACATTATCGAACTACACCCATGGTGACATTTTAGTGGCATAATTTTTGGGAAAGTAAGACATTATCAAAGAAAAAAAGAAATATCCTAGTAAAACCTTGTTCAAGGCACTAGGGGACAATCAAAGTCTAAAAACAACATCTTCTAGTGAAACCTTGTTTGAGGCACTAGATAATAATCAAAAGTCAAAAGTCAAAATCTGCAACCTTGCTTAAGGCACTAGGGACAATCAAAATGAGTTATCAACATCCCTTGGTGAAACCTTATTCAAGGCGCTATTGGAAAATTCAAATCATAAAAATCATGAAGAATTTGTTGGTGAAAAACTTTAAGAGGCACCAATAATGGAGCAAATAAATTATACATCATGTGATGAATACATTATTGAAGTTTATATTGTCTCCACCAAAACCAAAGACAAGTCGAATCCAGAATCAACAACATTGTGTATGACTAAAAATATCAATTTTTAATTATCCACCAATCACTATACATTCCATTCACAACCTATTTTTCATTATTTAACCAGATCATTTATCCCATTACTATGCTTATTCATACTTTTTGGCAACACTCTTTTTCAAAAAGGCTATGAAGACATCTTGTTTAGATGTTTGAAAGAAGCAAAATCAAAAATTAATGAAGATCACAACATCAGTGTAGTTTACAACACCAACATGATTCAAATAGAGTAGCTATTTTAAGCAGGTATGGTTATACAACAAAGGGTATACATTACGCATCTTGTAATCTTTTATTGAGCTAAGATGCTAAAAAAATAAAAAAAATCAAATAAAAAAATCAAAAGAGAAAGACAAATAATTCATCCAACAATGAAAACCATGCCTATGACACCTTAGACAAGTACCATGATGAAAACTAGGTTTCTAGCATCATGTAAATAATTTTTGTTTACAACTACCTTGACACTAGGGGGGCATCCTGATTTACATTATAAACCATTTCCATTATCTTACCATTTCAAGCCATTTTATTCGTTTAAAACTATTCAACCCAACCCATCTTATTGTGACCATTAGTCTTCCCATCTTGAGCTTGTTATGGAAGTGGAAGGTATATTGAAACTTATTTGGGAAACATTTTGGCCTATTACCCACATGATACTTTGATGACTGGACACATTTGTATCTCACATGACATGGTCCTTATAGATTCATAATCCTTTACCTCATTATCATTCACTATTATTCAACCTTTGCCAAATCCTATGCCATTTATTTTATCAAGTGCCATTCTTATTTTCCATTGTACTATTGATTTGTGGTTCAAACCCTATGGGTGGAACTACATTGACCTGAGGTCCATTTGGACTATGTAGGTAGTGCTCAGTTTTTGAGGTTAGTTAGATAACCCCTTATCCCATGTTCTTGCTCTTTCACAAGTTATTTTAGTCTATTGATTCATAACTCAAACTCTATGGGTTGAATTACATTGCCTTCAGGTCCACTTGGACTATGTGGGCAATTCTCAATTTCTAAGGTTAGCTTGGTCACCCCTTTCCCATGCTCTCACCATTATGTGAGCTTGTTTCTTTTCAAGCTCTTACCATTTTACAAGCTATTTTAGTCTATTGATTTATAGTTCAAACCCTACGGGTGGAACTACATTGACTTGAGGTCCATTTAGACTATATAGGTAGCGCTCAATTTTTGAGGTTAATTCAGTCATCCCTTTCTTATGCTCTTTCCATTTTGTAAGTAACCATTATCTAACACTCTCACCATTTTGTGAGATTATTTCTTTACAAGCTCTTTCCCTTTTGCAATCTATTTTAGGCTATCAATTCATAGTTTGTACCCTATGGATGGGACTACAGTGACTTGAGGCCCATTTGAACTATCAAGGTAGTGCTCTATTTTTGAGGCCAACTCAGTCACCCCTTATCCTAGGCTATTTCAATTTTGTAAGTTATTTTGGTCTATTGATATTTATTTCAAACCCTATGGGTGGAACTACATTGACCTAAGGTCCATTTGGACTATGTAAGCAACACTCAGTTTTTAAGGTCAGCTCAATCACCCCTTTCCCATGCTTTCACCTTTTTATGAGTAATTTAAGGCATGCTCTCTCTCTCTTTTGTAAGCATCCTAAATCACACTCTTATTGGTTTACAAGTTCAAACATTTTGTATCTCATAATATTCAATTGAGTTGAGATGTCAAAAATCTAAAAACATCCAAATATTTTAAAATTCTTAAAAATAAAAATAGGCTTACAATCTCCATAAGAGATATAAATCCATAAAATTCAAGAACATTTATCATGTTCTAAATCTAGTTGCAATCATTAATGCAATAATTTTCAATATTAAACCATTGTTAGGATGTGTCCTTCCCAAATCTACCCTACTAGGGTAGACTCATTATTGGTTCTAATAATTTTAGCCACCTAGAGATGTGTCCTTATTTGCATGTATCCTTGATTCGGGGTACCATCCATTTATCATTATCATTGAGCCTTCACATGTGGATTTGGACTTGGTTAAAAAACAACAAGATAACTTCTGTTGCTTTTATTTTCAAGTTTTTGTGTGTTTGCTTGTTTATTTATTTATTTTTGTTGTTTCCTTGACTCAGTTCATTGTGCCATTAGGGTCATCATCATGCTTCTTCTTATCATGCATTTGTATTTGAGTCAATCAGTTAGAATTTGTCAACATTGGCATCATGGTTTTTATCATTGGTGTGTTGTTGTCAATTGTTTATTAGATTAGGGGTCAGTCCTTATGTATATTATAGTTCAATCATCATTGTGTTTTATATCATGGTGTATCCTATTTCGTGGTACATAAAAAATATAGATCTATTAGTCTACTCAACAATGCTATAGCACAAAATCTCTTTGTTTACCAAATCTCCATCAACTAGACCATATGGCTAATTTATATGCTCCTCATGAGACATCTAAGCATATACAAAAAGTCATGATCATTTTATTAAACTTCTTCCAATCTAATTACATCATTCTTCAATCATTATCTTGTTCTTCTAATTATCATTTATCTTATCACTTTGACCGTTCATAGGTGCATAGCTTTTTGTGTCTTCTTCATTTTTGGAAGTCATTATACCATTGTACCTATTTTTGTGTCTCTCCTCTCATTTTTAATCTGTGTGACAGGTTAAATCCTTGAGTTATGCTTGCCAATCAATCAGTTAACCATTTGTATCATTTAACAATAAAATCCATCCTACTGGGAAAAATCAGTTTGAACTATCAATGAGTTCATCTGCTCTATTGGGGTAATTTATTTCCATTTGTTCCATCCTCTTCAAGACCTTGTACCATCATTCCTCACTACTGGGGCAAATTCTTATAATTCCAAGCCTTCAAGTTTTCACCCTATTTTGGGCTGGTTAAAGTGTGCTACTTATTTTGGGATGCATCCTTCCCACTTCCTCCCATCTTAGGGCCAATTGAATTATATTATTTTCAAACATTGGAAATCAAAGCATGAAAATATTAGCTCAAGTGGCTTAATTTTATCCATGGGTTAATCTCTTCTCCCATTTTAACTTCTTCCTCTCTTTTTTGAAAGCCTATCCACATCATACATGCACTCTCGAGGGGGCATCATGAGTCACTAATTATTTCTTTATCTAATATTTTAATGACTTTTTCATTCTTTTAAAAGTCATTACTTCAACTATCTCACAATGACTTATCAAAGATGGACAAAACGTAGACACTTAAAATTAGACACTTTGTGTTGATTTAAAAAAATCCATAATATCCCTAGTTTTATCTAATTCTAAATCATCATTACTATTCATCATTATTATTCATAGTTTACTATTCACATATTTATTAAGTTAATTAATTCAAATTAATTAACTAGTTCTATAAATCTATAAATCTAATTATCCTCACCTCACCAAGTCATCTTCCACTTCATTCTCTTTTCCAACTTTCAAAGATGCCCTAGGATCTACCTGTCCCCCATAATTGAAATTTTATAATATTACCTTACTCATCTTTTTAATTTAATAATCTACCTCGTATTCCACTCAATACCACTTATCAATTTTATATTATATCTTCCTCCCAAATGAATTTTATCTTCATTTACGAGTCCTACATGTTCTCCACTCCAATTTTTAAGTCAAGATTCTCATTTTGAATTAAAAATTATCTTTTATTCTCATCTCTTGATTCTCATCTCAAGATGAATGGTTCACATTCATTTTAAAAGTCTATAAATTAGAGGTTATTCCTCCAATTTAGACAAGCTTCTTCATCCTAATCTTACTATGCCAAAATTGGTGCATGAATTTGTCCACTCCATTAGCTAATTGGATACCTTCAACAAGTTCCCCTAAAATGGCCTAGCTAAGAGCTTATACCATAACGATGAAAATAAAAGGGGACATAGGGTCCCCTTGCCTTAACCCTCTAGATACTTCAAAGAATCTTGATGTTTCTCCATTAATTAAGACCAATAACTGAGGATAGAAATGCAACTAAAGATCCAATTGCACCATTATCTATCAAAGCCAATTTTTTTCCAGAACTTTGATAAAAAATCTCCAATTGACTCTATCATAAGCTTTACTTATATATAATTTCACAATCATAACTTTTTGATGGGAACCATAAAGGGAATGTATCACTTAATGAGTAATTATAATCCCTTCCTCGATTTGTTTTCCTAGAACAAATCCCACCTACTCACTATAAATTAGGGAATCAGGAATGGGCTTAACTCTGATTGTAATTGCTTTGGATATGATTTTTTAGAGGGTATTAAAAAAGGAAATAGGCTTGAAATCATTGAATGTGGCTGGCATCTCCCCTTTTAGAATTAGAGAGATAAAAGTGTTATTAATATCCAGTGAATTTTTTTGTTTCCACCAGGATTCATTCACCATACTCACTGCATCATCACCTTTAATGTCCCAAAAATCCTAGAAAAAATTGCTGGAAATCCATTAGGCCCATGAGATTTATCTCTACCCATAGAGAAAACCACTGATTGGATCTCTTCGTCAGAGAAAGGAGCCATCAAATTCACATTTTATTGGTTTGAAACCAACTTAGGGATGTGGTTCAAGATGATGGACTGTGCACTCAGGGAGGGAGGCTTAGTGCAATAAAGCAAACCTTCAAATAATCCTATTGCCTCTTTTTTATTCTTGAGTTAAATTCTAATAAGACTCCACCCCTAGAGGAAATATTCAAAATATAATTTTTCAATCTCTTTACCCGGGTAGAGTTGTGGAAAAACCTTATGTTCTTATCCCCCTTTTTAAGCCACAATTCCCACTTATTTTATTTCCAACACACTTCCTCTCTTAGATGGAGCTCAAATAATTCTACTAAGATGGACTTATCTAATTTATATAGTTTTGCATTCATACCTAATGCCATTAAAATTTGGTTGATGGTTTTCAAATCTAATTCCACTCTATCAATTTCTTTGAAGATATTTTTGAAGCTCGCTTGATTCCAAGATTTTAAGCATGACTTAATGTGGATAAGTTTTTAACTCATAAGAAACATCTTAATACCCACAAAGGGGGTGCTTTATTCCACAAATATTTAACTAGGTCATGTATTTAATGATCACATAGCCACATGATTTCAAATTTGAAGGGACAAAGAAGAGGAGCCTTATCTTCTGCAATTCAAAGTTCAATTGGGGCGTGATCCAAACCCTAAACATGTAAAATATTACTTTATAGAATCCAATACTTTTTTAGACATTTTGGGGAGATAAAAAATTGATCCAACCATTCTATAGTTACAAAAACCTTTCCATCAATTTTTCCAAGAGAATAATCCATTTTTAAGAACCATATCCATCATTTCAGTTGATTTAACGAATCTAAAAAAATTCTTTTGAGACTGAGTACATCACCCCCAATCACCTCTCTTTTCTGTGCCATAAAAAATGACATTGAAATCTCCATTAGGAATACAAGATTCATTCTTTATAAGAGTAAACCATCTTAGTAGCTCATGCCAACATTGAGCTTTGAGGGGTATCACATTAGGGCCATACACATTAAACAAAAAAAGGAAAGGTTATAGAAGTAATCTAAAACTTTACAAAGATGTCAATTGGCCCTGAAGCTACAATGCTCCACTCAAATCTTATGTGGAGCTTAGATGATTACCAAACCACCATAATCCCCAACAAACACCATAAAAATATCCTTTCATCTATTCCAACTTTTAATCATAAGAGCTTCTTCCATAACTATTTTTTTTTTTTTTTTTTGAAATAGAAAAAGATCACATATTGGTTTATTCAACCAACATCTTACTAGACATCTCTTATTAGGGGCATTCAGGTCCCTAACATTCTAGGAAAAAATATTCATTATTCAAATGGGGGGCCTTTCACCCCCCGCTTTTAAGAAAAGAAAG
This sequence comes from Torreya grandis, assembly GCA_037957365.1. Lineage (NCBI taxonomy): Eukaryota > Viridiplantae > Streptophyta > Pinopsida > Cupressales > Taxaceae > Torreya > Torreya grandis. Next base: position 2,229,976 of record JARHVA010000819.1, on the reverse strand, counting down.
ACCACTCAAGACTAGATTGGTTACCTTTGGAAACTTCTTCCTCTGTGATGACTTTACCAGCCTTCCTTCCTATTTTTATAGTAGAACCAAAGCTTGGTTGAGAAATTAGACAATTGTTCTATAAATGGAGAGAACATCCCTAAAATTTATTTCCTCTTCATCACTCAAATCCACTGCAACATGCCAATCCCACATCTTTTGCTTGAATTACCAACATCTTATTAAAGGTATCCTCCCTTGGCCCTATTACATTCTCAAAAGGATATTCTTAGACCCAACTTTAATCTACTTGTCTAGGCACTCGTTTAACTTAATTACTTTTGAATAGATGAATTGGATTTCTTTATGAAGGGTATTGGGCGATATAGTCTCTCTTGATTCTAATTTTTTATTTCAAAGTGATAGTCACTTCAACATTCAAAACTTGCACATAAGGGTTATTTGATGAAAAATCCTTAGTAGGGACCACCTAATGTTCTGCCTTATTCTTAGGACTAATTTTAGTAGTCCAAAATTGGTTGTCCTTAGTAAAGGATCTTTTTTTCCAAGCATTGACTACAAGTATGCCCAAATTTTTAACATTTTAAGTAGTGGAATGGTATCTTTTCCACATCAATGGGATGACCCCAATACCCTCCCAAGGTATGAAGTAGTATGCTTTCTAAAATTTTAGATTCCATATCCATTATCAAATAAATTATTGCATAGGAAGCTATAACACCTTCATTGATAACTTGATCAAGACCCACAAAATTACTAATCATCCCTCCAGTTTTAGTAAGGAACTTATCCTTCCAATATTCATTTGGGAGTCCATACAATTGAACCTAAATAGGAAAACATCCCTATTTTTCCAAAAAGGGACTGGAATTAGGGCACTAGGGTTGGATCCATAGCCTCACATCCTCCATCATCCACAGACACCCATCCAAAAATTTGTATTTCTTATTGATAAAGAGATAAACAATCATGAAGAAACAATTTATAAATAATTTAAGAATGATGTCTATACCCCAATATTTCATCACCCATAATTCCACTACGCTAATGGTTAGCCATTTTCTTATGAAATTCTCAATCAGGTCCTCTTTTAGTTTGATTATGTTATCCTCAAACTCCACTCCATCAAATTAAAGCACCAAAGGATCCCTCCCTTCTAAAATACTATCATTTTCCACATTCAAGATTTGGTTTGAAGGGTTCTCCTTAGTCACTTTTGCTCTACTCATAACTATAAGGCCACCCTATGGTGATTAATTTCTCCTCCCTAGGGGAATATTGTTATCCCTCGAAGCCACACCATTTTACCCATTATCCTTAAAATGATTTCCATTGTCATGCTCTTGTTCACTTTCTAACCACTCAACATCATCCTTTCTTTGTTCCACTTCCTTGATAGTGTCATGTAGGTTGTGCTTAGCCCACCTCCTGTTCTACCCCATTTTGTGTGTTACTTCTCTCACTTGATTCTTGGCTTTCTGTTACAAGCATGCCATTAGTCATATAATAAGTATTATTATTAAGCATCATATTATTATTATTATTATTATTTATTTATTTATTTTAAGTTAAAAAGTATAATTTCGATTATCATTAGATTTTTAAGAAAAATGTATAACCATTTACCCTATGGATAAAAAGTAAACTCACGCTTTGAGTGCTCATGCATTAATTTATTTTAAATAATTGGGGTTTAATGGTTTAATAAAATTAGGGTATGTTCGCAAGACTGTATACCTAGAATAGAAGAGCTAGAAGTAGAAGACTCTCCTTGGAGCTTAAATCATATCACAACCTAATTTTTATACAATTCCAATTAAAAGGTGATAAAAAAATATGAGGAACACATTGAGTTCAACTAAATTAAACTACCATTCAAAGAAAGTATCCTTTTGATGAAGGAAAATCAATAGGCCTTTAGGACAACATTGAATAATAAATTGTAAGAAGGGGAAAATATAGGACCACCTGACAGTGGGATAGATTAAAATAAGAGATTAAGGCTAATGCATTACATTCAAGAATATATAAACACATGCAAAAGAGCTAAACCTAAAATAAATAAATAAATATAATCCTAAAAAACTCATGGTATGATGAAGAATGCAAGGCAGTGCAAAGATCAATAAAGGAACCAACAAGTAGAAGACATGAAAACATAAAAGTATATGAGAAAATGGTGAAGATGAAGAAAAAAGAGTATACAATAACTAGGAGGAAGGAACTGATCTACATAGGGAAATGTGAACTAAAGAGATTTTGGATAGAGCTCTACAAAGGAAAAACATTGACAAAGAACAACATGAAAACAAGTCAGTGGTTGGAATATTTAAAATAATTATTTGATCATGAAAATAAATAGTATATACCTCCCACACTCATTATTAATAAATATATTTTAATTACTGGAAACATCATATAAGGGATTGAAAATCCAATGGGTAAAGCTCAAGACATAGAAACACTACAAGCAAAACATCTAAAATGGGGAGCAAATATCCTAAAAAATTAAATCAAAGAAATTTTTGATGAGGTCATCCAAAATGGCTTCTTGACAAAGTGGATAACTAGCCTAACCATACCCCTATTAAAATAAGATATGTAAATAATCCCCCAAGTTATCAAACTATCATAGTCAATCCTCTATTCACAAAGCTATTCAGGAGTATGTTAGATCATAGAATTAACAAATGGTTAGAAAAAAAAGGGAAAAGAGCAAAAGGGCAAGTAGGGTTTAGATATAAACACTCAACTATTGATCACTTTGTCACACTTAGACACCTAGTTGAAAAAGTTTGGGATAAAAATGATCATGCATATTTTTTATTTGTATACTTTAAAAAGACACTTGATATAGTGCCAAGGAAAAAATTATGGATTATAATGGAGGAGCTAGGGGTCCCAATGCATTATATAGAAACAATTCATAGGTTATATGAGCAAGTCAAGGATAAAATCAAAATGCATGCAAGGTTTTTTGAATGTTTCAAGAGTGGTATAGGCATCAAAAAAGGCTACCCTATATCCAAAACTTTATTTTGGATATACATTAACAAAATAGAATATTGGATAAACATACTTTGGGGGGAAGGATCCAGTTGGCTAAATATGTGGTGAAAATCTTATTTTATGTTAATGACCTAATTATAATGGCAAAGGAAATCCAAGATCTAAGAGAACATATTCAGGCCTTAGAACTTTTTTTTAAATAAGTAGGATGCAGGTGAATGTTGCTAGAACTAAAATTGTGATTTTCTCAGTGAAAAAGAGGAAGCAACATCTCAAATTTTAGTTTAAAGAAGAATCTCTAGAAGTGGTGTCTTAATGCAAATATCCTGGCCTTGAATTTCAAAACAAGTTCAATCAGGACATATGCAAGATGAAAAGAGTACAAGGAGGTTGAAGAGCTCTCTATGCACTACAAAATAGGTGTAGGAATGCTAAGTTATGGGATTAGACCACTGAGGTCCTATTTGGGTTATTTGTTACATAGGTGGTGTTGTATGATTGTGAGGTATGGGCTAGTGGCATGACAACTTTAAAATGCAGACACATAGAAAATATCCAAAAGTGGATAATCACAAATAATTTTAGAATTAAGGTTTTAGTTCCCTATAAAATAATTTGTTTAAAAATAGGGACTTCCCTATTAGAGGCAATTATTATGCCCAAGTTACTTTATTACCTTTAAAAAAAAACATGAAGACCGACAAGTGGCCTAGGATGGAAAGAGATGAAGAGTTGCATAGACAAAAGAATATATGGAGGAAATATAACTTCAAATGGATAAGTAAATATCACATCAAGTTGAATGAATGCTCATTCCTTAACAAAGACATACAAAATTATGCGAATGAAAAGTTTAGAATAATAATGTGGAAGATGAAAACAAGCAGGAAATGACAACACTACATTATAGAGTTCAACTTGACTTATGAGCATTACAAGAAAGATTATATAGGGGTTGAAATTAAAAGAAGGGAAAATATCCGCATTGCTCAAATAAGGACTAGCTCCCATAGGCTCATATGTGATTTAAGTAGATGGACATTACCTAAGTAATAATGGTATGAGAGGGTTTGTGTTTTATGCACCATAGGGGTGGTCTAAATGGATTAACATTTCATCCTTGAATGTTTCAGGTACACAAACATTCAAGCCAAACATGTGGAAACATTAAGATTTGGATCCATGGTAAAACTATTTGGAATGAATCTCTACCATCTAGTTATTTGTAGCAATTTAGACAGTTCAATTAACATAAAAGTAAAGGTTTATAACAAAATATATATCAATAAAAATAATTTCACAAGCCCAAGGGCATAAAAAATTATTAAAGTAACAAATTGTAATTGAAACTAAGGCATAGGGGCAATAAACACAACATCAAGAAAGGGAAAAGGAGGAGGCAGATCATTTGGAATATTCCCCCACCAATCACTATGAGTAAAATCAACACTAGTCTCAACTTAGGTCTACCATCTCCTCTAACCCTTTTCTTCATCTTGTTCTTCCTTTATTGGTTGTGCTTGCACTAGAGAAATAACCAAGTCTAGCTGTGGAAACTGTACACACTTAAATTTAACATGGTGCCACAAAAAAAAAACCAAATTAGATAATGATGCCAAAAACCTTTGAACAAATAATAAAATGCTTAGATACTTTCCCTTGCCATTTCCCCTTTTTATTGCTTTCTAAACTTTCCCAAAATGTCAAATTTGCAAAATGATGGGCTTTAAACTTCCCAGATTTTGAATTTCATGTGGGATGGTAGAACCACCATCACAGTTTTGAAACCATTGCTTTGCTTAATGTTAAGGTTTCAACACCATGTTTAGGACTCCCAAATTAAACTCATAAAATACATGCTTTTTAATTTATTTCTTAATTTTTGCTATGCTTTTAATCCACTTCCTTAGTTAACATCTAGTCATCTTATTTAACTTTTAGTCATCACATTTAACTTCCAATTGCCCTAGTTAAACTCTTTATGACTCCAATCGAATATCCATTACCCATTTTTTTTACAAATAACCATGTTTACGATGAAATATGGATTGGAAGATTGAAAAACTAGAGTTTATTAGAAAATTTGCAAAAAGATCGAGAAGATACAGTTTGCACTATGTTATTTTCTTAAAAACCCAACCATAAACCTGCTACAATTTTTCATTTCACCCTTATTAAACATTGATTAGAAAGTTAATGAATAAAAAACTTACACTCTATCATTTTTAGAGCTAGCAAAAATAATGTTGCATTTTACCTTCAAATTTTGATTTTATATGCATTACCTTGCATCCTTCTTGATGGTAAGGACATCCCTAGATTAAATTGACAAATTAAAATGAATGTAGTTACGTGAGGATTGAAGATCAACAACCTAAAAAATACTTCCAATTTGTCATCCACACTTGATAGGTTGGATGTTTCTATTTTTTAGTTTTACTGGTCTTTTCTTAGATTAAAATTATTCATTTGAAATTTATCAATGAATTAAAAACCAAGCAAAAAGAAAATATATTTCATGTGCATTTATTCTATGTGCATTTTACTAAATGTTAAAATCATGATTTGGATTACCCTCTATCAAATCAAAGGACTATATAAGTCTCAAGGAAGATTTATTCATAATATTTACCCTTGTTTCTTCATTCCACATAAGCTTCTAGATAACTGATTCATTTTTCTCTGAGTTTATTGTTTGTATTTATATTTCTTCAAACTTCTATATCATTTGTAAAATCCTTGATCTGATTTCTTGTCCATAAAATTACACCTTAAATAAATATAGAATATTATAGCAGTCATAACTCCATTTGCATTTAACATTCATATTTACATGTTTATTTGATCATTTCATTTTTTATTTTACAACCATTTAGGAAAATAAAAAATGCATAACTATAAAATGATAGTTAGTTTATTTCCATCTTTGCATTCTCTATTCAGAAAAGAACAAAAATAGAAATCAATCATTTACATTTCTAAAAATGTATTTTAATTAGTTTTATTTTACATAAAAAATAGAAACTTACAAAAAGAATCCAACTTATCATTCATTTCAATGTTTAATTCATTCTTGGTTGTGCATCTTCCAGTCATTAAAAATATGAAAAACAACCTTATATTTCTAACACCTAGTTAGTTTACATTTACATTCATAAAACATTGAAAATACAAAAACAAATGTTTTACTTTCCATTTCTAGCATTGCATTTTAATTAGTTTCATTTTCATAAACATTCACAAAGAACAAAAAGTGTAGTCATTTGTTTGCATTTCCAACACTATATTTTAATTGTATGCATGCATTGAAAAATATAAAAGAAAAGAAAAATATTTGTTCTACTTGCATTCATCTTGTATTTGATTAGGTAATTAAAGAAACAAGAATATTTTATTTGAAAAGAAATGGTAGATTTTCTTGTGCTTTCTTACATGCAAATTTGTCTGTTTACTTTTAGTTGAACATGTTTTTAGTTTATTTATTTATTTAACACTTTCTATTCAGCAAGACATTAACTAGAAGCCCACACACAAGACATTTAAAAATTCAAATCAACTTTTAAATTAAATATCGTTTAATGTTATGCATTATGATAGCCTTATATGATGCTCCTAGAATAACTGCATCCACATAGAATAAGATATTTCCTAGGAGCACTCCTCATTCAGGTATAAATCATGCCAAGTGATATTAAGTTTGGGATTTGTCTAAAATTATTTTTCTATACCCCACTTCCACATATTATAATTATTTATTTTAGGATTTAGATAAAAAACAAGGTTAGTGAAAGCACAACATGCCAGATAAATCCACCGATTAACTTGTCAATTAGTTAACCAATACATCTGATTCAAATTTATATCCTTGGGTCTAGCCTCTTCTCATTTGTCCTCTTTAGCACATGATGTTTCTTGGGCAAGACCAACCTAATTGAGCCAAACATATCTAAATAGTAATTAAACCTGATTTCTCTCCATTCAAAGAGAGTAATATTGATCAAAGGTTATACTAGCTAGTCCTTCTGGAATTTGGTTATTCTAGACCTCTTCTCGATAGACAATTTGATCCATTAAATAAACATTACAAATTAATAGAGGGATGATATTATAGAAGAGCATACCTATATAGACATATAATTCATAATCTTGATGAGGCATCTCTACCAATTACATAAGCTCATCCATTTCTACAAGCTCAACCTAATCAAATCATGCAAACAAATCACTAACCATATTTCTCATTATTTATTTTTAGTTGTCTCAGCATGACCCTAGGAAGTGTAGACACTAAATTTGAATTATATATCACCTCATGATACACTTGGAAAATACCTATCATGGTTGTACCCTCTAATTCTAAGACCTTTATATTACCAAAAGTCTCATGTTTATTATCTCTTGTGCCTAAATTGCTTATCTCTTAGTCTGACCACTGTTATTCTGATGGCCATGCCTTTGATACTATGAGAAATTATCTAAACATGACCATTATCCTTCTCTACTAGTTTTGACATGTAACTATTTTAAAATGGACACTTGTGTCGACATAGGTGTCTGACTGGGATGCAAGTGTTTGGGACCTGTCACCAATTGATTCTTATGCTCTAAATGTATCCTAAGGGTCAGCCTAAGTGATTTAGTGAGATATATTTTCAAAATGGGTTGGTATATATATAATATCAACCCTCATTTATTCCTCACATAGTAAATACCTATAAATCACAAGGCAACTTACGAAGAGCACTCAATCAAGCATTCAAATGAGAAAATCTACCATATTCATCCCTCTTTTCATATCAGGCATAAGAGTAGTATCCTTACATGTATGACTCATTTTTTCTAAGCTACAAATTACATAACTCTATATAATTTATCACACATTGCATCCTTATTCACACACAAGTAAACTCATAGAGGAGAACTACATAACTTTGAGGCCCTGTTCAGAGTATTGGCTATATAGGTAATACCCATTGATAGAGGGGTCCTTGGGACATCTCAACACCATATACCCATTGGCCCATTTTTCCCTCAGTCACTCCAAGGGTGAATAATTTAGGGTTTGATCATTTGATAAAGAGTGGCATACCATGCAAATGATATAAACACATCAAAAGAAAGGTGATAAAAAACCCAGAAGGTTTCAAGTGGTTGCATCTAAATCTAGTCACTATTTTATATTAGACACTTACGTCTAACTCAGACACCAACATCAATGTAACCATATAGATCCAAAATAAATGTCTGAAGCCATAGAGTACAAAATTCTAGAATCTAATGATTATTCTAGAATTTTGATTTAGTTCACTTCTAACCTATTTCAACCCATATTTGCATATGCATAATAAACCAACTAAGTAATCTTGTTTTCACTTTATTGTAATATCAATCAATAGCTATACTTTCTATTTTTGGCATATCTCAATATTATAAATTTAGAATATTGTTTATCTAAGTTTATGAATTAGTTGGCCTGCTATAGATCTATTTATCACCCTTGTGCTTATTCATTTCTACATTCTTAACCCTATACGTACCCTTATACCAAAAATCATTTTAGGCTTAAACATTTGGTGAACCTGACCTTTGATTTTAAAACCTTAACATTGACCAAGGGATTTTTTTAATTTTGATTAACCAATATCATGCCAACAGGTATTTGCAAACAACTTGGCTTAACACTTATAAAGTCTGATAGGGTTGTCACCCAATTAGATAAATCTAGAGTCAAGGTTGTTGGAGAGTTATTAAATATTCATACTTAATAAAAATAAGAGCTTAATGGATGAATTTTTGTATGTTACAAGAGATGAAATTATTAATCATGCTAAGGCTAAAGATTCCTCACCTAGTGATGGTGAATCCTTAGGTGGTACTACAACTCATTCTATAGCAATAACTCTCCCCTTGAACACATCATCGCTTCATACTTTTAATGGGGGCATGAGTTATGTGTTTACACCATTATTTCCTAAAACAAATCCTCATATTGCTACATTATCCATGGGAAACATTAACACATAAACCAAATATATCAACTCAAACTATGGGTACATATCCTTTGACTTTGACTTGAAGGTTCAATTTAAAATGTTTGACTAGATTTAAAAGCTGACTTTAGTTGACTTGGAAGAGTTGACTTGATTTTGAAAAGTTTGACTGATTTGGATTTGATTTAAAATTGGATTTGGTTCAAAATGGACTTGATTTTGATTTGTTTTCAAATGGGCAACATAATAATACAATATTGACAAGGTGTTTTTTCAATCAAACAACATGATGTTTAGAATGGGATAAAAATGACTTGAAATTTGGGTAGTGTAATGCTTTATCACACCAATGTGTACTAAAAAAGTTTGGACTTGGGATAATTTGACTTGTTTGAGGTATAAAGTATCACACACAGAACTAGCTATATGATAATAAACAAGTAATTACATCCACACAAGACAACCTTAACTTAGTGGTAAAATGGGTGTATAATGTGACTATAGCCCATGTATCTACCTCACAAGAAATAGGAACATGTTAATCTTTTAACCCTCACCTCAAGATGTATGTCATGATATCTTGGGGGAGGTTGGCTTCCCTCACACTACAAATTAATTGCATCCAAGTTGTCTTAATCTATGTTTAAACAATGATTTATAGATGGTCCCTGATATACCTTGTGATATATGGGGCTCAAAAGTCCAATGAATAATAATCATGGGTATTTTACGGGAGGATCTAGCCCCTTTGTGACCACTTTAGTCGTAAGATCTTAGTGAGTTGATACTAGAAATTGAACTCTGAGGGTGATGTCTGATAGTTTAATATCAAGGATAAACCCCTTGTTTTCACAAAACCTTTTATGGAGAATTTTTCTATGCTTTAAAAAAAAAATCACTCAATCTATATCCTCTACCAAAAAACATAGTTGGTACATACATTGGGGGATGAAATCCCATGTCACGACCTAAGGACTCATAGATGGTGGTGAATTCCACCTTTGCGCAACTAAAAGAAATGCGAAGGTTCACTATTTTTGATCCTCAGGATCCCACAAGTGGGGAAGAGGAGAGGATACTCTAGTTTCACTTTGGGAAAAGGTAAAAGTAGCCTATGTGTTAATTATCACCTAGGGTCCCACAAGTGGGCAAGGGGAGAGCATACACATAATAAGCCACTGACAAACACAACAAATAAATAAACACTCAAATAGAAGAAAACACAAGTATTTTAAAGCACCAAATTCAAATGTTAGTTCATTGCTAAGTACCAAAGTGAAATGTGTTTGTTTTTTAGATAAACCACTTTTTTGACAATCAATGCCTGTAGAAAATAATTTAGTGTTTGGATTGGTGGTCTTTGAAAAGCAAACATATGTTGAAATTTTGATTGTTTACGTCTTGGGAAACTGTCACAGGGTGATTCCATTGTTTAGTAGGGTAAATTTGTTGATTCTAGAACCAATATCATTGATCTATAGACATAAAGCACATAAAGTAGGAAATTGGTAATTCCACTAATTAGACTAGTGATTCCATGGATTAACAGGGCAATATCATTGTTTGATAGGGCAATTCCATTGATTTCATAAAAAAATATACATAATGAAAACATAGATGATTTCACTAAGTTGTCAATTATGTTGTTTTTAATGCATTATCACTAAAAATAGAATTAAAGAATAAGCGATATCACCAATTACGAGGTCGATATCACCATTCATAAGTAGCAATTCTACCAATTAGCTGAAGATTTCCATCACTAACTTGAGAACGCAAATTAGATAAATTTAGAAGATAGAGGATAAATTAGGATCAATCTTGAATGAATTTTGCAATTATAAAGATGTTAAGATGTTTCAAAGAAGAATATGGGGTGTTGGTCCCACCGGGAAATCCATATGCAAGACATAATTACAAATAGTTAATTTTCGTTAGTATGAAATCAAAATCAAATTGAAAAGCATACAATTAAGCCTAAGTATATGTCATATGATTTGGCAAGGTCAAGAAATAACATAAACAAGCTAAATGGAATACAAATAACACAGTTATACCTTCCCCTTTGGATGTCTATGTCTTGCTAGAATCTATAATGTTCCCTTTTTATAGATTAAAATAATATCATTATTAAAATAAATAGTATTTTTAAAAACTTAAAATATAAAATAATGATATGTTCAAGTTGCCAAAAAGGTGAATATGTCGATAACAAGTATTTTAACTTGAGTTGTGACTTAAGAAGGGGACCTCTTTAAAAAATAGCCCTTAAGTGAATTATAAGAAAAAGGTACTTTTAAATATCTAATTTTCCCTCTCCAAGTGGAGTGCCCCATTTTGGGAAAGATATTTGGAGGGAAAAGGATATAAAAAGGGAAAGTAGGTTCATTGCAATGGCATGTTATGTTGATAAATTGAATTTATGAGTTTAAACATGAAAATGCTTGGCTTGCACCATTTGGAGATGGAAACCAGTATCGGGACTGAAGTTGAGGATGAAACCCTTCAACATTTAGCTAGGTCAACTTCATTCAGAGGTTGTATCAGATATCATTGGACAGTTTGAGGTGTTTTAGACACTATTGTAGGATTTTTATCACTTGAGAGGTTGACGACTTGCTTTTGGAGGTTGGTGACTAGGGTTTGAGACCCAAACAAGACAACAATCAACATTTACAAGTATTGAAGACCCCTTTTCTAGGGTTGTGTGGAGTTACATTCAGAAAGTAATTCTTCCCACCTATGGTGACCTCCTTGTGTTGCTGGTTTTGAAGGTTTGCAGGGATATTCCAGCTTGAAATACACTTGGGAATATTGCATAAATATTATGATATTTTATTTCTATTTTTAATATAATTTTCCAGCTATTTGATCAAAAAAATTCAACAAAAATAATATATTTATTTTGTTGTTATTATCTATATATTTTTATGAGTATTTGACAATGAATGAGTTGTATTGTGTCCTATTTATTCATCTACAACATTTTGAATTTATTGGCTAGGGTTTGGAATATTTAATTTATTAATTTGTAATTTTTGAATTAGGGTTTAAAGTGAAAAAAATAGAAAATATTTGTTGCTGGTTAGGATTTAGTATTAATTCCAGATTTGCATCATTTGTCCAATTTGGGGACATTAAATAATCCAAGTTTGGATGAGCCCAACTATAATGCTTGAGGGTATTTGGCAATGTCGTGAATTCACTTGGATGGTATCTCCCCTTGCATTATGGATGATTGGATGAGTAATGTGAATAAATAGTTGAAGCTCTTTTGAGGATTTGATAGCATAAATTTAACACCAAAAATCTTGTCTGCAATGGAGAATGGCTCCTCCATTTATATACTTAGTGAATGAATATGGACCGTCCATCTCAAAGTGAGATGGAGGGTGGAGAATGAATCCTGAACCTTCATAAATGTGAGAGGTTGAGATTGTAAGAGGTCCAATTTATGAAGACACAGAGTGTGGAAGAATTTGGATGGAGTGTGTAAGAGGGATGTAAGATATGTCATAAACAAACCTTACTCACACACCATCTGTTTCTCATTTAATTGCCTTGGCAAGTGGGAGATTTAATGAATTTTTAATTGACAACTTGTTATGTGATGAGGATATTAGGAAATTCCTGATTTTAAAATATGTATGATGTGTGTATTCCATGTGACCTTATTTTTAGAAGAATTCCTCATTTTTTATCATTTTTGTTATCTAATTGTTATCTGGTGCATATGCAGGACTATAGTTTGATATTTGCAGGTCTTCCACATGGCATAATGACACATAAAGATCCACATTCACTCATTAGAAGCAATGACACAGGTCCAAATTGATAGATCCAAAGTATAGTCATCTATGACATGGTTATAGTAGCCAAACAAGGCCATAATGCATCCTTGTCCACCTCTTGTAGACTTGTCCTAACAAACTGTGAATCATTGTTTTTAATATAACCTTTTGTAAGTCAGTTTAACATAGTTGCACTTACAAAAAGTTTACATAATCAGATCTATTACTATTTTGAGGGACACTCTATAACCCTAACCTAATTTACTATTTTTAGCAAGTTTATTATTTCAACAAATTTTGTAGATTATTGTATTTCATAGTAGATAAATATATATGAACATTTTTATTTCAATAATTTAATTCAAATTAGTTTAAGTCATTTCTTAAATTAAAAGGGTTAAACACAAAATTAATAAAATATTAAAAATAAGGTGGAAAATGAAGAAAGGGGGTTATGCAAAAATTGGAAACAAATTCATTAATACATTGATACGTAATATTTAAATCATAGGAATCAAGAATATAAAGTAGGACTTATTATGGACCCCCCACCATGGACAACTAAATCTTAATTTTAATAAGGTTGTAATTTTGCAAACCTTGAATTTGTGCATGGAGGTGGATTATTCCAAGACCACAATGGATAGCTAAAATTGATCTTCTTCATAGATATTATGACACCAACAATCGAATGAGCCTAATCACTTGCCTATTTATAAATGAAAAAAATCATAATTGGAAAACTTAGCAAACATAAGTGACATCTAATGACTACATTGAAAGGAAAAATGTATGAAAGATGGATATGTCTACCCAATTTAAAACATAGTATAATAAATTATGTTGAGACCATATAAACGGTCCCTGTCACAAGACAAGTACAAGGTGGATGTGGTGCTTGTACAAAGATACTGGAAGATAATTTCAAGCTTTGTATGCCACCATAATAAGTCAATGACATTGATTTTGTATTATTTACTAATACATAGACAAATTTGCATAACATGTGTACAATAATGTGAAATAAATGCCATGGAGCTAGTTTTCAAATGCCTACGCTTTGATAAAGAGGTTGATATTTTTTTGATAAATTTCTTAGAGATTAAGTGTAGGGGATTCATTTCTAGAAGGTCAACCATTCTAATATATATTAATTTTTGATTAAATAAATTTAGAGGAGATTTTATGGAATTGAGAAGTGTTACTTTTTATTTTAATAAAAGATATTTAATATACAAGTTAAGTACCACCTTATTATTTTTATACTTAAAATCTCTTTAAAATATATTTCTATATAATGAGAGATATAACTCCCTTTCAGAATTTATATTAATGAGACAAAATTTATAGGTAAAAATTATGCAGTTTTTTTAAATTTAAATATGAAAAAGAATAAAGATACTTTTGGAAAAAAAAAATGTTAAAGTTTCTAGCATTGTCTAAAAAACCTACAAAAATAGCATTTTCACTTAGAAAAAGTTTGAATATAAAAAAGAACAATTCAACAAAATAAATGACAAATATAATTATAAAACAAAATTGTAAGGGCTTCTCAACACCACCTCTACTTACAAAGGATTACAAGTAAATGGATTCAAATTTAATTTAAAAAACAAAAAATTGTCCTAACTCTGTTACAACAAAAGTATCTGTCAAAGATAAAGTGGGAGTAGTTTACAAGCAGCCCCAATCAACTGGCTCAAAAAATAGTAACTTCTTTTTATTTAATACATTCAGAATTGAACATGTTAAGAATGCATTGAATTGTAAAATGTCATTCTACTTAACTTTCTGTACAAAATTCAAATAATAGTGCTTTCATCCTGTAAAATCCTTTAGGCTTCTGGGGAATGGTGTATTCTACAACAATACAAGTATCAAACACAATCAAATGAGTTAGGAAAAAATCCAGTTTGGGATTTTGGTGCCAATTTAAATTTACAAGAAAAATAGACAGTATGTATTGAGCAGCCTTTTTCCTTAGAAAAATGATGTTCCATTTATAACTGTTTGGTGATGAAACCAAACCAAAAATTCTTAATCTTGCCTTAGAAGTCTTCAAATCTTCAAATTAAGTGTCCTTAAGAACTGACAAAATGAAATTTGTGCTAAATACCCTTTAAAAGATATTTTGTATAGAATGAATTGTTCCAAATGTTTGAATTTCTAGATGCCCCTGGTAATCCAGAGTGGCAGAACCTAGAAGAAATCAAGTTGCCACTTGTTAGGATCATGACCTGGGTAGTTGGGCGTGTCATCAAGCCATATGTAGATGTAAACAACCTACAGGTCGAGGGTGACTATCTATGGTCTACACAAGTTGAGGGCATATATATATATAATCAAGCACAACCAGCAACATACCTAGAGTCGGCATTCGTCACATTTTTCTCAAGCATCTTCATTTCCTGACAGACACTTTTCACATAAGCAGAATCTACTTACACCATGCTATAAGCAGCTTCCAAATCTTCCTCCACTACTGGTGGTGGCTGGTTGAGATCATAAAGTGGCTCTCTCACATTCCTCGATTGGGCTTGCAATAGCTTGACTTGTCTCTCTATTGAGATCACAGTGTTTGCTTGTGTTTGCGGAAGTTTTTCAGCAGTCCAATGGCATCTTGTGTGCCCACCAAGAGATTGACCTGATGGGAAGATCTTGTGGCACATACAACACTGATGCCTCTCGCCCTTCTTGAATGTTATGCTGGCTCAAGGTCTAGTTCTTGAGTCAAGTGACTTAGATTACCTCTCTTTTCCTCCTCTTCCCTTACAAGTGAAGACTCCATATAATAGTCTATCATCGATTCACTACTGCCCTCTTCATTCACATTAGTTATTTCAAAACAACCTTTGACCTTCCTGTGAATTAAACCCAATTCAGTAGGTCTACTGGTTTTATCAGTCCTCTTTTTCATCTTCTCCAAACCCAAATCATCTTCGCCTGCTTCCAGATCCTCACTGCTTCCCTGAGATTCAAATTTCTTAGTTTTAGAATGATTAGCTGAGTCCTCTGTCAGCTGTATCTCAACAGGTCTATTAACATTATATTTATCATTGGTGCTAGCAGCACCAAAGGCAAGCATGACAAGGAAATGGGTAGTGTCAGTTTCATTCTCCAGCTCCTTACTATTATCCACCTCTTTACTATTATCCACCTCTGATTCTTCTTCTTCCCTCTGATGGGCTGGAGTAGATCTAATTAGTCTTTTCCTACTTCTTTTTGCAGTGGCAAACCAAGTAAGGAGGCTGCAGGAGTCTAGCTGATGAAATAACCTTCATTGACTTCATGCTTTCTCTATCACTCTCATTATCTGATGTTGCCTCTTCTTCCTCTTTCTCCTTCATATTTTTTGATCCCTTGAAGCTCTGCCTAGAGTCAGAGGAGAGGCCAGAGCTTGGATCAGTAGTAACATGAACAACAATATCACCACCTGTGGTATTGTACTGAGAATCATCATCAATAGAATTGGTATCATCATTGGGGGGCCGAATTTGCCTTGAGTTCCATTCAGGGTGCCACCTCATATGATCAAACAATGATTTGGATGAGCGGTACTCCTTCCGACACTGACCATAGGCTATGGTGTTATTAGCAGTCAATTCCATGTAGAAATCCTCATCTGTCAGCCTCCTGCTACGCTTTGGGATTCCTTCTAAGCGTGTGCAGAGACACCATCTTGTAATTACTCAATTCCTCCTGTCTAACATCCATGCTCGTATTTTTCACTGCATTGTAGTCTTCTTCTTCTTCTTCTTCCTTTTCCCCTTGAGTAGTTTCAGCTCTGACCCAATTGAAATTCCCATTGTATCTACTTGTGGGAACCTTGGATTTTTTGACCCAAATATTTGTTGATGAAAAATCACCCATAGAAACATTTCCTCTACTAGAGGACTGTCCATTTGACCTACCAGCCCCATGGATTCTCACATGACCACCCGGGGCCTTCCCTGAGCTGAAGACCTTACTGCAAAATCTACAAACATGACAATGGCTGCTGCCATAAGTATTGTCACCATGTCTGGTGCACATAGAAACCACCACAAAATTCCTTGATTCACTAGGCTCAGAAGCAGCAGCAGCAGAGCTCTTGAACTTGGAAAACACCACATAATTCTCCATATCCACCTCATAATCAGTCTCTCCCATCACCGACTCCTCACGATATTGAGATAGGGTTTAGAACTTTTTCCTATTCACAGACAATCTTGTAGCTACGAATATTATTCCCCAGAGTCTCCATGAAAGTCTCTTGCATGCTCAGAATTGGGGTTTTTGCAAGACTCCACACCATGACCCATTATTTAAAAAAAATGTGTCACGAATCCAATGAATGAATATACTAGGGTGGTGAGCGTGGGAAGCTTGGCTATCCTGTTCCAAATTTTTTGACCTATAATGCATTCACTGACAAACCCACCTCAGAATCATAACGACCCTAATTACCCCATGATCCATTCTTGATATTCTAAATTCTGATAAAAATCTGAACCCTAGAACCGGTTTAAGCTCCAGTCAAAAGTTGATATCTATCCCCCCCAAAAAGAAAAAGCACAAACCAAGTAAGAACTAATACAAATTGAACTAGTAGAAGGCTAAAAAACTTATAGACCATCCAAACCAGCTGAGAGTAGAAAAAGGGGTGTCGAGCTCTATCCCCTCGAGTGTGGCCTCCCAATTCTCCTCTACCATCAAAGAGCCAACTGGGCCACTACTAGCACCATTCACCACCACCCCTTCCTGTGATGCTGCTCCCAGCACCCCTTAGACCACATCAACACTAGACTCCATCGCACTCTTCGACACCAAGCACAATCCAGTCTTAGTAACTACTACCTCTGCATTCCCTAGCTGAGTTTTCCTGATGACCAAATCGCTTGCAAGAGGTGCAAACCCCAGCCACCCCTAAAGAACCTGGCCAAAAGATGAGCAACATTCCACATATTAGGCTCCTACGGATGGTGACACTTGGCAGCTTCCGCAGACCTTTGAAATAACACCCGAGACCCACCACAATTTTCATTTGGCAATGAAGCTTGAAGATGATCTCTCAGAAGTTGACACGTGGCGGCCTCCGCTGTTCTTGGGAAGATACGTGGTATCTTCCGTTTCTCCTAATAGGGGTATGTGGCGTCTTTCACTTCTTTCGGGAATGGAGTAGAAAGGGGCTAGAAAAGTGACACTTGGTAGCCTCCGCTATTCTTCGGCACTTAAAAAAAAATGAAATGACACCTTTCTACCTTTCGAAAAGGTACTTGACCCCTTTGGTTTTTGGGACACTCCCTTGAACTGCCCAATGAACCAAAATGGTTCAATGGTTCAACACTGCACTCCATTTACATGTTAACCGAGGTATTGAACCAAAAATGTTGAACTAAGGCATTGAACCCAGGCATTGAACCGACTGTCTCTCAAATGCTAACACGTGGTGACTACCACTTTTCTCTAAAAAAGTAGTCCAGGGCCTTCCGTGACTGCCACCTTCTGCTTTCTGCTTCTTCCTGTTACTTAGCTTGTTGAAAACCTTTGTCGAAAAATAGAATGAAACGCGGGTGCCGATATGAGACGTGGATGTCGACACGTGGTGCGTTTCGCTTAGCTGCCATTAGATATTTGGCACATTCCACGGCCCTCCTGAAGTTATGAAAAGTGTCTCGAACGATGCCAGTTGGCCGGCTCCATGTTTCAAAAAGCGACACTTGGTAGTTTTCGCTCAAATTCAACACTTAGGCAAAAATGAAGCTAAGGAAACAAAAAGGGGGAAAGAGAACCTGGGCTCAGACTACGCCACTTGGCAGCCTCCGTTGCACTTCGATACTTAGACGAAAAATGAATCGAAAGAAACAAACCCGCGCTCTGTTTCAAAACTTTTGCCGCCACGACCAAGGTATGCGGGAACAAAACTGCAGCACGCGACTGAGAATCGGAATGCAACGTAGAGTAAAAATTTTACTCTACAGTTATTGGCAACCCCTAGGACTTTTGAGCCTGCTCAAAAAGAAAACTCCACCTTCTGCTAGATCAAAAATGCAAAATTTATAGCTTCAAAAGAGTCGTCGACATGTGTTTAAAACACTTATTTAAAAAGAAAAGCGGGAAAACAATGAAAAAACAATGCGAAAAAGGGAAACTATCTAACTATAATACATTAGAGACCCAAGTTAATTGAAATGCTTAAAATAGATTCCATTTACAAGAATCTCTTCAGGTTCTCCTTCCATCGACTCTAGCTCGAATGGATTCTTCTGCTTGCACGCGCGAATTTTATACGGGCCAGTCCATAATGCTTCAAATTTGGTATGTTGACCTGACTTGGTGGCTCTTGCATCCCATTTCAAAACAATTGAGCCTACTTCAAAATTAGGATTTGAAGTCCTTTTATCAAAATAGTTCTTAACCATTCCCTGATGCTTAATCAATGAATCATGGGCTATATCCCTCTTTTCCTGAACTTCCAAAAGTTCTGCGAGTCTAACCTGCATGGGGCCATTTTCTTCAATTTCAATTTGTTTGATCAGCTAGAGAGCAGGGATTTCCAAGCTTAGGGGAATCACAACAGACTTTCCATATACCAATTCATATGGGGACATTTTGATCACCTGCTTAGGCGTGATTCTATCAGCCCATAGTGCTAGATTAAGCACTTTATGCCATTCTTTGTGATGATCAGCCCCTACTCTTTTGATGAGTCTTATCAGGTTCTTGTTGGTTGATTCTGTCAGACCATTACCTTGAGGGTAATAGTTAGATGAAGTTTTCAGATATATTCCATGTTTCAAGGCAAAGTCGGATACTTTAGACTCCAAGAATGCTTTAGCATTATCTAAAATTATGGTGCGATGAGCCCCAAAGCGAGTAGTGATACTCCCTAAAAAATCTAGGATCACATTCTCTGTCGCTTCCTTAAGTGGGACTGCCTCGGTCCATCTGGTGAAATAGTCTGTGGCAGTTAATATCCATTTGTGACCCATACTGGACACTGGATTTATCATTCCAATGAAATCAAGACCCCATTGAGCAAAAGGTTCATCCACAATTATAGGACTAAGGGGCATGGCTGCATTCCTTCTCATCCCCATATAATATTGACAGGATTGACATTTTTTAATTAGCTGATAACAATCTGCAAATAAAGTAGGCCAGAAATATCTTGCCTCACTTATCTTTATAGCTGTGGTCTTTGCAGAAAAATGCCCCCCTGATATTCCATGATGCATTTCGTGTAGTATTCTCTTAGCTTCAGCCTATTCTACACACCTTAACAATTTTCCATCAGAATTTCTTCTGAAAAGGACTTGTTCAATTAAAACAAAATGAACTCCCTGTATCCTATACTATCTCCTCTTATTTTGAGGGAGTTCTCTCGGATAAATCCCATTTTTCATAAAAAGAATCCTGCTTGTGACCCAGGATTCCTGATTAACCTCTTGTAATTTTAGCACCGTCTGTCTCTCCTTCTGAATTTGCTTCCTCAGGTAACATCTTTTCAAGCTGTTGGGTTATATATTGGCGCAGACCCCTACCTCTGACTAGCTTGGTGGGTCTGACCTCTATATCATATTCAAGGATCTTAGTGATCCAATTGGCTCTTTTCTCAATAATTTCCCCCTCCATGATGTATTCTCTGACACTTGGGTGAGCTACAAGTATCAGGATTTTGCTCCCTGATATCATATGCCTGAATTTCTTGAGGGCTTTTACCATGGCATAGGCTTGTCTTTCCAAAAAATTGTACTTGGTCTCATAATCCATGAGAGTTCTTGAGAAAAAGGCTATTGGGTGTTCTCCCTCCATCCTATCGTTCTTTTGAGTCAAGACAGCAACAATACTTGACTCTCCTCCATAGACATACATTACGAAGGGCTTGAAAAAGTCTGGGTTTTTAAGTATTGCGGCTGCTGAAATAGCTTTTTGACCTCTTCAAAGGCTTGCCTTCCTTTTGTAGTCCATTTGAAGACCAGGTCTTTCTTTAGCAAGAGTGTCATTGGTCTTACCAAGCCTGCAAAATTAGATATGAATCTACTGACAAAATTGATCTTCCCTAAAAAGGACTAAACTGCCTTTTTATTTACTGGAAGAGGTAGGTTCATTATCGCTGCGATTCTCTCGGGATCTATAAAAACTCCTTCTTTAGATACTATATGTCCCAACAATTTGCCTTAAGGTACAACAAAGATGCATTTCTTGGGATTCAATGATATCCCAAAATCCTGACATTTCTTGAAGATAGATTCTAAATGATCAAAATGATCATCAACATTTTTTGAAAATACAATGAGGTCATCCAGATAGACCAGGACAATCTTATTTATAAGTTCCTCAAAGGCTATATCCATAGCTCTTTGAAAGGTGGCTCCCGCATTTGATAGATCAAAAGGCATCTTAACATATGCAAATGTTCCCCATTTGGTAGCAAAAGCAGTTTTGTACTGATCTTCATCAACCAACCAAATTTGATTGTATCCAGAGAAACCATCTAGTAAAGAAAACCTCTCTGATCTAGCCACAGTTTGTAGAATTTGTTCCATGGAGGGCAAGGGATAGTGGTCTTTCAGAGATGCTCTATTTAGATCTCTGAAATCTACACACAGTCTTACATCTCCATTCTTTTTTCTAAATGGTACTAGATTTGATACCTAGGTTGAGTGCTTGATTGGAAATATTATTTTGGAATCTAAAAGTTTCTGCAACTCATCTACCATTAGAGGTTCAATCCTTGGATTTACTGGCCTCTGTTTCTGTCTGATGGGCTTAGACCCTTCAGTCAATTCTATTGTGTGCTGGATAATGTCTCTATTATATCCATGAAGGTCTTCATAGCTCCAAGCTATGACTCTGTCATATCTCTGGCACAATTCGATTAGTCTTTCCTTCTCTTTTTGAGTTGCAAAATTCTCAACTTTTAGCCTTTTCCCGTCACTCACCTCTATTTTAGAATAGTCTGCTTTGTCTACCTAGAACCTTTTCTTTTCCAGGCTTACATCCTCTGGGTCAAACAAGTTTTCCAAGGTGATCAATCCCTTGGGGAGCTTATTAGTCCTCAATTGTATAATATGATCACCATATGCCTCTTCAATTTTGGATTGCAACTGATCAGCAAACTCATCTGATTGTTGTAAGAAAGAGACTACCTGAGCATCATTTTCAAATACTTGCCAATTCTCATCATTGTCTGGAATGGTCGGCCTCATTATAACTTTTACTTACTCAATTTTAACCAATAGGCCAGTTGCTGGGTTAAACTGTGAGCCAATCTAGGCCATCCTATCAGCCTCAAAGTTTTGACTTCTAGGGATTATCTCAATATTGAAAGCTTGAAAATCTTCTATCAAATCCCAAATCCTATGCCTGTAGGATCTCATTCTCACATTTTTTGCTGCTGCCTTTTCCCTAATTTGCTTTACTACTAATTCTGAATCTCCTTTCACTTTTAGGTTCTTTATTCCCTTTTTCTTGGCTAACAGGAACCCATGTACTAAAGATTCATACTCAGCATCATTATTAGTGCAAGCAAATTGGAATCGGATAGCCCTTAAAATTTTATCACCATTTGGAGCAGTAAGGCAAATTCCTGCTCCAGCACCATGTTTACTTCTAGCCCCATCAAAATTCAAAGTCCAGATCTCTGAATCTTGAGCAGTAGGTGCCTCTTCTCTTATAACATTTGGGATTGCCTGGTCTTCATCAAAAATGACATACGTGCCTAGACTAGTAGAGTCATAGTTCGCCTATGGGTCACTATGCAGCATAGCCAACAACTGGCTATTTTCTTCTTCTTGATCATGCTCAGTCTAGTCGCCTAGCTCTTCAACAAAAATATTTTCTTCTTTATTTAACATGGCATGATCCGCTTCTAATCTTGTTGTTGGTTCGTTGGTGATATGGTCCTTTGACAATGGTTCAGATAGAATTTTCATCTTCGAACCATATTTGGTTCTCAAGATGAGGTGAGACCAGTCAAGAGACATATATCCTCCTATTTTTGTTGTAAAGTCTCTGGATAAACATAAATAAAAAATAGGAGGTATATCTATGACAACTATATCTTGGTTGACAATTATGTTGGGACATGTGTATAATTACAATGGGAGTTGTTTGATTCTCCTTATGGTTTGTACTGGTTTGCCATCTAGCTGCATAACTCCTTTTGTAAGGGGTTCATATTTTATTTTCAAAGCATCAGCTATTTGCTTGGGCATCACTGTAGTACTAGCTCCTAAATCTATCAATGCATTATGCAAGAGTTTCTTTCCAACTATCAGAGTCAAATAAAAAGGCTCTGGCTTGGATTTACTTACTTGTGCTGCATCGTTCACCAAGGCTATTGTCTGATGAGGAATTGTATCTTTGAGCTTTTCTTTTCCAGTAGGTCCTTCTTTGGTAACAACACCTTTGGGCACTGCTTGCCCTTGCAGAGCTTCTTGTAGTAGTGTCTTCTGTTCAGGAATAGCCAATATATCCCATATTGATACCTGGGCTGGAGTCTTCTTCAATTGGTCTACTACATTGATTGGTCCCAAAGACTGAGTTTTTTGGACATAAGGATACCTCATTTTTTATTGAATCTGGGTAGGAATCCCCTGATCTTGCACCGGCTGAGGCACTTCTTGTCTAACAGTAGAGTTTCTTTGCCCTTGAGATGGAGGATTATTCATGACTTGTCCATTTACAATCACGGGCTGTTCCACCATTCTCCTCTTTGATCTGGTGTAATAATCAGATTGCACCACTGGCCCTTGGGAGGTAGATGCTTCATTCAAGTAAACTGCTTCTTCATCTTCAACCCATGAGAACAAAGCATGTTCTGGGGCTATTTCTTCCTCTTGTTGCAAGGACATTCCTTGCATCTAAGCCACTAGAACTGAATTCTGCATACCGAGAGACTGGTAGGTTTGATTGTTACTGGTACTGGCAAACTGACCATCCATTCTTCTCTGCTCAGCCACCCTTTGTTTTAGATTATCCCCAGGGCAATCTTTGGGTGTATGAGCATCGTTGCAAGGGAAACACCAAGCATTAGTATCATTCACATAATTATTATGACCTAGAACCATCTCCCTATTTGAGTTGGGAGGAATGGTCTATGAGGGTGTGGGAATTGCAACTAATTGATTCGCTCGCTGATAGTTAGTTTGTTTTGGAAGACCTTGATATTGGTTTGGTTGGGGTGAAAATCTATTTCCTTGATATCCTTGATAAGGAGGCTTAGGGAAAGTATTCTACTATCTCTTTATATTGATCAGCTCATTGGAGAATGTCCTTAGGATATTCTTGATATCATCCATCTCAGATGACTGAGTAGGGACAAGTTCTTTTGCAGATGATGGAGGGTAAGTATACATAGACACAGGCGGGCTTAGAGCTTTAGGAACTTCTTAAGGTAAGGGCAAGGACATTTTTGGGAACATAGGCATGGGAGGCTTTGGAGGTAACTTTCCAGCATCTATTAAATGATTCTCAGCTCTGACCGCATATTCATAGGCCCCTAGCAAAGTGTGTCCTCCCAGTGACTGAATCATAACAGATATATCTGAAATCAAAGCCTTGAAATAAAACATTATGGCCATACCAGGTGGTGGTTTAGCTGTAGCAAGAATTTTGTCCCAAGTTTTTTGAAATCTGGTGTTAAAGTCAGTCATGTCCTCTTATGGTCCCCTTTAAATGGTGATTAACTGCTGTAACAAAGAAGACTTATCACCCTTCTCTGCAAATCTTTCAAAGAATAGATCTCCGAGCTGGTCCTATGTAGATATGGTATTTGGGGTCAAATAATGATACCATTCTAAAGCTTTCTCTTTGAAAGAAGCTACTAATAACCTTATGGCCACATTTTGTTGTGTGACAACATGTATGGCACAGACCTCTGATACATCTTGAAGATGTTTTGCAGGTGTTTTTGAGTCTTGCCCACTAAATTTGGGCAAAGCTTTTAGGGAATTTATTGGGATAGGATCCCAAACAGCTGGTGGTGTTGGGAGGATTAAGGGACTACAAGTGTTCTAGCTTGCATAATTTCTTGGGGGTACAGGGGCTCCCATATTTAGTATTGGTACAAACTGGTTAGCTCTTCTCCTTGGACTTGTTACCAGAGGTGGCAAAAGAATACCTGGATGTGTAGCAGACTATGATCTGGTGACTAGTCCACAGCTCTGACTCCTCGTAGCTCTCGGGTTCATATGGTCTTGAAAGAAACTTCAAGACTGTCCCATTGGGTGTGCCAAAAACTGTTGATGCTTAAAATTACACTTGATTTTAATCAACAACAATGGGAAGTTTCAAGCTGTGGGATATTGCAGATTGAAACAACCTCCAGATTTTAGAGAAGCTGGTCTCTTCTTTTGTATCAAGTGTGGGGGGAAAAAGGATAAAAAATTAAACAAAAATGCAAATGCAGGAAATGAAACCTAACTATGGCGATGCACCTGAGTGTAATTTTGATCCTAATCTTGAGCACAGTGAGACTATATATAGGATTCATTTACATTTAAGAGCAACAAGTGCATGATCAATGTAAAAGATTGAAATAATAGAAACAGAGGCTCACAACAGAGACTTTTTTGTTGAGATACAAAAAATGTCAACAAAGGCATAGGGTTCAATCTTCTTATAAGAATCTTCCAATCACATAAGAGGCACATAAACACATACAGTTATGTAGAACTTCTGACTCAAGAAAATGAGACAAAAGTAAATGACATTCCTAATCACAACTCTAGAAGATCTACA
Organism: Torreya grandis; assembly: GCA_037957365.1. NCBI lineage: Eukaryota > Viridiplantae > Streptophyta > Pinopsida > Cupressales > Taxaceae > Torreya > Torreya grandis. The sequence continues at coordinate 2,204,460 of JARHVA010000819.1, read as the reverse complement.
GTATAGACTACTTTTGCAAATGACACAGATAATATCGACAAAGGCATAGAGTTCAATCTTCTTAATTCTTTCCGCCACATAAAAGGCACAAAAACATGCACAGTTACATCAACTTTACAAGTCAAGAAAATGAGACAAAAGCAAATGATATTACTTAGTCACGAGCTCTAGCCAGTCTAAACTTTAGAATCCTCCTCCCTTTTTTTTTGTATCTCCCCTTCCTCCTTTATAGCCTCAGATTTTGAGATAAAATAGTGTGGCATTCAGCACATTCAATTCCTAGAATGTATCTGGGTCTTATCAAGAAGGGCCATGCTGGAGCGGGTCGGCTGCCCTGACTGTGGCGTGTCGATTCATGTCTAGTACCTCCTTCTGTCCCTGAATTTCCTCATTTCATCACCTGCTTAGCCGCACAACTATCCATTCTTCTCCGCTTATAGGGGACAAATAGACGGCCCTTTTAATGTTTGCAGGCCCCAAAAATCTACCCAGTGAACTGCTCCATCTACCAAAAATAACTCCCACTGAGTTTCCCTCCATCTCGCTTTGTGGCAACAGATACACAAAACACTCTGTTTTGTTGAAACAGAAGAGGACACTTAGTCAATTTCACAAAATTCTCCTTATTACTTAGAAGGCATCGGAGAACGACACTTGGCACTTTCTGCCTAATTTATCAAAGACACGCGGCTCTCTCCGCTTCTCTTTAGCTATACTGTAGAATTATTCAGGGCACATATTAGGCTCCTATGGATGGTGACACTTGGCATCTTCTGTAGACATTTGAAATAACACCTGGGACCCACCACAATTTTTATTTGGCAATGAAGATGATCTCTCAGAAGTTGACATGTGGTGGCCTCCGCTATTCTTGGGAAGATACGTGGCATCTTCTGTTTCTCCTACTAGGGGTATGTGGCGTCTTCCGCTTCTTTTAGGAATGGAGTAGAAAGGGGCTCAGAAAGTGACACTTGGCGGCCTCCACTGTTCTTCGACACTTTAAACAAAATGAAACGACGCCTTTCTGCCTTTCGAAAAGGTACTTGACCCCTTTGGTTTTTGGGACACTCCCTTGAACTGCTCGATGAACCAAAATGGTTCAATGGTTCAACACTGCATGCCATTTACACGTTAATCAAGGTATTAAACCAAAAACATTGAACCAAGGCATTGAACCCAAGCGTTGAACTGACTGTCTCTCAGATGCTGACACGTGGTGACTCCCACTTTTCTCTGAAAGAGTAGTCCAGGGCCTTCCGTGACTGCCACCTTCTGCTTTTCGCTTCTTCCTGCTACTTAGCTTGTTGAAAACCTTTGTCAAAAAATAGAATGAAATGCAGGTGCCGATATGAGACGTGGATGCCAACACGTGGTGCATTCTGCTTAGTTACCATTGGATACATGGCACATTTTGCAGCCCTCTTGAAAGTTATGAAAAGTGTCTCGAATGATGCCAGTTGGCTGGCTCCGTGTTTCAGAAAGCGACACTTGGTGATTTCTGCTCGAATTCAACACTTAGGCAAAAATGAAGCTAAGGAAACAAAAAGGGGGAAAGAAAACCCGAGCTTGGACTATGCCACTTGTCAGCCTTCGCTGCACTTCGATACTTAGATGAAAAATGAATCGAAAGAAATAAACCCGCACTCTGTTTCAAAACTTCTGTCACCACGACCAAGGTATGCAGGAACAAAACTGTAGCGCGCGACTGAGAATCAGAATGCAACGTAGAGTAAAAATTTTACTCTACAAAAGGCACATCAAAATGGGAGATGATTAACATCTTCTTTAGCTGAGAAACACATGTAACACTGAGATGGACATTCGAACCCAATCTTCCAAAGTCTATCAAAAGTGAGAATCTTATTTTGGGTTACTAACCATGTGAAGGCACTATCCTTAGGTAAGCCAACCTTGTTCTAACACAACATCTTCTACCATTCAAAAAAAACATCCTCACATGTAGACATCTTGTAACCCAAGTTAATTAAATAACTACTAGATTTAGCACCAATCTAGTGGATAAAGTCATTTTTTGCATTAATGAATATTTTCCTTTTTGCCAAAATACCAGACAAAATTTCCTTCTTCCTATCCAAAATGTGAATGTCCTCAAACCTTTTCCATTTCCATTTGATCATCCCAACCCATGGGTGAGGTTCTATATAATCACACATCTTGCTTTCCTAGATATCAAATAGAAGGGCTTTCACCTCTTCCAAACCTAAAACTTCTTGGATTGGATTGTGTCCATTCCATGAATCTCCCTAACAATCAGCAATGCACACATTGTTGATTATCTAAGAAACATGGTTTACAATGATAGGGTTACATTTTAAAATGAAATTCTAGAGGTGCAAGCCCTTGAGAAGGTTCTGCAAATAGATGATATTGACTGAGTCAAAATTACCAAAATACTTGTGTTGCAGAAGCTTATTCCATAAATCCCATGGTTCAGACAGCATGCCCCAAACCAACTTAGCCCCCAGTGTAGACACTTAAAATCAAACACTTTATGTTGATTTTAATCATCCATAACTATCTATAATCATCCCTAGTTTTCTCTAATTCTAATTCATCATTATTCATCATCATCATTATTCATGGTTTATTATTCACATATTTATTAAGTTAATTAATTCAAATTAATTAATTAATTCAAATTAATTAATTAATTAATCATTCTTTAATAAAAAATTCTTTAGATTTTGAATTTTCACAATTTCTATACATCTAATTATCCTCACCTCAGGAGGTCAGTTTCTACTCCATTCTCATTTCCAGCTTTCAAAGATGTCTTAGGCTCCACCTATTCCCCAATATTGGAATTTTATAATATTATTTTACCTATATTTTCAATTTAATAATTCACCTCATATTCCACTCAATCCTACTTACCAATTATATATTACATCTTCCTCCCAAATGAATTTTATATTTATTTGTGAGTCCAACATGTTCTCTACTTCAATTTTTAAGTCATAATTCCCATTTTGAATTAAAAATTATCTTTTATTCTCATCCCTTGATTCTCATGTCAAGATGGATGGTTCACATTCATTTTAAAAGTCTATAAATTAGAGGTTCTTCCTCCAATTTATATAATTTTCTTCATCATAATCTTATTATGCCAAAATTCCTCTAGTAATATCCAATATTTGCAAGGTTATTATGCCAAAATAACCTTAGAAGCTTCAAGCTTCTTCATGCAAAGAAATTCTGATAGATTCTACAAGAAGTTTTATCACTTTCTCATGCCAAGTCACAACAATCAAGGTGAACAAGGAGAGATGTTACCCTCAAGGAACTAGCATTTTCAAAGACTTCTAGCGCACAAACTGAGTTCTACATCTGCACATCAATTTTCAAGTAAATCTTCTCAGGAGGTATAAATATTGTTTTATCTTCTATCATGCAATTTATTTCTTGTTAATCATATAGCTCAACCTAGGGGTTAGACTTGAGAAGTTATGTCTTTAATTTATTTTTGACTTAGTCACTAACAATTGACTAATCTCTCTTGGATTTATGATCTCCATAATGGCACGCCCGGTGAGACTTGTTTGCATAACCCACACTTCATTTTAATTATTTTTTTGATAATTTTATTTACAAAAAGTTCATAAACATGTATATCAAAATAAATATAAATTTAACTATATTTATTATTTCTTTTTATATTTTTGCAGGGTAGTGTAGTTTTATTTTATCTAACACTTGTAAAAGTTTTGTAGCAATTTGATTTATAGTTTAGAATATATTAGTATTTTACTCATTGTCATTTTTTAGGATAAAAATAGTTTTAAAAATAGCTAGAAATTTTGATCTATTTGTTATTTGTTTTTGATTTATTTTACAGGTGGTGCACATTTGTATCATGAACATTTTGACCAAATTGCCTCAAAATATTGCTTATATGTTATTAGATATCATCATTTTACTAACTATCATTTTTTTTTTTAATTTGGTTGTTCTCCTAACTTCTTATGTTTTCAGGTTTATTTATTTTATGTACTTTCTAACTCGTTGAATTTTTTTTGTTTTTTGTTTTTAACGGTCTTATTATTAGATGTTAGATTTTTCTAAAGACCATGAAAAAAAATACTAATTGGTTTGATGCAGGACCTTGGCCAAAGAATGGTGTTTAGATTCAAACAAATAATTCTATTTTGCATTTTATGTGTATGCTCTCCCCTTTTTAGGTGACTAAAAAATGCAAAGTGTCAAGTCATTTTATACCGAAGATTCATTAGTCTAAACAATACCTTCCATATTTTTATTTTAGGAATTGAAATTAGGATTTCATCACATTTTTTTAATCTTAATAAGGCACAACGATTGGGAATTGATACCCCAACATACATACCAACCCCATACATTTGACAAGTTTTATAAATGCAAGACAACTATAATTAGAGGCAAACGTGATTCCCCAGGGAGAATCTCATCAAGGTAAGGGGAAACTGTACGCCAAGCCATCAAACAAAATATTTGAAGAATATAATTCTAGTATCACTACTACTTAGAAGATAAGGATGGCATGGACATGGTAGGGACAAGACCCCTCCTGTGGATTACAAAATTTGGATTTCTTCTTTGATGTATTTTTATGCCCATGTACCACTTATTATAGGTTTATATAGGAACCATATAGATAGTCCATTGTATAATAAATTAGATGTTTCTTTTGTCATGGATCATACATTGACGCAAGGGTGTAAAGGTAACAACCCTTGAAGTTTGCCTTTATCATACAAACCTTAAGAGAGAAGGGGGGTCTAAAAACTCTACCAATAATTACAATAATTTCTTTAATGAACTTTAAAATTTATAATACTCTCTTAAGGTGAGTATTTCAAAAGGTTAAATTTATGTGATGCAAACCTGCGTCAGTTATTAAAAGTTCTTTGTAATGCTTGTGTGTTGATGTTTGATTGTTGTGTTGAAATATTTTTCACACTCAAGACCAATGTCAAAATTATCATCTAAACCATTTCATTATGCCATACATTTGGTATTAAACCTAGTCCTAGTCCCAATCCAAAGACCAATTTCAAAACAATTTCAAAATCAATGTCCAATTTCTGGTTGAACTTGTGGTATTACGCTATTCAATTTAGTCCAAACCTAAGTGCAAGTTCAAGTGTCAATTCTAATTTCCGATTGCAAAGTCTAATTTCCAAGTTCAAAACCATGTTCCTAATTTTAGTTTGACCTGTGCCAATATTAATCCCTTTTAGGAATTAATATCTAAACCAAGTTTGTATCTTGATTTAAACTTCAAGACTGATTTGCAATTCTTATGTCAACTTTACACATTTTAAGGTCTTAAAAATGCCTCAAACCAATCAAGTTTCCTTTCTTTATTTACAAGGTCAAGTTTCCAAGGTTGAACCTTCCAAATCAAGACCAAAATTTTGAGTCCTTATCTAAACCATGTCGTTTTTCCATTCATTTGGTTCCAAACCTAGTTCTAGTTCCAATCCAAGGTCAAACTATGATACCAATACCAAATTCAAAGTTCCAATTCCTATGTCAAATTGTGCCAAGCTCTAATTCTAATTCAAATTATGTCAAAGTCCACTACTTTTAGAAATATAAGAGTTAAACCAAGTTTGAAATTTGATTCAATATTTTAAATCCAAAGTTCAAATTCTTGTCTAAATTATACCATCCATGTGGATTCAAACATAGTGCTAGTTCAATGCCAAGTCTAATCCTAATACCAGTTCCAAATCCAAAGTACCAATTCCTTTGCCAAATTGTGCCAAAGTTAACATTGATAGATCTAGTCTATTTGACATTTGCATTAACATATCCAATTTTAACATTTAATGTCTATCAAAGTCAAATTCAACTTCAAATTCTGTACCAAACTAGTTCTATGCCAAACAATTCAAATCCAAATCTAGTTCATCTTGAAACATGCACCAAACTAATTTTGTACCAGTTCAAACCAATTATATATCATTAAAATACAATTTTGTATAATTCCAGTTCAAGTCTGAATCAATTTCATGATAATTTAAACCATTTCTTGTCTTTCCATTCAATCTCCTACACCTATGGATTGGGAATGACAAAGTCATGTCATCCATCCTTTCTTTCATTTGAATCATATCTATGCCAATTGTCCCTTTTTGGGGCAAGATCCAATCAATACCATATAGACCAATTCTAGCTTATGTCAATCTACCCTTTTTTTTAAAATTTTTCAATCTATGCCAATTCACCCTATTTGGGGCCAATTAAATCAATACCATTTCAACCAATTCTAATATGTGCCAATTCACCTTGTTTGTAGTGAATCAAATCAAGACCAATTTGACCAATTCTATTATGATAATTCACCCTATTTGGGGCCAATCAAATCAAGGCCATTTTGACCAATTCTAACCTGTGCCAATTCACCTTATTTGGGGCCAATCAAATCAATACCATTTCAACCTATTAAATTATGTTCCAATTTGCCCTTCTTTGGGCCTATTCTAATTTGTGCCAAGACCACTCTTTTTGTGGCCAATTTCCTTCCAATCCATTTCTCCTTTCATGTATCCTTGCTTAGGGGAATTAGTCCAAAATTCATTTGAGTCATGACATCTCGTGACCCTCCACCTATTCTATTATCACCCATATTATGTCAAAGTGCAATAGATCAACTCACTCAACTTAGTCAACAACTAGAATAATCTGATTCTAATTTGATAATTTCAAAACCCAAGCTGGTCTTATAGCCACAACACATTCAATCAAGTATTCTACATCAACCATACCTCTTAAATATGTCGTCTAATATAAATAATGAATAAGAATAATTCAATCAACAAATATTTGACAACAAGGATGAATATCTTATTAGATTATGGTAAATGGGTGATAAAATTCCAAATGGATTTATTATAGATGATTTATGCTATTTGATTAGAGCTCCTAAAGATACACCACTACAATTCCAATAGTCCAGACCTATTATACCATTGCCTTTCCAAGGGCCAATATCTATTAAAAATCCAAGTGTGTCCAAGTCTTATAGCTACTCGATCAGAATATGTCATGATCCCCTTCTCAATCATGATTAGATACATCCACTTCTAAAGCAAGCTCAAGATAATTAAACTTTTGATGACATTTTTATCAAATCACCTATATTTGATCAAATCCAAAACATTTATGATCCACCTATATTTGAAGAAGGACCTTTATTTGATGAAATACTAACCTTCTATGGGCCCACCTTTGATGAGCCCATTATTATTAAGATAGAGACCATTATTCAACCATTGAAAAACGTTCTTCATTTCCAAACATTCCTTCCTCCTAAAGTCTTCATTTTCAAGTGAAAGGTGAACAAAGTACCTATGGACAACATTACATTAGAATCAGCTTCTATTTTAGAGTTGATATCAGAGTTGGGTTCTAATTTGGAACCAATATAAGATTTAGAATTAGTAGAAGAATCAATGCCAGTCTCAACATTAGGTTTAGATCCTCTTGAGTTAAAATCAAAAAATATTGATGCATGTTACAACACTGGATCCACATTTCCAACATATCCAATTAAAATCATTTGCAATTCTTCCATAGTTTTCAAGGATGTTTCCTTCAACATCAACATAATTTCTCCTAGTATCCTCTATGATAATTGTGTTGCCTTTTATCCTTTTATCACCAATACATGTGCCTTTACCATTAGTCAACCTAGCCATTATAATGACATTTTGCCTCCCAAAAATGTCTATTGGGACCGACAGAATCACACATTATCAAACTGCATCCATGGTGACATTTTAGAGGCAATTTTTTTGGGGAAGTAAGACATTATAAAAGCAAAATAGAAATCTCCTAGTAAAACCTTGTTAAATGTGCTAGGGGACAATCAAAGTCTAAAAACAACATCTTCTAGTGAAACCTTGTTTGAGGCACTAGATAATAATCAAAATCAAAGTCAAAATAATTTAGTGAAACCTTGCTTAAGGAACTAAGGGACAATCAAAATAAGTTATCAACATCCCTTAGTGAACCCTTATTTAAGGTGATATTGAATAATTTAAATCATAAAAATCAAGAAGAATTTGTTAGTGAAAACCTTTAAGAGACACTAATAATGGAGAAAATCAATTATACATCATGTGATGAATACATTATTGAAGTTTATATTGGCTCCACCAACACCAAAGACAAATCGAATCTATAATCAACAACATTGTGTGTGACTTAAAATCTCAATTTTCAATTATCCACTAATCATTATACATTCCATTCATAACCAATTTTTCATTATTTAACTAGATCATTTATCCCATTACTACCCTTATTCATACTTCTTGGAAACACTCTTTTTCAAAAAGGCTATGAAGACATCTTGTTTAGATGTTTGAAAGAAGCAAAATCAACAATTAATGAAGATCACAACAACATCAGTGTAGTTTACAACACCAATAGGATTCAGATAGAGTAGCTATTTTAAGCAGGTATTGGTTATACAATAAAGGGTATACATTATGCATCTTGTAATATTTTATTGATTTGAGATGCTAAAACAATAAGAAAAATCAAATAAAAAAAATCAAAAGAGAAAGAGAAATAATTCATCCAATGGTGAAAACCATGCCTATGACACCTTAGACAAGTACCATGATGAAAACTAGGTTTCTAGCATCATGCAAATATTTTTTGTTTACAACTACCTTGACACTTGGGGGTATCCCTATTTAAATTATAGACCATTTCCATTCTCTTACCATTTAAATCCATTTTAGCCATTTACGACTATTCAACCCAACCCATCTTATTGTGACCATTAGTCTTCCCATCTTGACCTTGTTACGGAAGTGGAAGGTATATTGAGATTTATTTGGGAAACATTTTGGCCTATTACCCACATGATACTTTGACAACTGGACACATTTATATGTCACATGACATGGTCCTTGGAGATTCATAGTCCTTTGACTCATTATCGTTCACCATTATTCAACCTTTGCCAAATCCTATGCCATTTATTTTATAAAGTGCCATTCCTATTTTCCATTCTACTATTGATTTGTATTTCAAACCCTATGGGTTGAACTACATTGACCTTAGGTCCATTTGGACTATGTAGGTAGTGCTCAGTTTTTGAGGTTAGTTCGATCACCCCTTATCACAGGTTCTTGCCCTTTCACAAGTTATTTTAGTCTATTGATTCGTAGTTCAAACTCTATGGGTTGAATTACATTGCCCTGAGGTCCACTTGGACTATGTGGGAAATGCTTAATTTTTAAGGTTATCTTGGTCACCCCTTTCCCATGATCTCACCATTTTGTGAGCTTGTTTCTTTCTAGGCTCTTACCATCTTACAAGCTATTTTAGGCTATTGATTTGTAGTTCAAACCCTATGGGTGGAACTAAATTGACTTGAGGTCCATTTAGACTAGGTAGTATATATAAATGTTATATATTATAATATTATATATATATATTATGATTATAGATATATAATTATAATATTATATATTATTTTTGGATCAATACTAGGGTTCAACAGGTCCCTTGCCTTTATACTTTTGATCGGAGCTCCGACTGGTTTAGGACTCAATCAGGGTGTTAGACGTAAAATCACTATGAGGGGGGTGAATTAGTAAGCCTAGATATTTCAATTTCAATTACAATCCTTTCAAACTATTAGACAATCAACATATATCAACTTGATCAAGAAACATTAACAAGAGAGCTCATTCATTCAATGCATATACAAGATCAAACACATAACAAATAGTTCTTATGGGAAACCCTCATGGGGAGTTTTTCCCACTCTCAATCGTACACCACATGGACTAATTTTCCTATAATAAATTACAAAAAAGATACTAGTCAACTCTTTTAGACCAACAAACCTTGATCATATCCTCCTGACCAAAGGCCTTTAGTGAAACACCTATTTCACAAGGAGCAACTACCCCTAAGGAAGATCAACTCCTTTGGACCATCCTTTTATGTGAACACCTCCACCTTAAAACTAAGTTGTCAACACTTGATTATGGATCTCTAATTATCTAACCCCTACATAAACTCTTTCTCTAACTCATACATGCCTCTCACATAGGCATGCCACAATCTCTCTCCTTCACTCAAATTGTCCTCATATGCATATTCAGACCTCTTTACATATCCTAAAACTATAAGAGAAATATTTATACATCATAAATATGACATATAGGTCATACACACAGTCCTCAATTTTCTCTACTCATTAACTCATCAACTGGGCACTCTACTTCTCTTTCGCTACACAATTCTCACATACACCTTGCACTAGTCTAACTCCCAAGTCTAGAAACCAACACATTTTATTTCACCATTTATAGAGATATGAAAAATATCAAGATCAAATATTTCATATAGGCCATAACACATGCCTTCACCCTTAAGGCATATCACATGGGTCACACTTAAGCACAACTCTCTTTCAAATAGGCGTAAGTCACCTTTTAGGTCCAATGATGACCCATTCACCTCTTTGACACTTCATCAAGAAAACTAAGAACATATGACCAATCCTAAATGCATGGAACCATTAAACATGATCCATTTTACATCCTCAAATGATCACAATACCTTTTTGCTTAAGCATAATTTGCTCAATCAACATTCTTTGCACACAATCACCATGAACGAACACACAATAAAACTCTAAACATTTATTCATACTACATATGATTGTTAAAAAATTAAAAATACACATGGATGATCCTCATGGAATCTAAAACATTATCTAATCAATAATTGATCTTAAAACATTGAAACAACATCAAAATGCGCTCAATTACCCTTCTCAAGTTACTTGAAAAACATAGTCAAACACATAGTAAACTTTGGACCTACATAACTTTCACTATACACACTTATATATATTCAAATCAGGTTCATCAAATTCTCCATGGAGTACTCTTAATCTTTTATTTTTACAGCATGGTCAAATTTTGCATAGATTGAAAGTTACGGCACATAAATTGAGAAATGCCTTTTCCTTTGTTAAATTCAAATATTTGAATTCAAACGGTCACAGTTAAACCTCAAACACCATGTCCTCATCTCATGTCCTCTTAGCTTAGATCAATCATGAACCATTGATGTTGTTTGATATTTAATGCATAGTGTGTCAATGCCCAAATGTTAAACTTCTAATAGTTGACCTCATCTCATGCAATCTAATAACTTTGAATCAACATGTACCATCGATCAATCTGTATGAACACCCAATCACCATTAGATCTTTATCCTTTATATTTTATCAATATTAAACCTTAAACACTTGTACTCATCTCACTACTTCCTAAAACCTTGGAATAAACACGCTTCATTGATCCTTTTCTAAGGAGCTCGATCTTTACCTTCATTATCTAACAAACACTTTGACCTCTTTCACTTACTTTGCATCATAGATCTTCACTATATGATCACCTGTGAGCCATTAGATCTCCATCTGGTCTTGATACTTAACATCATGGAAAATAGACTAAGTATGGGGACCTTTTCTCATCTACCTGGATGGCCAACTTTTTACCTCCATATCTTTTATTTTGCTCAAGCACATGTTCTCAAATTTGAACCATATGATCTCCTCACATAGGAGAATCCAACCACATGTCAAAATGCTCCTAGAACCCTCACTTGTGTGAGATATAATGACATAAAAATTCTCACTCAGATTTATCTATTCATAGAGCCAACTATGTCAAGAACTATCTGGAAAGACCAACTTTACACATGCATATCTTTTCTCATGCTTTAGCGTTTGACCTAAATGTTAGTGCAAATTAACTAGGAACAAAAATGAATAAAACCATATGATCACCTTATCTTGAAATGTCTACATGTGTGATATATGCCACCATCAAAATGTCTACTCAAGTTTTCTTACCACATTTCAAATTTAGCTAAGTATGGGAAAATATTTTCAAAATACTTGAGATCCCAACTTTGCATTTTCATATCTTTTATCACGTTTTTCTGCCATTGGATCCAAAATGTCTACATGAAAACTATGGACTACCAGATGAAATTCACTCATGCACATAAGAACTCAACGCATAAAAGACATCTTATGGTATCTCTTTCACATACATAAAACACCATACTCATCCTTGAACATCTCTAACCATGCCAAAATTAAAGATCAACCAAGCATACTTCAAGCATACCAGGACAAACACATTTCACACTTTATAATTATCACGTAGACTATCAAGGCACTTCATCCACTCACTTGGACACCTATATGACATCACCATGACATCATTGACAACTCTTTAATAATCCCCCCACTTTAATTGATGTCAACAACCATCATATATCAATATACGACTCATCTTCCTTCTCTCTCTTCAAGCACTCTCACAACATGAACTTTCTCTCCCTTTGACACAATAAAAAAGTGGGCACAATATGATCTTGAGGACTCAAAAAGACCATAAATAGGAGAGGAACATCTTATAAATATGATACATAATCCCCCTTACCTTGAACCTACCTCTTCTTTGCCTTATCAACTTTCTCTTGCTACATGCCAATACTCTCTTCAATCAAGCACTACAACAATGAAGAAAAACACACAAATATGACTAGGTTTGGTCAAGTCATAATACAAACCTTATTGAAATATAATAAATATTAGATATTACCACATTTTCAATATGAATAAGTCACCTCACATATGCTTCCCCCTCACATCATACAAAGCTCCTCAAGCCATTCGAGTTATTTTGAGTTAGCTCCCCCCACTTTGTGCATACCACCTTGTACTTCTCAACCATGCACTAAAATCTAATGGAATTCACTAGGAAACATATTAGAGGGACTCCACCTAAGATTTATGATCCATTGTAGATCTTGAACATCTTTAGATCTCCACACACCATGAAGAACCACCATACATGCTTACTAGCCTTCTCTCTCAGACCACCTCAAGGACCACCAACATAACTTCATGCCACTCAAAAAAAAAAATCATGTTCTAAACCAACTTTATAAATCTCCTAGAAACACTCATACGTTTATCTTTTGGAGGAACTAATAAAAAAGCACTCATCTTCTTACTAGGCCTATCTAGACTCCTTGTAGCCCTACCTGGAACTTGCAGAGCCTATAATTTTCAATAAATGTACCTTCAAGAAATAAAAATTCATATATATATAATTTTTATATTCCCCCTCAAGCACACCAATTTTAATCACCAAGATCATACCCTGTGACATAGTTTCTTCATAAACCTACTAGTCAATTAAGCCTCCATCTTGACAATAACATGAATAAATTGAAAAACAAAAACTTTACAAAGATTGATTTGACAACCCATTTGGCCCATTCAATTATTAATAAGCCTCATATCTCAACTCATAAGGCATATCATTTTTATAGTAAAGCCTAAAACTGTAGAATCTCAAAATAAACAGAGTCAACAAACCTCCTGTTGGTCAATGTCCACCTTTGAAACTTATTTTACACTAGGAGACAATTATTAAACACTTATAGACCAAAATTTTAGCATCCACATCTTTGGGAATCCATACATCCTATAACAAATTTTAAGGCCTACGTACTTTTAAACACAAAGTGGGAAACTCGAGAGCAAACAAAAATCTCCAATTTGACTTCAACATACCTTCAGACCACAAAACCACCTAGAGCATGGTAGAATAAGGTCAACAAACCTTTATATGTAAAAATATCATCTTGAAAAATAAAAAATACTCTTTTTCCACTTGAAAACCTTCAATTTGACCCTATAGACTGACCATATACAGCTATGACGTCACTTTGACATCACCAAAACATATCTTCCACCTCGACATAACTTCTCCAACTTAAAACACTCATCTATAGCCTTCTAGAACCATATAATGAACACCACACCAACACTTGATTCTCCACTAAGATTAGTCTCTTAAAAAGCATAAATATAAACATCCTCTACACTATAATGCTTTAAAACAAAGTGAAGCCAAGAGTGGCCCACATCTCCTTAGTAACCATTAGAATCCTCTTATAGCTATAAAATTTCTTGCTTTTGTTCTTATTCTTCTCAGTTTGAACTATGACAACTGGTTCCTATTCTAAATCACTCTCCTTATCTTTTAAGATTGAATTGACAACACATGGAGCAACTATTAAATCTTGACATACCCTTTTATTTGAAGAGTCAACCTTAAAATTATGAACCTCATCACTAGGCATTGACAATTGATGTTATTTGCATGAAGCTTGATCAACAATAGCAAGATGTTCACTTGGATCCATACATACCTCAGAACTAGATTCAACTAGTATCTTGGTCTTCTCCTTGAGCTTAGTCTCTTCATTTACAACATGAGTAGACAATGAGAGCCCTTGGCACTCTTTAACTTTTGTAGTATTCTCCACCATAGCAAACAAATTACTTGGACTTGTAGTATCATCATGATTCATACTTACCACCTTTGGCTTCCTTGAGTTGACTTGCCTTCTTACTTGCACTCTAGGAGCCTAATTAAACCTATTCCAACTTGTATACCTTTGCTTGTAGAATCTATCAATGTGACCTATATGTTCAAAGTTATAGCAAACCATTCTTCTTAAAGTGAGCTCAACTTGCCTTACTTTAGATGGATAATGTTTTGTAAAGTATCCCATAACATGATAGTTAAAACACTCAACCTTGCTCACACCTCTTGACTGATGATTCCCATCATAGTTTTAAGCCAATTCATTTCTAATAGGTCTCTTGCATTTTCTATCCCTGGGACTAAATTGATTACATGTGTAATAGTAACCATTAGAAATTTCATACCTAATAGAATTTGGTTGTTTGATCTGATTTATATTCAAAGTTAGATTGTTCTTGTCCATATTATTCTTCATCTTGTCTTGAGTTGCATTCTCTAGTTCTTCTTTATATCCAAGACAAGGTTTATCACTTGCATGCTTTTGATCATTTAAAATATTGTCTAGATCACTTGAGCTCTTTTCAAATATTGCAAATGACTTCACGTTACTATATGTCTTCTCTAACTCAGATCTAAATGACTCATTTTCAATTACATATCTTGAACATTCATCTTCTTAAGATTTTAAGCTTATAGATAGGAATTCTAATTGACAACTTAGATGCTTGACTATATCTTCATGCTCCTTGGTGTCTTCATTTTTTTTCCATCATACACACTGAATTGTTCTTTATAGTATTCAAGTTTAGATATCATCTTATTATTTATCTTCTTCTCAATCTTTAGTTCTTCAAGAGCATTCATCAATTTAGTCTCACAGTCCACCTCATCTTCATCATCATCTAAACCACTCCAAGTAGACTCCTTTTGATGTGAGCAACTACCTTCCTAACCCATGAATAGGGATCTATATTCACTAGGACCATCATCTTCATGATCATACTCAGAGTCACTGACTTCAATCTCATATGATGAGATGCAATCTTATTTGGTGTAAAGACTCTTCTTGTCCTTGAAGTACTTCTTCTTGTTGTCAAACCTTCTGAATCCCTTTTTGATTTTATAAGACCTGAATGATCTCTTGCTATCATTATGACCTTGATCATGCTCTTGATCATAATACTTATTATACTTGTTAGGGCACTTATTAGTAAATTGTCCTATCTCACCATAATTGAAGCATTTGAGGGGTAGTTTACCTTTATACTTTCTTGAATCTGTTCTCAATTTATTTGAAATCAATTCACTTAGTTCATCCTCATCTATATCATAAATGTCATCCTCTTTGGGTTTCTTACCTTTGAACTTTTTCTTTGGATTCATCTGTATCTTGAATGTTGCTTCCTTCTTTGGTGGTATACCATCATTCTTCCTCATCTCATAGGCAGTAAGAGTGCCATGCAATTGATCCATATTTAACTGAGTAAGATCATGAATTTATTCTATAGCAGATACCTTTGGATAAAACTTGATATATATATATATATATATATATATATATATATATATATATATATATATATATATATATATATATATATATATACACACACACCTTTTGAACTATAGTAGCCTCTTCAAAGTTCTCTCCAAGACCTCTAATGATGTTCATAATCTCATCAACTCTCTATAGAAAGGATGCCACATAATCTTCTTCCTTCATTTTGAGACTTTCAAATTACCTTCTATGAGTCTGTAACTTATCAAGCTTAAAATTTGAATCTCTTTAAAAAATGATTTACATTTTGTCTAATATTTCTTTTGTATATTTACAATGGATTACCTTGGTGTATTCAGTCTGTGAAAGACCACAAGTGGTGGCATTCATTGCCTTAAAATTATTCTCAAACAGATTCTTGTCTACATCACTAGATGGAAGAGTAGTAGGAATAACATAACCATCCACAGAAAATTACCATACATCGAACCCTAGGGACATAATGTATGTCCTCATCCTAACACTCCAAAATGCATAATTGGATATATTGAACATTAGTGCTTTCTTAGTATAGAATCCTCCTTGATGACTACCCATATTGTACCTTAGATCACCTTCAAGTTGTCAAACCTTTACTAGAGGACCTGATCTAATACCAATTATTAGAGGTAAAATCACTAAGAAGATGGAGGTGAATCAGTGAGGCAAGATATTTCAATTTCAATTACAATCCTTTTAAAATATTAGACAATCAACATATAACAACGTGATCAAGCAACATTAATAAGAGAGCTCATTCATTCAATGCATATACAAGATCAAATACATAACACATAATTCCTATGGCAAAACCTCATGGGGAATAAAACCCACTATCAAGCCTACAACACATGAACTACTTTTCCTATAATAAATTATAAACAAGAGATTGATCAAATCCTTTAGACTAGCAAACCTTGATCATATCCTTCTGACAAAAGGCCTTTAGTGAAACACCTATTTCACAAGGAACAATTTCCCCTAAGGAAGATCAACTCATTTAGACCTTCCTTTGATGTGAACACCTCCACCTTAGAACTGATGTCTTTAACACTTGATTATGGATCTCTAATTATCTGACCCCTGCACAAACTCTCTCTCTCTCTCTCTCTCTATCACATACATTCCTCTCACATAGGCATGCCACAATCTCTCTCCTTCACTCAAACTATCCCCGTATGTATACTCATACCTCTTTGTATATCCTTAAACTAAAAGACCACTATTTATACATAAAAAATATGAATTACATGTCATACACATAGTCCTCTATTTTCTCTACTCATTAACTCATCAACTGGTCACTCTACCTCTCCTTTGCTCCACAACTCTCACATACACATTGCACTAGCCTCACTCCCAAGTCTAGAAACTGACACATTTTATTTCACCATTTATAGAGATATCATGAATATCAAGAAAAAAATCTTTCTTATCAGCCACAACCATGCCTTCACCCTTAAGGCATCTTACATGGGTCAAACACAACTCTCTTTCAAATAGGCCTAAGTTACCTTTTAGGTCCAATGATGACCCATTCACCTCTTTGGAAATTCTATGAGTAAACTACGAACATATGACCAATAAAAAATTCATGGAACCATTCCACATGACCCCTTTGACATCCTCAAATGATCACAGTACCTTTCCTTTTAAGCATAATTGTCTTAATCAACATTCTTTGCACACATTCAACATGAATGAACACACAACCAACTTCTAAACCTTTATTCATACTCCATACAATTGGTCAAACCTTAAAAATACACACAGATGATACTCATGGAGTCTAAAAAATTCTTTAGTTAATATTTAATCTTAAAACATCAATACAACATCAGAATGAGCTCAATTACCTTTCTCGAGTTACTTGCAGAACATAGTCAAACACATAGTCAACTTTGGACCTTCATAAATTTGATTGTACACACTTTTAGATATTAAAATTAGGTTCATTTTATTATCCATGGAGTACTCTTCATATTTTATTTTAAAATCATGGTCAAAATTTGAATAGATCGAAAGTTATGGCACGTAAACTAAGAACTAGTTTTTCTTTTGTTAAATTCAAATATTTGAATTCAAACAGTCACAGTTAAAATTCAAACACCATGTCCTCATAGATTAGATCAATCATCCACCATTTATCTTGTTTGATATTTAACTCATAGTGCACCGATGCCCAAATGTTAAACTTCTAACATTTGACCTCAACTTGTGTAATCTAGAAACTTTGACTCAACACGTACCATTGATATTTACGGATTAGCCAGGTCTTTATTATGCAATGTGTACCATTCAATAAATTTTTATAAACACCCACTCACTATTATATCCTTATCCTTTACCTTTGCTTAGTCTTAAACCTCAAACACTTTTCCTCATCTCACTACTTCCTAAAACCTTGGAATAAACATGCTCTGTTGATCCTTTCATAGTGAGCTCAATCTTTACCTTCGTTATCCAACAAACATTTTGACCTCTTTGACTTGCTATAAACCATAGATATTCACTATACAGTCACATGTGAGCCATTATATCTCCATATGGCCTATATTTTTAACATTGTGCAAAATAGACTAAGTATGGGGACCTTTGCTCATCTGCCTGGAAGGCCAACTTTGCACCTCCATATCTTTTGCTTCGCTCAAGCGTATGTTCTAAAATTTGGACCATTTGATCTCCTCACATAAGAGAATCCAATAATGTGTCAAAATACTCTTGTAACCCTTGTACATGTGAGATATAATGACATAAAAATTATCACTGAAATTTATCTATTCACAGAGCCAACTATGTCAAGAACTATTTGGAAAGACCAACTTTGCACATGCATATCTTTTGTTGTGCTTCAACGCTTTGACCTGAATATTAGTAAAAATCAACTAGGCACAAAACTAAACAAAACCCATATGATCTTATTATCTTGAAACATCCACAAGTGTGATATTTTCCACCATCAAAATGCCTACTCAACTTTTTTTACCACATTGCAAATTTGGCTTATGTATGAAAAAATATTGTCAAAATACCTGAGAGCCCAACTTTGCACTTGCATATCTTTTGTCGCACTTTATATATAGACTTGAGAATCTATGAATAGAAACTAGGGACTAATGTGATCAAAAATATATGACCAAATCTTCTTGACTCATTCACATGTGGAAATGGTGATGTCAACAAACTGTCTACTTAGATTTTTTGCCATTAGACCCAAAATGTCTAGATGAAAGTTATGGACTACTAGATGAATTCCAATCATAAACACAAGCACTCAAAGCATATAAGACATATTATGGGACCTATTTCACATACTTAAATCATCATACTCATCCCTGAACATCTCTAACCATACCAAAACTAAAAATCAACCAAGTATATTGGGACAAACACATTGCACACTTTGTCATTATCACTTGGACTATCAAGGCTCTTCAACCACTCATCTGGACACCTCTATGATATCAACATGAAATCATTTAAAAATATAAAACAATATTTCCCTTTTTTATTGATGTTAACAACCATCATATATCAATATAAAACTCATCTTCCTTTTCTCTCTTTAAGCAGTCTCACAACAGGAACTTTCTACCCCTTTGACACAATGACAAAGAGGGCACAATATGATCCTAAGGCCCTAAAAATACCATCAATATGAGAGGACCATATTATAAATATGATACATACTCCCACTTACCTTGAACCTACCTCTTCTTTGCCTTGTCAACTTCTTCTTGTTACATGCCAATACTCTCTTCAATCAAGCACTACAAGCAATGAAGAAAGAACACACAAATATGACTAGGTTTGATCAAGTCATCATACCAACCTTCTTGAAATATCATTTGTAGCAGATATCACCATATTTTTAATATGACTGAAGCACCTCACATATGCTTCCCCTCACATCATGAAATCTCCTCAAGCCATTCAAGCTATCTTTAGTTAGGTCCACCTAACTCTGTGCATACAACCTTGTAATTTTAAAACATGCACTAAAATCTGAAGGAACTCATAAAGAAACATCTAAGAGGGACTCCCCCTAATATTTTTGAGCCATTACACATCTTGAGCATCTTCATATCTCCACACATCATGAAGAACCATCATATATGCTTACTAGCCTTCTCTCTCAAACCACCTCAAGGACCACCAAAAAAACTTCATGCCACTCACCAAAAATAAAAAATGCTCTAAAAAAACTTGAGAAATCTCCTAGAAACACTCATACCTTGTTATTTTGGAGAAACTAATCAAAAATCACTCTTCTTCTTACTAGGCCTATCTAGACTCCTTATAGCCCTACCTGGATCTTGTAGAGCCCATAATTTTCAGTAGATGCACCTTCAAAACCTAAAAATTCATATTTAGAGCAATTTCATATGTCCCCTCAAGCACACCAGTTTGAATAACCAAGATCATGCTCTGTGACATACTTCCTTCACAAACCTACTAATCAATTATGCCTCCATCTTGACAAAAACATGAATAAATTGAAAAATACAAACTCTATGAAGCTTTATTTGACAACCCATTTGGACCATTCAACTTATTAAGAATTATTAGATCTCAAATCATAAGGCAAACCATTTTTATTTCAAATCTCAAAAATATAGAATCTCAAAACAAAGTCAACAAACCTCTTTCTTGTCAATGTCCACCTCTAAAAATTCTTTTACAACTGGAGACAAAAATTACACACTTCTGGACCAAAATTTGAGAATACACATCTTTGGGAATCCATACATCCTATAACCCATTTTTAGACCTGCATACTTTTAAGCACAAACTAGGAAACCCGAGAGCAAACAAAAATCTCCAATTTGACTTCAACATACCTTTAGACCACAAAACCACCTAGAGCATGCTAGAATAAGGTCAAAAAAACTTTCTATGTAAAAAGATCATCTTGAAAAATCACAAATTTTCTTTTTCCGCTTGAAAAACTTCAATCTGATCCTAGAAACTGACCATATACAGCTATGACATCCCTCTGACATCACTAGAACATATCTTCCACCTGTACATATCTGATCCAACTAAAAACACTCATCTCTAGCCTTCTAGAACCATTTGAATAACACTATAGGAACACTTGCTTCTCCACTAAAAGGAGTCGCTTAAGAAGCATTGACAGACACATCCTCTATACCATAATGCTCTAAAACAAAGTGAAGCCAGGAGTGGCCCACATCTCCTCAGTAACCACTGGAATGCTCTTATAGCTATAAGATTTCATACTTTTGTTCTTATTCTTCCTAGTTTGAACTATGAAAAATGGTTCCTTTTCTAAATCACTCTTCTCTTCTAAGATGTAATTGACAACACATGGATCAACTATAGAATCTTGACATACCCTTTTATTTGAAGAGTCAACCTTGTAGTTTTGAACCTCATCACTAGGCACTGATGATTGATGTTATTTACATGAAGCTTTCTCAACAATATTAGGATGTTCACTTGTATACATACATACCTCAGAACAAGATTCAACCAGTATCCTGGTCTTCTCCTTGAGCTTAGTCTCTTCATTTACAACATGAGCAGACAATAAGAGCCCTTGGCACTCTTAAAATTTTGTAGTATTATCCACCATAATAAACAAATTACTTGAAATTTCAGTCTCATCATGACTCATACTTACCACCTTTGGCTTTCATGATTTGACTTGCCTTCTTCCTTGCACTCTAAGAGCTTGATTAAACCTATTCGGACTTATAGGACTTTGCTTGTAGAATCTAGCAATGTGACCTCTATGTTCAGAGTTGTAGCAAACCATTCTTCTTAAAGTGAGCTCAACTTGCCTTACTTTAGATGGACAATGTTTTGCAAAGTATCCCACAACATGATAGTTGAAACAATCAACCTTGTTCACCTCTTGACTGATGATTCCCATCATAGTTCCAACCAAATTCATTTCTAACAGGTCTCTTGCATTCTCTAGCCCTATGACCAAGTTGATTACATGTGTAATAGTAACCATTAGAAATTTCATACCTAATAGAATTTGGTTGTTTGATCTGATTTATATTCAAAGTCAGATTGTTCTTGTTCATATTATTCTTCATCTTGTCTTGAGTTGCATTCTCTAGTTCTTCTTTATATCCAAGACAAGTTCTATCACTTGCATGCTTTTGATCATTTAGAATATTTTCGAGATCACGTGAGCTATTTTAAAATATCACAAATGATTTCACCTTACTATATATCTTCTTTAACTCAGATCTCAATGACTCATTTTCAATTACATATCTTGAACATTCATCTTCTTAAGCTTTTAAGCTTATAGATAGGAATTCTAATTGACAACTTATATGCTTGACTATATCTTCATGTTCTTTGGTGTCTTCATTTATTTTTCCCTCATACACACTGAATTTTTATTTATAGTCTTCAAGTTTAGATATAATCTTATTATTGATCTTCTTCTCAATCTTCAGTTCTTCAAGAGCATTCAACAATTTAGTATCACAGTCCACCTCATCTTCATCATCATCTAAACCACTCCAAGTAGACTCCTTTTGATGTGAGCAACTACCTTCCTCACCCATGGGTAGGGTTCTATCTCCATTAGGACCATCATCTTCATGATCATACTCAGAGTCACTGACTTCATTCTCATCTTATGAGTTGCAATCTTCTTTGGCATAGACGCTTCTTGCCCTTGAAGTGCTTCTTGTTGTTGTCAAACCTTATGAATCCCTTTTTGATTTTATGAGACCTAAATGATCTCTTGCCATCATTATGACCTTGATCACGCTCTTCATCATTATCCTTCTTATACTTATGAGGGCACTTATTAAAAAAATGTTCTATCTCACCACAATTGAAGAATTTGAGTTGTAGTTTCCCTTTATACTTGCTTGAACCTATTCTCAATTTCCTTGAAATCAAATCAATTAGTTCATCCTCATCTATGTCAAAAATGTCAACCTCTCTGGGTTTCTTACCTTGGAACTTCTTGTTTGGATTCATCTTTGTCTTGAATGTTGCTTTCTTCTTTGGTGGTATATCATTATTCTTCATCTCATAGGCAGTAAGGTTGCCATGCAATTGATTCGTCTTCAATAAGTAAGATCATGAATTTATTCTATAGAAGATAACTTTGGATCAAAAGGATAAAGACCTTAATACCATTTGAACTATAGTAGCCTTTTCAAGGTTCTCTCCAAGACCTCTAATGATGTTCACAATGTCATCAACTTTAGAAAGGATGCCACATAATCTTCTTCCTTCATTTTGAGACTTTCAAATTTGCTTTTTGTGAGTCTGCAACTTAGCAAGCTTGACCTTTGAATCTCCTTAAAAATGATCTACATTTTGTCCTATATTTATTTAGCAGATTTACAATGGATTATCTTGGTGTATTTAGTCTCTGAAAGACCACAAGTGATGACATTCATTTCCTTAGAATTATTCTCAAACAATTTCTTGTTTGTAGCACTAGATGGAGTAGTAGGAACAACATAACCATCCACAACAAATTACCATACATCAAACCTTAGGGACATAATGTATGTCCTCATCCTAGCACTCCAAAATGCATAATTGGATCCATTGAACATCATTCCTTTCTTAGTAGAGAAACCTCCTTGATGACTACCCATATTATACCTTAGATCACCTTCAAGTTGTCAAGCCTTTACCAAAGGACCTGCTTTGATACCAATTGATAGAGGTAATATCACTAAGAAGGGGGGTTGAATTACTAAGCCTAGATATTTCAATTTCAATTACAATCCTTTTAAACTATTAGACAATTAACATATAACAACTTGATCAAGCAACATTAAGAAGAGAGCTCTTTCATTTAATGCATATACAAGATCAAACACATAACACATAGTTCTTGTGGGAAACCCTAATGGGAAATAAAACTCACTCTCATGTTTGCAACACACAGACTACTTATCTTATAAAAAATAACAAACAAGAGACTGGTCAAATCCATTAGACCAACAAACTTTGATCATATCCTCTTGACCAAAAGCCTTTAGTGAAACACCTGTTTCACAAGGAGCAACTACCTCTAAAGAAGATCAAATCCTTTATAATCTTCTTTTATGTGAACAAATCCACCTTAGAACTAATGTCTTTACCACTTTATGGTGGATCTCTGATTATCTAACCCCTACATAAACTCTCTTTCTATCTCATACATGACTCCCACATAGGCATGCCACAATCTCTCTTCTTCTTCACTCAAACTATCCTCATATGCATACCCAGACCTCTTTGCATATACTAAAATTGTAAGAGAAATATTTTTTACATCTAAAATATGACCTATAGGTCATACACATAGTCCTCAATCTGATCTACTCATTAACTCATCAACTGGGCACTCTACCTCTCCTTCGCTCCACAATTCTCACATACACCTTGTACTAGTCTCACTCCCAAGTGTAGAAACCAACACATTTTATTTCACCAATTATAGGTCTATCGTGAATATAAATAAAAAAATATTTCCTTTTGGCCACAACACATGCCTTCACCATTAAGGCATCTTACATGTGTCACACTTAAGCACAACTCTCTTTGAAATAGGCCTAAGTCACATTTTATGTCTAATGATGATCCATTCACCTCTTTGACACTTCTCAAATAAAACTAAGAACATAAGACCACTCCCAAATACATGGATCTATTCCACATGACCCATTTGATATCTTAAATTGATCACAATACCTTTTTTCTTAAGCATAATGATGGGGATCAACCAACAATATGATTACACTTATGAAAGCAATAAACCACGGAATTAAATCAGATATATAAGTAACTAGAATCAGATAATAGAAAAGAACAAGAGATACAAGAAACCACCCTGAAAACTTGTATTAAAACTCTTTACAAAAGGAATACAATTGAAGAAACTTCTTTCTTCCACACCTCTCTCAGATGCACAAGACCTCTCTCTAGATCTCTATCCCTTAAGAGCTCTCTCTCTCAAGTACAATCAATTCCAACAACCTGGATTGACACAACTCTGTACTATTCTTCAACATACCAATACAATAAGCTAAGAAGATCTAATTCTACATATAGAATTAGGAGACTTGAGCATGCACTTACAACCAACAGTTAAGCCTCTTGAACAAGGGCTCTAAAAAAAATCTTGCTAATAATAGAAACGCGAACTTAAGACTAAGACTTAAACTCATCATGCAAACACTCGCTTCTGTCCTCGAAAATAGCATTCTGGACGCACAGGTAACCGACGCCAGTTCTTGACTGCTTCCCTGTGACCGGTGTCTGCCAATCCTCTACCGACGCCGGTGTCTCTCCAACTGCACTGGACCGACGTCGGTCGCTCCTGACCGACTCTGATGACTGTGTAAACCTACAACTTTGGTAATGCGCTCATATGTGAAGCTTTTAGGCTCCACACCTTAACAATCTCCCACTTGGAGATAAACAGCTGCACCAGTACTTGTACAACAACATCTTCTAGCTCCTCCATCTTCAACTCAATCATGAAGACCAACAGAAGTTGAATGAAGATTCAACTTCTCCTTTGTAACTGGCTTGGTTAACATATCAGTAGGATTCCTATCTGTATGGATCTTCTCCAGCTTCAAATCACCATCTTCCAATACCTGCCGTATGAAGTGGTACCTTAGCTGTATGTGCTTGGTTCTTGAATGAAAGGCTGAATTCTTAGCCAAATGGATTGCACTCTGATTGTCACTATACAATCTGCAACTCCCATGCTCCCTTCCAAGATCTTCCATGAACCGTGTCATCCATATCATCTCTTTGCTAGCTTCTGTGGCTATAATATACTCTGCTTCTGTAGTTGACAAGGCAACAACCTTCTGCAACTTAGATATCCAGCTAACTACCGTTCCACCTATAGTGAAAACATATCCTATAGTGCTCCTCCTGCCATCCAAATCACCTGCCATATCTGAATCTACATAACCATGTAGAGAAGTATCTGAACCTCCATAGCACAAGTGCCTACTGCTGGTTCCTCTCAGATATCTAAGGATCCACTGAACTGCTTTCCAATGTTCCTTACCTAGATTGGCCATATACTTACTTACAACTCCCACTGCTTGGGCAATATCCGGTCTAGTACACACCATTGCATACATCAAAGTCCCTACTGTGGAAGAATATGGAACCTTACTCATGTACTCTACCTCATCATGTGAATTAGGACATTGTTCTTTACTCAACTTAAAATGTCCAGCCAAAGGTGTGCTTACCGCTTTAGCATCCTGCATATTGAACCGTTTCAACACCTTGTCCACATAATCCTCTTGAGACAATATCAACCTGTGATTTTTCCTATCTCTCTTAATGCTCATGCCAAGGATTTTCTTTGCTGCTCCCAAATCCTTCATAGCAAACGTTTGAGCTAATTTCACCTTAAGCTCAGAGATATCCTGCATGTGTGATCCTGCAACCAGCATATCATCTACATACAACAATAGAATAATATATCTACCGTTATCCAATCTCTTAAAATACACTCAATGGTTAGATTGACACCTACTGTAGCCATGCTCAGTCATAAACCTGTCAAATTTCAAATACCATTGCCTAGGAGCTTGCTTGAGGCCATACAAGCTTTTCTTCAATCTGCACACTAACTTCTCCTTACCCTTGACCTCAAATCCTTCTGGCTGTTCCATATAAATTTCCTCATCCAAATCTCCATGAAGAAACGTTGTCTTAGCATCTAGCTGCTCAAGATGCAAATCCTCAACAGCAACCAAAGACAATACAATCCGTATAGAAGTCATTTTAACAACAGGAGAAAAAATCTCACCAAAATCAATACCTGGCTTTTGTGCAAATCCTTTCACTACCAATCTGGCCTTATATCTCATCTGTCCATTCTCACCTTCTTTCAACCTGTAGGTCCATCTGTTCTTCAGTGTTCTCTTACCAGCTGGCAATTCAACCAAATCCCATGTTTGGCTCTCTCTTAAGGACTCCATCTCCTCAACCATGCCACGCTCCCACTGACTCTTGGACTCCACCTGTATTGCTTCTTCAAAACTCTCTGGTTCTCCACCATCAGTTAGTAATAAATAGAATAATGAAGGAGAATATCTAATCAGAGGCTTACTTACCCTTCCAAACCTCCTGATGGGTGTCTGAGACTCGTTCACAACACGCTGTCCACCCAAATTCTCTGACAGTGACCAACTTCGGTCACCTCCAGACCTGTTACTGGCCGATGCTGGTTCTGCCTGACCAACGTCGGTTCCTGTCCTGTCGACATCGGTCTCTATATGACCAACATCGGTTTCTGTTCTATCGACACCAGTTCCTAACCTGCTGATGTCGGTCTCTGTGTTTTCCTGCAAGTGATTATTTCTTTTTCCTGCGAGCTCATTTTGGACCATCACCTCATCCAATTCATTATTGCTCTGCCCAGATTGATTCAACTTCTTCAGCTGATCACTATACATCACTTTTTCATTGAAAACAACGTCACGGCTCCTAATTACCTTGTTAGTTCCTAGATTCCAAAATCTGAAACCAAAATCATCTGAGCCATAGCCAATAAACGTGCACCTCATAGACTTAGCATCGAGCTTCTTTCTATTTTCCTTATCTATGTGCACAAAGGCTTCACAACCAAAAACTTTGAGAAAAGAGAGATCTACCTTTTTACCTGTCCAAGCCTCTTCTAGAATTCCACCATCCAGAGTTGTCGAGGGTCTTCTGTTAATCAGGTACACTGCAGTGTCAATAGCTTCTGCCCAAAACTCTAAGGGCAAACCAGCATGCAATCTCATACATCTTGCACGCTCCATGATTGTTCAGTTCATCCTTTCAGCAATTCCATTCTGCTGAGGTGTCCTTGGAACCGTTCTTTGCCTACAGATTCCATACATGTAACAATACCAGTTGAACTTATAACTGCAGAACTCTCCACCATTGTCAGATCTCAGGCACTTTAATCTTTTGCCTGTTTCATTCTCAACCATAGCTTTCCAAATCTTAAAAGTCTCAAATACATCAGATTTCTTCTTAATACAGTAGATCCATACCTTTCTTTTAGCATCATCTATGAACGAAACATAGTACTGTGATCCTCCAATAGAAGCTACCTGAGCCGGTCCCCACACATCTATGTGAACAAGCTGCAACTTATGCTTCTTCTTTGTAGACCCAGTCTTGAGAAAACTAACCCTTTTCTGTTTTCCAAATACACAGTGCTCACAAAATTCTAGATCCATGCTTTTCAAATCTGAAAGCTTACCTTTAGACTTAAGAATTGACATCCCCTTCTCACTCATGTGGCCAAGCCTTGAGTGCCACAATTTTGCATCCACATCTGAAGTAGATAATATAGAAGGAGAATTGTTAGTAACACAATTACACAAATAGAGAGTACCTACTCTCTTACCTCTGGCCATAACAAGTGCACCCTTGGTCACCTTCCAAGATTCTGCTGTGAGAGTTACTGTACAACCCTCATCCCCTAACTTTCCTGCAGAAATCAAATTTCTCTTCAAGCTAGGAACATGCATAACTTCTCTCAACACCCATGTGTTGCCATTCTGCATTTTCAGCTGCACTTTACCTTTGCCAATAATTTTACAGGGTTCATCATCCCCTAGATATACTATTCCAAAATCTCCATGGATATAGTCACAGAAATATTCCCTATTAGGGGTAGCATGAAAAGATGCACCAGAATCTAACACCCAAGATTCTATATTATTATGCAAAGAGAATATTAAAGCATCTTGTGCAATACCTACAACCTTTGCTTCTTCTTTTCTTTCGTGCTAATTGTCCTCCTTAGGCTTTGACCAGAAATCTCTGCTTATATGCCCCATCTTTCCACAATTCCATCATTATGGCCTTCTGCCATTTCTGGATTTGGATCTGCCTTTCCCCTTAGACTTGGATCTTGATCTCCCTTTCTTGCTCTTCTTTTTTTGCCTTCCCCTGCTCTCAAAACTTAAAGCGTTCCCAGATGTCTCTTCTGTGCTTTTCCTGCGAATTTCTTCATTCAAGATAACACTAACAACATCCTCTACTTTTAAAATATTTGATGCAGATGCAGTATTGCTAACTGCCATTACTAAGCTATGCCAGCTTTCAGGCAAAGAACATAATATTAAAAGAGCTTTTATTTCATCATCAAATACAATTTTGACTGAACTTAATTGATTTACAATACCATGGAAATCATTCAGGTGATTAGATACAGATCCACCTTCCTGCATATGCAAATTAAATAGCTGCTTCATAAGATATACCTTATTAGAAGCTGAGGGTTTTTCGTATAAATTTGCTAGAGTAGTCATCAACTCTACCGTTGTTTTTGCCTGTGATAAATTAGATATCACAGTAGATGCTAGACTCAGTATTATAGACCCCAGAGCCTTTCTGTCAAGAACTTCCCATTCTTCATCCTCCATGTCTGTGGGCTTCTTTGCAATCCCACCTAATGGTAAGTATAGATCTTTCTGATACAGATAGTCCTCTATCTGCATTCTCCAATGTTGATAGTTTTTTCCATTGAACTTCTCCATTCTCAGTTTACTTTCATCTGCCATTGCTTCTCCCACTCAAACATAAATCCCTACAAAAACTCCTATGAGCAACCTGTAATCAATACACACTACACAGATCTGAACTGCCTGTTAGTGAACCTGAGCTTTGATACCAATTATTGGATATCAAACTCTAAACCTACAACCAAGGCTCTGATACCACTTGATGCGGATCAACCAACAATATGATTACACTTATGAAAGCAATAAACCGTAGAATTAAATCAGATATATAAGTAACTAGAAACAGATAATAGCAAAGAACAAGAGATACAAGAAACCACCCTGAAAACTTGTATTAAAACTCTTTACAAAAGGAATACAATTGAATAAACTTCTTTCTTCCACACCTCTCTCAGATGCACAAGATCTCTCTCTAGATCTCTATCCCTTAAGAGCTCTCTCTCTCAAGTACAATCAATTCCAACAACCTGGATTGATACAACTCTGTACTGTTCTTCAACATACCAATACAATAAGCTAAGAAGATCTAATTCTACATATAGAATTAGGAGACTTGAGCATGCACTTACAACCAACAGTTAAGCCTCTTGAACAAGGGCTCTAAAAACAATCTTGCTAATAATAGAAATGCGAACTTAAGACTAAGACTTAAACTCATCATGCAAACACTCGCTTCTGTCCTCGGAAATAGCATTCTAGACGCACAGGTAACCGATGCCGATTCCTGACTGCTTGCCTGTGACTGACGTCGGCCTATCCTCTGCCGACACCGGCGTCTCTCCAACTACACTGGACCGACGTCGGTCGCTCCTAACTGACGCCGATGACTGTGTAAACCTGCAACTTTGGTAATGCGCTCATATGTGAAGCTTTTAGGCTCCACACCTTAACACATAATTTGTTCAATCAACATTCTATGCACACAGTCACCATGAATGAATGCATAGTCAACTTATAAACCTTTATTCATATTGCATATAATTGGTAAAACCTTAAAAATATTCACAAATGATCCTCATGGATTCTATGACATGCTTCAATCAATATTTCATCTTAAAACATCAAAACAACATCAAAATGAGCTTAATTACCCTTCTTGAATTAGTTGCAGAACATAGTCAAACACACAGTCAACTTTGGAGCTTCATAACTTTGACTATATGCACTTATAGATACTCAAATTAGGTTCATTAGATGCTCCATGGAGTACTCTTCATCTTTGCTTTTTACAGCATGGTCAAATTCTATATAGATCGAAAGTTATGGTAAATGAAATTATAAATCATGCATTAATAAAAGATGGATGTATATAGCTCTTGGAATACTTAAGACATGTATCTAGTACTAAGATTTCACAAGGTAGGATTCATTACAAAGTGATCATTGGTGTTCCCTAATCTTTACCTGTTATTATCTCATTTCGATATATGCATTATTACACTTATGCACCTGCAAATTAGACTTCCCCTCTTTCTTAAGAAAACTTTTATGCATCAACAATATCTAAAACTTAAGGAAAACATCATTATCTTTAGAGGTTTGTACTAAAAAAAGTGAATAAAAAAATAAATTGGTATTTATCAAGACCCTAAAGAAATATGTAAACATTCCATGGCATGTTTGACATAACCTTCATCCTCCTATAGGGTGAGGAAGGAGTCATCATAAAAGTGCCCACTGATTAATTAGTGGTCTGAATTAGGTAGAGAGATCCCTTTGACTAGACCCTTGGAAGCATAACTGGCCAAAAGATAGCTAAAACCTTCAAAATCCAACACATAAAGTGAAGGGTCCACGTGATAAGTTTGTATAATGGACTTATGGAGTTCAAAGTTTTGTTACCGAGAGGTTTTTATGGTGATGTAGGCCTTGACATCCTAAAAATGAATATTGATAATATGAACAAACTTGGGGCCAAATCCCAATGCCTATAACATAGCTATAATAAAAGGTCACTCTATACAGTCATAGCCTTTCTCAAAGTCAATTTTAATGAATAAGGACTTCTAGTTGGATATTCTATCCCATTCAATGACTTCCCATATGATAATAACAAATTCATATTTAAACATAAAGGAATATTTGTTAAATTCAAATATTTAAATTTAAAAGGTCATAGTTAAACCTCAAACACCATTTCCTCATCTCATGTCCTTGTATCTTAGTTCAATCACACACCATTGATATCGTTTGATCTATAATGCATAGTGCACTAATGCCCAAATGTTAAACTCTAACAGCTGACCTCATCTCGTGCAATCTAGCAACTTTGACTCAACACGTACCATCGATCTCTACGGATCAACTAGGTCTTTATTATGTAATGCATACTATTAGATCAATCTTTATGAACACCTTCTCACCGTTAGATCCTTATGCTTTACCTTTACTCAACATTAAACCTTGAACACTTATCCTCATCTCACTACTTCCTAAAACCTTGGAATAAACATGATCTATTGATCCATTTTTAAGGAGCTTGATCTTTACCTTCGTTATCTAACAAATACTTTGACCTCTTTGACTTGTTGCACACCATAGATCTTTACCTTCATTATCCAACAAACACTTTAATCTCTTTCACTTATTGTGCACTATATATCTTCACTGTATGATTGTCTGTGAGACATTATATCTCCATCTGGTGTAGATCTTTAAAATTGTGCAAAATAGACTAAGTATGGGGACCTTGCTCATCTGCCTGGAATGCCAACTTTGTACCTCCATATCTTTTGCTTCACTCAAGTGCATGTTCTCAAATTTGGACCATATGATCTTTTAGCATAGGAGAATCCAACCATGTGTCAAACTACTCCTGAAACCCTCACATGTGTGGGATATAATGACATAAAAATACTAACTTAGATTTATCTATTCACAGAGCCAATTATGTCAAGAACTATCTGGCAAGACCAACTTTGCACATGCATAGCTTTTATCGTGCTTCAACGTTTGGCTTAAAAGTTAGCACAAATGAAATAGACACAAAAATAAACAAGCCCATATAATCATGTTATCCTGAAACATCCACATGTGTGAGATATGCCACCATAAAAATTCCTACTTACCTTTTCTTACCACATTGCAAATTTGGCTAAGTATGGGAAAATATTGTCAAAATGCCTGAGGGCCCAACTCTGCACTTGCATATCTTTTATCGCACTTCATTGATAGACCTAAGACTTTGCACATAAAAATTATGGACTAATGTGATCACAACCATATGACCAACTCCCCTTGACTCACCCACACATGGTAATAGTGACGTTAGCAAACTGCCTATTTATATTTTCTGCCATTGGACCCAAAATGTCTAGATGAAAACTATGGACTACCAGATGAGTTTCACTCATGCACAAAAGCACTCAAATCATAGAAGACATCTTATGGGACCTCTTGCACATCTTTAAATCACTATACTCATCCTTGAACATCTCTAACCATGTCAAAACTAAAGATCAACCACGTATAATTCAAGCATACTAGGACAAACACATTGTACATTATGTCATTATCACTTAGACTATCAAGGCACTTCATCCACTCACATAGACACCTATATGACATCACCATGACATCATTGACAACTCTCCAACATGGGGGAGTAGATCCCCAATTACACAAGTACCAACATTACCAACAATGGCTACAACTAACCTAAGAATACCATCAACCTCCTCAACTGACCTAATACTAACGAACGGCCACAAACCAGCCTAATACCAATGATCAGCCACAACCAACCACCAATACCATCTAGGAATTGAACTTGGGGGGAGCATGTAGTCACCAAGTTGCCTTTACCAACTCACCGACATCTCATCAATATTATTATTAAATTATTATATATATATATATAATATATTATATTATATATTAATATAGATACTATTAATTTATATAATAATATGTAATTTGATTTAGTTAGGAAAAGTTAGCTCTCCCTTTGATGAATATAAGGGAATTAACTTATTCATAATTGAGACAGGGAAGAAACAACTTAAGGTGAAGTCTTAATAGGCTTGAATATTCCCCAGAGGAAGTCAAGGTCATCCCTTCCAAAGGGACCATAAGTAGTATCCTTCTAGAACCTCCCATTTCCATCTCTCTTCAAATCAATGTGAATGGTAATATAGGGCCTAAAATAATATGTTTCATTAATAATGTTGAGAATATCCTTATCACAAATGACTTCACCTTACTATATATCTTCTCCAACTCAGATCTCAATGACTCATTTTCAATTGCATATCTTGAACATTCATCTTCTTAAGCTTTTAAGCTTATAGATATGAATTCTAATTGACAACTTAGATGCTTGACTATATCTTCATGTTCCTTGGTGTATTCATTTATTTTTCCCTCATACACACTAAATTTTTCTTTATAGTCTTCAAGTTTAGATATAATCTTATTATTGATCTTCTTCTCAATCTTCAATTCTTCAAGAGCATTCAACAATTTAGTCTCACAGTCCACCTCATCTTCATCATCATCTAAACCACTCCAATTAGACTCCTTTTGATGTGAGAAAATACCTTCCTCACCCATGAATAGGGTTCTATCTCCATTAGGACCATCATCTTCATGATCATACTCAGAGTCACTGACTTCATTCTCATCTTATGAGTTGCAATCTTCTTTGGCATAGACTCTTCTTGTCCTTGAAGTGCTTCTTGTTGTTGTCAAACCTTCTGAATCCCTTTTTGATTTTATGAGACCTAAATGATCTCTTGACATCATTATGACCTTGATCACACTCTTCATCATTATCCTTCTTATACTTATGAGGGCACTTATTAGAAAAATGTTCTATCTCACCACAATTGAAGCATTTGAGTTGTAGTTTACCTTTATAATTGCTTGAACCTATTCTCAATTTCCTTGAAATCAGATCAATTAGTTCATCCTCATCTATGTCAAAAATGTCAACCTCTCTGGGTTTCTTACCTTGGAACTTCTTGTTTGGATTCATCTGTGTCTTGAATGTTGCTTTCTTCTTTGGTGGTATATCATTATTATTCATCTCATAGGAAGTAAGGGTGCCATGCAATTGATTCATCTTCAAATAAGTAAGATCATGAATTTATTCTATAGCAGATAACTTTGGATCAAAAGGATAAAGACCTTAATACCATCTGAACTATAGTAGCCTTTTCAAGGTTCTCCCCAAGACCTCTAATGATGTTCACAATGTCATCAACTTTAGAAAGGATGCCACATAATCTTCTTCCTTCATTTTGAGACTTTCAAATTTGCTTTTTGTGAGTCTGTAACTTAGCAAGCTTGACCTTTGAATCTTCTTAAAAATGATCTACATTTTTTCCTATATTTATTTAGCAGATTTACAATGGATTATCTTGGTGTATTCAGTCTCTGAAAGACCACAAGTGATGGCATTCATTGCCTTAGAATTATTCTTGAACAACTTCTTGTTTGTAACACTAGATGGAGTAGTAGGAACAACATAACCATCCACAACAAATTACCATACATCAAACCTTAGGGACATAATGTATGTCCTCATCCTAGTACTGCAAAATGCTTAATTGTATCCATTGAACATCATTGCTTTCTTAGTAGAGAAACCTCCTTGATGACTACCCATATTATACCTTAGATCACATTCAAGTTGTCAAGCCTTTAACAAAGGACCTACTTTGATACCAATTGTTAGAGGTACTATCACTAAGAAGGGGGGTTGAATCATTGAGCCTAGATATTTCAATTTCAATTACAATCCTTTTAGACTATTATACAATCAACATATAACAACTTGATCAAGCAACATTAAGAAGAGAGCTCTTTCATTTAATGCATATACAAGATCAAACACATAACACATAGTTCTTGTGGGAAACCATCATGGGAAATAAAACATACTCTCATGTTTGCAACACATGGAATACTTATATTCTAAAAAATTAAAAACAAGAGACTGGTCAAATCCATTAGACCAACAAACTTTGATCATATCCTCTTGACCAAAAGCCTTTAGTGAAACACCTGTTTCACAAGGAGCAACTACCTCTAAGGAAGATCAACTCCTTTAGAATCTCATTTGATATTAACAACTCCACCTTAGAACTAATGTATTTAACACTTTATGATGGATCTCTAATTATCTAACCCCTACATAAACTCTCTTTCTATCTCATACATGACTCTCACATAGGCATGCCACAATCTGTCTTCTTCACTCAAACTATCCTCATATGCATACCCAAACCTCTTCGCATATACTAATATTGTAAGAGAAATATTTTTTACATCTAAAATATGACCTATAGGTCATACACATATCCCTCAATCTGATCTACTCATTAACTCATCAACTGGTCACTCTACTTCTCCTTCGCTCCACAATTCTCACATACACCTTGTACTAGTCTCACTCCCAAGTGTAGAAACCAACACATTTTATTTCACCAATTATAGATCTATCATGAATATAAATAAAAAAATCTTTCCTTTTAGCCACAACACATGCCTTCACCATTAAGGCATCTTACATGTGTCACACTTAAGCACAACTCTCTTTGAAATAGGCCTAAGTCACATTTTAGGTCTAATGATGACCCATTCACCTCTTTGACACTTCTCCAATAAAAATGAGAACATGGGACCACTCCCAAATACATGGATCTATTCCACATGACCCATTTGATATCTTAAAATGATCACAATACCCTTTTGCTTAAGCATAATTTGTTCAATCAACATTCTATGCACATAGTCACCATGAATGAATGCATAGTCAACTTATAAACCTTTATTCGTACTGCATATAATTGGTCAAACTTTAAAAATATACAAAAATGATCATCATGGATTATATGACATGATTCGATCAATAGTTCATCTTAAAACATCAAAACAACATCAAAATGAGCTTAATTACCCTTCTCCAGTTAGTTGCAGAACATAGTCAAACACACAGTCAACTTTGGAGCTTCATAACTTTGACTATATGCACTTATAGATATTAAAATTAGGTTCATTAGATGATCCATGGAGTACTCTTCATCTTTTCTTTTTACAGCATGGTCAAATTTTGTATAGATCAAAAGTTATGGTAAATGAAATTATAAATCATGCATTAATAAAAGATGGATGTATATAGCTCTTGAAATACTTAAGACATGTAACTAGTACTAAGATTTCTCAAGGTAGGATTTAATACAAAGTGATTATTGGGGTTGCCTAATCTTTACCTCTTATTATCTCATTTCGATATATACATTATTACACTTATGCACCTGCGAATTAGAGTTCCTCTCTTTCTGAAGAAAACTTTTATGCATCGACAATATCTAAAACTTCAGGAAAACATCATTATCTTTAGAGGTTTGTACTAAAACAAGTGAATAAAAAAATAAATTGGTATTTATCAAGACCCAAAAGAAATATGTAAACATTCCATGGCATGTTTGACATAACCTTCATCCTCCTATACGGTGAGGAAGGAGTCATCATAAAAGTGCCCACTGATTAATTAGTGGTCTGAATTAGGTAGAGAGATCCCTTTGACTAGACCCTTGGAAGCATAACTGGCCAAAAGATAGCTAAAACTTTCATCATCCAACACATAAAGTGAAGGGTCCACGGGATAACTTTGTATAATGGACTTATGGAGTTCAAAGTGTTGATACCGAGAGCTTTTTATGGTGATATAGGCCTTGACATCCTAAAAATGAATATTGATAGTATGAACAAACTTGGGGCCAAATCCCAATGCCTATAACATAACTATAATAAAAGGTCACTCTATACAGTCATAGGCTTTCTCAAAGTCAATTTTAATGAATAAGTACTTCTAGTTGGATATTCTATCCCATTCAATGACTTCCCATATGATAATAACAAATTCATATTTAAACATAAAGGAATATTTGTTAAATTCAAATATTTGAATTTAAAATGTCACAGTTAAACCTCAAACACCATGTCCTCATCTCATGTCCTTGCATCTTAGTTCAATCACACACCATTGATATTGTTTGATCTATAATGCATAGTGCACTAATGCCCAAATGTTAAACTCTAACAGTTGACCTCATCTCGTGCAATCTAGCAACTTTGACTCAACACGTACCATCAATCTCTATGGATCAATCAGGTCTTTATTATGTAATGCATACTATTATATCAATCTTTATGAACACCTTCTCACCGTTAGATCCTTATGCTTTACCTTTACTCAACATTAAACCTTGAACACTTGTCCTCATCTCAATACTTCCTAAAACCTTGGAATAAACATGCTCTATTGATCCTTTTTTAAGGATCTTGATCTTTACCTTCGTTATCTAACAAATACTTTGACCTCTTTGACTTGTTGCACACCATAGATCTTTACCTTCGTTATCCAACAAACACTTTAATCTCTTTCACTTATTGTGCACTATATATCTTCACTGTATGATCGCCTATGAGACATGATATCTCCATCTAATATAGATCTTTAACATCATGCAAAATAGACTAAGTATGGGGACCTTGCTCATCTGCTTGGAATGCCAACTTTGTACCTCCATATCTTTTGCTTCACTCAAGTGCATGTTCTCAAATTTGGACCATATGATCTTTTCACATAGGAGAATCCAACCATGTGTCAAACTGCTCCTGAAACCCTCACATGTGTGAGATATAATGACATAAAAATACTCACTTAGATTTATTTATTTACAAAGCCAACTATGTCAAGAACTATCTGGAAAGACCAACTTTGCACATGCATATCTTTTATTGTGCGTCAACGTTTGGCTTGAAAGTTAGCACAAATAAAATAGACACAAAACTAAACAAACCCATATAATCATGTTCTCCTGAAACATCCACATGTGTGAGATATGCCACCATAAAAACTCCTGCTTAGCTTTTCTTACCACATTGGAAATTTGGCTAAGTATGGGAATTTTTTTTCAAAATGCCTGAGGGCCCAACTCTGCACTTGCATATCTTTTATTGCACTTCATTGATAGACCTGAGACTTTGCACATATAAATTATGGACTAATGTGATCACAACCATATGACCAACTCCCCTTGACTCACCCACATGTGGTAATAGTGACGTTAGCAAACTGCCTATTTATATTTTCTGCCATTAGACCCAAAATGTCTAGATGAAAACTATGGACTACCAGATGAGTTTCACTCATGCACACAAGCACTCAAAGCATAGAAGACATCTTATGGGACCTCTTGCACATGTTTAAATCACTATACTCATCCTTGAACATCTCTAACCATGTCAAAACTAAAGATCAACTACGTATAATTCAAGCATACTAGGACAAACACATTGTACATTACGTCATTATCACTCAGACTATGAAGGCACTTCCTCTACTCATGTAGACACCTACATGACATCACCATGACATCATTGAAAACTCTCCAACATGGGGGCCCAGATCCCCAATTACACAAGTACCAAGATTACCAACAATGTCTACAACTAGCCTAAGAATACCATCAACGGCCTCAACTAACATAATATTAACAAATGGCCACAAACCAACCTAATACCAATGATCGGCCACAACCGACCACCAATACCATCTAGGATTTGAACTTGGGGGGTGCATGTAGTCACCAAGTTGCCTTTACCAACTCACCCACATCTCATTGATATATATATGTGTGTGTGTGTGTGTGTGTGT
This sequence comes from Torreya grandis, assembly GCA_037957365.1. NCBI lineage: Eukaryota > Viridiplantae > Streptophyta > Pinopsida > Cupressales > Taxaceae > Torreya > Torreya grandis. The sequence goes on along the minus strand of JARHVA010000819.1, from coordinate 2,165,355 downwards.
GTGTGTGTGTGTGTGTGTGTATGTATGTATGTATGTATGTATGTATATGTATATGTATATGTATATGTATATGTGTATATATATATATATATATATATATGTATGTATGTATATATATGTATATGTGTATGTGTATATATATATATATATATATATATGTATGTATGTATATATGTATGTATGTATATATATATGTATGTATATATATATGTATATATGTGTATATATATATGTATATATATATATATGTATATATATATATATATGTATATGTATATATATATATATATATATGTATATATATATATATATATATATCTATATATATATATATGTATGTATGTATATATGTATGTATATATGTATGTATATATGTATATATATGTGTGTGTATATATATATATATGTGTGTGTATATATATATATATATTATATAATATAATATTATATATTAATATAGATACTATTAATTTATATAATAATATGTAATTTGATTTAGTTAGGAAAAGTTAGCTCTCCCTTTGATGAATATAAGGGAATTAACTTATTCATAATTGAGATAGGGAAGAAACAACTTAAGGTGAAGTCTTAATAGGCTTGAATATTCCCCAGAGGAAGTCAAGGTCATCCCTTCCAAAGGGACCATAAGTAGTATCCTTCTAGAACCTCCCATTTCCATCTCTCCTCAAATCAATGTGAATGGTAATATAGGGCCTGAAATAAAACGTTTCATTGATAATGTTGAGAATATCCTTATCAGGGATGGTTTTTGTGCCATAAGAGTCCAAAGAGACAAGCTCAAGCACTTTGATGGCATAGGACACTTGCACAATTTGATACACCTTCGGGAAAGGTCGATTGTAACAACACTCTTGGTAGTTTTTCTAGCTATGCATGCTCCACTTTTCTCCACCTTGGTTGGATCCTTGCTAGAGGAATCCACACCCCCCTCCTCCATGAGCTCCCCACCCTCCATATATGGAAATGATGATCTTCTTACCAGTGAGGCTTACAACTCCATGTGAGCCTCTTGTCACATAACAACCAAATGGATGGAGGTGAAATATGGTGTTCTCATTCAGGTATTTTTGAGGGATTATGGGCTTGATCACATGCTACTTTAGATCAAAAAACAAATCTAGTCATTGGTGGTGGTCTCATCATGTTGAGTGGAGATGAGAACAATGTGGATGTACTAAAGGGAGATTTGAAATCAAAGTGAAAGGAGAATCATGCTTGATGAACACCATGTTTGTGTGATTCATCTTAAAATAATATGTAACCTTTATATAGATGACATTTGACAACGCACAATGGAAGTGAGGACGCACCAACAATGACCAAGCTAATAGACCAATTCTTAACAAATGTGGACACATAATTTCACTTTAAAAAACAAATTACATCCTTCTGCCGTAACTTGCACCTTTGGGGCAATTAACTGAAGACAATTAGTATTGTTTATAATTGAAGATGAAAACAAGGAAAGGAAAGCTAAGAAAGAGAGAGGCAAGTACTTGAAAGTTAATAAAGAGGGACTAAAGTCTGTGAAACTACAATAATGTTTTGTGTACAATGTTTATTGATAAATAAATCATGTTTAAAATATCTCATAATCCTTTTTGCATTTGTAGGAATATGAAAAATTGCTTCTATAATTATTAGTTAATATGATTTATATTCCCTCATTGGATGAATACGAAATAGTTCATTAATCTAACTTTAAGATTATGTATATTGTGTATTTGGACAACTATGAAACATTACATTTTTTTGAAGATAAAATTTAGCAATTAAATTTCTATATGCCACACCTATTGATGTTGATAGTATAAATATCTTAAATACATATATTTAAAATATGCTGAGAGATATCGATCTCGAGGTCCTTATATAACTTGTGAGAAATCTAATATAGGTGCCTCAAAATTGATATCTCTCAACATCTTATAAATAAATGTATTTAAGATATGTATGCCAGTTAAAAACCTCTAAAAAAAGTGTTGGAAAGCATAACATAAATGCATTTGTGATTTTGTCTACACATCAATTTTAATCTAGTTATTATGAAAATAGTTGGTGTGTTAAGGTCAACAACACAACAAGAAGTGTCCCAATAGTAAATAGTTGGTGTGTTTAGTTCATGTATTAATTGTTTATATTTACATATATGTAAAATTTATTTAACTAGAGTAAAAGATTTCAAGTTTTATAATATGATTAAAATATCTTTTTTTAAAGAATAAGTATTTTATAGTTAATTGATAATATTAGTTGACCACAATAATGTTTAACGTGTTCACCTTAAAAGAAATGTACTAATACAAAAACTAGTTGTTACACTATTAACAGAAAAAAGTAATGAACTAATCGTTAACCAATAGATACTCATTTCTTAAAATGAAAAGTCTCTTTTTAATTTGTCAATGATAGGTCTTTGTGCTTAACTCAAATCTAAAGCTCATATTAATTAACTTATAAATGTAAGTCCACACTATAGGACTAAACCAAGTTGTTTGTTAAGGTACTTACAATTTTCAATATTAAATAGAAATTAGTACATAAGAGATGTAATCTATAGTGGCAACACGGTGGGGATGACTCTAATATTATATTAATTAAAGAAAAAACCCAATGGACATTATTTTAGCATACTTACTTTTGAATACAAATTAAAAAAATCATCGTGAGATTTTTGAAAAATAAGAAAGAAAGGAGTGCACAAGAGAATATACACGATTTTTCAAGAGGTTAATTTTGTTTTCCTCCTCCATGTTTTTAGATTTGTGAAGCCTAGGCCCTTTCGAGCACTTTCATTGGGCTAATTTTTATTTTATTTTATTTTTGACCACTGCTTTATGCGGTGATCTTAGACTAAGAATCAAGGTTTGAGGGGTATCCATTCTGCCAAATTCACTTAGGGCACGAACCTAACCTCATCTCTTATATCATGTCTAGTTTTGCTAATAACAATAATTGATCCTCGGTGAGCCCTTTTTGAGCCAAACATCTTTACCAGTTGAACTATTTCATTGGGTCAAATTTAGTTTGGCCATATGTTCAATCAGCATCCGCACGCACGTGACCAGATTCGACCTATGGACTTCCTTATGAAAAAAGAGAATTTCGATGACCAATCGACAAGCAAAAAAACTTAATAATGAATGGAATGAATATTAAATTTAACCGAGTGTAGCAGTATCTTTGAAACACAAGCTCCACACCCTATTTTATCATACACCCTATTTTTCTCAAAGATTTTGACGAAATAACTTACCAAAATCAATTACAATATGAAATTGTGCATAAAATAATATGCAAATAGTTTATTTATAATATATATTATATGATACTTAGAGATGTAACTATGTGAGAACTTTTGGAACACATTGTACTCATGATACTTATGTTCATATTGAAAATTCTCCTCATAGTTACACTGCATGGAAAACATTGTCAGATTTGTATGATAAGAAACCTAAGCATAAGAAGATAGATATTCATATGCAGTTGTTTACTTTGTCATTAGATGAAGATGGGGATATGGGAGAATATATGTCTAAGTTGAAAAATATCACTACTAAGTACACTAAGGCTGGTTTTGGAAAACTAGATGATGACCTCGTAGTCACTGCTGCTTTGAAAGGACTACCAGGGTCCTATAGGAATTTTGTTGAAATTTTGCATGTCTCTGAAAAGATCACAGGCATCACCTTTGATAAGTTGGTTGAGTTGCTCATCCAACATGACCTCTCTCTACCCAAAAAATCCAAGAAAACTGAAGAAGCCCATGTTTTAGAGTCAAAGCCTAGTTCATCTTCATCTGGGCATCAAAACAATAGAGGAAATAGTTATAGAGGGGGTCAAGGTTATATAGGAGGTAGATATCAAAACAGAGGTAGGGATCATTCTAATAATCAACAATCTAATCAATCACATTCACATGAAACAAGTGATCGAGGACATGGTCACAACTCATATAGGGGCAGAGGTCGAGGTAGATCAGACATTCAGTGTCATAGATGTGGAAAATTTGGTCACATTGCCTCACAATGTAGGATTCCTTTTGATAAAATTCAGAGGCCACAAAAAGTGACTAAGACTAACTCTGCTCAGTATGCCGATCATGACTATGATGAATCTAGTAATGTTGCCCATGAATCTGCATTCACTACTTTGGGGCACATTGATTATATTGAATATGAGGCTAGAGATGAGCTCACAGATGTATGGGTTTTAGACACAGGAGCAACCAAACACATGACATTTAGGAGAGATTTCTTTTAGTATTATAAGGAAGCTTCTCTCTCTCTCTCTCTCCAGTTGCCTTAGCAGATAAGTCTATGCATACACCACTAGGACTTGGATCTATTCAGATTCTTCTTTCTAATGGGTCTATAAAATACTTGGAGGATGTTTGGTATGTTCCCACATTGAAGAAACACTTACTTTATTTGGTAACTATTTGAAAGAAAGGTTATCAAATTGTGCTTGAAAATGGGCTCATTTACATCAATTCAGTAAAGGATGATTATAAAACAATGTATACAGGATATGAAGATGGAAACTTGGTTAGATTGCATTGGAAGGTGCTTCCTCCCAATATAAAACTTGTAGCAGTTGTTGACACAGGTACAGGTACTATGTCTACACAGAGGTTATGGCATCTCCGCTATGGACATTTGAATATCCACTCTTTAGTGGATTTGCAGAGATATGGTATGGTGAATGGGTTGCCCACTTTTCACAAAGATAGTATTCTTTGTGAGTCGTGTTTTGGGCAAACAAAATCAAGAAAAATTTCTTAAACATTCATCTTGGAGAGCTAACAGATGTTTACAGTTAGTTCATAGTGATGTATGTGACATGAAAAAGTCATCCATTGGTGCGTGTAGATACTTTGTCTTATTATTGATGAATTTTCTAGGATGACTTGGGTATTCTTTATGAAAAACAAATATGAAGTTTTTGCTAAGTTTGTTGATTGGTTACACTTAGTCGAAAAAGAAACAGGTTCACATTTGGCCACTCTTCGTTCAGATAATGGAGGTGAGTATACCTCTAATGAATTTTTAGATTATTGTCGAGAACATGGAATTCATCGACAATATAGTAATGCTTATACTCCACAACAAAATGGAGTATCTGAATGGATGAATAGAACTTTAGAGGGCACAACACGTGCCATGTTGCACTATAAACAACTTGATGATAAGTTTTGGGCCGAAGCTATTGGTACTGCAGTGTATTTGAGAAACAAGTCCCCCACAGTTGCACTTTTGGGACAAACTCCATATGAGGCATGGTATGGATTTAAACCAAAACTTAAACACTTGAAAGTGTTTGGATGTCTTTGTTTTGCTTTGGTTCCTATTAAACACAGAACTAAGTTGGAACCACGAAGTCGAAAATGCATCTTTCTTGGTTATTCTGAAGATAAAAATGGGTTTCATTTGCTTGCACAAGATTCAGGAAAATTCATAGTGAGTCAAGATGTAATATTTGATGAGTTTGGGACTATGAACACTACAGAGATTGATTCTCAACTTGATAGATTAGAGAGGAAAAATAAAAAAAGAGATAAGGGTTTGAATAATGGGGATAACTCTTCGAAGTTATGGTATGAGACTCAAATTCCTTCACTTTCCTCTCCTTCATCTACAAGTTCATAGGTTGATGACTTAGAAATTGTTGAAAATTCTTTAAGTCCCCCTTCGAACGATACACAAAATGAGAATTTTGGAGTTCCTGATTTGAATAATTTGTCTAAGTATCCAAAATGGGCTCAAAGTACTTTTTTTGACCCGACAGTAGATGAAGTTGGTTTAACAGGGCCCAAGAATTCTCGAAAACAGGTGAACTATGCTATGGTTGTTAATACTTCTTCCACTGAGCCATCCACTTTTGAGGAGGCATCTACTGAACATGTTTGGCAACAGACAATGAAATGTGAGTATGATTCCATACTTAACAATAATACATGGGTTTTAGTTGATCCTTCTCCACATGTTAAACCCATCGGATGTAAATGGGTTTATAGGACTAAGTATAAATCAAATGGCTCCATTGATAAACATAAGGCTCGACTTGTTGCAAAAGTATATGCACAACAAGAAGGTATTGACTATGAGGAAACATTTGCACCAACTGCCAAATGGCACACTATTCGTATGGTACTTGCCTTAGCAGCACAAAATGGTTGGAAAGTACATCAGTTGGATGTTAAAAGTGTTTTTTTAAATGGTGATTTACAGGAAGAAGTATATATGAAACAACCTTAGGGTTTTGAACAGGTGGGTGTTGAACACAAAGTATGTAAATTGATAAAAGCTTTGTATGGACTCAAACAGGCACCCAGGGCTTGGTATGAGAAAATGGATTCATACTTGAAAACCATTGGTTTTCATCACAGTGAATCTGATGATACTCTCTATTTTCGAGTGTAGGGTAAGAAAATGGTGATACTTGTTCTCTATGTTGATGACTTGTTTATTACAAGTAATGATGAAAACCATAACAAGTCTGTGAAGAAGGAATTAAAACATGGGTTCGAGATGACAGATCTTGGACTTCTTCACTACTATCTAGGCATAGAGGTAACTTAGAAAGAGCATAGTATTTTCATGTCACAAACTAAGTATATTTCTGAGTTATTAGAGAGGTTTGGCATGAGTGATTGCAAACCTACCCTCACTCCCATGGAAAGTAATTTGAAATTGTCTAAGGATGATAGCAGTGCTTTTTTTGATGGCACCACATATAGACAATTGGTGGGAGGTTTGATATACTTGATGACTACCAGGCCTGATATTTCATTTTCAGTTGGAATTTTATCTAGGTTTATGCATGAGCCTAGAGAAATTCATTGGCATGCAGCAAAACGAGTACTTCGTTACCTTCAGGGAACGAAAACATATGGCTTTGAATATTGCTGCAACAAGAACTTCAAACTTGTTGGATATTGTGATGCAGATTTTGGCGGATGTGTGGATGACAGAGTGTCAACCACAAGATACACTATGCATATGGGTTCAGCTGCCATTGCTTGGTGTTATAAGAAGCAGTATACAATGGCAAATTCATCAGCAGAATCAAAGTATATTGTAGCATGGGATGCTTCCATAGAAATTGTTTACCTTCATCGTATTCTTGAAGATCTTCAAGTTTTTCAGTTTGCTCCTACACAGTTATACATTGATAATCAGAGTGCAATCAAGATGTCCAAGAATCCAGTGTTTCATGCCAAAACAAAACATATGGATGTCAAATACCATTATCTACGAATGCTGGTGGCAAAGAAAACTCTTGATCCAATATATTGCCCAACTGTCGATCAGACAACTGATATCTTCACAAAACCCCTTGATAGAATAAAATTTGAAAAATTCATAAAAATGCTTGGTATGTGTCCAAAGACCTGACTTTGGATCATAGGGGGGTTTGTTAGGACTTGTTCCAAAGTCTTAACATTAGGTTAGATTTTTGGTAGGTAATAAATAAATTGTAAATGGGGCATGCATATTTTAGTAAAGACACCCCCATAGAATAAACTTACTTAGATTAATTTTTAGGTAGTTTTCATGTTTTATATTTATTAATTAGAACTACCTTACGGGTTGTTTTCCCATATTTAGTTGGTTATAGGATTAGTTGTTTTTACCGGTCATTGGTAAAAACTACATAAATCCATGTTTGCTTTGTAAAAGGGTTAACGGAGTAAACGCACCCTTATGTACTTGATTTTTTGAATTTAATAAAATACTTGTGCACTCGCACTAAGCAGGGACAAGGTTCAACCTATTTTGATTCAGGAGTTATCAGGGCATGAACCTAACCTCATCTCTTATATCATGTCCAGTTTTGCTAATAACAAGAATTGATCCTTGGTGAGCCCTTTTTGAGCCGAACATCTTTACCACTTGAACTATTTCATTTAATTTGGCCATATGTTCAATCACCATCCGCACGCACGTGGCCAGATTCGACCTATGGACTTCCTTATGAAAAAAGAGAATTTTGATGACCAATCGACAAGCAAAAAAACTTAATAATGAATGGAATGAATATTAAATTTAACCGAGTGTAGCAGTATCTTTGAAGCACAAGCTCCACACCCTATTTTATCATACACCCTATTTTTCTCAAAGATTTTGACGAAATAACTTACTAAAATCAATTACAATATGAAATTGTGCATAAAATAATATGCAAACATCTATAATATATATTATATGATACTTATAGATGTAACTATGTGAGAACTTTTGGATGTAGGTTTCAAGATAAAGTAGAGAATAAAATGAAAATAGGGGTTTGTTTCTTCCCTTGAAGTATATTCATCATGGGAAAACCCCGCTTTCACAAAGAGTTTGTTTTGTTACGTCCTCAAACCGAAGAGTGCTGAAATTTTTGTTTGAAGGTAAGTGCCTACAATTGTAAAAACAACAATACTCGTCTCGTTATTCCTCGTAGAATATTGATTAAAGTCAAATAGGTGTTACCTAACCATCCACCAAAATACAAAGCTTGAAAAAAAAATAAAAGAATATGAAGTTGAGATTGTACCTCGAACAAATTTAACAAATTAGATATCCCTCATTCTTTAACACTACGTTGAAGAAGTATTTTGTACAGCGAATCCGTATAAATATAAGGTTTCAATAAAAAAATCAAATCGAATAAAATTTGATACAAATTTGATGAACCAAAAAAAGACATAGTGTTATTTCTCTTCATGGACCCTTTCAAGTGCTGCTAATAGATTTCATTATTTAAAAACTCAGTCGAAGAATGTTTCTTTAAAATAAAATTTTTGAAACAAACACATTAATAAAATTGTCAACATCAAAAATACGAACTATTTAAACTCTTTGATCGACGGATCACTGTATTTCCGCGTTATGTAAATACAATTTCCCATTCAAAGCTCGCGAGGTAGCAGAAATGTCATTCTCAACCCGTGAAACTGTCTTTTTTTTTCACAGTCACAACAGTGTGAAATTATTATTTATTTATTTATTTTATTTTATTTATTTTTGGGGTGAAAATATATTTTGTCACGACGGTGGCGGTGATACCGCGCCGCGGGTGAATTGGCTGACCCAGTAGCGAGTGCGGTCCAGGTATGCGGTCTGTGAGGCGGTGCCAGTCTTGCCGTACGCGCCGTTGTACGTCAGGTAGCCGTAGCCCGTCGGTGGATTCGACGACGCCGGCTCGATTTGCGAGCCCTCATGCCACTCGTTGAACGATGTGATCGACACCCAGCTCGGATTGCCGCCGATGCTCGGGGTGATCGCGTTTTTCCACTGCCGGTTGTAGGTCGCACCGTTGTTTCGGTCCAGGGTCGGCGTGGTGTTCCCGGGAACGGCCCGGTCGTCGATGAATCCCGGCGCCACGGACGGCGACCAGACCTTGCCGTTGGCGAGTGCGTATGCCCCGATGCCGGCCCAACCGTCGGCTAATTGACCCCCGTTGTAGGTGTATACGCCATTGAAATGCGTCAGCTTGGACAGATCCCCGGTCTGCGCGAGGACGATGTTGTTGCCGGTGATGGCATCGAGGGGCGACCAGTCGGCGAAGTTGAGACTGTCGAAGACGTAGAAGGCGCCCTTGTTGCCGTGGGCCGAGTCGCGGTAGTAGGCCGGCGACGACCCGTAGTTTGCGTTTATGTAGTTGATGTCGGACACCACCGACGCCGCCGTCCGCCCGCCGTAGGGCTCGATGTGCCAGGCGACCTTAACGCCGTTCTGCGCCGCCGTGTTCATCACGCCGCGTACCAGGGAGTCTTCGTAGGAACCCTGACCCCACCAGCTGTACACGATCGTCCCGACACCGGCCTGCACGATCTGTTGCATCTGCAACGCCACTGTATTCGCATAGTCCGCCGAGTCGTAGGCTCCCGCGACGGGGTAGAAGTTGGAGGTGATGTCTTCCGGTGGGGTGTGCTCGTTGCTCTGCCAGTGCCTCCAGGCGCCCGACACCGCCGGGTTCCCGTACCACGGATAGTAGAAGAAATGGACGTTGGTCGAGACCGAGGTGGCGGCGGTGGCTCTGTTCGACATCGAGGGCGACTAGCTATTAATATTCTATCAAGATTTTACAGAAAAAGTTTCTTTTGATATTTTATCAAGATATTACAGAGATTTTATAGAAAAGAGAAGTTTCTGATATCCAAGATCGCTCTGGGCGCAAGAATAGAGCATACTCCTTTTCTTCTTTTCTGAACTATTTTTTATGCAGAGGCCAACACTGATCGATCACTAAACACAAACCCTTTATTTATAGTAATTTTGGGTGGCGTCTTATCCATTAAATAAATAATCTTGAACATATGATGTGACGCAGGCGGCTTCCTTAGATTCGTCTGTGTCATTCTTCGTCTCTGTCACTCTTCAATCGCAATTATTCAAATCACAAATAGAGTTTCCGTGGTGGGCGAATTCAGTGTATTTATAATTTTATTTTTAAAGGTCAAGGACATATCCAAAGCGAAACTGTTATGTTTATTTTTAAAGGTCAAGGACATATCCAAACCAAAACTGTTATGTTTATTTTAGAGTCAAATTAATGTGTAACGAATTTTAATAAAGTGGGATGATATCTTATTTTTGTTTTCATTATTAATATGAGATTTTTGGTTCTATCATAAACATTTGTTTTTATTGTATGAGTTTTTATATTATAATATATATTTATGTTTGTGAAATTTAAATAATAATTATTTAAGAGAGAAATTACACACAGTGAAAATATAATCTTCCAACTCATTATAAAGTCTCGTAATTAATGAATGATGGATGGGATGCAAATGTTACGATATCTAATTTTATTTCAATAGGTTTCCACATCCAATGTGTGACTCAAATCAATAATGTGATGTCGATAACGTGAAAATGAAACATAAACAATATATATATATATATATATATATATATATATATATATATATATATATCATTCACACACACACACACACACATCAACATTTTCATACACCTTTTAAATACTTAAACAACATACTATTTTTTTCAGAAATATTGATAAATGATGTATTTTGGTCGTAAGATACTCTGATTAATTCTAATATTTTTTATATCAAAGATAACCCCTTTATTATATGAAATGTCATGGCATTTATCAATCAATTTTTTTAGAAGACATGAAAGACAAAAATAAGAACTAAGCGCGATTGATGGGTGTGAGGGGAGCACGCATTTTACCCCTGAACATACACATGTATTTTAAATAATATGTATGATTCAATATCATGTTAAATTAATGTTTACCCAATTTCTGTTATGTGGCATCTATTTATTTGTTTAAATTTTAAAATAGACAAAAACATATCAAAAAATGTCATAAAGTGTCAGAGCCTTGGCCGACCTTGAGCAACAGTGGATACTACTTTGGGGGATGTACGACGTGTTCACCTGTGCCCTCGAGCATGCTCGAGGCCATGTTTTTACTACATGTGCGTAGCACTTCAAACTTCCCATTCTTTTTTTCTAGTCTCTAGGTTTTCATTCCGTTTTGTTGCAAGTCACTACTTCTTAAAATATTCTTTATTTATTGCACGACACAAATACCATTACAACTTCCAATAAAAAAATAATTATATATTTACTATTTATTATAAATTATAAATAATAAAAAAATGTAATATTTAAAAATAAAAAAGGACAAATGTCCTATTTAACTTCCAAGTGTTCTTATATTAAATCCTGAAATTGCATGTGTTTCTTCAATTCAAAGAATTAATAGACCTTTACAGACTCAAACTATAATTTTTCCTAAATTTCCAGGTTAAAGGGGCAGAGCTAGAAGGAAAAATAGTGGGATTTTACTTTGAAACCCACTAGTATCATCAATGCTAGAATGCTACGCATGTTCTGGCTGACATTTACAAGAAATTGAAGGATCAATGACTATGCCTTGGCTTATTATTCCTTACTTAGATTTGAAGATAAAAAAATTGTCAAATAAAAATTCATAATAGGGGCTATTCCATGCCTTATCATTTTGGACATGCAAGGTAAAACCATGTCCACATAAACTCCAAAACTCATTTATAAATATGGAGTTTAGGGTTTTTGCTTTACACATGAGAGATTGGTAGAGTTGTAATCTATGAAGTGGGCTAGACATGCATCGTAGACTTTAGAAAAATTTGAGTCCAACTTTTGTTGCATGCTATGAATGCTTGAACATTTGATCCTCACCTTAGCCATGGACATCTCTTCTACCATCTCCACCCCACTCCAAAAAGTCCTCCTTTTACCTGCAGTCCCATTTTTCACCCATCACAGATCACCCTCACCTTTCTCATAATTTCCTTGCTACACAGACATATCTTCCTTATTGCAAATTGAAGAGATAACATTGCTTTAGTATATAGCATGTATGCGACCCACTATTTTTATTTACCATTTACCACTTGACTCCCACTATTTTTACCTACCCAAGGCACTTTAGATGTTGATCGCTCGATAGACATTACAAACCTAGACCCACCCTCATGTCCCACTATAAGAAGGTTATCCTCCATATCATTACTCTGATAGTCATTACGGACCTAGGCCCACCTTCATGTCCCACTTTAAGAAGGTAATCCTCCATACCATTACTCTAGTTCAAAGCTCTGGTATATTAAAATTGTTTATCTCCCCAAATTACCCTATTAATAGGTCAAGGGTAAGCAAGGATAATTCTCATGTTCACATTGTTACCTCCTGGACTCCTCCTCCTTTGGGATTTTTTATGTTGAATTTTGATGGTGCAGCTAGAGAGAATCTAGGAGTTGGGTGCAGTAATAGGGATTGCTCATGCTCTCTCATCAAGGCTTATTAGAATAATTACAAGATAACTTGAATATGAGGCAGAAGCTCAAGTGATGGTCTTGGGTATTCAATTGACTTAACAATGTGGCATAAAGAACCTCGTAATTGAAGGGGACTTCAAGCTCATTGTGGAAGCCATCTATAATCATCAAATAAAGGCATGGAGGCTTAACAACATCCTTAGTATGGTGTGACCAAGTTTGGATGAATTATCATCGTGGTCTGTCAACCATTGCTATAATGAAGCTAATTACGAGGCTATTTTTTAGCAAACTGGGGGTTGATCAAAGGTGTGACCATATCATAAATAATCAATTAGAAAAGTGGCTAGGGCTTTAATTGATTGATTAAAGCTAAGCCTCAAGGACAATAGTCCTTTCATAGTGCTCATTAATGGGCTTTGATGTTGGGGGCTATTATGGCCATCATGATTTCACATTTACCCCTGCTACGTATGAATGGGATTGATGTGATCAGCAAGCTTTGTGTGATTTGGGTTAAATGGAAAAGTTAATAGGGGAAGGATCATCTTTTCAAATTGTTGATAAGGCTCTAGATAGTGGTGGTGGTTGAAAAATGAATTTTTATCTAGAAAATGTGGCTTTGATTGAACATGCGCTCTCTTTGTGGGTTGAAAAATGGGAGATGGATTGTAAGCTCTATTTTATCTTCTAGACGCTAAGTATGGAGGTTTCAGATGTGATAAAACTCAACATAGGACCAAAAAAACTATAGGTTGTTTTGAGGAACAAAATGAATGCAAACAAAGTATTGGTTTTTGTAAGCAATTTGCTTTGCACCGTCAAATATGGGAATGTCTTGCACAAGGTGGTGGAGACCTTGGTTTGACCTAGGCTAAGAGGTGGTTATGTGCATGGATTGATAGAAGATTTGGGTTCTCAATGTTTGGATTTAATCCCTCTTTGCTTTTAGAGATTTGGAAACCAAGAATGTGAAATTGCATAGTTTTTGGTTGAATGTGATAGATGGGCATACAGGTGTCTTGGAGCCATATTCTTCACTGGATGATTTATTGGCTCCTATACCCTTTTTGGAGAGAATTTTGGGAAAATTTGAGTCAAAGTTATAGTTCAATGCTTGAATGTCAAGAGTCTATCACAAAAAGATGTGTCTACTAAGTAAGTTTTGAAAACTTGAACATTTGATCTTGGATTTTGACTTTATTTTTTATTTAGATTTCAATGTTAACTTAAAGATTTGAATTATCAAAGTTTAAATTGCTTTGACCTTTGACTTTTGAACTTGGAAAGTTTAAATTTAACTTTGACTTTGATTTGATTTTAGTTTGAATTAAGTTGAATGCTTGACTTTAGTGGACTTTTGACTTTGATTTAATTTGACTTTGAATTTTATAAGTTTGACTTTGACTTTGAATTGGAACAATTGACTTAAAAAGTTTGACTTTGACTTGAAGGTTAACTTTAAAATGTTTGACTAGATTTAAAAGTTGACTTTAGTTGACTTGGAAGAGTTGACTTGATTATGAAAGTTTGACTGATTTGTATTTGATTTGGTTCAGAATGGACTTGATTTTGATTTCTTTTCAAATGGGCAATATAACAATACAATATTGACAAGGTATTGCTTCAATCAGACAACATGATGTTTATAATGGGATAAAAATGACTTGAAATTTGGGTAGCATAATGCTTTATCGCACCAATGTGTACTGAAAAAGTTTGGACTTGGGATAATTTAAATTGTTTGAGGTATAAAGTATCACACATAAAACTAGGTATATGACAATAAACAAGTAATAACATCCACACAAGACAAGCTTAGCTTAGTGGTAAAATGGGTGTATAATGTGACTATAGCCCACGTATCCACCTCACAAGAAACGGGAACATGTTAATATTTTAACCCTCACCTCAAGAAGTATGTCATGATATCTTGGGGGAGGTTGGCTTCCCTGACACTACAAATTATTTGCAGCCAAGTGGTCTTAATCTATGTTTAAACAATGATTTATAGATGGTCCTTGATATACCTCGTGATATATGGGGATCAAAAGTCCAGGGAATAATAATAATAATGGGTAGTTTATGCGAGGGTCTAGCCCCTTTGTGACCACTTTAGTCGTAAGATCTTAGTGAGATGCTACTAGAAATTGAACTTTGAGGGTGATGTCTGATAGTTTAGCATCAAGGATAAACCCCTTGTTTTCACAAAACCTTTTATGGGGAATTTTGCTATGCTTTTACAACAATTTCCCTCAATCTATATCCTCTGCCAAAAAACATAGTTGGTACATACATTGGGGGATGAAATCCCATATGTCATGCCCTAAGGACTCACATATGGTCGTGAATTCCACCTTTGCGTAACCAATAGAAAAGGGAAGGTTCACCATTTTTGATCCTCGGTATCCCACAAGTGGGCAAGAGGAGAGGATACTCTAGTTTCACTTTGGATACTCTATAACCCTAACCTAATTTACTATTTTTAGCAAGTTTATTATTTCAACAAATTTTGTAGATTATTGTATTTCATAGTAGATAAATATATATGAACATTTTTATTTCAATAATTTAATTCAAATTAGTTTTAAGTCATTTCTTAAAATAAAAGGGTTAAACACAAAGTTAATAAAATATTAAAATCAAGATAAATAAGGTGGAAAATGAAGAAAGGGGGATATGCAAAAATTGGAAACAAATTCATTAATACATTGATAAGTTGTGTTTAAATCATAGGTATCAAGAATATAAAGTAGGACTTATTATGGACCCCCCCCAACATGGACAACTAAATCTTAATTTTAATAAGGTTGTAATTTTGCAAACCTTGAATTTGTGCGTGGAGGTGGATTTCTCCAAGATCACAATGGATCGCTGAAATTGATCTTCTTCATAGATATTGTGATACCAACAATAAAATGAGCCTAATCACTTGCCTATTTATAAATGAACAAATTCATAATTGGAAAACTTGGCACACATGAGTGATGTCTAATGACTACGTTGAAAAGAAAAATGTATGAAAGATGGACATGTCTACCCAATTAAAACAAAGTATAATAAATTGTGTTGAGACCATATAAATGGTCCTTGTCACAAGACAAGTACAAGGTGGATGTGGTGCTTGTACAAAGACGCTAGAAGATAATTTCAAGCTTTCTATGCCACCATAATAACTCAATAACACTAATTTTGTATTATTTACTAGTACATAGACAAATTTGCATAACATGTGTACAATAATGTGAAATAAATGTCATGAGGACATTTTTCAAATGCCTACAAGTTGATAAAGAGGTTGATATTTTTTTTGATAATTTTTTTAGAGATTAAATGTAGGGGACTCATTTCTAGAAGGTCAACCATTCTAATATATATTAATTTTTGCTTAAATAAATTTAAAGGAGATTTTATGGAATTGAGAAGTGTTACTTTTTATTTTAATAAAAGATATTTAATATACAAGTTAAGTACCACCTTATTATCTTTATACTTAAAACCTCTTTAAAATATCTTAAAAATATATTTATATATAATGAGAGATATAACTCCCTTTCAGAATTTATATTAATGAGACAAAATTTATAGGTATGCAATTTTTTTTAATTTAAATAAGAAAAAGAATAAAGATATTTTTGGAAAAAAAATGTTAAAGTTTCTAGCATTGTCTAAAAAAACTGCAAAGATAGCATTTTCACTTAGAAAAAGTTTGAATATAAAAAAGAACAATTCAACAAAATCAATGACATATATAATTATATAATTGAATGATACTTTATCAAGTCTTACAAACCAATTTAATAACGTAACTCTAATAAACATATCAATATATAAATTGATTCATGTAGTACTACTTTTTTAAGAAGTAAATTAATATTAATTCCCAACACCTAATTTGTTTTGTGTAGGAACTGAAAACTTATTAAAATAAAATTAATACAAAATAAAAAATTGTAATGATCTTCTAAAACCTTTCCTTAAATGAAACTTAAAAGAAAAAAAAACCTAACAAATATTACACTTAAGAACACTGATTAATAATATTAATAATAAAATAAAATTGTAAGGGCTTCCCAACACCACCTCTACTTACAAAGAATTACAAGTAAATGGATTCAAGTTTAATTATGTACCACTAAATAACATCAAGCTGACAGGGTAGTTCTTGTAAATTTTTTATCAAAAAAACAAAAAACTGTCCTAACTCTGTTACAACAGAAGTATCTGTCAAAGATAAACTGGGAGTAGTTTACAATCAGCCCCAATCAACTGACTCAAAAGATAGTAACTTTTTTTCATTTAATACATTCAAAATTGGACATGTCAATAATGCATTGAATTGTAAAATGTCATTCTACATAACTTTCTGTACAAAATTCAAATAATAGTGCTTTCATCCTGTAAAATCCTTCAGGCTCCTGGGGAATGGTGTATTCTACAACAATACAAGTATTAAACACAATCAAATGAGTTAGAAAAGAATCCAGTTTGGGATTTTGGTGCCAATTTAGCAGCCTTTTTCCTTCGAAACTTGTGCTAAATACCCTTTAAAAGATATTTTGTATAGAATGAATTGTTCCAAATGTTTGAATTTCTAAATGCCCCTGGTTATCTAGAGTGGCAGAACCTAGAAGAAATCAAGTTGCCACTTGCTAGGATCATGACCTGGGTAGTTGGGCGTGTCATCAAGCCATATGTAGATGCAAACAACCTATCTATGGTCTACACAAGTTGAGGGCAGCTATATATATATAATCAAGCACAACCAGTAACATACCTAGAGTCGACATTCATCACATTTTTCTCAAGCATCTTCATTCTCTGACAGACACTCTTCCCACAAGCAGAATCTACTTACACCATGCTATAAGCACCTTCCAAATCTTCCTCAACTACTGGTGGTGGCTGGTTGAGATCATAAAGTGGCTCTCTCACATTCCTCGATTGGCCTTGCAATAGCTTGAGTTGTCTCTCTATTGAGATCACAGTGCTTGCCTGTGTCTGTGGAAGTTTTTCAGCAGTCCAATGGCATCTCGTGTGCCCACCAAGAGATTGACCTGATGGGAAGATCTTGTGGCACATATAACACTGATGCCTCTCGCCCTTCTTGAATGCTATTGCTGGCTCAAGGTCTAGCTCTTGAGTCAAGTGACTCAGATTACCTCTCTTTTCCTCCTCCTCCCTTGCAGGTGAAGAATCCATATAATACTCTATCATCAATTCACTGCTGCCCTCTTCATTCACATTGGTTATTGCAAAACAACCCTTGACCTTCCTATGAATTGCACCCAATTCAGCAGGTCTACTGGTTTTATCAGTCCTCTTTTTCATCTTCTCCAAACCCAAATCATCTTCACCTGCTTCCAGATCCTCACTGCTTCCCTGAGATTCATATTTATTAGTTTTAGAATGATTGGCTGAGTCCTCTGTCAGCTGTATCTCAACAAGTCTATCAACCTTATATTTAGCATTGGTGTTAGCAGCACTAGAGGCAAGCATGACAAGGAAATGGGAAGTGTCTATTTCATTCTCCAGTTCCTTACTATTGTCCACCTCTAATTCTTCTTCTTCCCTCTGATGGGATGGAGTAGATCTAATTGGTCTTTTCCTACCTCTTTTTGCAGTGACAGACCAAGTAAGGAGGCTGCAGGAGTCTGGCTAACGTGCTACCTTCATTGACTTCATGCTTTCTCTATCACTCTCATTATCTAATGCTGCCTCTTCTTCCTCTTTCTCCTTCGGATCTTTTGATCCCTTGAAGCTCTGCCCAGAGTCAGAGGAGAGGCCAGATCTTGGATCAGCAGCAGCATGAACAACAATACCACCACCTGTGGTATTGTACTGAGAATCATCATCAGTAGAATTAGTATCATCATTGGGGGGCTGAATTCACCTCAAGTTCCATTCAGGGTGGCACCTCATATGATCAAACAATGATTTGGATGAGCGGTACTCCTTCTGACACTGACAACAGGCTATGTTGTTATTAGCAGTCGATTCCATGTAGAAATCCTCATCGTTAGCCTCTTGCTATGCTTGGGATTCCTTCTAAGCGTGCGCAGAGACACCATCTTGTAATCACTCAATTCCTCCTGTCCAACATCCATGCTCGTATTTTTCACTGCGTTGTAGTCTTCTTCCTCTTCCTCTTTCTCTTCCCCTTGAGTAGTTTCAGCTCTGACCCAATTGAAATTCCCATTGTATCTACTTGTGGGTACCTTGGATTTTTTGACCCAAATATCTGTTGATGAACAATCACCCATACAAACATTTCCTCTGCTAGAGGACTGCCCATTTGACCTACCAGCCCCATGGATTCTCACATGACCACCCAGGGCCTTCCCTGAGCTGAAGACCTTACTGCAAAATCTACAAGCATGACAATGGCTGCTGTCGTAAGTATTGTCACCATGTCTGGTGGACTTAGAAACCACCACATAATTCCTTGATTCACCAGGCTCAGAAGCAACAGCAGCAGAGCTCTTGAACTCGGAAAACACCACAGAATTCTCCATATCCACCTCATAATCAGTCTCCCCCATCACCGACTCCTCACGGGATTGGGATAGGGTTTGGAACTTTTTCCTATTCACGGACAATCTTGCAGTTGTGAATATTATTCCCCAGAGTCTCCATGCAAGTCTCTTGCATGCTAGAAATTGAGGTCAGTTCAATTAACCATTTCGCACGTTTCCACCATTTTACGAGCAATTTAAGCCATGCTCTCTCTATTTTATGAGCATCCTATGTCACAATCTTATTGTTTTACAAGTTCAAACATTCTGCATCTCATAATCCTCCATTGAGTTGAGATGCCAAAAATTTAAAAACATTTAAATATTTTAAAATTCTCAAAAAAAAAAATAGGCTTACAATCTCCATAAGAGATATAAAGCTACAAAATTCAAAAACATTTGTCTTGTTTTAAATCTAGTTGCAATCCATAATCCAATCATTTCTGGTCCTAAACCATTACTGAGATGTGTTCTTCTCGAATTTACCCTACTGGGGCAGACTCATTATTGGTTCCAATTATTTTATCCACCTAGAGATGTGTCGTTCCTTTGCATATATCTTTTCTTGGGGGCATTATCCATTTATCATTGTCATTGAGCCTTCCCTTGTGGATTTGGCCCTGGTTAAAAAACAACAATATTATTTTTTTTGCTTTTATTTTCAAGTTTGTGTGTGTGTGTGTGTTTGCTTGTTTATTTGTGTTTTCTGTTGTTTCCTTCAAGGCCATAGCATTGGAAAGTAACTTGAAGTATCACTGAAAAAAATTAATGAAATTTGAGTAGTTTGGTGTTGTTTGTCATTTTGTTTTTGCCGATTGAATTTTATTTTGGATAAGTTAATAACTCATTATATATATATATATATATATATATATATATATATATATATATATATATATATATATATATATAATTGAGGGTTGAAAGGAGATTTTTTATTTGTAGTATTTATTGAGTTAAAAAATTTGTTTGTCTCAAATAAAATTTATGAGAGAATGAGAATTACAAAACCGTCATAATCAGTCAATGCCAAAATATGACCAAGTAATACAACTACAACATTTAAGTCTGGGTTGTCATGTTTTAAGAGATCTGCTGATTGGTTGTTAAACTAATCTTATAGTTGATTTGGTTGTTAATTTTATGTTTGGTTTCAATTTTATAGCTTTGGATTTTCTCCAAATTGATGGGGCTCTTTAGATTTTTGTATTTCTTCATTAAATATTAGTTATACCTTTTTGGGAGACTAGGTTTCCTATTGTGCCTCAAAACTAGTTTAAGCTTCGATCAAAAATTGATATCTATCAAAAAGAAAACACAAACCAAGCAAGAACTAGTACAAATTGAAGTAGTAAAAGGCCAAAAAACTTAGAGACCATCCAAACCAACTGAGAGTAAAAAAGGGGTATCAAGCTATATCCCTCTAGGAGTGGCCTCCCAATTCTCCTCTACCACCAAAGATCCAACCAGGGTACTACTAGCACCATTCACCACCACCCCTTCCTATGGCATTGCTCCCAACACCCCTAAGACCACATCAACATTGGACTCAATTGCACTTCTCAACCCCAAGCCTAATTGAATCCCAATAGTCGTTACCTCTGCATTCCCTAGTTGAGTTTTCTTGATGACCAAATCCTACATAAGAGGTGGTAAACCCCTGCCACCGTAAAGAACCTGGCCAAAATATGAGCAAAATTCCACACCTGGATAGAGAAATAAAGATCTAACACCATCCCCAGTGATGGGAGGCCCCCCCTCATAGCCATAATGTTCACCATCAAGATACACCTTCTCAAATTCTTTGGTGCCCCAGTGACTGCTTGAATTTGTTCCACAAAGGCCAAGCAGTTTTCCAAATGAACCTCCAACTCCTTGAACCTAGAAAGGGGTATAAAGTTAGTTGTTTCCTTGCTTAAATATAGGATATTGACTTGGTTTTTGAGATGGAAACCTACAATAGCTTATGCCAACCCCACTCGATAATGGGGCATAATCATCCCTTTTACCATTGACTTAACAAGTTCTTTATCTTTCACGACTAACATAAAATTACCAAAAAAGAGTGATGTTAGGGTTGAATTCACTTTGACCCTATGTGACGTTTCCAGAAAGACATAACCCACCATTATTTTGAAGCATTTAAGATTTGGATAGATTGCACCATAAAAACATGCTTAATTATAATGTCACTCACCGATCCTTCAAAATACATCTCGATGCTCCACTCCGACCCTAAATAATGGCTCACTTAGGGATAGCTACATGAATTAGTCTATTGATCCAAATGTCCATGCCAGTCAGTGAGGATCTTCTCAACAAATACAAATCTCCCTAATGCAAAGCACACAAGCAAGGCAAATGGGCAATGAATGACAACCTTAATCTCAAATTACCATGAGCGATCCACTCAATCAAGCTTTTAATATTAAGTGAAACATAACCATAAATGATTAGAGCTGCCAAAATGAAACATCATCCAAATATACCATAATACACTCCATACAAAGGCCCAAATGTCTAGCAATTAGATGCAAAGGGGGGAGCCATAAGTTATGCTCCTCAAGAGTTATCACTAAAAAAGTCTTCAACCTGATCAATACCTTGATTTTCCAAAAAATCCATTTTGGAATTCACTTCAAGATAATAATATTTAGTTTCTTAGAATGAAAAAGAACTCAGTTTGTCCCAGGCTTACCCCAAGATATTTTCAATGTGCCATACACATGTATTTATGTTACGTAGAGCTTGGATTAAGACCATCAAGTCCCCTTTGATAATCACTTTAGAGATGCCACACTGAACCACCAAATCAATCCCCAAAAATAGTGTTTGGGTCATTGTTTCATTGTTAGTCCCATCAATTAATATAAAAGAAGCTACCTAGATCAAAGAACTAGTGCAATCCCATATAATACACCCTACCCTTGAGGCTTCAGGATTGCCCTAGGACACCCTATCTAAATTGAATTTGAGGACCAATAGGGGAGGCAAAATCTAATCTACATTATTCACCCTATAAGCCCTATTACTAGATACCCTGACCAATTAACAAGGGAGCTTTTAGCAGAGGCCAACTAGCAAGTATTTACTTATCCCAACTTGAAAGAAAGACATCACACCTTTTGGAGTGAGTTGATCCAGATTTAGACATCATAATCTCAGCCCTTCATAAGATTTTACTCAGCTAACAAGATTTATTTTCAAAATTCTTTGATTCTTTCTTTCCACAAAGTCCAAATTAGAATTGGTAGGAAAGCCACCCAAAGATTGGCAAAGGCACTCTTCAAATGAATCCTAGGATAGAAAGAGAAAGCCTCCAAGAGAGATCTTAGACTAGCCCAACTCAGTCCTAGCCTAGCACATAGATAATTTGAACATTAACAATGAAGGCACATCAAAATGGGAGATGACTAACATCTTTTTAAATTGAGAAACACATGCAACACTAAGATGGACCTTCGAACCCAATCTTCCAAAGTCTATCAAAAGTGACAATCTTATTTTGGGTTGCTAACCATGCAAAGACACTAGCCTTAGGTAATCCAACCTTGTTCCAACACAACATCTTTTACCAGTCAAAAGAAACATCCTCACAGGTAGACATCTTGTAACCAAATTTAATTAAATAACTGCTAGATTTAACATCAATCCAATGGATAAAGTCATTTTTTGCATTAATGAATATTTTCCTTTTTGCCAAAATAACAGACAAAATTTCCTTCTACCCATCCAGAATGTGAATGTCCTCAAACCTTTTCCATTTCCATTTGATTATCCCAACCCACGGGTGAGGTTCTATATAATCACACATCTTGCTTTCCCAGATATTAGATAGAAGGGATTTCACCTCTTCCAAACCTAAAACTTCTTGGATTGGATTGTGGCCATTCCATGAATCTCCCTAACAATCAACTATGCACCCATTGTTGATTATTTAAGAAACATGGTTTACAATGATAGGGTTACATTTTAAAATGAAATTCCAGAGGTGAGAGCCCTTGAAAGGGTTTTGCATATAGATGATATTGACTGAGTCAAAATTACCAAAATACTTGTGTTGCAGAAGCTTATTCCATAAAGCCCGTGGTTCAGACACCTTACCCCAAACCAACTTAGCCCCTAGTGTAGAAACTTAAAATTGAACACTTCATGTTGATTTTAATCATCCATAACTATCCCTAATCATCCCTAGTTTTCTCTAATTCTGATTCATCATGATTCATCATGGTTTATTATTCACATATTTATTAAGTTAATTAAGTCAAATTAATTAATTAATCATTCTTTAATAATAAATTCTATAGATTTTGAATATTCACAATTTCTATAAATTTATTAATTTAGTTATCCTCACCTCATGAGGTCAGCTTCTACTCCATTTGTATTTCCATC
This sequence comes from Torreya grandis, assembly GCA_037957365.1. Lineage (NCBI taxonomy): Eukaryota > Viridiplantae > Streptophyta > Pinopsida > Cupressales > Taxaceae > Torreya > Torreya grandis. The sequence continues at coordinate 2,141,628 of JARHVA010000819.1, read as the reverse complement.
TTTCAAAGATGTCCTTGGCTCTGCTTGTTCCCCAATATTGAAATTTTATAATATTATCTTACCCTCTTTTCAATTCAATAATTCACCTCATATTCCACTTAATCTCACTTACCAATTTTATATTATATCTTCCTCCCAAACGAATTTTATATTTATTTGTGAGTCCAACATGTTCTCTAATCTAATTTTTAAGTCAAGATTCCCATTTTGAATTAAAAATTATCTTTTATTCTCATCCCTTGATTCTCATCTCAAGATGGATGGTTCACATTCATTTTAAAAGTCTATAAATTAGAGTGTCTTCCGCCAACTTATACAATTTTCTTCATCCTAATATTATTATGCCAAAATTCCTCTAGTAACATCCAATATTTGCAAGGTTATTATGCCAAAATAACCTTAGAAGCTTCAATCTTCTTCATGCAGAGAAATTTTGCTAAATTCTACAAGAAGTTTCATCACTTTCTCATGCCAAGTCACAACAATCAAAGGTGAAAAAGGAGAGATGATGCCCTCAAGGAACTAGCATTTTCAAAGAATTCTAGCTCACAAATTGAGTTCAACATCTACGCATCAATTTTCAAGGAAATATTCTAAAGAGGTATAAACATTGTTTTTATCTTATATCATGTATTTATTGCTTTTTAATCATATAGCTCAACGTAGGGATTAAACTTGAGAAGTTATATCTTTAACTTGGTTTTGATTTATTCACTAACAATTGACTAATCTCTATTGGATTTATGATCTCCATAATGTCATGCCTGGTGAGACTTGTTTGCGTAACCCACACTTCATTTTAATTATTTTTTGATAATTTTATTTGAAAAAAGTTCATAAACATGTATATGAAAATAGATATAACTTTAATTGTGTTTATTATTATTTTTTAAAGTTTTGCAGGGTAGTGTAGTTTTCTTTTATCTAACACTTGTAAAATTTTTGTGGCAATCTGATTTATAGTTTATAATATATTAGTATTTTACTCATTGTCAATTTTAGGATTAAAATAGTCATGAAAATGGCTATAACATTTGATCTATTTGTTATTTGTTTCTAATGTTTTTACAGGTGGTGCGCATTTGTATTATGAACATTCTATCCAAATTGCATCAAAATAATGCTTATATATTATTAGATATCATCATTCTACTAACTATAATTTTTTTTAATTTGGTTGTTCTCCAAACTTCTTATGTTTATTAGATATCATCATTTTACTAACTTGTTATGTACTTTCTAACTCATTAAATTTTTTTTGTTTGTTATTTTTAATGTTCTTATTATTATAGGTTAGATTTTCCTAAAGACCATGAAAAACAAATACTAATTAGTTTGATGTAGGACCTTGGCCAAAGAATGTTGTTTAAATTCAAACAAATAATTCTATTTTGCATTTTAATTTGGGAAATTAAAATGAATTCACATTTCAATTTGGGTATAATTTTTTTTTTCATTTTCATGTTCTTTAATTTGTTGCAAGTTTTGCTTGTTATTTGATTATCTTGTGAATCATTTTGTGCGTATGCTCTCCCCTTTTTAGGTGACTCAGAAATGCAAAGCGTCAAGTCATTTTATACCGAAGATTCATTAGTATAAATGATACCTTCCATGTTTTTATTTTAGGATTTCAAATTGGGATTTCATCACCTTTTGTAATCTTAGTAACGCATAACGATTGAGAATTGATACCCCAACATACATACCAACCCCATACATTTTACAAGGTATATAAATGCAAGAAAAGTATCATTAGAGCTAAGCATGATTCCCCAAGGAAAATATCATGAAGGTAAGGGGAAACCCTACACCAAGCCATCAAACATATTTTTTGAAGAATCTAATTTTGGGAGCACCACTACTTAGAAGATAAGGTTGGCATGGACGTGGTGGGGACAAGACCACTCTTGTGGATTGCCCAATTTGGATTTCTTCTTTGACATATTTTTATGCCCACGTACCACCTATTATAGGTTTATATAGGGACGATATAGATAGTCCATTGTAAGAAAAACTAGATGCCTCTTTTGTTTTGAATCATACATTGACACAAGGGTGTAAGGGTAACAACCCTTGAAGTTTGACTTTATAATATGAACCTTGAGAGAGAAAGTGGGTCTAAAAACCCTAACAATAATTACAATAATTTTTTTAATGAACTTTAAACTTTATAATACTCTCTCAAGGCAAGTATTTCAAAAGGTTCAATGGATGTGATGCAAACCTACATCAATTATTAAAAGTTCTTTATAATGATTATGTGTTGATGTTTGATTGTTGTGTTGAAATCTTGTTCACACTAAGACCACTTCAAGACTAATGTCCAAATTATCATCTAAACCCTGCCATTATGCCATCCATTTGGTACTAAACCTAGTCCTAGTCCCAATCTAAAGAGCAATTTCAAAATCAATGTCCAATTTATTTTCAAACTTATGCCATTATACTATTAAAATTTATTCCAAACCTAAGTGCAAGTTCAAGTGTCAATTCTAAATTTCTTTCTAAGTTCTGATTGCAAAATCTAAGTTCCAAGTTCAAAACCATGTTCTTAATTTTAGTTTGATTTTTGCCAATATTAATCCCTTTCAGAAATTAATATCTAAACCAAGTTTAAATCTTTATTTAAATTTCAAGACCAAATTTCCAATTCTTGTGTCAATCTTTACACATTTTAAGGTCTTAAAAATGCTTCAAATCAATCAAGTTTCCTTTATTTACAAGGTCGAGTTTCCAAGGTCAAACCTTCCAAATCAAGACCAAAAATATGAGTCCTTATCTAAAACATATCGATGTGCGATCCATTTGGTTCCAAATCTAGTTCTAGTTCCAATCCAAGGTCAAACTATGATACCAATTCCAAATTCAAAGTTCTAATTCCTATGTCAAACTATGCCAAGTTCTAATTCTAATTCAAATTATGTCAAAGTCCACTCCTTTTATAAATATTAGAGTTAAACAAAGTTTGAATTTTGATTTAACATTTTAAATCCAAAGTTCAAATTCTTGTCTAAATTATGCCATCCATGTGGTTTCAAACATAGTGCTAGTTCCAATCCCAAGTCTAATCCTAATACCAGTTCCAAATCTAATGTACCAATTCCTGTGCCAAATTGTGCCAAAGTTAACATTGATAGATCTAGTATATTTGACATTTGCATTAACATATCCAACTTGAACATTTAATGTCTATCAAAGCCAAATTCAACTTCAAATTTTGTACCAAACTACTTATGTGCCAAACCATTCAAATCCAAATCTATTTCATCTTGAAACATGCACCAAACCAATTTTGTACCATTTTGAACCAATTATATACCATTACAATACAATTTTGTATCATTCTAGTTCAAATCTGAATCAATTTCATGGTAATTCAAACCATTTCTTGTCTTTCCATTCAATCTCCTACACCTATCGATTGGGAATGACAAAGTCATGTCATCCATTCTTTTTTTCATTTGAATCATATCTATGCCAATTTTCCCTTTTTGGGGCAAGATCCAATCAAGACCATTTAGACCAATTTTAGCTTATGTCAATCTAGCCTTTTTGGGGAATTTTTAAATCTATGCCAATTCACACTATTTGGGGCCAATCAAATCAATACCATTTCAACCAATTCTAATATGTGCCAATTCACCTTGTTTGGGGCCAATCAAATCAAGACCAATTTGACCAATTCTATTATGATAATTCACCCTATTTAGGGCCAATCAAATCAAGACCATTTTGACCAATTATAACTTGTGCCAATTCACCTTATTTGGGGCCAATCAAATCAATACCATTTCAACCTATTCAATTATTTGTCAATTCACCCTTCTTTGGGCCTATTCTAATTTTTGCCAAGACCACTCTTTTTGTGGCCAATTTCCTTCCAATCCATTTCCTCTTTCATGTATCCTTTCTTAGGGACATTAGTCCAAAATTCATTTGAGTCATGATGTCTCGTGACCCTCCACCTATTCTATTATCACCCATATTATGTCAAAGTGCAATAGATCAACTCACTCAGCTTAGTCAACAACTAGAATAATTTGATTCTACTTTGATAATTTCAAAACCCAAGTTGGTGTTACAGCCAAAACACATTCGATTGACTATTCTACATCAACCATACCTCCCAAATATGCCATCTAATACAAATCATGAATAAGAATAATTCGATCAACAACTATTTCACAACAATTATGAATATATTATTAGATTGTGGTAAATGGGTGCTAAAATTCCAAATGGATTTATTATAGAGGACTTCTCTATTTGATTATAGCTCCTATAGATACACCACTACAAATCCAATAGTCCAAACCTATTATACCATTGCCCCTCCAAGGACCAAAATCTATTAAAAATCCAAGTGTGTCCAAGTCTTATAGCTACTCGATCAAAATATGTCATGATCCCCTTCTCAATCATGATTAGATACATCCACTTCTAAAGCAAGCTCAAGATAATCAAACTTTTGATGACATTTTTATCGAATCACCCATATTTGATCAAATCCAAAACATTTATGATCCACCTATATTTGACAAAGGACCTCTATTTGATGAAATACTAACCTTCTATGGGCCCATCTTTGATGAGCCCATTATTATTAAGCCAGAGACCATTATTCAACCATTATCAAATGTTTCTCATTTCCAAACATTTCTTCCTCCTAAAGTCTTCATTTTCAAGCAAAAGGTGAACAAAGTACTTGTGGACAACATTACATTAGAATTAGGCTCTATTTTAGAATCAATATCAGAGTTGGGTTCTATTTTGGAACCAATATAAGATTTAGCATTAGTAGAAGAATAAATGCCAATCTTAGCATTAGGGTCAAATCCTCTTGAGTCAAAATCAAAAAATATTGATGCATGTTACAACATTGGATCCACATTTCCAACATATCCAATTAAAAGAATTTGTAATTCTTCCACAGTTTTCAAGGATGTTTCCTTCAACATCAACATAATTTCTCCTAGTATCCTCTATGATAATTATGTTGCCTTTTCTCCTTTTATCATCATTACACGTGCCTTTACCATTAGTCAACCTAGCCATTATATTGAAATTTTGCCTCCCACAAATGTCTATTGGGACCGATAGAATCACACATTATCGAACTGCACCCATGGTGATATTTTAGTGGCATAATTTTTGGGAAAGTAAGACATTATCAAAGAAAAAAAAATCCTAGTAAAACCTTGTTTAAGGCACTAGGGGACAATCAAAGTCTAAAAACAACATCTTCTAGTGAAACCTTGTTTGAGGCACTAGATAATAATCAAAATCAAAAGTCAAAATCTAAAACCTTGCATAAGGCACTAAGGGACAATCATAATGAGTTATCAACATCCCTTAGTGAAACCTTATTCAAGGCACTATTGGAAAATTCAAATAATAAAAATCATGAAGAATTTGTTGGTGAAAACCTTTAAGAGGCACCAATAATGGAGCAAATAAATTATACATCATGTGATGAATACATTATTGAAGTTTATATTGGCTCCACTAAAACCAAAGACAATTCGAATCTAGAATCAACAACATTGTGTATGACTAAAAATATCAATTTTCAATTACCCACCAATCATTATACATTCCATTCACAACCTATTTTTCATTATTTAACCAGATCATTTATCCCATTACTATGCTTATTCATACTTCTTGGCAACACTCTTTTTCAAAAAGGCTATGAAGACATCTTGTTTAGATTTTTGAAAGAAGTAAAATAAAAAATTAATGAAGATCACAACATCAGTGTAGTTTACAACACCAATAGGATTCAGATAGAGTAGCTATTTTAAGCAGGTATTGGTTATACAACAAAGGGTATACATTACACATCTTGTAATCTTTTATTGAGTAGAGATGCTAAAACAATAAAAAAAATCAAATAAAAAAATCAAAAGAGAAAGAGAAATAATTCATCCAACAATGAAAACCATGCCTATGACACCTTAGACAAGTACCATAATGAAAACTAGGTTTCTAGCATCATGTAAATAATTTTTGTTTACAACTACCTTGACACTGGGGGGGTATCCCTTTTTACATTATAGACCATTTACATTATCTTACCATTTCAATCCATTTTATCCATTTAAAACTATTCAACCCAACCCATCTTATTGTGACCATTAGTCTTCCCATCTTGAGCTTGTTATGGAAGTGGAAGGTATATTGAAACTTATTTGGGAAACATTTTGGCCTATTACCCACATGATACTTTGATGACTAGACACATTTGTATCTCACATGACATGGTCCTTGGAGATTCATAATCCTATACCTCATTATCATTCACTATTATTCAACCTTTGCCAAATCCTATGCCATTTATTTTATCAGGTGTCATTCTTATTTTCCATTCTACTATTGATTTCTAGTTCAAACCCTATGGGTGGAACTACATTGACTTGAGGTCCATTTGGATTATGTAGGTAGTGCTCAGTTTTTGAGGTTAGTTAGATCACCCCTTATCCCATGTTCTTGCTCTTTCACAAGTTATTTTAGTCTATTGATTCGTAACTCAAACTCTATGGGTTGAATTACATTGCCTTGAGGTCCACTTGGACTATGTGGGCAATGCTCAGTTTCTAAGGTTAGCTTGGTCACCCCTTTCCCATGCTCTCATCATTTTGTGAGCTTGTTTCTTTTCATGCTCTTACCATTTTACAAGCTATTTTAGTCTATTGATTTATAGTTCAAACCCTACGGGTGGAACTACATTGACTTGAGGTCCATTTAGACTATATAGGTAGCGCTCAATTTTTGAGGTTAATTCAGTCATCCCTTTCTTATGCTCTTGCCATTTTGTAAGTAACCATTATGTAACACTCTTACCATTTTGTGAGATTATTTATTTACAAGATCTTTCCCTTTTGCAATCTATTTTAGGCTATTAATTCATAGTTTCAACCATATGGGTGGGACTACAGTGACTTGAGGCCCATTTTAACTATCAAGGCAATGCTCTATTTTTGAGGCCAACTCAATCACCCCTTATCCTAGGCTATTTCAATTTTGTAAGCTATTTTGGACTATTGATATGTAGTTCAAACCCTATGGGTGGAAATACATTGACCTAAGGTCCATTTGGACTATGTAAGCAACACTCAATTTTTAAGGTTAGCTCAATCACCCCTTTCCCATGCTTTCACCATTTTATGATTAATTTAAGCCATGCTCTCTCTCTTTTGTAATCATCCTAAGTAACACTCTTATTTGTTTACAAGTTCAAACATTTTGCATCTCATAATCTTCAATTGAGTTGAGATGTCAAAAATATAAAAACATTCAAATATTTTAAAATTCCTAAAAATAAAAATAGGCTTACAATATCCATAAGAGATATAAAGCCATAAAATTCAACAACATGTATCATGTTCTAAATCTAGTGGCAATCCTTAATCCAATCATTTTCAATCTTAAACCATTGTTAGGATATGTCCTTCCCAAATCTACCCTACTGGGGCAGACTCATTATTGGTTCTAATTATTTTATCCACCTAGAGATGTGTCCTTATTTGCATGTATCCTTGTTGCAGGGTACCATCCATTTATCATTATCATTGAGCCTTCACATGTGGATTTGGACTTGGTTAAAAAACAACAAGATAATTTTTGTTGCTTTTATTTTCAAGTTTTTGTGTGTTTGCTTGTTAATTTATTTATTTTTGTTGTTTCCTTGACTTAGATCATTGTGCCATTAGGGTCATCATCATGCTTCTTCTTATCATGCATTTGTGTTTGAGTCAATCCATTGGAATTTGTCAACATTGGCATCATGATTTTTATCATTGGTGTGTTGTTGTCAATTGTTTATTAGATAAGGGGTCAGTCCTTATGCACATTATAGTTCAATCATCATTGTGTTTTATATCATGGTGCATACTATTTTGTGTTACATAAAAAATATAGATCTATTATTAGTCTACTCAACAATGCTATAGCACAAAATCTCTTTGTTTACCAAATCTTCATCAATTAGATGATATGGATAATTTATATGCTCCTCATGAGACATCTAAGCATATACAAAAAGTCACGATCATTTTATTAAACTTCTTCCAATCTAATTACAGCATTCTTCAATCATTATCTTGTTCTTCTAATTATAATTTATCTTATCACTTTGACCATTCATAGGTGCATAGTTTTTTGTGTCTTCTTCATTTTTGGAAAGTCATTATACCATTGTACCTATTTTTGTGTCTCTCCTCTCATTTTTAATCTGTGTGACAAGATAAATCCTTGAGTTATGCTTGCCAATCAATCAGTTAACCATTTGTATCATTTAACAATAAAATCCATTCTACTGGGAAAAATCAATTGAAACTATCAATGAGTTCATCTGCTCTATTGGGGTGATTTATTTCCATTTGTACCATTCTCTTCAAGACCTTGTACCATCATTCTTCCCTAATGGCAAAAATTCTTATAATTCCAAGCCTTCAAGTTTTCACCCTATTTGGGGTTGGTTAAAGTGTGCTACTTATTTTGGGATACATCCTTCCCACTTCCTCCCATCTTAAGGCCAATTGAATTATATTAGCATGCAAATATTGGAAATCAAAGCATGCAAATATTAGCTCAAGTGGCTTAATTTTATCCATGGGTTAATCTCTTCTCCCATTTTAACTTTTTCCTCTCTTTTTTGAAATCCTATCCACATCATACATGCACTCTCAAGGGGGCATCATGAGTCACTAATTATTTATTTATCTAATATTTTAATGACTTTTTCATTCTTTTAAAATTCATTACTTCAACTGTCTCACAATGACTTATCAAAGATGGACAAAACATAGGCACTTAAAATTAGACACTTTGTGTTGATTTTAAAAAATCCATAGCTATCCCTAGTTTTATCTAATTCTAAATCATCATTACTATTCATCATTATTATTCATAGTTTACTATTCACATCTTTATTAAGTTAATTAATTCAAATTAATCAACTAATTCTATAATTCTATAAATCTAATTATCCTCACCTCATGAGGTCATCTTCCACTTCATTCTCTTTTCCAACTTTGAAAGATGCCCTAAGATCTACCTGTCCCCCATAATTGAAATTTTATAATATTATCTTACTCATCTTTTTAATTTAATAATCTACCTCGTATTCCACTCAATCCCACTTATCAATTTTATATTATATCTTCCTCTCAAATGAATTTTATCTTCATTTACGAGTCCTACATGTTCTCCAATTTTTAAGTCAAGATTCTCATTTTGAATTAAAAATTATCTTTAATTCTCATCTCAAGATGAATGGTTCAAATTCATTTTCAAAGTCTATAAATTAGAGATTATTCCTCCAATTTAGACAAGGTTCTTCATCCTAATCTTACTATGCCAAAATTGGTGCATGAATTTGTCCACTCCATTAGCTAATTGGATACCTTTCAAGATACCTTCAACAAGTTCCCCTAAAATGGCCTAGCTAAGAGCTTATACCATAATGATGAAAATAAAAGGGGACAAAGGGTCCCCTTGCCTTAACCCTCCAAATACTTCAAAGAATCTTGACGTTTCTCCATTAATTAAGACCAATAACTGAGGACTAGAAATGCAACTAAAGATCCAATTGCACCATTATCTATCAAAGCCAATTCTACTCCAGAACTTTGATAAAAATATCCAATTGACTCTATCATAAGCTTTACTGATATATAATTTCACAATCATACCTTTTTGATGGGAACCAAAAATGGAATGTATCACTTCATGAGTAATTATAATCCCTTCCTAGATTTGTTTTCCTAGAACAAATCCCCCCTACTCACTATAAATTAGGGAATCAGGAATGGGCTTAACTCTGATTGTAATTCCTTTGGGTATGATTTTGTAGATGGTATTAAACAAGGAAATAGGCTTGAAATCATTGTATGTGGCTGGCATCTCCCCTTTTAGAATTAGAGAGATAAAAGTGTTATTAATATCCAGTGAAAATTTTTGTTTCCACTAGGATTCATTCACCATACTCACTGCATCATTACCTTTAATGTCCCAAAAATCCTTAAAAAAAATTTAGGAAATCCATTAGGCCCATGAAATTTATCTCTACGCATAGAGAAAACCATTGACTGGATCTCTTCATCAGAGAAAGGAGCCATCAAATTCACATTCTATTGGTTTGAAACCAACTTAGGGATGTGGTTCAAGATGATGGATTGTGCACTCAGGGACAGAGGCTTAGTGCAATAAAGCAAACCTTCAAATAATCCTATTGCCTCTTTTTTTATTCTTGAGTTAAATTCTAATAAGACTCCACCCCTAGAGGAAATATTCAAAATATAATTTGTCAATCTCTTTACCCAGGTAGAGTTGTGGAAAAACCTTATGTTCTTATCCCCCTTTTTAAGCTACAATTCCCAGTAATTTTATTTCCAACACACTTCCTCTCTTAGATGGAGCTCAAATAATTCTACCAAGAGGGATTTACATAATTTATATAGTTTTGCATTCATACCTAATGCCATTAAAATTTTGTTGATGGTTTTCAACTCTAATTCCACTCTATCAATTTATTTGAAGATATTTTTGAAGCTCGCTTGATTCCAAGATTTTAAGCATGACTTAATGTGGATAAGTTTTTAACTCATAAGAAACATCTTAGTACCCACAAAGGGGGTGCTTTATTCCAAAAATATTTAACTAGGTCATGTATTTAATGATCACATAGCCACATGATTTCAAATTTGAAGGGACAAAGAAGAGGAGCCTTATCTTCTGCAATTCAAAGTTCAATTGGGGCATGATCCAAACCCAAAACATGTAAAATACTACTTTATAGAATCCAATACTTTTTTAGACATTTTGGGGAGATAAAAAATTGATCCAACCATTCTATAATGTTACAAAAACCTTTCCATCAATTTTTCCAAGAGAATAATCCATTTTTAAGAACCATATCCATCAGTTCAGCTGATTTAACGAATCTAAACAAATTCTTTTGAGACTAAGTACATCACCCCCAATCACCTCTATTTTCTGTGCCATCAAAAATGGCATTGAAATCTCCATCAAGAATACAAGATTCATTATTTATAAGAGTAAACCATATTAGTAGCTCATGCCAACATTGAGCTTTGAGGGGTATCACATTAGGGCCATACACATTAAACAAAAAAAGGAAAGGTTATAGAAGTAATCTAAAACTTTACAAAGATGTCAATTGGCCCTGAATCTACAATGCTCCACTCAAATCTTATGTGGAGCCTAGATGATCACCAAACCACCATAATCCCCAATAAACTCCACAAAAAGATCCTTTCATCTATTCCAACTTTTAATCATAAGAGCTTCTTCCTCAACTATTTATAATTTTGTTTTTTGAAATAGAAAAAGATCACATATTGGTTTATTCAACCGACATCTTACTAGACATCTCTTACTAGGGGCATTCAGTTCCCTAACATTCTAGGAAAAAATATTCATTATTCAAATGGGGGGCCTTTCACCCCCCGCTTTTAAGAAAAGAAAAACCACTCAAGACTAGATTGGTTACCTTTGCAAACTTCTTCCTCTGTGATGACTTTGCCAGCCTTCCTTCCTATTTTTATATTAGAACCAAATCTTGGCTGAGAAATTAGACAATTGTTCTATGAAATGGAGAGAACATCCCTAAAATTTATTTCTTCTTCATCACTCAAATCCACTGCAAATGGGAATAGCTAGAGATCTCCTGCCAATCCCACATCTTCTGCTTGAATTGCCAACATCTTATTAAAGGTATCCTCCGTTGGCCCTATTACATTCTCAAAAGGATATTCTTAGACCCAAATTTAATCTACTTGTCTAGGCACTCATTTAACTTAATTGTTTTTGAATAGATGAATTGAATTTCTTTATGAAGGGTATTGGGCGATAAAGTCTCTCTTGATTCTAATTTTTTATTTCAAAGTGATAGTCACTTCAACATTTAAAACTTGCACATAAGGGTTATTTGATGAAAAATCCTCAGTAGGGGCCACCTAATGTTTTGCCTTATTCTTAGGACTAATTTTAGTAGTCCGAAATTGGTTATCCTTAGTAAAGGAGATTTTTTCCAAGCATTGACTATAAGTATGCCCAATTTTTTAGCATTTGAAGTAGTGGAATGGTATCTTTTCCACATCAATGGGATGACCCCAACACCCTCCCAAGGTATGAAGTAGTATGCTTTCTAAAATTTTAGATTCCATATCCATTATCAAATAAATTATTGCATAGGAAGCTATAACACCTTCATTGATAACTTGATCAAGACCCACAAAATTACTAATCATCCCTCCAGTTTTAGTAAGGAAATTCTCCTTCCAATATTCATTTGGGAGTCCATACAATTGAATCCAAATAGGAAAACATCCCTATTTTTCCAAAAAGGGATTGGAATTAGGGCACTAGGGTTGGAGCCATAACCTTGCATCCTCCATCATCCACAGACACCCATCCAAAAAAAATTATTTATTTTTGATAAAGAGATAAACAATAATGAAGAAACCATTTATAAATAATTTAAGAATGATGTCTATACCTCAATATTTCATCACCCATAATTCCACTATGCTAATAGCTAGCCATTTTCTTATGAAATTCTCAATCAGGTCCTTCTCTTTTAGTTCGACTATGTTATCCTCAAACTCCACTCCATCAAAGTAAATCACCAGAGGATCCCTCCCTTCTAAAATACTATCATTTTCCACATTCAAGATTTGGATTGAAGGGTTCTCCTTAGTCAATTCTTCTCTACTCATAGCTATAAGGCCACCCTATAGTGATTGATTTCTCCTCCATAGGGGAATATTGTTATCCCTTGAAGCCACACCATTTTACCCATTATCCTTAAAATGCTTTCCATTGTCATGCTCTTGTTCACTTTCTAACCACTCAACATCATCCTTTCTTTGTTCCCCTTCCTTGATAGTGTCATGTAGGTTGTGCTTAGCCCACCTCCTATTCTACCCCATTTTGTGTGTTACTTCTCTCACTTGATTCTTTGTTTTCTGTTACAAGCATGCCATTAGTCATATAATAGGTATTATTATTAAGCATCATATTATTATTATTATTAATTAATTAATTTATTTTAAGTCAGAAAGTATAATTTTGATTATCATTAGATTTTTAAGAAAAATGTACAAATATTTACCCTATGGATAAAAATTAAACTCAAGCTTTGAGTGCTCATGCATTAATTTATTTTAAATAATTAGGGTTTAATGGTTTAATAAAATTAGGGTATGTTCGCAAGACTGTATACCTAGAATAGAAGAGCTAGAAGTAGAAGACTCTCCTTGGAGCTTACATCATATCACAACCTAATTTTTATACAATTCCAATTAAAATGTGATAAAAAAAATGAGGAAGACATTGAGTTCAACTAAAGTAAACTACCATCAAAATAAAATATCCTTTTGATGAAGGAAAATCAATAGGCCTTTGGGACAACATTGAATAATAAATTGTAAGAAGGGGAAAATCTAGGACCACTTGACAGTGGGATAGATTAAAATAAGATATTAAGGCTAATGCATTCCATTCAAGAATATATAAACACATGCAAAAGAGCTAAACCTAATATAAATAAATAAATATAATCCTAACAAACTCATGGTATGATGAAGAATGCAAGGCAGTGCAAAGATCAATAAAGCAACCAACAAGTAGAAGACATGAAAACATAAAAGTATATGAGAAAATGGTGAGGATGAAGAAAAAAGATTATACAAGAACTAGGAGGAAGGAACTGATCTTCATAGGGAAACGTGAACCAAAGAGATTTTGGAGAGAGCTCTACAAGGGAAAAACATTGACAAAGAACAACATGAAAACAAGTCAGTGGTTGGAATATTTAAAATAATTATATGATCATGAAAATAAATAGTATATACCTCCCACACTCATTGTTAATGAATATATTTTAATTACTGGAAACCTCATATAAGGGATTGAAAATCCAATGGGTAAAGCTCAAGACATAGAAACACTACAAGCAAAACATCTCAAATGGGGAGAAAATATTCTAAAACGTCAAATCAAAGAAATTTTTGATGAGGTCATCCAAAATGGCTTCTTGACAGAGTGGATAACTAGCCTAACCATACCCCTATTAAAATAAGATATGTAAATAATCCCCCAAGTTATCAAACTATCATAGTCAATCCTATTTTCACAAAGCTATTTAGGAGTATGTTAGAACATAGGATTAACAAATGGGTGGAAAAAAAAGGGAAAAGAGCAAAAGGGCAAGTAGGGTTTAGATATAAACACTCAACTATCTATCACTTTGTCACACTTAGACACCTAGTTTAAAAAGATTGGTATAAAAATGATCATGCATATTTTTTATTTGTATACTTCAAAAAGACACTTGATATAGTGCCAAGGAAAAAATTATGGAGTATAATGGAGGAGCTAGGGGTCCCAATGTACTATATAGAAACAATTCATAGGTTATATGAGCAAGTCAAGGATAAAATCAAAATGCATGCAAGGTTTTTTGAATGTTTCAAGAGTGGTATAGGCATCAAAAAAGGCTACCCTATATCCAAAACTTTATTTTGGATATACATTAACAAAATAGAATATTGAATAAACATTTTTTGAGGGGAAGGATCTAGTTGGCCAAATATGTGGTGAAACTCTTATTTTATGTTAATGACCTAATTATAATGGCAAAGGAAATCCAAGATATAAAAGAACATATTCAGGCCTTAGAACTTTTTTTTAAATAAGTAGGGATGCAAGTGAATGTTGCTAGAACTAAAATTGTGATTTTCTTAGTGAAAAAGAGGAAGCAACATCTCAAATTTTAGTTTAAAGAAGAATCTCTAGAAGTGGTGTCTTAATGCAAATATCTTGGCCTTGGATTTCAAAACAAGCTCAGTCATGACATATGCAAGATGGAAAGAATACAAGGAGGTTGGGGAGCTCTTTATGCACTACAAAATAGGTGTAGGAATGCTAAGTTATGGGATTAGACCACTGAGGTCCTATTTGGGTTACTTGTTACATAGGTGGTGTTGTATGATTGTGAAGTATGGGCTAGTGGCATGACAACTTTAAAATGCAGACACATAGAAAAGATCCAAAGGTGGATAATCACAAATAATTTTAGAATTAAGGTTTTAGTTCCCTATGAAATCATTTGTTTAAAAATAGGGACTTCCCTATTAGATGCAATTATTATGCCCAAGTTACTTTATTACCTTTAAAAAAAACATGAAGACTGACAAGTGGCCTAGGATGGAAAGAGATGAACAGTTGCATAGACATAAGAATATATGGAGGAAATATAACTTCAAATGGATAAGTAAATAGCACATCAAGTTGAATGAATGCTCATTCCTTAACAAAGACATACAAAATTATGCGAATGAAATGTTTAGAATAATAATGTGGAAGATGAAAACAAGCAGGAAATGACAACACTACATTATAGAGTTTAACTTGACTTATGAGCATTACAAGAAAGATTATATAGGGGTTGAAATTAAAAGAAGCGAAAATATCCGCATTGCTCAAATAAGGACTAGCTCCCATAGGCTCATATGTGATTTAAGTAGATGGACATTACCTAAGTAATAATGGTATGAGAGGGTTTGTGTTTTATGCACCACAGGGGTGGTCTAAATGGATGAGAATTTCATCCATGAATCTTTGAGGTACACAAACATTCAAGCCAAACATGTGGAAACATTAAGATTTGGATCCATGGTAAAACTATTTGGAATAAATCTCTACCATCTAGTTATTTGTAGCAACTTAGACACTTCAATTAACATAAAAGTAAAGGTTTATAACAAAATATATATCAATAAAAAAAATTTCACAAGCCCAAGGGCATAAAAATTTATTAAAGTAACAAATTGTAATTGAAACTAAGGCATAGGGGCAATAAACACAACATCAAGAAAGGGAAAAGGAGGAGGCAGATCATGTGGATTATTCCCCCACCAATCATTGTGAGTAAAATCAACACTAGTCTCAACTTATGTCTACCATCTCCTCTAACCCTTTTCTTCATCTTGTTCTTCCTTTATTGGTTGTGCTTGCATTAGAGAAATAACCAAGTCTAGCTATGGAAACTATACACACTTAAATTTAACATGGTGCCACATTTAAAAAAATAAATTAGATGATGATGCCAAAAACCTTTGAACAAATAATAAAATGCTTAGATCCTTTCCATTGCCATTTCCCCTTTTTATTACTTTCTAAACTTTCCCAAAATGTCAAATTTGCAAAATGATGGGCTCTAAACTTCCCAGATTTTGAATTTCATGTGGGATGGTAGAACCACCATGATAGTTTTGAAACTATTGCTCTGCTTAATGTTAAGGTTTCACCACCATGTTTGGGACTCCCGAATTCAACTCATAAAATACATGCTTTTTAATTTATTTCTTAATTTTTGATATGCTTTTAATCCACTTCCTTAGTTAACATCTAGTCATCTTATTTAACTTTTAGTCATCACATTTAACTTCCAATTGCCCTAGTTAAACTCTTTATGACTCCAATCGAATATCCATTACCCATTTTTTTTTACAAATAACCATGTTTACAATGAAATATGGATTGGAAGATTGAAAAACTAGAGTTTATTGGAAAATTTGCAAAAAGATCGAGAAGATACAGTTTGCACTATGTTATTTTCTTAAAAACCCAACCATAAACCTGCTACAATTTTTCCTTTCACCCTTATTAAAATTTGATTAGAAAGTTAATGAATAAACAACTTACACTCTATCATTTTTAGAGCTAGCAAAAATACTGTTGCATTTTACCTTCAAAATTTGATTTTATATGCATTACCTTGCATCCTTCTTGATGGTAAAGACATCCCTAGATTAAATTGACAAATTAAAGTGAATGTAGTTACGTGAGGATTGAAGATCAACAACCTAAAAAATACTTCCAATTTGTCATCCACACTTGACAGGTTGGATGTTTATATTTTTTAGTTTTACTGATCTTTTCTTAGATTAAAATTATTCATTTGAAATTTATCAATGAATTAAAACCAAGCAAAAAGAAAATATATTTCATGTGCATTTATTCTATGTGCATTTTACTAAATGTTAAAATTATGATTTGGATTACCCTCTATCAAATCAAAGGACTATAGAAGTCTCAAGGAAAATTTATTCATAATATTTACCCTTGCTTCTTCATTCCACATAAGCTTCTAGATGACTGATTCATTTGTCTCTGAGTTTATTGTTTGCATTTATATTTCTTCAAAATTCTATATCATTTGTAAAATCCTTGATCTGATTTCTTGTCAATAAAATTACACCTTAAATAAATATAGAATATTATAGTAGTCATAACTCCATTTGCTTTTAACATTCATATTTACATGTTTATTTGATCATTTCATTTTTTATTTTACAACCATTTAGGAAAATAAAAAATGCATAACTATAAAACGACAATTAGTTTATTTCCATCTTTGCATTCTCTATTCAGAAATGAAAAAAAATAGAAATCAATCGTTTACATTTCTAAAAATGTCTTTTAATTAGTTTTATTTTACATCAAAAATAGAAACTTACAAAAAGAATTCAACTTATCATTCATTTCAATGTTTAATTCATTCTTGGTTGTGCATCTTCCAGTCATTAAAAATATGAAAAACAACCTTATATTTATAACACCTAGTTAGTTTACATTTACATTCATAAAACATTGAAAATACAAAAACAAATGTTTTACTTTCCATTTCTAGCATTTCATTTTAATTAGTTTCATTTTCATAAACATTCACAAAGAACAAAAAGTGTAGTCATTCGTTTGCATTTCCAACATTATATTTTAATTGTATGCATGCATTGAAAAATATAAAAGAAAAGAAAAATATTTGTTCTACTTGCATTCGTATTTTATTTAATTAGGTAATTAAATAAACAAGAATATTTTATTTGAAAAGAAATGGTAGATTTTCTTGTGCTTTGTTACATGCAAATTTGTCTGTCTACTTTCAGTTGAACATGTTTTTAGTTTATTTATTTATTTAAAACTTTCTATTCAGCAAGACATTAACTAGAAGCCCACACACAGGACATTTGAAAATTCAATTCAAATTTTAAATTAAATATCATTCAATGTTATGCATTATGATATCCTTATATGATGCTCCTAGAATAACTGCATCCACATAGAATAAGATATTTCCTAGGATCACTCCTCATTCAGGTATAAATCATGCCAAGTGATATTATGTTTGGGATTTGTCTAAAATTATTTTTATATACCCCACTTCCACATATTATAATTATTTATTTTAGGATTTAGATAAAAAAATAGGTTAGTGAAAGCACAACATGCCATATAAATCCACCGATTAACTTGTCAATTAGTTAACCAATACATCTGATTCAAATTTATATCCTTGGGTCTAGCCTCTTCTCATTTGTCCTCTTTATCACATGATGTTTCTTGGGCAAGACCAACCTTATTGAGCCAAACATATCTAAATAGTAATTAAACCTGATCTCTCTCCATTTAAAGAGAGTAATATTGATCAAAAGTTATACTAGCTAGTCCTTTTGGAATTTGGTTATTCTAGACCTCTTATCGATAGACAATTTGATCCATTAAATAAACATTACAAATTATTAGAGGGATGATATTATAGAAGAGAATACATATATAGACATATAATTCATAATCTTGATGAGGCATCTCTACCAATTACATAAGCTCATCCATTTCTACAAGATCAACCTAATCAAATCATGCAAACAAATCACTAACCATATTTCTCATTATTTATTTTTAGTTGTCTCAGCATGACCCTACGAAGTGTAGACACTAAATTTGAATTATATATCACCTCAGTATGGTACACTTGAAAAATAACTATCATGGTTGTACCCTCTAATTCTAAGACCTTTCTACTACCAAAAGTCTCATGTTTACTATCTCTTGTGCCTAAATTGCTTATCTCTTAGTCTGACCACTGTTATTCTAATGACCATGCCTTTGATACTATGAAAAATTATCTAAACATGACCATTATCCTTCTCTACTAGTTTTGACATGTAACTATTTTAAAATGGACACTTGTGTCGACATAGGTGTCTGACTGGGATGCAAGTGTTTAGGACCTGTCACCCATTGATTCTTATGCTCTAAATGTATCCTAAGGGTTGGCTTAAGTGATTTAGTGAGATGTATTTTCAAAATGGGTTGGTATATATATAATATCAACCCTCATTCATTCCTCACATAGTAAATACCTAGAACTCACAAAGCAACTTACGAAGAGCACTCAATCAAGCATTCACATGAGCAAATCTACCATATTCATCCCTCTTTTCATATCAGGCATAAGAGTAGTATCCTTACATGTATGACCCATTTTTTCTAAGTTGAAAATTACATAACTCTATATACTTTATCACACATTGCATCCTTATTCACACACAAGTCAACTCATAGAGGAGAACTACATAACTTTGAGGCCTTGTTCAGAGTATTGGCTATATAGGTAATACCCATTGATAGATGGGTCCTTGGGACATCTTAACACCATATACCCACTGGCCCATTTTTCCCTCAATCACTCCAAGGGTGAATAATTTAGATTTTGATCATTTGATGGAGTGACACACCATGCAAATGATACAAACACATCAAAAGAAAGGTGAGAGAAAACCCAGAAGGTTTCAAGTGGTTGCATCTAAATATAGTCACTATTTTATATTAGACACTTATGTCTAACTCAGACACCAACATCAATGTAACCATATAGATCCAAAATAAATGTCTGAAGCCATAGAGTAAAAAATTCTATAATATAATGATTATTCTAGAATTTTGATTTAGTTCACTTCTAACCTTTATCAACCCATATTTGCATATGCATAATAAACCAACTAAGTAATCTTGTTTTCAATTTTGTAATATCAATCAATAGCTATAATTTCTATTTTTGGCATATCTCAATACTATAAATTTAGAATATTGTTTATCTAAGTTTATGAATTAGTTGGCCTGCTATAGATCTATTTATCACCCTTGTGCTTATTCATTTCTGCATTCTTAACCCTATAAGTACCCTTATACCAAAAATCATTTTAGAATTAAACATTTGGTGAACCTGACCTTTGAGTTTAAAACCTTAACATTGACCGAGGGCTTTTTTCCTTTGATTAACCAATATCATGCCAACATGTATTTGCAAACAACTTGGCTTAACACTTATAAAGTTTGATAGGGTTGTCACCCAATTAGATAAATCTAGAGTCAAGGTTGTTGGAGAGTTATTAAATATTCATACTTAATAAAAATAAGAGCTTAATGGATGAATTTTTATATGTTACAAGAGATGAAATTATTAATCGTGCTAAGGCTAAGGATTCCTCACCTAGTGATGGTGAATCCTTAGGTGGTACTACAACTCATTCTATAGAAATTACCCTCCCCTTGAACACATCATCACTTTATACTTTTAATGGGGGCATGAGTTATGTGTTCACACCATTATTTCCTAAAACAAATCCTCATATTGCTACATTCTCCATGGGAAACATTAACACTTAAACCAAATATATCAACTCAAACTATGGGTACATATCCTTTGACTTTGACTTGAAGGTTAAATTTAAAATGTTTGACTAGATTTAAAAGCCGACTTTAGTTGACTTGGAAGAGTTGACTTAATTTTGAAAAGTTTGGCCGATTTGGATTTGATTTAAAATTGGATTTGGTTCAAAATGGACTTTATTTTGATTTGTTTTCAAATGGGCAACATAATAATACAATATTGACAAGGTGTTATTTCAATCAAACAACATGATGTTTAGAATGGGATAAAAATGACTTGAAATTTGGGTAGTGTAATGCTTTATCACACCAATGTGTACTAAAAAAGTTTGGACTTGGGATAATTTGACTTGTTTGAGGTATAAAGTATTACACACAAAACTAGCTATATGATAATAAACAAGTAATTACAGCCACACAAGACAACCTTAACATAGTGGTAAAATGGGTGTATAATGTGACTATAGCCCACATATCTACCTCACAAGAAATAGGAACATGTTAATATTTTAACCCTCATATCAAGATGTATGTCATGATATCTTGGGGAAGGTTGGCTTCCCTCACACTACAAATTAATTACATCCAAGTGGTCTTAATCTATGTTTAAACAATGATTTATAGATGGTCCCTAATATACCTTGTGATATATGGGGCTCAAAAGTCCAAGGAATAATGATAATAATAATGGGTAGTTTATGGGATGGTCTAGTCCCTTTGTGACCACTTTAGTCGTAAGATCTTAGTGAGGTGCTACTAGAAATTGATCTCTGAGGGTGATGTCTGATAGTTTAACATCAAGGATAAACCCCTTGTTTTCACAAAACCTTTTATGGGGAATTTTTCTATGCTTTTAAAAAAATTTCGCTCAATCTATATCCTCTACCAAAAAACATAGTTGGTACATACATTGGGGGATGAAATCCCATATGTCACGACCTAAGGACTCATAGATGGTGGTGAATTCCACCTTTACACAACCAAAAGAAAAGGGAAGGTTCACTATTTTTGATCCTCAGGATCCCACAAGTGGGCAAGAGGAGAGGATACTCTAGTTTCACTTTGGGAAAAGGTAAAATTAGCCTATGTGTTAATTATCACCGAGGGTCCCAAAAGTGGGCAAGGGGAGAGCATACACATAATAAGCCACTGAAAAACACAACAAATAAATAAACACTCAAATAGAAGAAAACACAAGTATTTTAAAGCACCAAATTCAAATGTTAGTTCATTGTTAAGTACCAAAGTGAAATGTGTTTGTTTTTTAGATAAACCACTTTTTTGACAATCGATACCTGTAGAAAATAATTTAGTGTTTGGATTGGTGGTCTTTGACAAGCAAAAATATGTTGAAATTTTGATTGTTTACGTCTTGGGAAACTGTCACAGGGTGATTCCATTGTTTAGTAGGGTAAATTTGTTGATTCTGGAACCAATATCATTGATCTATAGACATAAAGAACATAAAGTGGGAAATTGGTAATTCCACTAATTAGATTGGTGATTCCATGGATTAATAGGGCAATATCACTGTTTGATAGGGCAATTCCATTGATTTCATAAAAAAATATACATAATGAAAACATAGATGATTTCACTAACTAAGTTGTTAGTTATGTTGTTTTTAATGCATTATCACTAAAAATATAGAAACTGTAGACATAACAAAAAGTTACCAATGTTTTTTACATCAATAAGCAAGTCGATCTCATCATTTTGCAAGTCAATTCTACCATTTCAGTTTACGAATAAAATGTTTCTATAAACCCATAGTCTTGCATGAAACATAAGAATGTTTTCTTCATTTTTTAGAGTGATTCCACTGATTCTAAGATCGATTCTACCATTTTCCTAAAAAGCATAAAAAAATAGAATCAAAGAATAAACGATATCACCAATTACAAGGTTGATATCACCATTCATAAGTAGCAATTCTACCAATTAGCTGAAGATTTCCATCACTAACTTGAGAATGCAAATTAGATAAATTTAGAAGACAAAAGATAAATTAGGATCAATCTTGAATGAATTTTGCAATTATAAAGATGTTATGATGTTTCAAAGGAGAATATGGGGTGTTGGTCCCACTGGGAAATCCATATGCAAGACATAATTACAAATAGTTAATTTTCATTAGTATGAAATCAAAATCAAATTACAAAGCATACAATTAAGCCTAAGTATATGTCATATGACTTGGAAAGGTCAAGAAATAACATAAACAAGATAAATGGAATACAAATAACACAATTATACCTTCCCCTTTGGATGTCTATGTCTTGCTAGAATCTATAATGTTCCCTTTTTATAGATTAAAATAATATCATTATTAAAATAAATAGTATTTTTAAAAACTTAAAATATAAAATAATGATATGTTCAAGTTGCCAAAAAGGTGAATATGTCAGTAACAAGTATTTTAACTTGAGTTGTGACTTAAGAAGGGGACCTTTTTAAAAAATAACCCTTAAGTGAATTATAAGAAAAAGGTACTTTTAAATTTCTAATTTTCCCTCTCCAAGTGGAGTGCCCCATTTTGGGAAAGATATTTGGAGGGAAAAGGATATGAAAAGGGAAAGGAGGTTTATTGCAATAGCATGTTATGTTGATAAATTGAATTTATGAGTTTAAACATGAAAATGCTTGGCTTGCACCATTTGGAGATGGAAACCAGTATCGAGACTAAAGTTGAGGATGAAACCCTTTAACATTTAGCTAGGTCAACTTCATTTAAATGTTGTATCAAATATAATTGGATAGTTTGAGGTGTTTTAGACACCATTGTAGGATTTTTATCACTTGAGAGGTTGACGACTTGCTTTTGGAGGTTGGTGACTAGGGTTTGAGACCCAAACAAGACAACAATCAACATTTACAAGTATTGAAGACCCCTTTTCTAGGGCTGTGTGGAGTTACATTCAGAAAATAATTCTTCCCACCTATGGTGACCTCCTTGTGTTGCTGGTTTTGATGGTTTGCAGGGATATTCCAGCTTGAAATACACTTGGGAATATTGCATAAATATTATGATATTTTATTGCTATTTTAAATATAATTTTCTAGCTATTTGATCAAAAAAATTCAACAAAAATAAGATATTTATTTTATTGTTATTATCTAAATATTTTTACGAGTATTTGACAATGAATGAGTTGTATTGTGCCCTAATTATTCATCTACAACATTTTGAATTTATCGGCTAGGGTTTGGAATATTTAATTTATTAATTTGTATTTTTTGAATTAGGGTTTAAAGTGAAAAAATTAGAAAATATTTGTTGCTGGTTAGGATTTAGTATTAATTCCAGATTTGTATCATTTGTCCAATTTGGGGACATTACATAATCCAAGTTTGGATGAGCACAACTATAATGCTTGAGGGTATTTGGCAATGTCATGAATTCACTTGGATGACATCTCCCCTTGCATTATGGATGATTGGATGAGTAATGTGAATAAATAGTTGAAGCTCTTTTGAGGTTTTGATAGCATAAATTTAACACCAAAAATCTTGTCTGCAATGGAGAATGGCTCCTCCATTTATAGACCTAGTGAATGAATATGGACCGTCCATCTCAAAGTGAGATGGAGGGTGGAGAATGAATCCTCACCTTCATAAATGTGAGAGGTTGGCATTGTAAGAGGTCCAATTTATGAAGACACAGAGTGTGGAAGAATTTGGATGGAGTGTGTAAGAGGGATGTAAGATATGTCATAAACAAACCTTACTCACACACCATCCATTTCTCATTTAATTGCCTTGGCAAGTGGGAGATTTAATGAATTTTTAATTGACAACTTGTTATGTGAAGAGGATATTAAGAAATACTTGATTTTAAAATATGTATGATGTGTGTATTCCATGTAACCTTATTTTTAGAAGAATTCCTCATTTTTTTATCATTTTTGTTATCTAATTGTTATCTGGTGCATATGTAGGATTATGGTTTGATATTTGCAGGTCTTCCACGTGGCATAATGAGACATAAAGATCCACATTCACTCATCAGATGAAATGACACATGTCTAAATTGATAGATCCAAAGTACAGTCATCTATGACATGGTCATAGTAGCCAAACAAGGCCATAATGCATCCTTGTCCACCTCTTGCAGACTTGTCCTAAAAAACTCTGAATCATTGTTTTTAATATAACCTTTGTAAGTCAATTTAACATAGTTGCACTTACAAAAATTTTAAATAATCAAATCTATTACTATTTTGAGGGACACTCTATAACCCTAACCTAATTTACTATTTTTAGTAAGTTTACTATTTCAACAAATTTTGTAGATTATTGTATTTCATAGTAGATAAATATATATGAAATTTTTTATTTCAATAATTTAATTCAAATTAGTTTAAGTCATTTCTTAAATTAAAAGGGTTAAACACAAAGTTAATAAAATATTAAAAATAAGGTGGAAAATGAAGAAAGGGGGTTATGCAAAAATTGGAAACAAATTCATTAATACATTGATACGTAGCCTTTAAATCATAGGAATCAAGAATATAAATTAGGACTTATTATGGACCCTCCACCATGGACAACTAAATCTTAATTTTAATAAGGTTGTAATTTTGCAAACCTTGAATTTGTGTGTGGAGGTGGATTATTCCAAGACCACAATGGATAGCTAAAATTGATCTTCTTCATAGATATTATGACACCAACAATCAAATGAGCCTAATCACTTGCCTATTTATAAATGAACAAATTCATAATTGGAAAACTTAGCAAACATGAGTGACATCTAATGACTACGTTGAAAGGAAAAATGTATGAAAGATGGACATGTCTACCCAATTTAAAACATAGTATAATAAATTATGTTGAGACATTATAAACGGTCCTTGTCACAAGACAAGTACAAGGTGGATGTGGTGCTTGTACAAAGATACTAGAAGATAATTTCAAGCTTTGTATGCCACCATATTAACTCAATAACATTAATTTTGTATTATTTACTAATACATAGACAATTTTGCATAGCATGTGTACAATAATGTGAAATAAATGCCATGGAGCTAGTTTTCAAATACCTATGCTTTGATAAAGAGGTTGATATTTTTTTGATAAATTTTTTAGAGATTAAGTGTAGGGGATTCATTTCTAGAAGGTCAACCATTCTAATATATATTAATTTTTGATAAATAAATTTAGAGGAGATTTTATGGAATTGAGAAGTGTTACTTTTTATTTTAATAAAAGATATTTAATATACAAGTTAAGTACCACCTTATTATCTTTATACTTAAAATCTCTTTAAAATATATTTCTATATAATGAGAGATATAACTCCCTTTCAGAATTTATATTAATGAGACAAAATTTATAAGTAAAACTTATGCAATTTTTTTAAATTTAAATATGAAAAAGAATTAAGATACTTTTGGAAAAAAAAATGTTAAAGTTTCTAGCATTGTCTAAAAAACCTGTAAAGATAGCATTTTCACTTAGAAAAAGTTTGAATATAAAAAAGAACAATTCAACAAAATCAATGACAAATATAATTATATAATTGAATGATACATTATCAAGTCTTACAAACCAATTCAATAATGTAACTCTAATAAACATATCAATATATAAATTGATTCATGTAGTACTACTTTTTTAGAAGTAAATTAATATTAATTCTCGACAACTAATTTATTTTGTTTGGGAACTTCAAACGTATTAAAATAAAAATGATATGAAATAAAAAATTGTAATGATCTTCTAAAACCTTTCCTTAGATTGAAATTTAAAAAAAAAAAAAAAAACCTACAAATATTACACTCAGGAACACTGATTAATAATATTAATAATAAAACAAAATTGTAAGGGCTTCCCAACACCACCTCTACTTACAAAGGATTACAAGTAAATGGATTCAAGTTTAATTATGTACCACTAGCAGGGTAGTTCTTGTAATGTTTTTATTAAAAAAACAAAAAATTGTCCTAACTTAATGCATTGAATTGTAAAATGTCATTCTACTTAACTTTTTGTACAAAATTCAAATAATAGTGCTTTCATCATGTAAAATCCTTCAGGCTCATGGGGAATGGTGTAGTCTACAACAATTTAAGTATCAAACATAATCAAATGAGTTAGGAAAAAATCCAGTTTGGGATTTTGGTGCCAATTTACATTTACAAGAAAAATAGATAGTATGTATTGAGCAGCCTTTTTCCTTAGAAAAATGATATACCATTTATAACTATTTGATGATGAAACCAAACCAAAAATTCTTAATCTTGCCTTAGAAGTCTTCAAATATTCAAATTGAGTGTCGTTAAGAACTGAAAAAATGAAATTTGTGCTAAATACCCTTTAAAAGATATTTTGTATAGATTGAATTGTTCCAAATGTTTGAATTTCTAGATGCCCTTGGTTATCCAAAGTGGCAGAACCTAGAAGAAATCAAGTTGTCTCTTGTTAGGATCATGACCTGGGTAGTTGGGCGTGTCATCAAGCCATATG
Source organism: Torreya grandis (assembly GCA_037957365.1). Classification (NCBI taxonomy): domain Eukaryota; kingdom Viridiplantae; phylum Streptophyta; class Pinopsida; order Cupressales; family Taxaceae; genus Torreya; species Torreya grandis. The sequence goes on along the minus strand of JARHVA010000819.1, from coordinate 2,114,616 downwards.
TAGATGTAAACAACCTATAGGTCGAGGGTGACTATCTATGGTCTACACAAGTTGAGGGCAGATATATATAATCAAGCACAACCAGCAACATACCTAGAGTCGGCATTCGTCACATTTTTCTCAAGCATCTTCATTCTCTGACAGACACTTTTCCCATAAGTAGAATCTACTTACACCATGCTATAAACACCTTCCAAATCTTCCTCCACTACTGGTGGTGGCTGGTTGAGATCATAAAGTGACTCTCTCACATTCCTCGATTGGCCTTGCAATAGCTTGAGTTGTCTCTCTATTGAGATCATAGTGTTTGCTTGTGTTTGTGGAAGTTTTTCAGTAGTCCAATGGCATCTCGTGTGCCCACCAAGAGATTGACCTGATGGGAAGATCTCGTGGCACATACAACATTGATGCCTCTCGCCCTTCTTGAATGTTATGCTGGCTTAAGGTCTAGTTCTTGAGTCAAGTGACTTAGATTACCTCTCTTTTCCTCATCTTCCCTTACAGGTGAAGAATCCATTTAATAGTCTATCATCAATTCACTACTGCCCTCTTTATTCACATTAGTTATTTCAAAACAACCTTTGACCTTCTTGTGAAATGCACCCATGTCAGTAGGTCTACTGGTTTTATCAGTCCTCTTTTTCATCTTCCCCAAACCCAAATCATCTTCGCCTACATCTAGATCCTCACTGCTTCCCTGAGATTCAAAATTTTTAGTTTTAGAACGATTAGTTGAGTCCACTGTCAACTGTATCTCAATAGGTTTATTAACCTTATATTTATCATTGGTGCTAGTAGCACCAAAGGCAAGCATGACAAGGAAATGGGTAGTGTCTGTTTCATTCTCCAGCTCCTTATTATTGTCCACCTCTAATTCTTCTTCTTCTTCCCTCTGATGGGCTGGATTAGATCTAATTAGTCTTTTCCTACCTCTTTTTGTAGTGACAAACCAAGTAAGGAGATTGTATGAGTCTGGATGATGAACTAACCTTCATTAACTTCATGCTTTCTCTATCACTCTCATTATCTGATGCTGCCTCTTCTTCCTCTTTCTCCTTCAAATTTTTTGATCCCTTGAAGGTCTGCCTAGAGTCAGAGGAGAGGCTAGAGCTTGGATCGACAGTAACATGAACAAAAATATCACCACCTATGGTATTATACTGAGAATCATCATTAGTAGAATTGGTATCATCATTTGGGGGCCAAATTTGCCTCGAGTTTCATTTAGGGTGCCACCTCATATGATCAAACAATGATTTGGATGAGCGGTACTCCTTTCGACACTGACCACATGCTATGGTGTTATTAGCAGTCAATTTCATGTAGAAATCCTCATCTGTCAGCCTCCTGCTAGGCTTTGGGATTCTTTCTAATTGTGCGCAGAGACATCATCTTGTAATTACTCAATTCCTCCTGTTTAAAATCCATGCTCATATTTTTCTCTGCGTTCTAGTCCTCTTCCTCTTCCTCTTCCTTTTCCCCTTGAGTAGTTTGAGCTCTAACCCAGTTGAAATTCCCATTGTATCTACTTATGGGTACCTTGGATTTTTTGACCCAAATATATGTTGATGAACAATCACCCATAGAAACATTTCCTCTAATAGAGGACTATCCATTTGACCTACCAACCCCATGGATTCTCACATGACCACCCAGGGCCTTCCCTGAGCTGAAGACCTTACTGAAAAATCTACAAACATGACAATGGCTACTTTCATGAGTATTGTCACCATGTCTGGTGGACTTAGAAACCACTGCAGACTTCCTTGATTCACCAGGCTCAGAAGTAGTAGAAGCAGAGCTCTTGAACTTGGAAAACACCACATAATTCTCCATATCCACCTCATAATCAGTTTCCCCCATCACCGACTCCTCACGGTGTTGAGATAGGGTTTGGAACCTTTTCCTATTCACAAACAATCTTGTAGCTATGAATATTATTCCCCAAAGTCTCCATGAAAGTCTCTTGCATGCTCAAAATTGGGGTTTTTGTAGGACTCAACACCATGACCCATTATTTAAAAAAAAAGTGTCACAAATCTAATGAATGAATATACCGGGGTGGAGAACATGGGAAGCTTGGCTATCATGTTCCAAATTTGTCGACCTATAATGCACTCATTGACAAACCCACCTTAGAATCATAACCCTAACTACCCCATGATCCATTCTTGATATTCTAAATTTTGATAAAAATTTGAACCTTAGAACCGGTTTAAGCTACAGTCAAAAGTTGATATCTGTCCCCCCCACAAAATAAAAATCACAAACCAAGTAATGACTAATATAAACTGAACTAGTAGAAGGCTAAAAAACTTAGAGACCATCCAAACTAGCTGAGAGCAGAAAAAGGGGTGTTGAGCTCCATCCCCTCTAGTGTGGCCTCCCAATTCTCCTCTACCATCAAAGAGCCAATTGAGCCACTACTAGCACCATTCACCACCAAACCTTCTTGTGATGTTGCTCCCAGCACCCCTTAAACGACATCAACACTAGACTCCATCACACTTCTTGACACCAAGCCCAATCCAGTCTTAGTAACTACTACCTCTGCATTCCCCAGTTGAGTTTTCTTGATGACCAAATCTTGCGCAAGAGTTGGCAAACTGGCAAACCCCTACCACCCTTAAAGAACCTGGCCAAAAGATGAGCAACATTCTACACCTAGGTAGAGGAACAAAGAGATAACACCATCCCCAGTGATGGGAGGGCCCCCTCGTGGCCATAACATCCACCATTGAGATACACCTTCTTGAATGTTTTGGTGCCCTAGTGTGTGCCTAAATTTATTCCACAAAGGCCAAAAATTTTTCTAAATGAATCTCCAACTCTCTAAACACAGAAAGGGGTATAAATTTAGATGTTTCTCTACTTGAAAATAGGAGATCAACTTGGTTTTTGAAAGGGAAACCTACAATAGCTTCTACCAACCCCACTTGATATTGGGGCCTAATCAACCCTTTTGCCACTGAATTAACAAGTTATCTATCTTCCAAGACTAACATAAAATTACCAAAAAAGAGTGATGTTAGTTCTGAATTCACTTTGACCCTATGTGACATTTCTAGAAAGACATAACCCACCATTATTTTGATAACGTCAAAAATTTGGCTAGATTCTACCATAAAAATATTTTTAATTCTAACCTCACTCATCGAGCCTTCAAAATTCATCTCAATGCTCCACTCCCACCCTTAATAATGGCTTTCTTAGAGCTAGCTACATGAATCAGTCCATTGATCCAAATGGCCAGGTTAGTCAATGAGGATCTTCTCAACAACTATGAATTTCCCAAATGTAAAGCACATAAGCAAGATAAATGGGTAATGAATGAGAACCTTAATCTCAACTTTCCATGAGACATCCACTCAATTGAGCTCATAATAATTAGTGCAACATAACCATAAATGATTAGAGCCACCAAAATGAAACATCATCCAAATATACCATGATACACTCCATACAAAATCCCAAATGTCTAGAAATTAGATGCAAAGGGGGGAGCCATAAGCCACACTCCTCAAGATTTTCCACTAACAAAGTCTTCAACTTGATTAATACCTTGGTGTGTCAAAAAATCCATTTTGGAAATCACTTCACGATAACAATGATTAGTTTCCCAGAGTGAAAATAACTTAGATAAGGCTAGAATGATCATGGTGGGGATAAAACCCCTCCTATGGATTGCTTGATTTGGAATTTTTCTTTGATGTGCTTTTGTAACCATGTACCACATATTATAAAAAAATTTAGATGCCTATTTTAACACGAATCATATATTGATACATTGGTGCAAAGGTGACAACCCCTAAAGTTTGCCTTTATCATACAAATCTTGAGAGAGAAGGGGGTCCTAAAAACCCTACCAATAATTGCAATAATTTATTTAATTAACTTTAAAATTTATTATCCTCTCTCAAGGCAAGTGTTTCAAAAGGTTCAATAGATGTGATTCAAACTTGCATTAACTATTAAAAGTTTCTTGTAATGTTTGTGTGTTGATGTTTGATTGTTGTGTTGAAATCTTATTCACACTCAAGACCATTTCAAAACCAATGTCCAAATTCTCATCTAAACCATGCCATTATGTTGTCCATTTAGCCTTAAACCTAGTCCTAGTCCCAATCCAAAGACCAATTTCAAACCAATTTCAAAACCAATGTCCATTTTCTTGTCAAACTTATGCCATTATGCTTTTCAATTTAGTCCAAACCTAAGTGCAAGTTCAAGTGTCAATTCTTATTTGCTCTCCAAGTTCCAATTGGAAACTCTAAGTTCCAGATAAAATTTATGAGAGAATGAGAATTAAAAAACTGTCATAATCGGTCAATGCCAAAATAGGACCAAGTAATACAACTACGACATTTAAGTCTAGGTTGTCATGTTTTAAGAGATCTATTGATTGGTTTTTAAACTAATCTTGTATTTGATTTGGTTGTTAATTTTACGTTTTGTTTCAATTTTATATCTTTAGATTTTCTCCAAATTGATGGGGATCTTTAGCTTTATGTATTTCCTCATTAAATATTGGTTATACCTTTTTGGGAGATTAGGCCTCTTATTGTGCCTCAAAACTAGTTTAAGCTTCGGTCAAAAATTGATATCTATCCAAAAAAAAATGCAAAACCAAGCAAGAACTAGTACAAATTGAATTAGTAGAAGGCCAAAAAACTTAGAGGCCATCCAAACCAACTTAGATAAAAAAAGGTATCAAGCTATATCCCGTTGGGAGTGGCCTCCCAATTCTCCTCTACCACCAAATAGCCAGCCAGGCTAATACTAGCACCATTCACCACCACCCCTTCCTATGGAATTGATCCCAACAACCCTAAGAACACATCAACACTAGACTCCATCACACTCCTCAACACCAAGCCCAATCTAGTCCCAATAGTCATTACCTCCACATTCCCCAGTTGAGTTTTCCTAATGACCAAATCATGTATAAGAGGTAGTAAACCCATGCCATCCTAAAGAACCAAGCCAAAATATGAGAAACATTTCAAACCTTGATAGAGGAATAAAGAGCTAACACCATCCCCAGTGATGGGAGGCCCCCCCTCATAGCCACAATGTTTACCATCAAGATACACCTTCTCCAATGTTCTAGTGCCCTAGTGACTGCTTGAATTTGTTCCACAAAGGCCAAGAATTTTTCCAAATGAACCTCCAACTCCTTAAACATAGAAAGGGGTATAATTTAGTTATTTCCTGGCTTAAATATAGGATATTGACTTGGTTTTTGAAATGGAAACCTACAATAGCTTATGCCAACCCCACTTAATAATGGGGCATAATCAACCTTTTTGCCACTAACTTAACAAGTTCTCTATCTTCCACAACTAACATAAAATTACCAAAAAAGAGTGATGTCAGGTCTAAATTCACTTTGACCTTATGTGACATTTCCAGAAAGACATAACCCACCATTATTTTAAAGCATCCAAGATTTGGCTAGATAGCACCATAAAAACATGCTTAATTATAATGTCACTCACCGATCCTTCAAAATACATCTCGATGCTCCACTCCCACCCTAAATAATGGCTCACTTAGGGCTAGCTGCATGAATCGGTCTATTGATCCAAATGTCCATGCTAGTCAGTGAGGATCTTCTCAACAACTACAAATATCCCTAATGCAAAGCACACAAGCAAGGCAAATGGGCAATGAATGACAACCTTAATCTCAAACTACCATGAGCCATCCACTCAATCAAGCTTCTAATATTGAGTGAAACATAACCATAAATGATTAGAGCTACCAAAATGAAACCTCATCCAAATATACCACAATACACTCCATATAAAGGCCCAAATGTCTAACAATTAGATGTAAAGGGGGGAGTCATAAACCATGCTCCTCAAGAGTTATCACTAAAAAAGTCTTCAACCTGATCAATACCTTGATTTTCCAAAAAATCCATTTTGGAATTCACTTCACGGTAATAATAATTAGTTTATTAGAGTGAAAAAGAACTCAGATTGTCCTAGGCTTGCCCCAAGATATTTTCAATGTGCCACACACATGTATTTATGTTACGTAGAGCTTGGATTAAGACCATCAAGTCCCCTTTGATAATAAATTTAGAGATGCCACACTGAACCACCAAATTAATCCCCAAAAATAGTGTTTGGGTTCTTGCTTCATTGTTAGTCCCATCAATTAATTTAAAAGAAGCTACCTAGATCAAATAACTAGTGCAATCCCATATGATACACCCTACCCTTAAGGCTTCAGGATTGCCCTAGGATAACCTATAAAAAATGAATTTGAAGGCCTTTAGGTGAGACAAAATCTAATCTGCATTATTTACCCTATAAGCCCTATTACCAGATATCTTGACCCATTAACAAGGGAGCTTTTAGTAGAGGCCAACTAGTAAGTATTTACTTGTCCCAACTTGAAAGAAAGCCATCACACCTTTTGGAGTGAGTTGATCTAGATTTATACATTGCAATCTCGACCTTTCATAAGATTTCATTTAGCTGACAAGATTTATTTTAAAAAATTATTTGATTCTTCGTTTCCAAAAAGTCCAAATTAGAATTGGTGGGCAAACCACCCAAAGATTGGCAAAGGCACTCTTTTGATGATCCCTAGGCTAAGAAGAGAAAGCCTCCAAGAGAGATCTTGTACTAGCCCAACTCAGTCCTATCCTAACACATTACTAATTCAAACATTTAACAATGAAGGCACATCAAAATGGGAGATGATTAACATCTTCTTCAGCTAAGAAACACATGCAACACTGAGATGGACCTTCGAACCCAATCTTCCAAAGTCTATCAAAAGTGAGAATCTTATTTGGGGTTACTAACCAAGCGAAGGCACCATCCTTAGGTAAGCCAAACTTGTTCCAACACAACATCTTCTACCATTCAAAAGAAACATCCTCACATGTAGACATCTTGTAACCCAAGTTAATTAAATAACTGCTACATTTAGCACCAATCTAGTGGATAAAGTCATTTTTTGCATTAATGAATATTTTCCTTTTTGCCAAAACACCAGACTAAATTTCCTTCTTCCTATCCAAAATGTGAATGTCCTCAAACCTTTTCCATTTCCATTTGATCATCCCAACCCATGGGTGAGGTTATATATAATCACACATCTTGCTTTCCCAGATATCAGATAGAAGGGCTTTCACCTCTTCCAAACCTAAAACTTCTTGGATTGGATTGTGTCCATTCCATGAATCTCCCTAACAATCAACTATGCACCCATTGTTGATTATGTAAGAAACATGGTTTAGAATGATAGGGTTACATTTTAAAATGAAATTCTAGAGGTGCAAGCCCTTGAGAGGGTTCTGAAAATAGATGATATTAACTGAGTCAAAATTACCAAAATACTTGTGTTGTAGAAGCTTATTCCATAAATCCCATGGTTCAGACAGCATGCCCCAAACCAACTTAGCCCCCAGTGTAGACACTTAAAATCAAACACTTTATGTTGATTTTAATCATCCATAACTATCCCTAATCATCCCTAGTTTTCTCTAATTCTAATTCATCATTATTATTCATGGTTTATTATTCATATATTTATTAAGTTAATTAATTTAAATTAATTAATTAATCATTCTTTAATAAAAAATTCTTTAGATTTTGAATTTTCACAATTTCTATACATCTAATTATCCTCACCCCATGAGGTCAGCTTCTACTCCATTTTTATTTCCAGCTTTCAAAGATGTCTTAGGCTTCGCCTATTCCCCAATATTGGAATTTTATAATATTATTTTACCTATATTTTCAATTTAATAATTCACTACATATTCCACTCAATCCTACTTACCAATTATATATTATATCTTCCTCCCAAATGAATTTAATATTTATTTGTGAGTCCAACATGTTCTCTACTTCAATTTTTAAGTCATAATTCCCATTTTAAATTAAAAATTATCTTTTATTCTCATCCCTTGATTCTCATGTCAAGATGGATGGTTCACATTCATTTTAAAAGTCTATAAATTAGAGGTTCTTCCTTGAATTTATACAATTTTCTTCATTCTAATCTTATTATTCCAAAATTCCTCTAGTAATATCCAATATTTGCAAAGTTATTATGCCAAAATAACCTTAGAAGCTTCAAGCTTCTTCATGTAAAGAAATTATGATAGATTCTATAAGAAGTTTTATCACTTTCTCATGCCAAGTCACAACAATCAAGGTGAACAAGGAGAGATGCTATCCTCAAGGAACTAGCATTTTCAAAGACTTCTAGCTCACAAACTGAGTTCTACATCTACACATCAATTTTCAAGTAAATCTTCTCAAGAGGTATAAACATTGTTTTTATCTTCTATCATGCAATTTATTTCTTGTTAATCATATAGCTCAACCTAGGGGTTAGACTTGAGAAGTTATGTCTTCAATTTATTTTTGACTTATTCACTAACAATTGACTAATCTCTCTTGGATTTATGATCTCCATAATGGCATGCTTGGTGAGACTTGTTTGCATAACCCACACTTAATTTTAATTATTTTTTTGATAATTTTATTTGCGAAAAGTTCATAAAGATGTATATCAAAATAAATATAAATTTAACTATGTTTGTTATTTATTTTTAAATTTTTGCAGGGTAGTGTAGTTTTATTATATCTAACACTTGTAAAATTTTTGTAGCAATTTGATTTATAGTTTAGAATATATTAGTATTTTACTCATTGTCATTTTTTAGGATAAATATAGTTTTAAAAATGGCTATAAATTTTGATCTATTTGTTATTTGTTTCTGTTTTATTTTACAGGTGGTACGCATTTGTATCATGAACATTTTGACCAAATTGCATCAAAATATTGCTTATATGTTATTAGATATCATCATTTTACTAACTATCATTTTTTTTAATTTGGTTGTTCTCCTAACTTCTTATGTTTTCAGGTTTATTTGTTTTATGTAATTTCTAACTCGTTGAATTTTTTTTGTTTTTTATTTTTAATGGTCTTATTATTAGATGTTAGATTTTTCTAAAGACCATGAAAAAAAATATTAATTGGTTTGATGCAGGACCTTGGCCAAAGAATGGTGTTTATATTCAAACAAATAATTCTATTTCGCATTTTAATTTGGGAAATTAAAATGAATTCACATTTCAATTTGGGTATAAAAAAATTTGTTTATTTTCATTTTCTTTAATTTGTTGTAAGTTTTTCTTTTTGTTTGATTATCTTGTGAATCATTTTATGTGTATGCTCTCCCCTTTTTAGGTGACTCAAAAATGCAAAGTGTCGAGTCATTTTATACCAAAGATTCATTAGTCTAAACAATACCTTCCATGTTTTTATTTTAGGATTTGAAATTGGGATTTCATCACCTTTTTGTAATCTTAATAAGGCACAACGATTGGGAATTGATACCCCAACATACATACCAACCCCATACATCTGACAAGTTATATAAATGCAAGACAACTATAATTAGAGGCAAGCTTCATTCCCCAGGGAGAATCTCATTAAGGTAAGGAGAAAACGTACACCAAGCCATCAAACAAAATCTTTGAAGAATCTAATTCTAGTAGCACTACTACTTAGAAGATAAGGCTGGCATGGACATGGTGGGGACAAGACCCCTCCTGTGGATTACAAAATTTGGATTTCTTCTTTGATGTATTTTTATGCCCATGTACCACTTATTATAGGTTTATATAGGGACCATATAGATAGTCCATTGTATAATAAATTAGATGCTTCTTTTGTCATGGATCATACATTGATGCAAGGGTGTAAAGGTAACAACCCTTGAAGCTTTCCTTTATCATACAAACCTTAAGAGAGAAGGAGGGTCTAAAAACTCTACCAAAAATTACAATAATTTCTTTAATGAACTTTAAAATTTATAATACTCTCTCAAGGTGAGTATTTAAAAAGGTTAAATTTATGTGATGCAAACCTACATTAGTTATTAAAAGTTCTTTGTAATGCTTGTGTGTTGATGTTTGATTTTTGTGTTGAAATCTTTTTCACACTCAAGACCAATGTCAAAATTATCATCTAAACCATGCCATTATGCCATACATTTGGTATTAAACTTAGTCTTAGTCCCAATCCAAAGACCAATCTCAAAACAATTTCAAAATAAATTTCCAATTTCTAGTTGAACTTGTGGTATTATGCTATTCAATTTAGTCCAAAACTAAGTGCAAGTTCAAGTGTCAAGTCTAATTTTCTCTCTAATTTCTGATTGCAAAATCTAAGTTCCAAGTTCAAAACCATGTTCCTAATTTTAGTTTGATCTGTGCCAATATTAATCCCTTTTAGGAATTAATATCTAAACCAAGTTTGGATCTTGATTTAAACTTCAAGATCAAATTTCCAATTCTTATGTCAACTTTACACATTTTAATGTCTTAAAAATGCCTCAAACCAATGAAGTTTCCTTTCTTTATTTACAAAGTCAAGTTTCCAAGGTCGAACCTTCCAAATCAAGACCAAAATTTTGAGTCCTTAACTAAACCATGTCGTTTTTCCATCCATTTGGTTCCAAACCTAGTTCTAGTTCCAGTCCAAGGTCAAACTATGATACCAATACCAAATTCAAAGTTCCAATTCCTATGTCAAATTGTGCCAAGTTCTAATTCTAATTCAAATTATGTTAAAGTCCACTCCTTTTAGAAATCTAAGAGTTAAACCAAGTTTGAATTTTGATTCAAAATTTTAAATCCAAAGTTCAAATTCTTGTCTAAATTATACCATCCATGTGGATTCAAACATAGTGCTAGTTCAATGCCAAGTCTAATCCTAATACCAGTTCCAAATCCAAAGTACCAATTCCTTTGCCAAATTGTGCCAAAGTTAACATTGATAGATCTAGTCTATTTGACATTTGCTTTAACATATCCAATTTTAACATTTAATGTCTATCAAAGTCAAATTCAACTTCAAATTCTATACCAAACTAGTTCTATGCCAAACCATTTAAATCCAAATCTAGTTCATCTTAAAAAATGCACCAAACCAATTTTGTACCAGTTCAAACCAATTATATACCATTAAAATACAATTTTGTATAATTCTATTTCATGTCTGAATCAATTTCATGATAATTTAAACCATTTCTTGTCTTTCCATTCAATCTCCTACACCTATGGATTGGGAATGACAAAGTCATGTCATCCATCCTTTCTTTCATTTGAATCATATCTATGCCGATTGTCCCTTTTTGGGGCAAGATCCAATCAATACCATATAGACCAATTATAGCTTATGTCAATCTACCCTTTTTTTAGAATTTTTCAATCTATACCAATTCACCCTATTTGGGGCCAATTAAATCAATACCATTTCAACCAATTCTAATATGTGCCAATTCACCTTGTTTTTAGCCAACCAAATCAAGACCAATTTGACCAATTCTATTATGATAATTCACCCTATTTGGGGCCAATCAAATCAAGACCATTTTGACCAATTATAACCTATGCCAATTCACCTTATTTGGGGCCAATCAAATCAATACTATTTCAACCTATTAAATTATGTGCCAATTTTCCCTTCTTTGGGCCTATTCTAATATGTGCCAAGACCACTCTTTTTGTGGCCAATTTCCTTCCAATCCATTTCTCCTTTCATGTATCCTTGCTTAGGGGAATTAGTCTAAAATTAATTTCAGTCATGACATCTTGTGACCCTCCACCTATTCTATTATCACCGATATTATGTCCAAGTGCAATAGATCAACTCACTTAGCTTAGTCAACAACTAGAATAATCTGATTCTAATTTGTTAATTTCAAAACCCAAGCTGGTCTTATAGCCACAACACATTCAATCGAGTAATCTACATCAACCATACCTCCTAAATATGCCATCTAATATAAATAATGAATAAGAATAATTCTATCAACAAATATTTGACAACAAGGATGAATATCTTATTAGATTATGGTAAATGGGTGCTAAACTTCCAAATGGATTTATTATAGATGATTTATGTTATTTGATTAAAGCTCCTAAAGATACATCACTACAATTCCAATAGTCCAGACCTATTATACCAATGCCTTTCCAAGGGCCAATATCTATTAAAAATCCAAGTGTGTCTAAGTCTTATAGCTACTCGATCAAAATATGTCATGATCCCCTTCTCAATCATGATTAGATACATCCACTTATAAAGCAAGCTCAAGATAATTAAACTTTTGATGGCATTTTTATCTAATCACCCATATTTGATCAAATCCAAAACATTTATGATCCACCTATATTTGACGAAGTACCTTTATTTGATGAAATACTAACCTTCTATGGGCCCATCTTTGATGAGCCGATTATTATTAAGCTAGAGACCATTATTCAACCATTGAAAAAAGTTCTTCATTTCCAAACATTCCTTCCTCCTAAAGTCTTCATTTTCAAGTGAAAGGTGAATAAAGTACTTAAGGACAACATTACATTAGAATCAGGTTCTATTTTAGAGTTGATATCAGAGTTGGGTTCTATTTTGGAACCAATATAAGATTTAGAATTAGTAGAAGAATCAATGCCAGTCTCAACATTAGGGTTAGATCCTCTTGAGTCAAAATCAAAAAATATTGATGCATGTTACAACATTGGATCCACATTTCCAACATATCCAATTAAAATCATTTGTAATTCTTCCATAATTTTCAAGGATGTTTCCTTCAAAATCAACATAATTTCTCCTAGTATCCTCTATGATAATTGTGTTGCCTTTTATCTTTTTATCACCATTACATGTGCCTTTACCATTAGTCAACGTAGCCATTATAATGACATTCTACCTCCCAAAAATGTCTATTGGGACCGACAGAATCACACATTATCAAATTGCATCCATGGTGACATTTTAGAGGCAATTTTTGTGGGGAAGACATTATAAAAGCAAAATAGAAATCTCCTATTAAAACCTTGTTAAAGGTGCTAGGGGACAATCAAAGTCTAAAAATAACATCTTCTAGTGAAACCTTGTTTGAGGCACTAGATAATAATCAAAATCAAAAGTCAAAATAATTTAGTGAAGCCTTGCTTAAGGAACTAAGGGAAAATCAAAATAAGTTATAAACATCCCTTAGTGAGCCCTTATTTAAGGTGTTATTGAACAATTCAAATCATAAAAATCAAGAAGAATTTGTTGGTGAAAACCTTTAAGAGGCACTAATAATGGAGAAAATCAATTATACATCATGTGATGAATACATTATTGAAGTTTATATTGGCTCCACCAACACCAAAGACAAGTCGAATCTAGAATCAACAACATTGTGTGTGACTTAAAATCTCAATTTTTAATTATCCACTAATCATTATACATTCCATTCATAACCTATTTTTCATTATTTAACTAGATCATTTATCCCATTACTACCCTTATTCATACTTCTTGGAAACACTCTTTTTCAAAAAGGCTATGAAGACATCTTATTTAGATGTTTGAAAGAAGCAAAATCAATAATTAATGAAGATAACAACAACATCAATGTAGTTTACAATGCCAACAAGATTCAGATAGAGTAGCTATTTTAAGTAGGTATTGGTTATACAATAAAGGGTATACATTACGCATCTTGTATTATTTTATTGATTTGAGATGATAAAACAATAAGAAAAATCAAATAAAAAAAATCAAAAGAGAAAAAGAAATAAATCATCCAATGGTGAAAACCATGCCTATAACACCTTAGACAAGTACCATGATGAAAACTAGGTTTCTAACATCGTGTAAATATTTTTTGGTTACAACTACCTTGACACTTGGGGATATCCATATTTAAATTATAGACCATTTCCATTATCTTACCATTTAAATCCATTTTATCCATTTAAAACTATTCAACCCAACCCATCTTATTGTGACCATTAGTCTTCCCATCTTGACCTTGTTATGGAAGTGGAAGGTATATTGAGATTTATTTGGGAAACATTTTAGCCTATTACCCACATGATACTTTGACGACTGGACACATTTATATCTCACATGACATGGTCCTTGGAGATTCATAGTCCTTTGACTCATTATTGTTCACTATTATTCAACCTTTGCCAAATCCTATGCCATTTATTTTATCAAGTGTCATTCCTATTTTCCATTCTAATATTGATTTATATTTCAAACCCTATGGGTAGAGCTACATTGACCTTAGGTTCATTTGGACTATGTAGGTAGTGCTCAGTTTTTGAGGTTAGTTCAATCACCCCTTATCCTACGTTCTTGCCCTTTCACAAGTTATTTTAGTCTATTGATTCGTAGTTCGAACTCTATGGGTTGAATTACATTGCCCTAAGGTCCACTTGGACTATGTGGGAAATGCTTAATTTTTAAGGTTATCTTGGTCACCCCTTTCCCATGATCTCACCATTTTGTGAGCTTGTTTCTTTCTAGGCTCTTACCATTTTACAAGTTATTTTAGGCTATTGATTTGTAGTTCAAACCCTATGAGTGGAACTACATTGACTTGAGGTGCATTTAGACTATATAGTATATATAAATGTTATATATATTATGATTATAGATATATAATTATACTATTATATATTATTATTATCATTTTTGGATCAATACTAGGGTTCATCAGGTCCCTTGCCTTTATACTTTTAACTGGAGCTCCAACTAGTTTAGGACGCAATCAAGGTGTTAGAGGTACAATCACTATGAGGGGGGTGAATCAGTAAGCCTAGATATTTTAATTTCAATTACAATCCTTTCAAACTATTAGACAATCAACATATATCAACTTGATTAAGAAACATTAACAAGAGAGCTCATTCATTCAATGCATATACAAGATCAAACACGTAACAAATAGTTCATATGGGAAACCCTCATGGGGAATAAAACCCACTCTCAATCCTAAAACACATGGAATAATTGTCCTATAATAAATTACAAACAAGATACTGGTCAACTCTTTTAGACCAACAAACCTTGATCATATCCTCCTGACCAAAGGCCTTTAGTGAAACACCTATTTCACAAGGAACAACTACCCCTAAGGAAGATCAACTCCTTTAGACCATCCTTTTATGTGAACACCTCCACCTTAAAACTAAAGTCATTAACACTTGATTATGTATATCTAATTATCTAACCCCTGCATAAACTCTTTCTCTGTCTCATACATGCCTCTCACATAGGCATGCCACAATCTCTCTCCTTCACTCAAATTGTCCTCATATGCATACTCAGACCTCTTTACATATCCTAAAACTATAAGAGAAATATTTATACATCATAAATATGACATATAGGTCATACACACAGTCCTCAATTTTCTCTACTCATTAACTCATCAACTGGGTACTCTACTTCTCTTTCGCTACACAATTCTCACTTACACCTTGCACTAGTCTAACTCCCAGCTCTAGAAAACAACAAATTTTATTTCACAATTTAAAGAGATATGAAAAATATCAAGATCTAAATATTTCCTAGAGGCCATAACACATGCCTTCACCTTTAAAGAATATTACATGGGTCACACTTAAGCACAACTCTCTTTCAAATAGGCGTAAGTCACCTTTTACGTCTAATGATGACCCATTCACCTCTTTGACACTTCATCAAGAAAACTAAGAACATATGATCAATCCCAAATGCATGGACCCATTACACATGACCCATTTTACATCATCAAATGATCACAATACCTTTCTGCCTAAGCATAATTTGCTCAATCAACATTCTTTGCACACAGTCAGCATGAATGAACACACAGTCAAACGCTAAACATTTATTCATACTACATATGATTGGTAAAAAATTAAAAATATGCATGGATGATCCTCATGGACTCTAAAACATTATCTAATCAATAATTTATCTTAAAACATTGAAACAACATTAGAATGTGCTCAATTACCCTTCTCAGGTTACTTGAAAAACATAGTCAAACACATAGTCAACTTTGGACCTACATAACTTTGACTATACACACTTATAGATATTCAAATTAGGTTCATTAAATTCTCCATGGAGTACTCTTAATCTTGGATTTTTACAGCATGGTCAAATTTTGCATAGATTGAAAGTTATGGCACATAAATTGAGAAATGGTTTTTCCTTTGTTAAATTCAAATATTTGAATTCAAACGGTCACAGTTAAACCTAAAACACCATGTCCTCATCTCATGTCCTCTTAGCTTAGATCATTCATGAACCATTGATCTTGTTTGATATTTAATGCATAGTGTGTCAATGCCCAAATGTTAAACTTCTAATAGTTGACCTCATCTCATGCAATCTAATAACTTTGAATCAACACGTACCATTGATCAATCTGTATGAACACCCAATCACCATTAGATCCTTATCCTTCATATTTTCTCAATATTAAACCTTAAACACTTGTCCTCATCTCACTACTTCCTAAAACCTTGGAATAAACATGCTTCATTGATCCTTTTCTAAGGAGCTCGATCTTTACCTTAATTATCTATCAAACACTTTGACCTCTTTCACTTACTATGCATCATAGATCTTCACTATATGATCACATGTGAGCCATTAGATCTCCATCTAGTCTTGATATTTAACATCATGGAAAATAGACTAAGTATGGGGACCTTTTCTCATCTACCTGGATGGCCAACTCTGTACCTCCATATCTTTTGCTTCACTCAAGCACATGTTCTCAAATTTGGACCATATGATCTCCTCACATAGGAGAATCAACCCACATGTCAAAATGCTCCTAGAACCCTGACTTGTGTGAGATATAATGACATAAAAATCCTCACTCAGATTTATCTATTCATAGAGCCAACTATTTCAAGAACTATCTGGAAAGACCAACTTTACACATGCATATCTTTTCTCATGCTTTAGCGTTTGACCTAAATGTTAGTGCAAATCAACTAGGAACAAAAATGAATAAAACCATATGATCACCTTATCCTGAAATGTCTACATATGTGATATATGCCACCATCAAAATTCCTACTTAGATTTTCTTGCCACATTGAAAATTTAGCTAAGTATGGGAAAATATTGTCAAAATTCTTGAGAGCCCAACTTTGCATTTTCATATCTTTTGTCACGTTTTTCTGCCATTGGATCCAAAATGTCTAGATGAAAACTATGGACTACCAGATGAAATTTACTCATGCAAATAAGCACTCAAAGCATAAAAGACATCTTATGGGATCTCTTTCACATACATAAAACACCATACTCATCCTTGAACATCTCTAACCATGCCAAAATTAAAGATCAACCAAGCATACTTCAAGCATACCAGGACAAACACATTTCACACTTTATAATTATCAAGTAGACTATGAAGGCACTTCATCTACTCACTTGGACACCTATATGACATCACCATGACATCGTTAAAAACTCTTCAATAATCTTCCCACTTTTAATTGATGTCAACAACCATCATATATCAATATACAAGTCATCTTCCTTTTCTCTCTTCAAGCACTCTCACAACATGAACTTTATCTCCCTTTGACACAATGACAAAGTGGGCACAATCTGATCTTGAGGACTCAAAAAGACCATAAAGAGGAGAGAACATCTTATAAATATGATATATAATCCCCCTTACCTTGAACCTACCTCTTCTTTTCCTTATCAACTTTCTCTTGCTACATGCCAATACTCTCTTCAATCAAGCACTACAACCAATGAAGAAAAAACACACAAATATGACTAGGTTTGATCAAGTCATAATACAAACCTTATTGAAATATAATATATATTATATATCACCACATTTTCAATATGACTAAAGCACCTCACATATGCTTCCCCCTCACATCATGTAAAGCTCCTCAAGCCATTCGAGTTAGCTCCCCCCACTTTGTGCATACCACCTTGTACTGCTCAACCATGTACTAAAATCTAATGGAATTCACTAGGAAACATATGAGAGGGACTCCACCTTAGATTTATGATCCATTGAACATCTTGAACATCTTTAGATCTCCACACACCATGAAGAACCACCATACATGCTTACTAGCCTTCTCTCTTAGACCACCTCAAGGACCACCAACATAACTTCATGCCACTCAAAAAAAAAAAAAAATCATGATCTAAACCAACTTTATAACTCTCCTAGAAACACTCATACCTTTATCTTTTGGAGGAACTAATCAAAAATCACTCATCTTCTTACTAGGCCTATCTAGACTCCTTGTAGCCCTACCTGGAACTCGTAGAGCCTATAATTTTCAATAAATGTACCTTAAAGAAATAAAAATTCATATCTATATAATTTTTATATTCCCCCTCAAGCACGCCAATTTTAATCACCAAGATCATACCCTGTGACATACTTCTTCATAAACCTACTAGTCAATTAAGCCTCCATCTTGACAATAACATGAATAAATTGAAAAGCACAAACTTTACAAAGATTGATTTGACAACCCATTTGTCCCATTAAACTTATCAATAAGCCTCATATCTCAACTCATAAGGCATATAATTTTTATAGTAAAGCCTAAAACTGTAGAATCTCAAAACAAATAGAGTCAACAAACCTCCTTTTGGTCAATGTCCACCTTTGAAACTTATTTTACACTAAGAGACAATTATTAAACACTTATAGACCAAAATTTGAGCATCCACATCTTTGGGAATCCATACATACTATAACCCATTTTAAGGCCTACGTACTTTTAAACACAAAGTGGGAAACTTGAGAGCAAACAAAAATCTCCAATTTGACTTCAACATACCTTCAGACCACAAAACCACCTAGAGCATGGTAGAATAAGGGAAACAAACCTTTCTATTTAAAAATATCATATTGACAAATAAAAAATCCTCTTTTTCCACTTGAAAACCTTCAATTTGACCCTATAGACTGACCATATATAGCTATGACATCACTCTGACATCACCAAAACATATCTTCCACCTCGACATAACTTCTCCAACTAAAAACAATCATCTATAGCCTTCTAGAACCATCTAAAGAACACCACACCAACACTTTATTCTCCACTAAGATGAGTCTCTTAAAAAGCATAGATATAGACATCCTCTACACTATAATGCTTTAAAATAAAGTGAAGCCAAGAGTGGCCCACATCTCCTCAGTAACCATTGGAATCCTCTTATAGCTATAAAATTTCTTGCCTTTGTTCGTATTCTTCTTAGTTTGAACAATGACAACTGGTTCATATTCTAAATCACTCTCCTTATCTTTTAAGATTGAATTGACAACACATGAAGCAACTATAAAATATTGACATACCCTTTTATTTGAATAATCAACCTTACAAATATGAACCTCATCACTAGGCATTGACAATTGATGTTATTTACATGAAGCTTGATCAACAATAACAAGATGTTCACTTGGATCCATACATACCTCAGAACTAGATTAAACTAGTATCTTGGTTTTCTCCTTGAGCTTAGTCTCTTCATTTACAACATGTGTAGACAATGAGACCCCTTGGCACTCTTTAACTTTTTTAGTATTCTCCAGCATAGCAAACAAATTACTTGGACTTGTAGTATCATCATGATTCATACTTACCACCTTTGGCTTCCTTGAGTTGACTTGCCTTCTTACATACACTCTAGGAGCCTAATTAAACCTATTCTAGCTTGTATACCTTTGCTTGTAGAATCTATCAATGTGACATCTATGTTCAAAATTGTAGCAAACCATTCTTCTTAAAGTGAGCTCAACTTGCCTTACTTTAGATGGATAATGTTTTGCAAACTATCCCATAACATGATAGTTGAAACACTCAACCTTGCTGACACCTCTTGACTAATGATTCCCATCGTAGTTCTAAGCCAATTCATTTCTAACAGGTCTCTTTCATTCTCTATACTTATGACCAAATTGATTACATGTGCAATAGTAACCATTAGAAATTTCATACCTAATATAATTTGGTTGTTTGATCTGATTTATATTCAAAGTTAGATTGTTCTTGTTCATATTATTCTTCATCTTGTCTTGAGTTGCATTCTCTAGTTCTTCTTTATATCCAAGACAAGGTCTATCACTTGCATGTTTTTGATCATTTAGAATATTGTCTAGATCACTTGAGCTCTTTTCAAATATCACAAATGACTTCACCTTATTATATGTCTTCTCTAACTCAGATCTAAATGACTCATTTTCAATTACATATCTTGAACATTCATCTTCTTAAGCTTTTAAGCTTATAGATAGGAATTCTAATTGACAACTTAGATGCTTGACTATATCTTCATGCTCCTTGGTGTCTTCATTTATTTTTCCATCATACACACTGAATTTTTCTTTATAGTATTCAAGTTTAGATATCATCTTATTATTGATCTTCTTCTCAATCTCTAGTTCTTCAAGAGAATTCATCAATTTAGTCTCACAGTCTACCTCATCTTCATCATCATGTAAACCACTCCAAGTAGACTCCTTTTGATGTGAGCAACTACCTTCCTAGCCCATGAATAGGGATCTATATTCACTAGGACCATCATCTTCATGATCATACTTAGAGTCACTGACTTCACTCTCATATGATGAGATGCATTCTTATTTGGTGTAAAGACTCTTCTTGTCCTTGAAGTACTTCTTGTTGTCAAACCTTCTAAATCCCTTTTTGATTTTATGAGACCTGAATGATCTCTTGCTA
Source organism: Torreya grandis (assembly GCA_037957365.1). Classification (NCBI taxonomy): domain Eukaryota; kingdom Viridiplantae; phylum Streptophyta; class Pinopsida; order Cupressales; family Taxaceae; genus Torreya; species Torreya grandis. The sequence continues at coordinate 2,094,049 of JARHVA010000819.1, read as the reverse complement.
TCATTATGACCTTGATCATGCTCTTGATCATAATACTTCTTATACTTGTTAGGGCACTTATTAGTAAATTGTCCTATCTCACCATAATTGAAGAATTTGAGGGGTAGTTTACCTTTATACTTTCTTGAATCTGTTCTCAATTTCTTTGAAATCAATTCAATTAATATCCTCATCTATATCATAAATGTCATCCTCTTTGGGTTTCTTACCTTTGAACTTCTTCTTTGGATTCATCTGTATCTTGAATGTTGCTTCCTTCTTTGGTGGTATACCATCATTATTCCTCATCTCATAGGCAGTAAGAGTGCCATGTAATTGATCCATATTTAACTGAGTAAGATCATGAATTTATTCTATAGTAGATACCTTTGGATAAAACTTGATATATATATATACACACACACACACACACACACACACACCTTAATACCTTTTGAACTATAGTATCCTCTTCAAAGTTCTCTCCAAGACCTCTAATGATGTTCATAATCTCATCAACTCTCTGTATAAAGGATACCACATAATATTCTTCCTTCATTTAGATACTTTCAAATTACTTTGTATGAGTCTGTAACTTATCAAGCTTGAAATTTGATTCTCTTTAAAAAATGATTTACATTTTGTCTAATATTTTTGTAGTATATTTACAATGGATTACCTTAGTGTATTCAGTCTCTGAAAGACCACAAGTGATGGCATTCATTGCCTTAAAATTATTCTCAAACAGATTCTTGTCTACATCACTAGATGGAAGAGTAGTAGGAATAACATAACCATCCACAAAAAAATACCATACATCAAACCCTAGGGACATAATGTATGTCCTCATCCTAACACTCCAAAATGCATGATTGGATCTATTGAACATCAGTGCTTTCTTAGTATAGAATCCTCCTTGATGACTACCCATATTGTACCTTAGATCACCTTCAAGTTGTCAAACCTTTACCAGAGGACCTGATCTAATACCTATTATTAGAGGTAAACTCACAAATAATATGGAGGTGAATTAGTGAGGCTAGATATTTCAATTTCAAATACAATCCTTTTATAATATTAGACAATCAACATATAACAACGTGATCAAGCAACATTAATAAGAGAGCTCATTCATTCAATGCATATACAAGATCAAATACATAACACATAATTCCTATGGCAAAACCTCATGGGGAATAAAACCCACTATCAAGCCTACAACACATGGACTATTTTTCCTATAATAAATTATAAACAAGAGACTGGTGAAATCCTTTAGACTAGCAAACCTTGATCATATCCTTCTGACAAAAGCCCTTTAGTGAAACACCTATTTCACAAGGAGCAATTTCCCCTAAGGAAGATCAACTCATTTAGACCTTCCTTTGATGTGAACACCTCCACCTTAAAATTGATGTCTTTAACACCTGATTATGGATCTCTAATTATCTGACCCCTACACAAACTCTCTCTCTCTCTCTCTCTCTCTCTCTCTCTCTCTCTCTCTCTCTCTCTCTCTCTCTCTCTCTCATACATTCCCCTCACATAGGCATGCCACAATCTCTCTCCTTCACTCAAACTATCCTCATATGTATACTCATACCTCTTTGTATATCATCAAACTAAAATACCACTATTTATAAATAAAAAATATGACTTACATGTCATACACATATTCCTCTATTTGTTCTACTCATTAGCTCATCAACTGGGCACTCTACCTCTCCTTTGCTCCACAACTCTCACATACACATTGCACTAGTCTCACTCCCAAGTCTAGAAACTAACACATTTTATTTCACCATTTAAAGAGATATCATGAATATCAAGAAAAAAATCTTTCTTATCAGCCACAACCATGCCTTCAACCTTAAGGCATCTTACATGGGTCAAACACAACTCTCTTTCAAATAGGCCTAAGTTACCTTTTAGGTCCAATGATGACCCATTCACCTCTTTGACAATTCTATGAGTAAACTAAGAACATAGGACTGATCAAAAATTCATGGAACCATTCCACATGACCCCTTTGACATCCTCAAATGATCATAGTACCTTTCCTCTTAAGCATACTTTTCTTAATCAACATTCTTTACACACATTCAACATGAATGAACACACAACCAACTTCTAAACCTTTATTCATACTGCATACGATTGGTCAAACCTTAAAAATACACAAAGATGATACTCATGGAGTCTAAAAAATTCTTTAATCAATATTTCATCTTAAAACATCAAAACAACATCAGAATGAGCTCAATTACCTTTCTCGAGTTACTTGCAAAACATAGTCAAACACATAGTCAACTTTGGACCTTCATAAATTTGATTGTACACACTTTTAGATATTAAAATTAGGTTCATTATATTATCCATGGATTGCTCTTCATATTTTATTTTAAAATCATGGTCAAAATTTGAATAGATCAAAAGTTATGGCACATAAACTGAGAACTAGTTTTTCTTTTGTTAAATTCAAATATTTGAATTCAAACAGTCACAATTAAACCTCAAACACCATGTCCTCATTTCATGTCCTCATAGATTAGATCAATCATCCACCATTTATCTTGTTTGATATTTAACTCATAGTGCACCGATGCCCAAATGTTAAACTTCTAACATTTGACCTCAACTCATGTAATCTAGAAACTTTGACTCAACAAGTATCATCGATATTTACAGATTAGCCAGGTCTTTATAATGTAATGTGTAAAATTCAATCAATTTTTATGAACACCCACTCACTATTATATCCTTATCCTTTACTTTTGCTTATTCTTAAACCTCAAACACTTTTCCTCATCTCACTACTTCCTAAAACCTTGGAATAAACATGCTCTGTTGATCCTTTCATAAGGACCTCAATCCTTACCTTCTTTATCCAACAAACATTTTGACCTCTTTGAGTTGCTAAAAACCATAGATATTCACTATACAATCACCTGTGAGCCATTATATCTCCATCTGGCCTATATTTTTAACATCGTGCAAAATAGACTAAGTATGGGGACCTTTGCTCATCTGCCTGGAAGGCCAACTTTGCACCTCCATATCTTTTGCTTCACTCAAGCGTATGTTCTAAAATTTGGACCATTTTATCTCCTCACATAAGATAATCCAATAATGTGTCAAAATAATCTTGTAACCCTCATACATGTGAGTATAATGGCATAAAAATTATCACTTAAATTTATCTATTCAGAGAGCCAACTATGTCAAGAACTATTTGGAAAGACCAACTTTGCACATGCATATCTTTTGTTATGCTTCAACGCTTTGACCTGAATATTAGTAAAAATCAACTAGGCACAAAACTAAACAAAACTCATATGATCTTATTATCTTGAAACATACACAAGTGTGAGATTTGCCACCATCAAAATGCCTACTCAACTTTTTTTACCACATTGCAAATTTCGCTTATGTATGGAAAAATATTGTCAAAATGCCTGAGAGCCCAACTTTGCACTTGCATATCTTTTGTTGTGCTTCATCTATAGACTTGAGAATATCTAAATAGAAACTAGGGACTAATGTGATCAAAAATATATGACCAAATTTTTCTGACTCATTCACATGTGGCAATGGTGATGTCAACAAACTGTCTACTTAGATTTTTTTGCCATTGGACCCAAAATGTCTAGATGAAAGTTATGGACTACCAGATGAATTCCAATCATAAAAACAAGCACTCAAAGCATATACTACATCTTATGGGACCTATTTCACATCCTTAAATCATCATACTCTTCCCTGAACATCTCTAACCATACCAAAACTAAAGATCAACCAAGTATACTGGGACAAGCACATTACACACTTTGTCATTATCACTTGGACTATCAAGGCTCTTCATCCACTCATCTAGACACCTCTATGACATCAAAATGAAATCATTTAAAAATATAAAACAATATCCCACTTTTTTATTGATGTTAACAACCATCATATATCAATATAAAACTGATCTTCCTTTTCTCTCTTTAAGCAGTCTCACAACAGGAACTTTCTACCCCTTTGACACAATGACAAAGAGGGCACAATATGATCTTGAGGCCCTAAAAATACCATCAATAGGAGAGGACCATATTATAAATATGATACATACTCCCACTTACCTTGAACCTACCTCTTTTTTTCCTTGTTAACTTCTTCTTGTTACATGCCAATACTCTCTTCAATCAAGGACTACAAGCAATGAAGAAAGAACACACAAATATGACTAGGTTTGATCAAGTCATCATACCAACCTTCTTGAAATATCATTTGTATCAGATATCACCATATTTTCAATATGACTCAAGCACCTCGCATATGTTTCCCCTCACATCATGAAATCTCCTCAAGCCATTCAAGCTATCTTTAGTTAGCTCCATCTAACTCTGTGCATACAACCTTGTAATTCTCAACCATGCACCAACATCTGAGAGGGAATCCCCCTAATATTTTTGAGCCATTACACATATTGATCATCTTCATATATCCACACATCATGAAGAACCATCATACATGCTTACTAGCCTTCTCTCTCAAACCACCTCAAGGACCACCAATAGAAGTTCATGCCACTCACCAAAAATAAAACATGCTCTAAACAAACCTGAGAAATATCCTAGAAACACTCATACCTTGTTATTTTGGAGAAACTAATCAAAAATCACTCTTCTTCTTACTAGGCCTATCTAGACTCCTTATAGCCCTACCTGGATCTTGTAGAGCCCATAATTTTCAGTAGATGCCCCTTCAAAACCTAAAAATTCATATCTAGAGAAATTTCATATGTCCCATCAAGCACACCAATTTGAATCACCAAGATCATCCTCTGTGACATACTTCCTTCACAAACCTACTAATCAATTATGCCTCCATCTTGACAAAAACATGAATAAATTGAAAAATACAAACTCTATGAAGCTTTATTTGACAACCCATTTGGACCATTCAACTTATTAAGAATTATTAGATCTCAAATCATAAGGCAAACCATTTTTATTGCAAATCTCAAAACAAAGTCAACAAACCTCTTTCTTGTCAATGTCCACCTCTAAAAATTCTTTTACAATTGGAGACAAAAATTACACACTTCTAGACCAAAATTTGAGAATACACATATTTGGGAATCCATACATCCTATAACCCATTTTTAGACCTGCTTACTTTTAAGCACAAACTAGGAAACCCGAGAGCAAACAAAAATCTCCAATTTGACTTCAACATACCTTCATACCACAAAACCACCTAGAGCATGCTAGAATAAGGTCAAAAAAACTTTCTATGTAAAAAGATCATCTTGATAAATCACAAATTTTCTTTTTCCACTTGAAAAACTTCAATCTGACCCTACAAACTGACCATATACAGCTATGACATCCCTTTGACATCACTAGAACATATCTTCCACCTATACATATCTGATCCAACTAAAAACACTCATTTCTAGCCTTTTAGAACCATTTGAATAACACTAAAGGAACACTTGATTCTCCACTAAAAGGAGTCACTTAAGAAGCATTGACAGAGACATCCTCTATACCATAATTCTCTAAAACAAAGTGAAGCCAGGAGTGACCCACATCTCCTCAGTAACCACTGGAATGCTCTTATAGCTATAAGATTTCATACTTTTATTCTTATTCTTCCTAGTTTGAACTACGAAAAATGGTTCCTTTTCTAAATCACTCTTCTCTTCTAAGATTGAATTGAGAACACATGGATCAACTATAGAATCTTGACATACCCTTTTATTTGAAGACTCAACCTTGTAGTTTTGAACCTCATCACTAGGCACTGATGATTCATGTTGTTTACATGAAGCTTTCTAAATAATATCAGGATGTTCACTTGTATCCATGCATACCTCAGAATAATATTCAACCAGTATCTTGGCCTTCTCCTTGAGCTTAGTCTCTTCATTTACAACATGAGAAGGCAATGAGAGCCCTTGGCACTCTTCAAATTTTGTAGTATTATCCACCATAGCAAACAAATTACTTGGACTTGCAGTCTCATCATGACTCATGCTTACCACCTTTGGCTTTCATGAGTTGACTTGCCTTCTTCCTTGCACTCTAGGAGCCTGATTAAACCTATTCAGACTTGTAGGCCTTTGCTTGTAGAATCTAGCAATGTGACCTCTATGTTCAGAGTTGTAGCAAACCATTCTTCTTAAAGTGAGCTCAACTTGCCTTACTTTATGATGGGATGAAAATGCTGACCTTGGACTGTAAATCAGAGCTTAATTCCACTATAGACATAATATTTTCTCTTTTTGCTTCTCTAGGAATGAGTAATTACCATTCAGATTTCCAATTCAAAAACTAACACTGGGATGACACATTCTTGGTCAATCTGGTTTGTGAAATCTATCAAAAGATTGAATAAAGGACACATTAACATCTTTACAAATACCATACAGTCTTATATTCTCTTGGCGACCAATGGCTCATCGTCAAAAATAACATCTATGCCTTTTGGGCAACAGGACATAGAAGCCCAGAACTGCAGACACCACAAGTTTTGTACATCAATGGAGACTTTAAATTCAAGGTATGTAAGAATAATGGTAGCACCTGACTGATTTTGATATGACATACAATAGAATAATATCATCCATGGCACCTTGTTCAGAAAACTCTAGTTTCGACAACTATACAATTCATTGTAGTCCCTTTGACTGAAAGTCATCTTGCACTGACAGAACCAGGCCCTTCAATAAAGGTTCCTTGAGAAGTTCCAACATCAGTCCTGCCTCCAGGGATAGTCAATGACAAATCATCAAATATCTTCCACCGAGCCTGCTCAGGCATCATTCCTGAAGAATAAATGTCATCGTCTTCATTCTCAACATTAGAAGGTTTCTACTATTTTACAAAGGATCCTAAAACAGCAACGGCATGACCCATGTCAGGGCGTGCATTTGGCTCAAAAACAAATGAGACTCTCTCTCCCCATGGTGTATTTGTCACACTGGCCCATTAGTTGCTGCAATGGCCCGCACTGGACTTGCATTCATGTGATTGTTGGTGATGATGGGCAAAATCCAAGGAGGCGGGTGGTTTAAATTGACGAGAGCATGTCTCACTGTGTCAACAGGAAAGAAGAATTGCAACGTGCCATCGTGGCAGTTTACACCCTGAACTAGATAGAGACTAACTGCTTTTTGCGCATGTCTTCAGCCACACATTCATGAAGAATATCACAAGAAATAAATTCTTCATCTTTGAGATTAAGTAATGTATTCATTTTACCTGGTATTCATGGTCGAAATAGTGTTTTAGCATCGATGCCCTTCTCCTTAGGTTCAATTCTATTGTTCCTAGAATTTTTTTGTCTTTATCAATACTATCTGACGGCCTTCTACTGCATTGTTCTATTCAAAATCTCTAAATTGTACGCATCCAAAAGTCGCTCCTTCCCAACGCCTCTCTTCATTTGTAACAAACTTTATATCATTTTAAAGTGCGCATGCTCCACAATCCAGAATCATTAGCAACGGAAGGTCTACCCCTGTATTAAACTGCTGAATGTGGTCTTCTTCATCCTTTCCATCAGCGTTCCAACTTAAAAACCGCCCGATCTATAGCCATTCACTTCTACGCTCAACGGCACCTGCAGATTCATTATTCATAGATTTGTTCATTTATTATTTATATCTATGTCAACTTTCATGCTATGTAGCTTTTTGTATTCGCTGCTGGCTTTCTACAGCTGCATCGTCCTAGGCAGGTAAGACCATAATATTTCTCTCTCTTCCTCTCTGCGTTCTGCTCTTCCCCTCTCCTTCTTAATGACTTTTCCTTTTCTTTTAATAAACCACAAAATCTCTTCTCTAACCTCTGCGCCAAATTTGGGCTGAGGATTAAAACAAGAAATAGTTTGAAATTTTACCAGCATATTCTGTATTGGGAAGATTTATCTTACGGTTGAAATCTTTCAACCATTCCCCTCATTTCCTCAACAACTCAGCAATCACCTTTTTACTTTTACTAATTATAATTTCTCTTTAATTTCAACATTTGGAGGGAAACTACATTAATTTGAAATTCGAATTTAATCATAAACATGTCTTCCCAGGATGTCTGTAGATGCTCCTGCATCATACTCTCCCTCTAGAAACAATATGACCCTTAGTTCAAATGAAATGCTGCCTCCATGCTTTAGCCTTTACTATGTGCCTGGATCCCAAGGTCTTCTTGTCAATGATAATGCTTGAATTTGTCTTTGCTGGTCTTTGCCTTTCATCTTGCTTTTCTTCCTCTTCTGGTATGTTCTTCTCCTCATCTCTTTTTCAGCTGCCATGTCCAATCTCCATGCTTCATTCTCATACACGTCTTCAAAATCTTCTTGATCTTCTTGGTTCAAAAATTTGTCCATTGAACTATGGACTTCATTCATCTCCAAAACTTTAACACCTGCATTCAAAACATCAAAAGCAACCTTAGTAGAAAAACATTGAGGCCATGAAACCTCTTGGCTGCCTTCACATTTCTGCTCTTGTTTCTTGACCAAAACTGTCTTGGTCTCATTGCTTTGCTCTTGTATTGTCTCACTCTTCCCAATGCTGCATTCACCATGGTTTGTATCTTCATTCATCTCTCTTGAATTACCAAACAACTCCTCTATCATTCTCAATTCTTCACACAACACAAGCTCATCCAAATCTTCATGTCCTATATCAAACTTAGGACCAGATTGTCTTTCATTCTTTATAATTACATTCATCCACTTTATAGTTTCTTCATACAAATTAGCTTCTTCATCCACATCAATATATTCATCAAAAATAATTGTAGTATTCATACCTTCTGTCTTCTTACTATCTTCAATCTCTGCTTGAAGCCATCTTGTTTGTTCTGCTGCATATTCTTTCCTTTCCTCATCATCCATTCCTTTGGAAGTCTTTCCTTGCTGAATATTAGTTCTTACAGCCACTTTCCATTCTTCATTTTTCGTAAAAAGATTATTAAATGGTTCAAAAACATTATTACCTTGCCATGTACTTGTGTCATCCTTCACCTTTTCCCCTTGATTTCTTGGTGTTGCTGCTTCAACACTCACATCTTCATTCTTTGCCTTCTTAGGCACCCACATTAGATTCTCCTTCTTACCATTTCTCTTCTCAAGCCATTTAGGCATCCTATAACCATGTTCTTGTGACACTGATGAAAAACCAACTTTGTTTGTCTTTTTATTTTCTTGCACATTCATATGAGAAAAATCAATCTTATAAAATAAACTTGCCTGCTTGCTTACTTGTTGCTTGTTTGTGTGCTTCACCATCCACTTAGGCATTATGTAGCCATGATTGACTGCTTTGTGTGAGGATTTCATCTTCCTCTTGCCTCTTCTAACCTGTGCATTAATATCTTCATGCTCACAATAACAATCAAAATCAGCACTTAACACTTCATTTACCTCTTTGTTAGCTTGTTCCATGGAGAAATTTTTCTCTTCCTTAGTGCTTGGCTGTCCTCTTTCTTCTTCCTGGCCTTCAATGGCATCATAGAATTCAGCTTCATCTTCTACTTTTCCTCTCTCATGCATTAACCAATGCACCTTATCAACAACAGCAAACTCTCTTCTCTTTCCTGCATATTCACTCATGCATTTGGTGTCTTTTCCTGTACCAATTTCTTTACTCTCCAAGGCCCTTCTCTTGACCTTCAATAGGCTGCTCATACCTGCATTTACCCATTTAAAAACAGCATTAAATACAAAAACAAGAGACCATAATGTCTCCATGAGTATCCTCTTAATGGACATTCCAAGTGCTCTTCCTGGCACTTCCTCTTTTCTTTCTTCTCTCTTGTTCTCCTCAATGAGAACTTTCTTCTCAACTTCTTCATCTTGCTGCTCACTTGGCAACCTCCTTATCTTCTTGCCTCTTTGGGCTTCCCTCTTCATGGCAATCTTCATTTGCCTTCTTCTCCTTTTCATTAAGAGAACTATTGGCCACTTCAATCTCTTCTTCATTGGCCATATCCATGCTTGTCTATTCAGCTGCATCCAAGACTCATACTCATCCTTAACCTTAGCTAATTCTTTCTTCAAACTAGCAATTTATTTATTAAACTCAACATTAGTCATACCTTTGATGCTTGTTTTCCTCTTGCTGCCCTCATATACCTTGCTGCTCTGCAGTGCCTTCAACAATGCTTCCATCTCTGAGATCTTCACCCAAGTCTTTTCCACCTTGGTCTCTTGATCCCTTGTCTCACCCAAGCCTTTTCCTTGACTGGTCTTTTGACAATCCACGTGATCTCACCTAGGCCTTTTGCATCCTAGTCTTTTGATCAATCCTGCAGCAACTCTTTATACAACTTTTCAACAAACACAAATTACAAATCCAAGCTTACCTTGCTTTGGATCTTCTTCTTCTAGGCAGTCCCTCTATCACTCTTCTCAAAACTTCATCCTTTACCTCACCTAAGTCTATTTCACCTTAGTCTTTTGGCAAGCTATCCAAGCTTCCTCTTGGATCTTCAATAAGCCTTCCTTGGCTTCTTCTCTTCTTAAGTCTCAATGGCTTGGCTGCCTTTCTCTTCACCTGTAACTTCTTCACTTGATTGCTTCTTAACACAATAACTCAAATCAAATAACATAGACTTCTCATACCTTTCCTCCAACAGAGTCTTCCAGTGCTTGTCCTGCTGATCCTTGCCAATTCCTATCACAACTGTAACATCATTCACAAATGCAACCATTCCAAATTCTTCAGCAACTTATGATCCATTCCTAATTCCCCAAGAGCTTCCTGCTCTGATACCAAATGATGGGATGAAAACGCTGACCTTGGACTGTAAATCAGAGCTTAATTCCACTATAGACATAATATTTTCTCTTTTTGCTTCTCTAGGAATGAGTAATTACCATTCAGATTTCCAATTCAAAAACTAACACTGGGATGACACATTCTTGGTCAATCTGGTTTGTGAAATCTATCAAAAGATTGAATAAAGGACACATTAACATCTTTACAAATACCATACAGTCTTATATTCTCTTGGCGACCAATGGCTCATCGTCAAAAATAACATCTATGCCTTTTGGGCAACAGGACATAGAAGCCCAGAACTGCAGACACCACAAGTTTTGTACATCAATGGAGACTTTAAATTCAAGGTATGTAAGAATAATGGTAGCACCTGACTGATTTTGATATGACATACAATAGAATAATATCATCCATGGCACCTTGTTCAGAAAACTCTAGTTTCGACAACTATACAATTCATTGTAGTCCCTTTGACTGAAAGTCATCTTGCACTGACAGAACCAGGCCCTTCAATAAAGGTTCCTTGAGAAGTTCCAACATCAGTCCTGCCTCCAGGGATAGTCAATGACAAATCATCAAATATCTTCCACCGAGCCTGCTCAGGCATCATTCCTGAAGAATAAATGTCATCGTCTTCATTCTCAACATTAGAAGGTTTCTACTATTTTACAAAGGATCCTAAAACAACAATGGCATGACCCATGTCAGGGTGTGCATTTGGCTCAAAAACAAATGAGACTCTCTCTCCCCATGGTGTATTTGTCACACTGGCCCATTAGTTGTTGTAATGGCCCGCACTGGGCTTGCATTCATGTGATTGTTGGTGATGATGGGCAAAATCCAAGGAGGCGGGTGGTTTAAATTGACGAGAGCATGTCTCACTGTGTCAATAGGAAAGAAGAATTGCAACGTGCCATCGTGGCAGTTTACACCCTGAACTAGATAGAGACTAACTGCTTTTTGCGCATGTCTTCAGCCACACATTCATGAAGAATATCACAAGAAACAAATTCTTCATCTTTGAGATTAAGTAATGTATTCATTTTACCTGGTATTCATGGTCGAAACAGTGTTTTAGCATCGATGCCCTTCTCCTCAGGTTCAATTCTATTGTTCCCAAAATTTTTGTCTTTATCAATACTATCTGACGGCCTTCTACTGCATTGTTCTATTTAGAATCTCTAAATTGTACGCATCCAAAAGTCGCTCCTTCCCACCGCCTGATCTATAGCCATTCACTTCTACGCTCAACGGCACCTGCAGACTCATTATTCATAGATTTGTTCATTTATTATTTATATCTATGTCAACTTTCATGCTATGTAGCTTTTTGTATTCGCTACTGGCTTTCTACAGCTGCATCGTCCCAGGCAGGTAAGACCATAATATTTCTCTCTCTTCCTCTCTGCGTTCTGCTCTTCCCCTCTCCTTCTTAATGACTTTTCCTTTTCTTTTAATAAACCACAAAATCTCTTCTCTAACCTCTGCGCCAAATTTGGGCTGAGGATTAAAACAAGAAATAGTTTGAAATTTTACCAGCATATTCTGTATTGGGAAGATTTATCTTACGGTTGAAATCTTTCAACCATTCCCCTCATTTCCTCAACAACTCAGCAATCACCTTTTTACTTTTACTAATTACAATTTCTCTTTAATTTCAACATTTGGAGGGAAACTACATTAATTTGAAATTCAAATTTAATCATAAACATGTCTTCCCAGGATGTCTGTAGATGCTCCTGGATCACTTTAGATGGATAATGTTTTGCAAAGTATACCACAACATGATAGTTGAAACAATCAATCTTGTTCACCTCTTGACTGATGATTCCCATCATAGTTCTAACCAAATTCATTTCTAACAGGTCTCTTGCATTCTCTAGCCCTATGACCAAATTGATTACATGTGTAACAGTAACCATTAGAAATTTCATACCTAATATAATTTGGTTGTTTGATCTGATTTATATTCAAATTCAGATTTTTCTTGTTCATATTATTCTTCATCTTGTCTTGAGTTGCATTCTCTAGTTCTTCTTTATATCCAAGACAAGTTCTATAACTTACATGCTTTTGATCATTTAAAATATTTTCAGATCACGTGAGCTCTTTTCAAATATCACAAATGACTTCACCTTACTATATATCTTCTCTAACTCAGATCTCAGTGACTCATTTTCAATAACATATCTTGAACATTCATCTTCTTAAGCTTTTAAGCTTATAGATAGGAATTCTAATTGACAACTTAGATGTTTGACTATATCTTCATGTTCCTTGGTGTCTTCATTTATTTTTCCCTCATACACACTAAATTTTTCTTTATAGTCTTCAAGTTTAGATATAACCTTATTATTGATCTTCTTCTGAATCTTCAGTTCTTCAAGAGCATTCAACAATTTAGTCTCACAGTCCACCTCATCTTCATCATCATCTAAACCAATCCAAGGAGACTCCTTTTGATGTGAGCAACTACCTTCCTCACCCATGAATAGGGTTCTATCTCCATTAGGACCATCATCTTCATGATCATACTGAGAGTCACTGACTTCATTCTCATCTTATGAGTTACAATCTTCTTTGGCATAGACTCTTCTTGTCCTCGGAATGCTTCTTGTTGTTGTCAAACCTTTTGAATCCCTTTTTGATTTTATGAGATCTAAATGATCTCTTGCCATCATTATGACCTTGATCACACTCTTCATCATTATCCTTCTTATACTTATGAGGGCACTTATTAGAAAAATGTTCTATCTCACCACAATTGAAGCATTTGAGTTGTAGTTTACCTTTATACTTGCTTGAACCTATTTTCAATTTCCTTGAAATCAAATCAATTAGTTTATCCTCATCTACGTGAAAAATGTCAACCTCTCTGGGTTTCTTACCTTGGAACTTATTGTTTGGATTCATCTTTGTCTTGAATGTTTCTTTCTTCTTTGGTGGTATATCATTATTCTTCATCTCATAGGTAGTAAGGGTGCCATGTCATTGATTCATCTTCAAATAAGTAAGATCATGAATTTATTCTATAGCAGATAACTTTGGATCAAAAGGATAAAGACCTTAATACCATTTGAACTATAGTAGCCTTTTCAAGGTTCTCTCCAAGACCTCTAATGATGTTCACAATGTCATCAACTTTAGAAAGGATGCCACATAATCTTCTTCCTTCATTTTGAGACTTTCAAATTTGCTTTTTGTGAGTCTGCAACTTAGCAAGCTTGACCTTTGAATCTCCTTAAAAATGATCTAAATTTTATCCTATATTTATTTAGCAGATTTACAATGGATTATCTTGGTGTATTCATTCTCTGAAAGACCACAAGTGATGGCATTCATTGCCTTAGAATTATTCTCAAACAACTTCTTGTTTGTAGCCCTAGATGGATTAGTAGAAACAACATAACCATCCACAACAAATTAACATACATCAAACCTTAGGGACATAATGCATGTCCACGTCCTATAACTCCAAAATGCATAATTGGATCCATTGAACATCATTTCTTTCTTATTAGAGAAATCTCCTTGATAACTACCCATATTATACCTTAGATCACCTTCAAGTTGTCAAGCCTTTACCAAAGGACCTGCTTCAATACCAATTGTTAGAGGTACTATCACTAAGAAGGGGGGTTGAATCAGTGAGCCCAGATATTTCAATTTCAATTACAATCAACATATAACAACTTGATCAAGCAACATTAAGAAGAGAGCTCTTTCATTTAATGCATATGCAAGATCAAACACATAACACATAGTTCTTTTGGGAAACCCTCATGGGAAATAAAAATCACTCTCATGTTTGCAACACATGGACTACTTATCTTATAAAAAATTAAAAACAAGAGACTAGTCAAATCCATTAGACCAACAAACTTTGATCATATCCTCTTGACCAAAAGCCTTTAGTGAAACACATGTTTCACAAGGAGCAACTATCTCTAAGGAAGATCAACTCCTTTAGAATCTCCTTTGATGTGAACAACTCCACCTTAGAACTAATGTCTTTAACACTTTAAGATGGATCTCTGATTATATAACCCCTACATAAACTCTCTTTCTATCTCATACATGAATCTCACATAGGCATGCCACAATCTCTCTTCTTCTTCACTCAAACTATCCTCATATGCATACCCAGACCTCTTCGCATATACTAAAATTGTAAGAGAAATATTTTTTACATCTAAAATATGACCTATAGGTCATACACATAGTCCTTAATCTGATCTACTCATTAACTCAACAACAATCTACCTCTCCTTTGCTCCACAATTCTCACATACACCTTGTACTAGTCTCACTCCCAAGTGTAGAAACCAACACATTTTATTTCACCAATTATATATCTATCATGAATATAAATAAAAAAAATATTTCCTTTTAGCCACAACACATGCCTTCACCATTAAGGCATCTTACATGTGTCACACTTAAGCACAACTCTCTTTGAAATAGGCCTAAGTCATATTTTAGGTCTAATGATGACCCATTCACCTCTTTGACACTTATCCAATAAAACTAAGAACATAGGACCAATCCCAAATACATGGATCTATTCCACATGACCCATTTGATATCTTAAAATGATCACAATACCTTTTTTGCTTAAGCATAATTTGTTCAATCAACATTCTATGCACACATTCACCATGAATGAATGCATAGTTAGCTTATAAACATTTATTCATACTGAATATAATTGGTCAAAACTTAAAAATATACACAAATTATCCTCATGGATTCTATGACATATTTGATCAATAGTTCATCTTAAAACATCAAAACAACATCAATATGAGCTTAATTACCCTTCTCCAGTTAGTTGCAGAACATAGTCAAACACATAGTCAACCTTGGAGATTCATAACTTTGACTATATTCACTTATAGATATTCAAATTAGGTTCATTAGATGCTCCATGGAGTACTCTTCATCTTTGATTTTTACAGCATGGTCAAATTTTGAATAGATCGAAAGTTATGGTAAATGAAATTATAAATCATGCATTAATAAAAGATGGATGTATATAGCTCTTGGAATACTTAAGACATGTATCTAGTACTAAGATTTCTCAAGGTAGGATTCAATACAAAGTGATGATTGGGGTTGCCTAATCTTTACCTCTTATTATCTCATTTTGATATATACATTATTACACTTATGCACCTGTGAATTAGATTTCCTCTCTTTCTTAAGAAAACTTTTATGCGTCGACAATATCTAAAACTTAAGGAAAACATCATTATCTATAGAGGTTTGTACTAAAAAAAGTGAATAAAAAAATAAATTGGTATCTATCAAGACCCTAAAGAAATATGTAAGCATTCCATGACATGTTTGACATAACCTTCATCCTCCTATAGGGTGAGGAAGGAGTCGTCATAAAAGTGCCCACTGATTAATTAGTGGTCTGAATTAGGTAGATCCCCTGTGAGACATTATATATCCATCTGGTGTAGATATTTAACATCGTACAAAATAGACTAAGTATGGGGACCTTGATCATCTGCCTAGAATGCCAACTTTGTACCTCCATATCTTTTGCTTCACTTAGGTGCATGTTCTCAAATTTGGACCATATGATCTTTTGACATAGGAGAATCCAACCATGTGTCAAATTGCTCTTGAAACCCTCACATGTGTGAGATATAATGACATAAAAATACTCACTTAGATTTATCTATTCACAAAGCCAACTATGTCAAGAACTATTTGGAAAGACCAACTTTGCACATGCATAACTTTTATCGTGCTTCAACGTTTGGCTTGAAAGTTAGGATAAATAAAATAGACACAAAACTAAACAAACCCATATAATCATGTTTTCCTGAAACATCCACATGTGTGAGATATGCCACCATAAAAATTCCTACTTAGCTTTTCTTACCACATTGCAAATTTGGCTAAGTATGGGAAAATATTTTCAAAATGCCTGAGGGCCCAACTCTGTACTTGCATATATTTTATCGCACTTCATTGATAGAACTAAGACTTTGCACATAAAAATTATGGACTAATGCGATCAAAACCATATGACCAACTCCCCTTGACTCACCCACACGTGGTAATAGTGATGTTAGCAAACTGCCTATTTATATTTTCTGCCATTGGACCCAAAATGTCTAGATGAAAACTATGAACTACCATATGAGTTTCACTCATGCGCACAAGCACTCAAAGCATAGAAGACATCTTATGGGACCTCTTGCACATCTTTAAATCACTATACTCATCCTTGAACATCTCTAACCATGTCAAAACTAAAGATCAACCAAGTATAATTCAAGCATACTAGGACAAACACATTGTACATTATGTCATTATCACTTAGACTATCAAGGCACTTCATCCACTCACCTATACACCTATATGACATAACCATGACATCATTGATAACTCTCCAACATGGGGGCCCAGATCCCCAATTACACAAGTACCAAGATTACCAACAATGGCTACAACTAGCTTAAGAATACCATCAACGGCCTCAACTGACCTAATATTAACAAGCGGCCACAAACCAACCTAATACCAATGATCAACCACAACTGACCACCAATACCATCTAGGATTTGAACTTGGGGAGTGCATGTATTCACCAAGTTGCTTTTACCAACTCACCCACATCGCATTGATATTATTATTAAATTATATATATATATATATATACATATATATTATATTATATTATATATTAATATAGATACTATTAATTTATATAATAATATGTAATTTGATTTAGTTAGGAAAAGTTAGCTCTCCCTTTGATGAATATAAGGGAATTAACTTATTCATAATTGAGATAGGGAAGAAACAACTTAAGGTGAAGTCTTAATAGGCTTGAATATTCCCCAGAGGAAGTCAAGGTCATCCCTTCCAAAGGGACCATAAGTAGTATCCTTCTAGAACCTCCCATTTCCATATCTCTTCAAATCAATGTGAATGGTAATATAGGGCCTAAAATAATACGTTTCATTGATAATGTTGAGAATATCCTTATCAGGGATGGTTTTTGTGCCATAAGAGTCCAAAGAGACAAGCTCAAGCACTTTGATGGCATAGGACACTTGCACAATTTGATACACCTTCAGGAAAGGTCGACTGTAACAACACTCTTGGTAGTTTTTCTAGCTATGTATGCTCCACTTTTCTCCACCTTAGTTGGATCCTTGCTAGAGAAATCCAACCTCCATATATGGAAATGATGATCTTCCTGCCAATGAGGCTTACAACTCCATGTGAGCCTCTTATCACATAACAACCAAATGGATGGAGGTGAAATACGGTGTTCTCATTGAGGTATTTTTGAGGGATTATAGGCTTGATCACATGTTTCTTCAGATCAAAAATCAAATCTAGTCATTGGTGATGGTCACATCATGTTGAGTGGAGATGAGAACAATGTGGATGTACTGAAGGGAGATTTGAAATCAAAGTGAAAGGATAATCATGGTTGATGAACACCATGTTTGTGTGATTCATCTTAAAATAATATGTAACCTTTATATAGATGACATTTGACAACACACAATGGAAGTGAGGACGCACCAACAATGACCAAGCTTATAAACCATTTCTTAATAAATGTGGACACACACTTTCACTTTACAAAACAAATTACATCCTTCTGGTGTAACTTGCACCTTTGGGGAAATTAACTAAAGACAATGAGTTTTGTTTATAATTGAAGATGAAAACAAGGAAAGGAAAGCTAAGAAAGAGAGAGGCAAGTACTTGAAAGTTAATAAAGAGGGACTAAAGTCTGTGAAACTACAATAATGTTTTGTGTACAATGTTTATTGATAAATAAATCATGTTTAAAATATCTCATAATCCTTTTCGCATTTGTAGGAATATGAAAAATTGCTTCTATAATTATTAGTTAATATGATTTATATTCCCTCATTGGATGAATATGAAATAGTTCATTAATTGGCCTTTAAGATTATGTATATTGTGTAATTGGACAACTATGAAACATTACGTTTTTTTGAAGATAAATTTAGTAATTAAATTTCTATATGCCACACCTATTGATGTTGATAGTATAAATATCTTAAATACATATATTTAAAATATGCTCAAAGATATCAATGTCGAGGTGCCTATCTAATTTGTGAGAAATCCAATATAGGTGCCTCAAAATTGATATCTCTCAACATCTTATAAATAAATGTATTTAAGATATGTATACCAGTTAAAAACCTCTAAAAAAAGTGTTGGAAAGCATAACATAAAAACATTTGTGATTTTGTCTACACATCAATTTTAATCTAGTTATTATGAAAATAGTTGGTGTGTTAAGGTCAACAACACAACAAGAAGTGTCCCAGTAGTAAATAGTTGGTGTGTTTAGTTTATGTATTAATTGTTTATATTTACATATATGTAAAATTTATTTAACTAGAGTAAAAGATTTTAAGTTTTATAATATGATTAAAATATATTTTTTAAAGAATAATTATTTTATAGTTAATTGATAATATTAGTTGACCACAATAATGTTTAACGTGTTCGCCTTAAAAGAAATGTACTATTGCAAAAACTAGTTGTTACACTATTAATAGAAAAAAGTAACGAACTAATCATGAACCAATAGATACTCATTTCTTAAAATGAAAAGTCTCTTTTTAATTTGTCAATGATAGGTCTTTGTGCTTAACTCAAATCTAAAGCTCATATTAATTAACTTATAAATGTATGTCCACACTATAGCACTAAACCAAGTTGTTTGTTAAGGTACTTACAATTTTCAATATTAAATAGAAATTAGTACATAAGAGATGTAATCTATAGTGGCAACACGATGGGGATGACTCTAATATTATAGTAATTAAAGAAAAGCCCCAATGGACATTATTTTAGCATACTTACTTTTGAATACAAATTAAAAAAATCATCGTGAGATTTTTGAAAAAAAAGAAAGAAAGGTGTAAACAAGGGAATATACACCATTTTTCAAGATGTTAATTTTTTTTACCTCATCCATGTTTTTAGATTTGTGAAGCCTAGGCCCTTTTGAGAACTTTCATTGGGCTAATTTTTATTTTATTTTATTGTTGACCACTGCTTTATGCAGTGATCTTAGACTAAGAATCAAGGTTTGTTGGGTATCCATTCTGCCAAATTCACTTAGGGCATGAACCTAACCTCATCTCTTATATCATGTCTAGTTTTGCTAATAACAAGAATTGATCCTTGGTGAGCCCTTTGTGAGCCAAACATCTTTACCAGTTGAACTATTTCATTGGGTCAAATTTAGTTTGGCCATATGTTCAATCACCATCCGCACGTGACCAGATTCAACCTATGGACTTCCTTATGAAAAAAGAGAATTTTGATGACCAATTAACAAGCAAAAGAACTTAATAATGAATGGAATGAACATTAAATTTAACCGAGTGTAACAGTATCTTTGAAACACAAGCTCCACACCCTATTTTATGATACACCCTATTTTTCTCAAAGATTTTGACGAAATAACTTACTAAAATCAATTACAATATGAAATTGTGCATAAAATAATATGCAAACATCTATAATATATATTATATGATACTTATAGATGTAACTATGTGAGAAATTTTGGATGGAGGTTTCAAGATCAAGTAGAGAATAAAATTAAAATAGGGGTTTGTTTCTTCCCTTGAAGTATATTCATCATGGGAAAACCCCGCCTTCACAAAGAGTTTGTTTTGTTACGTCCTCAAATCGAAGAGAAGAGTGCTGAAATTTTTGTTTGAAGGTAAGTGCCTACAATTGTAAAAACAACAATACTCGTCTCGTTATTCCTCGTAAAATATTGATTAAATTTGAATAGGTGTTACCTAACCATCCACCAAAATACAAACCCTGAAAAAAAAAAAAAAAAAAAATGAGGTTGAGATTGTACCTCGAACAAATTTAACGAATTAGATATCCCTCATTTTTTAACACTACGTTGAAGAAATATTTTGTACAGCGAATTTTTTATAAATATAAAGTTTCAATAAAAAATCGAATCGAATAAAATTTGATACAAATTTGACGAACCAAAAAAAGACATAAAAGAAAAATGACATATAAGTGCTGCGAATAGATTTCATTAATTAAAAACTCAATCAAAGAATGTTTCTTTAAAATAAAAAATTTGAAACAAACACATTAATAAAATTGTCAACATCAAAAATACGAACTATTTAAACTCTTTGATCGATGGATCACTGTATTTCCGCGTTATGTAAATAAAATTTCCCATTCAAAGCCGTCAAACTGTCAAAGTAGTGAGGAAGGGCAAGACCATACAAAACATGCAAGTGGTGAACTATTTATAGGTGAGTTAGGCGACAATGGTGAGGGGTAATGATAGGGTATTTCAAGTGATATTGTACCCTAGAAAGCCCATATTGTACAACAGACCTGAATTCAAGGCAACGAATAGATTGGCATGACTTGCACCCATTGAAAAGGGGTCTATAGCTTGTAAGGTGGCGACAACATGGACTGGACATTTTATATTTTCATGGGTGGGATGCAAATGTCACGATATCTAATTTTATTTCAATAGGGTTCCACATCCGATGTATGACTCAAATCAACAATGTGATGTCGATAACGTGAAAATAAAACATAAAAAAAATACTAAAATATAATAATATTATATATATAATATATAATACTATCATTCATATATATATATATATATATATATCAACATTTTCATACACCTTTTAAATACTTAAACAAAATACTATTTTTTTTAGAAATATTGATAAATGATATATTTTGGTCGTAAGATAATTTGATTAATTCTAATATTTTTTATATCAAAGATAACCCCTTTATTATATGAAATGTCATGGCATTTATCAATCAATTTTTTGAGAAGAAATGAAAGACAAAAATGAGAACTAAGCGCGATTGATGGGTGTGAGGGGAGCACGCATTTTACCCCTGAACGTACACATGTATTTTAAAAAATACGTATGATTCAATATCATGTTAAATTAATGTTTACCTAGTTTTTGTTATGTGGCATCTATTTATTTGTTTAAATTTTAAAATAGACAAAAACATGTCAAAAAATGTCATAAAGTGTCAGAGCCTTGGCCGACCTTGAGCAACGTTGGATACTACTTCGGGGGATGTACGATGTGCTCAAGGCCATGTTTTTACTACATGTGCGTAGCACTTCAAACTTCTCATTCTTTTTTTCTAGTCTCTAGGTTTTCATTCCCTTTTCTTGCAAGTCATTACTTCTTAAAATATTCTTTCTTTATTGCATGAGACAACTACCATTGCAACTTCCAATAAAAAAATAATTATATATTTATTATTTATTATAAATAATAAAAAAATGTAATATTTAAAAATAAAAAAGGACACATGTCCTATTTAACTTCCAAGTGTTCTTACTTTAATATCTAAAATTGCATGTGTTTCTTCAATTCAAATAATTAATAGATCTTTACAGACTCAAACTACATTTTCCCCTAAATTTCTAGGATAAAGTGGCAGAGCTAGAAGGAAAAATAGTGGGATTTTACTTTGCATCCCACTAGTATCATCAATGCTAGAATGTTACGCATGTTCTGGCTGACATTTACAAGAAATTGAACGATCAAGGACTATGCCTTGGCTTATTGTTCCTTACTTAGATTTGAAGATTAAAAAAATTGTCAAATAAACAATCGTAATAGAGGCTATTCCATGCCTTATCATTTTGGACATGCAAGGTAAAACCATGTTCACAGAAACTTCAAAACTCATTTATAAATATAGAGTTCAGGGATATCTCTTTCACCCATCATAGATCACCCTCACCTTTCTCATAATTTCCTTGCTACATAGACATATCTTCGTTGTTGCAAATTGAAGAGATAACATTACTTTAGTTTATAGCACGTATGCGATCCACTATTTTTATTTACCATTTACCACTTGACTCCCACTATTTTTACCTACCCAAGGCACTTTAGATGTTGATCACTCGATAGACATTAAAAACATAGACCCACCCTCATGTCCCACTATAAGAAGGTTGTCCTCCATATCATTACTCTGATAGTCATTACGGACCTAGGCCCACCTTCATGTCCCAATTCAAGAAGGTGATCCTCCATACCATTACTTTGGTTCAAAGCTCTGGTATATTAAAAACATTTATCTCTCCAAATTACCCTATTAATAGGTCAAGGGTAAGCAAGGATAATTATCATGTTCGCATTGTTACCTCCTGGACTCCTCCTCCTTTAGGATTTTTTATGTTGAATTTTGATGGTGCAGCTAGAGAGAATCTAGGAGATGGGTACAGTAATAGGGATTGCTCATGCTCTCTCATCAAGGCTTATTAGAATAATTATAAGATAACTTGAATATGAGGTAGAAGCTCAAGTGATGGTCTTGGGTATTCAATTGACTTAACAGTGTGGCATAGAGAACCCAGTAATTAAAGGGGACTTCAAGCTCATTGTGGAAGCCATCTGTAATCATCAAACAAAGGCATGAAGGCTTAAAAACATCCATAGTATGGTGTGGCCAAGTTTGGATGAATTATCATCATGGTCTATCAACCATTGCTACAATGAAGCTAATTATGAGGCTATTTTTTAGCAAACTGGGGGTTGATCAAAGGTGTGACCATATCATGGATAATCAATTAGAAAAGTGGCTAGGGCTTTAGAAAATGTGGCTTTGATTGAACATGCACTCTCTTTGTGGGCTGAAAAATGGGAGATGGATTTAGGACCGGTGTTTCTGATTGCAAGCTCTATTTGATCTTCTAAATGCTAAGTATGGAGGTTTTGGATGTGGTGAAACTCATCATAGGACCAGAATATCTATAGGTTGTTTTGAGGAACAAAATGAATGCAGACAGAGTATTGGTTTTTGTAAGCAATTTGCTTTGCACTGTCAAATATGGGAACATCTTGCACAAGGTGGTGGAGACCCTGGTTTGACCTAGGCTGAGAGGTGGTTATGAGCATGGATTGATAGAATGGTGGTGTAGGTTGGCTCCTCTCTTCTGATTTTGGGTTCTCAATGTTTGGATTTAATCCCTCTTTGCTTTTAGAGATTTGGAAACCAAGTATGTGAAATTGCATAGTTTGTGGTTGAATGTGATGGATGGGCATACGGGTGTCTTGGAGCCATATTCTTCACTGGATGATTTATTGGCTCCAATACCCTTTTTGGAGATAATTTTGGGAAAATTTGAGTCAAAGTTATAGTTCAATGCTTGAATGTCAAGAGTCTATCACAAAAGGATGTGTCTACAAAGCAAGTTTTGAAAACTTGAATGTTTGATCTTGGATTTTAACTTTATTTTTTATTTAGATTTCAATGTTTAACTTAAAGATTTGAATTCTCAAAGTTTAAATTGCTTTGACCTTTGACTTTTGAACTTGGAAAGTTTATATTTATCTTTGACTCTAATTTGATTTTAGTTTGAATTAAGTTGAATGCTTGACTTTAGTGGACTCTTGACTTTTATTTGATTTGACTTTGAATTTTATAAGATTTACTTTGACTTTGAATTGGAACAATTAACTTAAAAAGTTTGACTAGATTTAAAAGTTGACTTGGAAGAGTTGACTTGATTTTGAAAGTTTCACTGATTTGGATTCGATTTGTTTTAAAATGGGCAACATAACAATACATTATTGACAAGGTATTGTTTCAATCAGACAACATGATGTTTATAATGGGATAAAAATGACTTGAAATTTGGGTAGCGTAATGCTTTATCGCACCAATGTGTACTGAAAAAATTTGGACTTGGGATAATTTAAATTTTTTGAGGTATAAAGTATCACACACAAAACTAGGTATATGACAATAAACAAGGAATTACATCCACACAAGACAACCTTAGCTTAGTGGTAAAATGGGTGTATAATGTGACTATAGCCCACGTATCTACCTCACAAGAAACGGGAACATGTTAATCTTTTAACCCTCACCTCAAGAAGTATGTCATGATATCTTGGGGGAGGTTGGCTTCCCTGACACTACAAATTATTTGCAGCCAAGTGGCCTTAATCTATGTTTAAACAATGATTTATAGATGGTCCCTGATATACCTCATGATATATGGGGCTCAAAAGTCCAGGGAATAATAATAATAATAATAATAATAATAATAATAATAATAATAATAATAATAATAATAATAATAATAATAATAATAATAATAATAATAACAACAACAACAACAACAATAATAATAATGGGTAGTTTACGGGAGGGTCTAGCCCCTTTGTGACCACTTCAGTCGTAAGATCTTAGTGAGGTGCTACTATAAATTGAACTTTGAGGGTGATGTTTGAAGTTTAGCATCAAGGATAAACCCATTGTTTTCACAAAAACTTTTATGAGGAATTTTGCTATGCTTTTACAACAATTTCCCTCAATCTATATCCTCTGCCAAAAAACATAGTTGGTACATACATTGGGGGATGAAATCCCATATGTCATGCCCTAAGGACTCACATATGGTCGTGAATTCCACCTTTGCACAACCAAAAGAAAAGGGAAGGTTCACTATTTTTGATCCTCGGGATCCCACAAGTGGGCAAGAGGAGAGGATACTCTAGTTTCACTTTGGAAAAAGGTAAAAGTAGTCTATGTGTTAATTATCACCCAGGGTCCCACAAGTGGGCAAGGGGAGAGCATACACATAATAAGCCACTAACAAACACAAAAAATCAATAAACACTCAAATAGAAGAAAACACAAGTATTTTAAAGCACCTAATTCAAATGTTAGTTCATTGTTAAGAACAAAAGTGAAATGTGTTTGTTTTTTAGATAAACCACTTCTTTGACAATCGATACCTGTAGAAAATAATTTAGTGTTTAGATTGGTGGTCTTTGACAAGCAAACAAATGTTGAAATTTTGATTGTTTAAGTCTTTGGAAACTATCACAGGGTGATTCCATCATTTAGTAGGGTGAATTTGTTGATTATGTAACCAATATCATTGATCTATAGACATAAAGCAGGAAATTGCTGATTCCACTGATTAGCATGGTGAGTCCATAGATTAACAGGGCAATATCACTATTTGATAGAGCAATTCCATTGATTTCATAAAAAAATATACATATGAAAACATAGATGATTTCACTAACTAAGTTGTCAATTATGTTGTTTTTAAATGCAATATCACTAAAAATATAGAAACAATAGACATAACAAAAAGTTACCAAGGTGTATTCGTCAATAAACAGGTCGATCTCATCATTTTGTAAGTCAATTCTACCATTTCAGTTTATGAATACACTGTTTCCATAAACCCATAGTCTTCATGAAACATAAGAATGTTTTCGTCATTTTGTAGAGTGATTCTGCCAATTCCAAGATCGATTCTGCCATTTACCTAAAAAGCATAAAAAATAGAAACAAAGAATAAGCGATATCACCAATTACGAGGTCGATATCACCATTCATAAGTAACAATTCTAACAATTAGCTAAACATTTCTATCACTAACTTGGAAACACAAATTAGATAAATTTAGAAGACAGAGGAGAAATTAGGATCAATCTTGAGCTAATTTTGCAATTATAAAGATGTTATGATGTTTCAAAGGAGAATAAGGGGTGTTGGTCCCACTGGGCATTCCATATGCAAGACACAATTACAAATGGTTAATTTTCATTAGTATGAAATCAAAATCAAATTGATAAGCATAAAAGTAAGCCTAAGTATATGTCATATGATTTGGCAAGGTCAAGAAATAACATAAACAAGCTAAAAGGAATACAAATAACACAATTATACCTTCTCCTTTGGATATTTATCTCTTGCTAGATTCTATAATGTCCCCTTATTCTAAATTAAAATAATATCATTATAAAAATAAATAGTATTTTTAAAAACTTAAAATATAAAATAATGATATGTTCAAGTTGCCAAAAAGGTGAATATGTTGGCAACAAGTATTTTAACTTGAGTTGTGACTTAAGAAGGGGACCTTTTTAAAAGATAACTCTTGAGTGAATTATAAGAAAAAGGTACTGTTAAATATTTAATTTTCCCTCTCCAAGTGGAGTGCCCCATTTTGGGAAAGATATTTGGAGGGAAAAGGATATAAAAAGGGAAAGGAGGTTCATTGCAATGGCATGTTATGTTGATAAATTGAATTTATGAGTTTAAACATTAAAATGCTTGGCTTGCACCATTTGGAGATGGAAACCATTATCGAGACTGAAGTTGAGGACGAAACCCTTCAACATTTAGCTAGGTCAACCTCATTCAGAGGTTGTATCAGATATCATTGGATAGTTTGAGGTGTTTTAGACACCATTGTAGGATTTTTATCACTTGAGAGGTTGATGACTTGCTTTTGGAGGTTGGTGACTAGGGTTTGAGACCCAAACAAGAAAACAATCAACATTTACAAGTATTGAAGACCCCTTTTCTAGGGCTGTGTGGAGGTACATTCAAAAAAAAATTATTCCCACCTATGGTGACCTCCTTGTGTTGCTGGTTTTGAAGGTTTGTAGGGATATTCTAGCTTGAAATACACTTCGGAATATTGCATAAATATTATGATATTTTATTGCTATTTTTAATATAATTTTCCAGCTATTTGATCAAAAAAATTCAACAAAAATAAGATATTTATTTTGTTGTTATTATTTGAATATTTTAACGAGTATTTGGCAATGAATGAGTGGTATTGTGCTCTATTTATTTATCTACAACATTTTGAATTTATTGGCTAGGGTTTGGAATATTTAATTTAGTAATTTGTAATTTTTGAATTAGTGTTTAAAGTGAAAAAAATAGAAAATATTTGTTGCTAGTTAGTGTTTACTATTAATTCCATATTTGAATCATTTATCTAATTTGGGGACATCACAGAATTCCAGTTTGGATGAGCCCAAATATAATGGTTGAGGGTGTTTGCCAATGTCATGAATTCACTTGGATGACATCTCCCCTTGCCATATGCGTGATTGGATGAGTAATGTGAATAAATAGTTGAAGCTCTTTTGAAGATTTGATAGCATAAATTTGACACCAAAAATCTTCTCTACAATGGAGAATGGCTCCTCCATTTATAGACTTAGTGAATGAATATGGATTGTCCATCTCAGAGTGAGATGGAGGGTGGAGAGTGAATCCTCACCTTCATAAATGTGAGAGGTTGAGATTGTAAGAGGTCCAATTTATGAAGACATAGAGTGTGGAAGAATTTGGATTGAATGTGTAAGAGGGACGTAAGATATGTCATAAACCTTACTCACACACCATCCATTTCTCATTTAATTACCTTGGAAAGTGGGAGATTTAATGAATTTTTAATTGTCAACTTGTTATGTGATGAGGATATTAAGAAATATTTGATTTTAAAATATGTATGATGTGTGCATTCCATGTAACATTATTTTTAGAAGAATTCCTCATTTTTTATCATTTTTGTTATCTAATTGTTATTGGGTGCATATGCAGGACTATGGTTTGATATTTGCAGGTCTTCCGCATGGCATAATGACACATAGAGATCCACATTCACTCATCAGAAGTAGTGACACTAGTCCAAAATGATAGGTCCAAAGTACAGTCATCTATGACATGGTTGTAGTAGCCAAACAATGCCATAATGCATTCTTGTCCACCTCTTACAGACTTGTCCCAACAAACTGTGAATCATTGTTTTTAATATAACCTTGTGTAGGTCAATTTAAAATAGTTGCACTTACAAAAAGTTTACATAATCATATCTATTATTATTTTGAGGGACACTCTATAACCCTAGCCTAATTTACTATTTTTAGCAAGTTTATTATTTCAACAAATTTTGTAGATTATTGTATTTTATAGTAGATAAATATATATGAACATTTTTATTTCAATAATTTAATTCAAATTAGTTTTAAGTCATTTCTTAAAATTAAAGGGTTAAACACAAAGTTAATAAAATATTAAAATCAAGATAAATAAGGTGGAAAATGAAGAAAGGGGGATATGCAAAAATTGGAAACAAATTCATTAATACATTGAGAAGTAGTGTTTAAATCATAGGTATCAAGAATATAAAGTAGGACTTATTATGGACCCCCCACCATGGACAACTAAATCTTAATTTTAATAAGGTTGTAATTTTGCAAACCTTGAATTTGTGTGTGGAGGTGGATTACTCTAAAACCACAATGGATAGCTGAAATCGATCTTCTTCACAGATATTGTGACACCAACAATCAAATGAGCCTAATCACTTGCCTATTTATAAACGAACAAATTCATAATTGGAAAACTTGGCACACATGAGTGAAGTCTAATGACTACATTGAAAGGAAAAATGTATGAAAGATGGACATGTCTACCCAATTAAAACAAAGTATAATAAATTGTGTCGAGACCATATAAATGGTCCTTGTCACAAGACAATTACAAGGTGGATGTGGTGCTTGTACAAAGATACTGGAAGATAATTTCAAGCTTTGTATGCCACCATAATTACTCAATAACACTAATTTTGTATATATACTAATACATAGATTATTTGCATAACATGTGTACAATAATGTGAAATAAATGCCATGAGGCCATTTTTCAAATGCCTACATGTTGATAAAGAGGTTGATATTCTTTTGATAAATTTTTTAGAGATTAAGTGTAGGGGACTCATTTCTAGAATGTCAACCATTCTAATATATATTAATTTTTGCTTAAATAAATTTAAAAGAGATTTTATGGAATTGAGAAGTGTTACTTTTTATTTTAATAAAAGATATTTAATATACAAGTTAAATACCACCTTATTATCTTTATACTTAAAACCTCTTTAAAATATATTTCTATATAATGAGAGATATAACTCCCTTTCAGAATTTATATTAATGAGACAAAATTTATAGGTAAAAATTATGCAATTTTTTTAAATTTAAATATGAAAAAGACTAAAGATACTTTTGGAAAAAAAAAATGTTAAAGTTTCTAACATTGTCTAAAAAAACTGCAAAGATAGCATTTTCACTTAGAAAAAGTTTGAGTATAAAAAAGAACAATTCAACAAAATCAATGACAAATATGATTATATAATTGAATGATACTTTATTAAGTCTTACAAACCAATTTAATAACGTAATTCTAATAAACATATGAATATATAAATTGATTCATGTGGTACTACTTTTTTTAAGAAGTAAATTAATATTAATTCCCAACACCTAATTTATTTTGTGTAGGATCTAAAAACTTATTAAAATAAAAATGATACAAAATAAATTTTTTTAATGATCTTCTAAAACCTTTCCTTAAATAAAACTTAAAAAAAAAAAACTACAAATATTACACTAAAGAACACTGACTAGTAATATTAATAATAAAACAAAATTGTAAGGGCTTCCCAACACCACCTCTACTTACAAGCAAACGGATTCAAGTTTAATTATGTACCACTAAATAACAGCAAGCTGGCAGGATAGTTCTTGTAATTTTTTTATTAAAAAAAACAGAAAACTGTCCTAACTCTGTTACAACAAAAGTATCTGTCAAAGATAAAGTGGGAGTAGTTTACAAGCAGCCCCAATCAACTGACTCAAACAATAGTAAACTTTTTTTTATTTAATACATTCAAAATTGAACATGTCAATAATGCATTGAATTGTAAAATGTCATTCTACATAACTTTCTGTACAAAATTCAAATAATAGTGCTTTCATCAAATGAGTTAGGAAAGAATCCAGTTTGGGATTTTGGTGCCAATTTACATTTACAAGAAAAATAGACGGTATGTATTTAGCAGCCTTTTTCCTTCGAAAAATGATGTTCCATTTATAACTGTTTGGTGATGAAACCAAACCAGAAATTCTTAATCTTGCCTTAGAAGTCTTCAAATTAAGTGTCCTTAAGAACTGACAAAAGGAAATTTGTGCTAAATACTATTCAAAAGATATTTTGTATAGAATGAATTGTTACAAATGTTTGAATTTCTAAATGCCCCTGGTTAGCCAGAGTGGCAGAACCTAGAAGAAATCAAGTTGCCACTTGCTAGGATCATGACCTGGGTAGTTGGGAGTGTCATCAAGCCATATGTAGATGCAAACAACCTACAGGTCGAGGGTGACTATCTATGGTCTACACAAGTTGAGGGCGGATATATATATATAATCAAGCACAACCAGCAACATACCTAGAGTCGGCATTCGTCACATTTTTCTCAAGCATCTTCATTCTCTGACAGACACTCTTTCCACAAGCAGAATCTACTTACACCATGCTATAAGCACCTTCCAAATCTTCCTCAACTACTGGTGGTGGCTGGTTGAGATCATAAAGTGGCTCTCTCACATTCCTCGATTGGCCTTGCAATAGCTTGAGTTGTCTCTCTATTGAGATCACAGTGCTTGCTTGTGTCTGTGGAAGTTTTTCAGCAGTCCAATGGCATCTCGTGTGCCCACCAAGAGATTGACCTGATGGGAAGATCTTGTGGCACATACAACACTGATGCCTCTCGCCCTTCTTGAATGCTATTGCTGGCTCAAGGTCTAGCTCTTGAGTCAAGTGACTCAGATTACCTCTCTTTATCTCCTCTTCCCTTGCAGGTGAAGAATCCATATAATACTCTATCATCGATTCACTGCTGCCCTCTTCATTCACATTGGTTATTGCAAAACAACCCTTGACCTTCCTGTGAATTGCACCCAATTCAGCAGGTCTACTGGTTTTATCAGTCCTCTTTTTCATCTTCTCCAAACCCAAATCATCTTTGCCTGCTTCCAGATCCTCACTGCTTCTCTGAGATTCAAATTTCTTAGTTTTAGAATGATTGGCTGAGTGTTCTGTCAGCTGTATCTCAACAGGTCTATTAACCTTATATTTAGCATTGGTGTTAGCAGCACCAGAGGCAAGCATGACAAGGAAATGGGCAGTGTCTGTTTCATTCTCCAGCTCCTTACTATTGTCCACCTCTGATTCTTCTTCTTCCCTCTGATGGGGTGGAGTAGATCTAATTGGTCTTTTCCTACCTCTTTTTGCAGTGACAGACCAAGTAAGGAGGCTGCAGGAGTCTGGCTAATGAGCTACCTTCATTGACTTCATGCTTTCTCTATCACTCTCATTATCTGATGCTGCCTCTTCTTCCTCTTTCTCCTTCGGATCTTTTGATCCCTTGAAGCTCTGCCTAGAGTCGGATGAGAGGCCAGAGCTTGGATCAGCAGCAGCATGAACAACAATATCACCACCTGTGGTATTGTACTGAGAATCATCATCAGTAGAATTAGTATCATGATTGGGGGGCCGAAGTCGCCTCAAGTTCCATTCAGGGTGGCACCTCATATGATCAAACAATGATTTGGATGAGCGGTACTCCTTCCGACACTGACCACAGGCTATGTTGTTATTAGCAGTCAATTCCATGTAGAAATCCTCATCTGTCAGCCTCCTGCTACGCTTGGGATTCCTTCTAAGCGTGCGCAGAAACACCATCTTGTAATCACTCAATTCCTCCTGCCCAACATCCATGCTCGTATTTTTCACTGCGTTGTAGTCCTCTTCCTCTTCCCCTTGAGTAGTTTCAGCTCTGACGCAATTGAAATTCCCATTGTATCTACTTGTGGGTACCTTGGATTTTTTGACCCAAATATCTGTTGATGAACAATCACCCATAGAAACATTTCCTCTGCTAGAGGACTGCCCATTTGACCTACCAGCCCCATGGATTCTCACATGACCACCCAGGGCCTTCCCTGAGCTGAAGACCTTACTGCAAAATCTACAAACATGACAATGGCTGCTGCCGTGAGTATTGTTGCCATGTCTGGTGGACTTAGAAACCACCGCAGAATTCCTTGATTCACCAGGCTCAGAAGCAGCAGTAGCAGAGCTCTTGAACTTGGAAAACACCACAGAATTCTCCATATCCACCTCATAATAAGTCTCCCCCATCACCGACTCCTCACGGGATTGGGATAGGGTTTGGAACTTTTTCCTATTCACAGACAATCTTGCAGCTGTGAATATTATTCCCCATAGTCTCCATGCAAGTCTCTTGCATGCTCGGAATTGAGGTCAGTTCAATCAACCGTTTCCCACGCTTCCACCATTTTGCGAGCAATTTAAGCCATGCTCTCTCTATTTTATGAGCGTCCTAAGTCACACTCTTATTGTTTTACAAGTTCAAACATTCTGCATCTCATAATCCTCCATTGAGTTGAGATGCCAAAAATTTAAAAACATTTAAATATTTTAAAATTTCCTAAAATAAATCAAGCTACAAAATTCACAATTTTCATAAGGGATATAAAGCTACAAAATTCAAAAACATTTGTCTTGTTTTAAATCTAGTTGCAATCCGTAATCCAATCATTTTTGGTCCTAAACCATTATTGAGATGTGTCCTTCCCAAATTTACCCTACTAGGGCAGACTCATTATTGATTCTAATTATTTTATCCACCTAAAGATGTGTCGTTCCTTTGCATGTATCCTTTCTTGGGGGCATTGTCCATTTATCATTATCATTGAGGCTTCCCTTGTGGATTTAGCCCTGGTTAAAAAACAATAATATTATTTCTTTTGCTTTTATTTTCAAGTTTGTTTGTGTCTGTGTGTTTGCTTGTGTTTTCTGTGGTTTCCTTCAAGGCCATAGCATGGAAAAGTAACTTGTTAGGTTGATGAGCTAAAAACTTCACTGATGCAAACAGGGGAGGAGGTTGCTGAAGGTTGCTGAGTTGCAGAGCAACCGGCGTCGGTCTGATTAGCCGACGTCGGTCAGGTTAGTGAAGAGAAGCAACCGACGTCGATCGCCTGTGCGGTTCAGAACTGCAAGTTTTACAGGCAGTTAGTTAATGAACCAAGTGTTTGCATGTCAAGAGCCAAATTTAGACTTGAAGCTGTGGATCTAATTATTGTAATTAGATGTCTAATTATTGTTTGCATGAGATCTATTTAAGAGACTCATGGGCTGTATCGTAAGGTGTGCTAGAGAGTAAGAGAGCAAATATTAGCTCCTTCTGTGTGTGAAGAGAGCATGGTGTGTTCCTCCTAGTGCCACAGTGCCAAGTGTGGGTGATGATTTGGAGAATCAGAAGGGTTCTTCATGTATGTATGATCTTGGTCAGCAAGGATGCATGGCTACGTTAGGATATCTACATGGTAAGTAAGATCATTGATTTGCAGGTGTATGTGTGTGCAAGATCCAAGTTTGCAGGTGTGTAGAACCAGATTGATTTGCAGGGGTGCAAGATCAGGGAGTACAGCAACACAACAGGGAGCAGGATCAGGGAGGATCTACTTGGAGTACAGTGTGTACTCAGAAAGAGAGCAAAGAGGAAGGCAAGGTAGTCCCTTCCAAAGTAAGATCATTTGGGTTGCAGGTTGTAGCAGTTCGTGGGAGATCTACTTGGAGTGTGTTGTGCACTCGGTTGAGTATGTGTATATACTTGGAGTACTGGCAGTAGTGGATACTGACTGGTTGGAGGTGAACACCAACTCTGTGTTTGAGTTGTGTGTTGGGACCGAAAGAGAGAGAGCTTTGAGGAAAGAAGTACTGTACACTTGAGGTGTGGGAAGCCTCTGAGAGGTGTGAAGAAGAAGTGGCATCTTCTTTATTGTATTCTTTTTTGTATGAGTATTAGTACAAGTTGTGTATTGTCTCTCATATTCTGTATTGTTTCTGATTTCTAGTTACTTGTTACTTCTGGTTAATTCTGCATCTTAAGTTGATTGTATATGGTAATCAATTGTGCTTCCGGGGGTTCCTAACATAACTTGAAGTATCACTGAAAAAGATTAATGAAATTTGAGTAGTTTGATGTTGTTTGTCATTTTGTTTTTGCCGATTGAATTTTATTTTGGATAAGTTAATAACTCATTTTATATTTTTGATTACACACACACACACACACACACACACACACACACACACAATTGAGGGTTGAAAGGAGATTTTTTATTTGTAGTATTTATTGAGTTAAAAAATTTGTTTGTCTCAAATAAAATTTATGAGAGAATGAGAATTACAAAACCGTCAAAATCAGTCAATGCCAAAATAGGACCAAGTAATACAACTACAACATTTAAGTCTCGGTTGTCATGTTTTAAGAGATCTGCTGATTGGTTGTTAAACTAATCTTGTAGTTGATTTGGTTGTTAATTTTATGTTTGGTTTCAATTTTATAGCTTTCGATTTTCTCGAAATTGATGGGGCTCTTTAGCTTTTTGTATTTCTTCATTAAATATTAGTTATACCTTTTTGGGAGACTAGGTTTCTTATTATGCCTCAAAACTAGTTTAAGCTTCGACCAAAAATTGATATCTATCCAAAAAAAAACACAAACCAAGCAAGAACTAGTACAAATTGAAGTAGTAAAAGGCCAAAAAACTTAGAGACCATCCAAACCAACTGAGAGTAAAAAAGGGGTATCAAGCTATATCCCTCTAGGAATGGCCTCCCAATTCTCCTCTACCACCAAAGAGCCAACCAGGCTACTAATAGCACCATTGACCACCACCCCTTCCTATGGCATTGCTCCCAACACCCCTAAGACCACATCAATACTGGACTCAATCGCACTCCTCAACACCAAGCCCAATCCAATCCCAATAGTCGTTACCTCTGCATTCCCCAGTTGAGTTTTCCTAATGACCAAATCTTGCATAGGAGGTGGTAAACCCCTACCACCCTAAAGAACCTGGCCAAAAGATGAGCAAAATTCCACACCTAGATAAAGAAATAAATAGCTAACACCATCCCCAGTGATGGGAGGGCCCCCCTCATAGCCGTAATGTTCATCATCGAGATACGCCTTCTCAAATTCATTGGTACCCTAGTGACCGCTTGAATTTGTTCCACAAAGGCCAATAAATTTTCCAAACGAACCTCTAACTCCTTGAACATAGACAGGGGTATAAATTTAGTTGTTTCCTTGCTTAAATATAGGATATTGACTTGGTTTTTGAAATGGAAACCTAAAATAGCTTATGCCAACCCCACTTGATAATGGGGCATAATCAACCTTTTTGCCATTGACTTAACAAGTTCTCTATCTTCCACGACTAACATAAAATTACCAAAAAATATTGATGCCAGGGGTGAAATCACTTTGACCCTATGTGAAATTTCCAGAAAGACATAACCCACCATTATTTTGAAGCATCCAAGATTTAGCTAGATTGCACCATAAAAACATGCTTAATTATAACATCACTCACTGATCCTTCAAAATACATCTCGATGCTCCACGCCCACCCTAATGATGGCTCACTTAAGGCTAGCTGCATGAATCAATCTATTGATCCAAATGCCTAGGCCACTCTGTGAGGATCTTCTCAACAACTACAAATCTCCCAAATGCAAAGCACACAAGCAAGGCAAATGGGCAATGAATGACAACCTTAATCTCAAATTTCCATGAGCCATCCACTCAATAAAGCTTCTAATATTGAGTGAAACATAACCATAAATGATTAGAGCTTCCAAAATGAAACATCATCCAAATATACCATAATACATTCCATACAAAGGCCCAAATGTCTAGCAATTAGATGCAAAGCAGGGAGCCATAAGTCATGGTCCTCAAGAGTTATCACTAAAAAAGTCTTCAACCTATTCAATACCTTGATTTTCCAAAAAACCCATTTTTGGAATTCACTTCACGGTAATAATAATTAGTTTCTTAGACTGAAAAAGAACTCAGTTCGTCCTAGGCTTACCCCAAGATATTTTCAATGTGCCATACACATGTATTTATGTTACGTAGAGTTTGGATTAAGACCATCAATTCCCCTTTGATAATCACTTTAGAGATGCCACACTGAACCACCAAATTAATCCCCAAAAATAGTGTTTGGGTCCTTGCTTCATTGTTAGTCCCATAAATTAATATAAAAGAAGCTACCCAGATTAAAGATCTAGTGCAATCCCATATGATACAATCTACCCCCGAGGCTTCAGGATTGCCCTAGGACACCCTATCTAAATTGAATTTGAAGACCCTTAGGGGAGGCAAAATCTAATCTACATTATTCACCCTATAAGCCCTATTACTATACACCCTGACCCATTAACAAGGGAGCTTTTAGCAGAGGCCAACTAGCATGTATTTGCTTGTCCCAACTTGAAAGAAAGATATCACATCTTTTGGAGTGAGTTGATCTAGATTTAGACATCGCAATCTCAACCCTTTGTAAGATTTCACTTAGCTAACAAGATTTATTTTCAAAATTATTTGATTCTTTCTTTCCACAAAGTCCAAATTAGAATTGGTAGGAAAGCCACCCAAAGATTGGCAAAGGCAATCCTTGAATGACCCCTAGGCTAGAAAGAGAAAGCCTCTAAGAGAGATCTTAGACTAGCCCAACTCAATCCTAGCCTAGCACATAGCTAATTTGAACATTAACAATGAAGGCACATCAAAATGGGAGATGATTAACATCTGTCTCAACTAAGAAACACATGCAACACCGAGATGGACCTTTGAACCCAATCTTCCAAAGTCTATCAAAAGTGAGAATCTTATTTTGGGTTGTTAACCATGCGAAGGCACCGTCCTTAGGTAAGCCAATCTTGTTCCAACACAACATCTTTTACCAGTCAAAAGAAACATCCTCACAGGCAGACATCTTGTAACCCAAGTTAATTAAATAACTGTTGGATTTAACACCAATCCAGTGGATAAAGTCATTTTTTGCATTAATGAATATTTTCCTTTTTGCCAAAATACCAGACAAAATTTCCTTCTACCCATCCAGAATGTGAATGTCCTCAAACCTTTTCCATTTCCATTTGATTATCCCAACCCACCGGTGAGGTTCTATATAATCACACATCTTGCTTTCGCAGATATCAGATAGAAGGGATTTCACCTCTTCCAAACCTAAAACTTCTTAGATTGGATTGTGGTCATTCCATGAATCTCCCTAACAATCACCTATGCACCCATTGTTGATTATCTAAGAAACATGGTTTACAATGATAGGGTTACATTTTAAAATGAAATTCCAAAGGTGAGAGCTGTTGAGAGGGTTTTGCATATAGATGATATTGACTGAGTCAAAATTACCAAAATACTTGTGTTGCAGAAGCTTATTCCATAAAGCCCATGGTTCAGACACCCTACCCCAAACCAACTTAGTCCCCAGTGTAGACACTTAAAATCAAATACTTCATGTTGAATTTAATCATCCATAACTATCCCTAATCATCCCTAGTTTTCTCTAATTCTGATTCATCATGATTCATCATGGTTTATTATTCACATATTTATTAAGTTAATTAATTCAAATTAATTAATTAATCATTCTTTAATAATAAATTCTATAGATTTTGTATATTCACAATTTATATAAATTTATAAATCTAATTGTCCTCACCTTATGAGGTCAGCTTCTACTCCATTTTTATTTCCAACTTTGAAAGATGTCCTAGGCTCCACCTATTCCCCAATATTAGAATTTTATAATATTATCTTACCCTCTTTTCAATTTAATAATTCACCTTATATTCCACTCAATCTCACTTACCAAATTTATATTATATCTTCCTCCCAAATGAATTTTATATTTATTTGTGAGTCCAACATGTTCTCTAATCTAATTTTTAAGTCAAGATTCCCATTTTGAATTAAAAATTATCTTTTATTCTCATCCCTTGATTCTCATCTCAAGATGGATGGTTCACGTTCATTTAAAAAGTCTATAAATTAGAGTTTCTTCCTCCAACTTATACAATTTTCTTCATCCTAATCTTATTATGCCAAAATTCCTCTAGTAATATCCAATATTTGCAAGGTTATTATGCCAAAATAACCTTAGAAGCTTCAAGATTTTTCATGCAAAGAAATTTTTCTGGATTCTACAAGAAATTTCATCACTTTCTCATGCCGAGTCACAACAATCAAGGTGAAAAAGGAGAGATGCTGCCCTCAAGGAACTAGCATTTTCAAAGACTTCTAGCTCACAAACTGAGTTCAACATCTACGCATCAATTTTCAAGCAAATCTTCTAAAGAGGTATAAGCATTGTTTTCATCTTATATCATGCATTTGTTGCTTGTTAGTCATATAGCTCAACCTAGGGATTAGACTTGATAAGTTATATCTTTAACTTGTTTTTGATTTATTCACTAAAAATTGACTAATCTCTATTGGATTTATGATCTCCATAATGTCATGCCCGGTGAGACTTGTTTACATTACCCACACTTCATTTTAATTAGTTTTTTGATAATTTTATTTGAAAAAAGTTCATAAACATGTATATGAAAATAGGTATAACTTTAACTATGTTTATTATTTCTTTTTAAAGTTTTGCAAGGTAGTGTAGTTTTATTTTATCTAAAACTTGTAAAATATTTGTGGCAATCTGATTTATAGTTTAGAATATATTAGTGTTTTACTCATTGTCAGTTTTTAGGATAAAAATAGCCATGAAAATGGCTATAACATTTGATCTATTTGTTATTTGTTTCTAATTTTTTTTACAGGTGGTGCGCATTTGTATTATTAACATTATGTCCAAATTGCATCAAAATAATGCTTATATATTATTAGATATCATCATTCTACTAACTATCATTTTTTTTAATTTGGTTATTCTCCTAACTTCTTATGTTTATTAGATATCATCATTTTACTAACTTGTTATGTACTTTCTAACTCATTAATTTTTTTGTTTGTTTGTTATTTTTAATGTTCTTATTATTACAGGTTAGTTTTTCCTAAAGACCATGAAAAAAAAAATACTAATTGGTTTGATGTAGGACCTTGGCCAAAGAATGGTGTTTAAGTTCAAACAAATAACTCGATTTTGCATTTTAATTTGGGCAATTAAAATGAATTCACATTTGAATTTGGGTATTATTTTTTTTTTCATTTTCATGTTCTTTAAATTGTTGCAAGTTTTACTTGTTATTTGATTATCTTGTGAATCATTTTGTGTGTATGCTCTCCCCTTTTAGGTGACTCAGAAATGCAAAGTGTCAAGTCATTTTATACCGAAGATTCATTAGTCTAAATGATACCTTCCATGTTTTTATTTTAGGATTTCAAATTGGGATTTCATCACCATTTTATAATCTTAATAAGGCACAATGATTGTTGATACACCAACATACATACCACCCCCATACATTTTACAAGTTATATAAATGCAAGAAAAGTATCATTAGAGCCAAGCATGATTCCCCGAGGAGAATCTCATGAAGGTAAGGGGAAACCCTACACCAAGCCATCAAACATATTTTTTGAAGAATCTAATTCTGGGAGCACTACTACTTAGAAGATAAAGTTGGCATGGACATGGTGGGAACAAGACGGCTCCTATGGATTGCCCAATTTGGATTTCTTCTTTGACATATTTTTATACCCACGTACCACCTATTATAGGTTTATATAGGGACGATATAGATATTCCATTGTCAAAAAAATTAGATGCCTCTTTTGTTGTGAATCATACATTGATGCAAGGGTGTAAAGGTAACAACCCTTGAAGTTTGCCTTTATCATATGGACCTTGAGAGAGAAAGGGGGGTCTAAAAACCCTAAAAATAATTACAATAATTTTTTAATGAGCTTTAAACTTTATAATACTCTCTCAAGGTAAGTATTTCAAAAGGTTCAATGGATGTGATGCAAACCTGCATCAATTATTAAAAGTTATTTGTAATGCTTGTGTGCTGATGTTTGATTGTTGTGTTGAAATATTGTTCACACTAAGACCAATTCAAGACCAATGTCCAAATTATCATCTAAACCCTGCCATTATGCCATCCATTTGGTACTAAACCTAGTCCTAGTGCCAATCTAAAGAGCAATTTCAAACCAATTTCAAAATCAATGTCCAATTTCTTGTCAAACTTGTGCCATTATGCTATTCAATTTAGTCCAAACCTAATTTCAAGTTCAAGTGTCAATTCTGATTTTCTTTCTAAGTTCTGATTGTAAACTCTAAGTTCCATGTTCAAAACCATGTTCTTAATTTTAGTTTGATTTTTGCCAATATTAATTCCTTTTAGAAATTAATATCTAAACCAAGGTTGGATCTTTATTTAAATTTCAAGACCAAATTTCAAATTCTTGTGTCAATCTTTACACATTTTAAGGTCTTAAAAATGCTTCAAACCAATCATGTTTCCTTTATTTATAAGGTCAAGTTTCCAAGGTCAAACCTTCCAAATCAAGACCAAAAATCTGAGTCCTTATCTAAACCATATCGATGTGCCATCTATTTAGTTCAAAATCTAGATCTAGTTCCAATCCAAGGTCAAACTATGATACCGATTCCAAATTCAAAGTTCCAATTCCTATGTCAAACTGTGCCAAGTTCTAATTCTAATTCAAATTATGTCAAAGTCCACTCCTTTTAGAAATCTTATAGTTAAACCAAGTTTGAATTTTGATTGAAAATTTAAAATCCAAAGTTCAAATTCTTGTCTAAATTATGCCATCCATGTGGTTTCAAACATAGTGCTAGTTCCAATGCCAAGTCTAATCCTAATAGCACTTCCAAATCTAATGTACCAATTCCTATGCCAAATTGTGCCCAAGTTAACATTGATAAATCTAGTATATTTGAAATTTGCATTAACATATCCAACTTGAACATTTAATGTCTATCAAAGCCAAATTCAACTTCAAATTCTGTACCAAACTACTTATGTGCCAAAACATTCAAATCCAAATCTAGTTCATCTTGAAACACGCACAAAACCAATTTTGTACCATTTTGAACCAATTATATACCATTACAATATAATTTTGTATCATTCTAGTTAAAATCTGAATCAATTTCATGGTAATTCAAACCATTTCTTGTCTTTCCATTCAATCTCCTACACCTATCGATTGGGAATGACAAAGTCATGTCATCCATCCCTTTTTTCATTTGAATCATATCTATGCCAATTGTCCCTTTTTAGGGCAAGATCCAATCAAGACCATTTAGACCAATTTTAGCTTATCTCAATCTACCCTTTTTGGGAAATTTTTCAATCTACCCCAATTCACCCTATTTGGAGCCAATCAAATCAATACCATTTCAACCAATTCTAATATGTGCCAATTCACCTTATTTGGGGCCAATCAAATCAAGACCAATTTGACCAATTCTATTATGATAATTCACCCTATTTGGGGCCAATCAAATCAAGACTATTTTGACCAATTCTAACATGTGCCAATTCACCTTATTTGGGGTCAATCAAATCAATACCATTTCAACCTATTCAATTATTTGTCAATTCACCCTTCTTTGGGCCTATTCTAATTTGTGCCAAGACCACTCTTTTTGTGGTCAATTTCCTTCCAATCCATTTCCCCTTTCATGTATCCTTGCTTAGGGACATTAGTCCAAAATTTGTTTGAGTCATGATGTCTCGTGACCCTCCACCTATTCTATTATCACCCATATTATGTCAAAGTGCAATAAATCAACTCTCTTAACTTAGTCAACAACTAGAATAATTTGATTCTACTTTGATCATTTCAAAACCCAAGTTGGTGTTACAACCAAAACACATTTGATCAACTATTCTACATCAACCATACCTCCCAAATATGTCATCTAATACAAATCATGAATAGAAATAATTCGATCAACAACTATTTGACAACAAGGATGAATATCTTATTAGATTGTGGTAAATGGGTGCTAAACTTCTAAATGAATTTATTATAGAGGACTTATCTATTTGATTATAGCTCCTATAAATACATCACTACAAATACAATAGTCCAAACCTATTATACCATTGCCCCTCCAAGGACCAAAGTCTATTAAAAATCCAAGTGTGTCCAAGTCTTATAGCTACTCGATCAAAATATGTCATGGTCCCCTTCTCAATCATGATCATATACATCCAATTCTAAAGCAAGCTCAAGATAATCAAACTTTTGATGACATTTTTATCGAATCACCCATATTTGATCAAATCCAAAACATTTATGATCCACCTATATTTGACGAAGGACCTCTATTTGATGAAATACTAACCTTCTATGGGCCCATCTTTGATGAGCCCATTAATATTAAGCTAGAGACCATTATTCAACCATTATCAAATGTTCCTCATTTCCAAACATTCCTTCCTCCTAAAGTCTTCATTTTCAAGCAAAAGGTGAACAAAGTACTTGTGGACAACATTACATTAGAATTAGGTTCTATTTTAGAATCAATATCAGAGTTGGGTTCTATTTTGGAACCAATATAAGATTTAGCAATAGTAGAAGAATAAATGCCAGTCTCAACATCATGGTCAAATCCTCTTGAGTCAAAATCAAAAAATATTGATGCATGTTACAACATTGGCTCCACATTTCCAACATATCCAATTAAAAGCATTGGTAATTCTTCCACAGTTTTCAAGGATGTTTCCTTCAACATCAACATAATTTCTCTTAGTACCCTCTATGATAATTATGTTGCCTTTGCTCCTTTTATCATCATTACATGTGCCTTTACCATTAGTTAACCTAGCCATTTTATTGAAATTTTGCCTCCCACAAATGTCTATTAGGACTGATAGAATCACACATTATCGAAATGCATCCATGGTGACATTTTAGTGGAAATTTTTTTGGGAAAGTAAGACATGTTAAGGTGTGGATCCTAAAAGTTTCACATATGAGCGCATTACCAAAGTTGCAGGTTTACACAGTCACCGGCGTCGGTTAGGAGCGACCGACGTCGGTCAGGTGCAGTTGATGAGACGCCGGCGTCGACAGGGGATCGGCTGACGTCGATCACAGACAAGCAGGCAGGAACCGTTGTCAGTTACTTGTTCGTCCAGAAATGTATTTTCATGGACATAACCGAGTGTTTGCATGATGAGCTTAAGTCTTAGTCTTAAGTCTGCATCTCTATTATTAGTAAGACTATTTTTAGAGCCCTTGTTCAAGAGGCTTAACTGTTGGTTTTAAGTGCATGCTCAAGTCTCCTAATTCTATATGTAGAATTAGATCTTCTTAGCTTATTGTAGTAGTAGTTCATTGTATGTGAATGTTGGAAGAATAGTACAGAATTGTATAGGTGAATCAATCTAGGTTGTTGGAGTTGATTGTACTTGAGAGAGAGAGCTCTTGAGGGATAGAGATCTAGAGAGAGATCTTGTGCATCTGAGAGAGGTGTGGAAGAAAGAAGTTTCTTCAATTGTATTCCTTCCGTAAAGAGTTTAATACAAGTTTTTAGGGTGGTTTCTTGTATCTCTTGTTCTTTGCTATTATTTGATTCTAGTTACTTATCTATCTAATTTAATTCTGTGGTTTATTACTTTCATAAGTGTAATCATATTGTTGGATTGATCCCCAACAAGTGGTATCAGAGCATTGGTTGTAGGTTTAGAGCTCGATATCCAATAATTGGTATCAAAGCTCAGGTTCACTAATAGGTGGTTTAGATCTGTGTAGTGTGTATTGATTACAGGTAACTCACAGGGGTTTCTGCAGGGATTTCTGTTTGAGTGGGAGAAGCAATGGCAGAAGAAAGTAAACTGAGAATAGAGAAGTTCAATGGCAAAAATTATCAACATTGGAGAATGCAGATAGAGGACTATCTATATCAGAAAGATCTATAGTTACCGTTAGGTGGGATTGCAAAGAAGCCCACAGACATGGATGATGAAGAGTGGAAAGTTCTTGATAGAAAGGCTCTGGGGTCTATAAGACTGAGTCTAGCATCTACTGTGATATCTAATTTATCACAAGCAAAAACAACGGTAGAGTTGATGACTACTTTAGCAAATTTGTAGGAAAAACCCTCAGCTTCTAATAAGGTATATCTTATGAAGCAGCTATTTAATTTGCATATGCAGGAAGGTGGATCTGTATCTAATCACTTGAATGATTTCCATGGAATTGTAAATCAATTAAGTTCAGTCAAAATTGTATTTGATGATGAAATTAAAGCTCTTTTAATATTATGTTCTTTGCCTGAAAGCTGGCATAGCTTAGTAATGGCAGTTAGTAATACTGCATCTGCTTCAAATATTTTAAAAGTAGAGGATGTTGTTAGTGTTATCTTGAATGAGAAAATTCGTAGGAAAAGCACAGAAGAGACATCTAGGAACGCTTTAAGTTTTGAGAGCAGGGGAAGGCAAAAAGAGAAGATAAAGAAAGGGAGATCAAGATCTAAGTCTAAGGGGAGAGGTAGATCCAAATCCAGAAATGGCAGGAAACCACAATGTTGGAATTGTGGAAAGATGGGGCA
Organism: Torreya grandis; assembly: GCA_037957365.1. NCBI lineage: Eukaryota > Viridiplantae > Streptophyta > Pinopsida > Cupressales > Taxaceae > Torreya > Torreya grandis. The sequence continues at coordinate 2,049,148 of JARHVA010000819.1, read as the reverse complement.
CATAAGCAGAGATTGTTGGTCAAAGCCTAAGGAGGACAATCAACATGAAGGAAAAGAAAAAGCAAAGGTTGCAGGTATTGCACAAGATGCTTTAATACTCTCTTTGCATAATAATATATAATCTTGGGTGTTAGATTCTGGTGCATCTTTTCATGTTACCCCTAATAGGGAATATTTCAGTGACTATATCCATGGAGATTTTGGAATAGTGTATTTAGGGGATGATGAGCCTTGTAAAATTATTGGCAAAGGTAAAGTGCAGCTGAAAATGCAGAATGCCAACACATGGGTGTTGAGAGATGTTATGCATGTTCCTAGCTTGAAGAGGAATTTGATTTCTACAAGAAAGTTAGGGGATGAGGGTTGTACAGTAACTCTCACAGCAGAATCTTGGAAGGTGACCAAGGGTGCACTTGTTATGGCCAGAGGTAAGAGAGTAGGTACTCTCTATTTATGTAATTGTGTTACTAACAATTCTCCTTCTGTATTATCTACTTCAGATGTGGATGCAAAATTGTGGCACTCAAGGCTAGGCCACATGAGTGAGAAGGGAATGTCAATTCTTAAGTCTAAAGTTAATCTTTTAGATTTGAAAAGCATGGATCTAGAATTCTGTGAGCACTGTGTATTTGGAAAACAGAAGAGAGTTAGTTTTCTCAAGACTGGGTCTACAAAGAAGAAGCATAAGTTACAGCTTGTTCACACAGATGTGTGGGGACCGACTCAAGTTGCTTCTATTGGAGGATCACAGTACTATGTTTTATTCATAGATGATGCTACAAGAAAGGTATGGATCTATTGTATTAAGAAGAAATCTGATGTATTTGAGACTTTTAAGATTTGAAAAGCTATGGTTGAGAATGAAACAGGCAGAAGATTGAAGTGCCTGAGATCTGACAATGGTGGTGAGTTCTGCAGTTATAAATTCAACTGGTATTGTTATATGCATGGAATCCGTAGGCAAAGGATGGTTCCAAGGACACCTCAACAGAATGGAATTGCTGAAAGGATGAATAGAATAATCATGGAGCATGTAAGATGTATGAGATTGCATGTTGGTTTGCCCTTAGAGTTTTGGGCAGAAGCTATTGACACTACAGTGTACCTGATTAACAGAGGACCCTCTACAGCTCTGGATGGTGGAATTCTAGAAGAGGCATGGATAGGTAAAAAGGTAGATCTCTCTTTTCTCAAAGTTTTTGGTTGTGAAGCCTTTGTGCACGTTGATAAGGAAAATAGAAAGAAGCTGGATGCTAAGTCTATGAGGTGCACATTTATTGGCTATGGCTCAGATGATTTTGGTTTCAAATTTTGGAATCTAGGAACTAACAAGATAATTAGGAGCCATGATGTTGTTTTCAATGAAAAAGTGATGTATAGTGATCAGCTGAAGAAGCTGAAACAATGTGGGCAGAGCAATGGTGAATTGGACGAGGTGACGGTCCAAAATGAGCTCACGGGAAAAAGAAATAATCACTTACAGGAAAACACAGAGACCGACGTCGGTAGGATAGGAGCCGACGTCGGTAGGACAGAAACCGATGTCGGCCATACAAAGACCGATGTCGGCAGGACAGGCACCGGCATCGATCAGGCAGAACTAACATCGGCCAGTAACAGGTCTGGAGGTGACTAAGGTCGGTCACTGTCAGAGAATTTGGGTGGACAACGTGTTGTGAACGAGTCTCAGACGCTCATCAGGAGGTCAGAAAGAGTAAGTAAGCCTCTAATTAGATATTATCCTTCATTATTCTATTTATTGCTAACTGATGGTGGAGAACCAGAGAGTTTTGAAGAAGCAATATAGGTAGAGTCCAAGAGTCAGTGGGAGCGTGGCATGGTTAAGGAGATGGAGTCCTTAAGAGAGAACCAAACATAGGATTTGGTTGAGTTGCCAGCTGGTAAGAGGGCACTGAAGAACAGATGGACCTACAGGTTGAAGGAAGGTGAGAATAGACAGATGAAATATAAGGCCAGATTGGTAGTGAAAGGATTTGCACAAAAGCCAGGAATTGATTTTGGTGAGATTTTTTCTCCTATTGTTAAACTGACTTCTATACGGATTGTACTGTCTTTAGTTGCTATTGAGGATTTGCATCTTGAGCAGCTAGATGTTAAGACATCGTTTCTTCATGGAGATTTGGATGAGGAAATTTATATGGAACAGTCAGAAGGATTTGAGGTCAAAGGTAAGGAGAAGTTAGTGTGCAGATTGAAGAAAAGCTTGTATGGCCTCAAGTAAGCTCCCAAACAGTGGTATTTGAAATTTGACAGGTTTATGACTGAGCATGGCTACAGTAGATGTCAATCTGACCATTGTGTGTATTTTAAGAGATTGGATAATGGTAGATATATTATTCTATTGTTGTATGTAGATGATATGCTGGTTGTAGGATCACACATGCAGGATATCTCTGAGCTTAAGGTGAAATTAGCTCAAACGTTTTCCATGAAGGATTTGGGAGTAGCAAAGAAAATCCTTGGCATGAGCATTAAGAGAGACAGGAAAAATCACAGGTTGATATTGTCTCAAGAGGATTATGTGGACAAGGTGTTGAAATGGTTCAATATGCAGGATGCTAAACCGGTAAGCACACCTTTGGCTGGACATTTTAAATTGAGTAAAGAACAATGTACTAATTCACATGATGAGGTAGAGTACATGAGTAAGGTTCCATATTCTTCTGCAGTAGGGAGTTTGATGTATGCAATGGTTTGTACTAGACCGGATATTGCCCAAGCAGTGGGAGTTGTAAGTAAGTATATGGCCAATCCAGGAAAGGAACATTGGAAAGCAGTTTAGTGGATCCTTAGATATCTGAAAGGAACTAGCAGTGGGCACTTGTGCTATGGAGGTTCATATACTTCTCTACATGGTTATGTAGATTCAGATATGGCAGGTGATTTGGATGGCAGGAGGAGCACCACAAGATATGTTTTCACTGTAGGTGGAATGGCGGTTAGATGGATATCAAAGTTGTAGAAGGTTGTTGCCTTGTCAACTACAGAAGCAGAGTATATTGCAGCCACAGAGGCTAGCAAAGAGATGATATGGATGACACGATTCATGAAAGAGCTTGGAAGGGAGTAGGGGAGTTGAAGATTATACAGTGACAGTCAGAGTGAAATTCATTTGGCTAAGAATTCTACCTTTCATTCAAGAACAAAGCACATACAACTTAGGTACCACTTCATAAGACAGGTATTAGAAGATGGTGAGTTGAAGCTGCAGAAGATCCATACAGATAGGAATCCTGTTGATATGTTAACCAAGCCAGTTACAAAGGAGAAGTTGAATCTTCATTCAACTTCTGTTGGTCTTCATGATTGAGTTGAAGATGGAGGAGCTAAAAGATGTTGCTGTATAGGTACTGGTGCAGCTGTTTATCTCCAAGTGGGAGATTGTTAAGGTGTGGAGCCTAAAAGCTTCACATATGAGCGCATTACCAAAGTTGTAGGTTTACACAGTCACCGGCGTCGGTCAGGAGCGACCGACGTCGGTCAGGTGTAGTTGAAGAGATGCCGGCGTCAGTAGGGGATCGACCGACGTTGATCACAGGCAAGCAGGCAGGAACCGGTGTCGGTTACCTGTGCATCCAGAAAGCTATTTTTGTGGACAAAACTGAGTGTTTGCATGATGAGCTTAAGTCTTAGTCTTAAGTCTGTGTCTCTATTATTAGTAAGACTATTTTTAGAGCCCTTGTTCAAGAGGCTTAACTGTTGGTTGTAAGTGCATGCTCAAGTCTCCTAATTCTATATGTAGAATTACATCTTCTTAGCTTATTGTAGTAGTAGTTCATTGTATGTGAATGTTGGAAGAACAGTACAGAATTGTATAGGTGAATCAATCCAGGTTGTTGGAGTTGATTGTACTTGAGAGAGAGAGCTCTTGAGGGATAGAGATCTAGAGAGAGATCTTGTGCATCTGAGAGAGGTGTGGAAGAAAGAAGTTTCTTCAATTGTATTCCTTCTGTAAAGAGTTTAATACAAGTTTTCAGGGTGGTTTCTTGTATCTCTTGTTCTTTGCTATTATCTAATTCTAGTTACTTATCTATCTGATTTAATTCCATGGTTTATTGCTTTCATAAGTGTAATCATATTGTTGGATTGATCCCCAACAAGACATTATCAAAGAAAAATATAAATCTCCTAATAAAACCTTTTTCAAGGCGGTAGGGGACAATCAAAGTATAAAATCAACATCTAGTGAAACCTTGTTTGAGGCACTAGATAATAATCAAAATCAAAAGTCAAAATCTGAAACCTTGCTTAAGGCACTAAGGGACAATCAAAATGAGTTATCAACTTAGTGAAACCTTATTCAAGGCGCTATTGGACAATTCAAATCATAAAAATCGTGAAGAATTTGTTGGTGAAAACCTTTAAGAGGCAACAATAATGGAGCAAATAAATTATACATCATGTGATGAATACATTATTGAAGTTTATATTGGCTACACCAAAACCAAAGACAAGTTGAGTCTAGAATCAACAACATTGTGTATGACTCAAATTCTCAATTTTCAATTATCCACCAATCATTATACATTCCATTCACAACCTATTTTTCATTATTTAACTAGATCATTTATCCCATTACTACCCTTATTCTTACTTCTTGGCAACACTCTTTTTCAAAAAGGCTATGAATACATCTTGTTTTGATTTTTGAAAGAAGAAAAATAAAAAATTAATGAAGATCACAACATCAGTGTAGTTTACAACACCAATAGGATTCAGATAGAGTAGCTATTTTAAGCAGGTATTGGTTATACAATAAAGGGTATACATTACGCATCTTGTAATCTTTTATTGAGTTGAGATGCTAAAACAATTTAAAAAAAAAAAAAAATCAAAAGAGAAAGAGAAATAATTCATCCAACAATGAAAACCATGCCTATGACACCTTAGACAAGTACCATGTGAAAACTAGGTTTCTAGATCATGTAAATAATTTTGGTTTACAACTACCTTGACACTGGGGGGGCATCCCTATTTACATTATAGACCATTTCCATTCTCTTACCATTTCAATCCATTTTAGCCATTTAAAACTATTCAACCGAACCCATCTTATTGTGACCATTAGTCTTCCCCTCTTGACCTTGTTATGGAAGTGGAAAGTATATTGAAACTTATTTGGGAAACATTTTGGCCTATTACCCACATGATACTTTGATTAATAGACACATTTGTATCTCACATGACATGGTCCTTGGAGATTCATAATCCTTTACCTCATTATCATTCACTATTATTCAACCTTTGCCAAATCCTATGTCATTTATTTTATCAAGTGCCATTCTTATTTTCCATTCTACTATTGATTTGTAGTTCAAACCCTATGGCTGGAACTACATTGACCTGAGGTCCATTTGGAATATGTAGGTATTGCTCAGTTTTTTAGGTTAGTTAGATCAACCCTTATCCCAGGTTCTCGCCCTTTCACAAGTTATTGTAGTATATTGATTCGTAACTTGAACTCTATGGGTTGAATTACATTGCCCTGAGGTCCACTTGGACTATGTGGGCAAAGCTCAATTTCTAAGGTTAGCTTGGTCACCCCTTTCCCATGCTCTCACCATTTTGTGAGCTTGTTTCTATTCAGGCTCTTACTATTTTACAAGATATTTTAGCCTATTGATTTATAGTTCAAACCCTATGGGTGGAACTACATTGACTTGAGCTCCATTTAGACTATATAGGTAGTGCTCAATTTTTTAGGTTAATTCAGTCATCCCTTTCTTATGCTCTTGCCATTTTGTAAGTAACCATTATCTAACACTCACCATTTTGTGAGATTATTTATTTACAAGCTTTTTCCCTTTTGCAATCTATGATAGGCTATTAATTCATAGTTCGAACCATATGGGTGGGACTACAGTGACTTGAGGCCCATTTGAACTATCAAGGTAGTGTTCTATTTTTGAGTCCAACTTAGTCACCCCTTATCCTAGGCTATTTCAAAATTTTAAGCTATTTTGGTCTATTGATATGTAGTTCAAAACCTATGGGTGGAACTACATTGACCTAAGGCCCATTTGGACTATGTAAGCAACACTCAGTTTTTAAGGTCAGCTCAATCACCCCTTTCCCATGCTTTCACCATTTTATGAGTAATTTAAGCCATGCTCTCTCTCTTTTGTAATCATCCTAAGTCACACTCTTATTGGTTTACAAGTTCAAACATTTTGCATCTCATAATCTTCAGTTGAGCTGAGATGTCAAAAATCTAAAAACATTCAAATATTTTAAAATTCCTAAAAATTAAAATAGGATTACAATCTCCATAAGAGATATAAAGCCATAAAATTCAACAACATTTATCATGTTCTAATTCTAGTCGCAATCCTTAATCCAATCATTTTCAATCTTAAAGCATTGTTGGGATGTGTCCTTCCCAAATCTACCCTACTGGGGCAGACTCATTATTGGTTCTAATTATTTTAGCCACCTGGAGATGTGTCCTTCTTTGCATGTATCCTTGCTTCGAGGTGCCATCCATTTATCATTATCATTGAGCCTTCACATGTGGATTTGGACTTGGTTAAAAAATAACAAGATAATTTATGTTGCTTTTATTTTCAAGTTTGTTTGTTTGTGTGTTTGCTTGTTTATTTCTTTTTTTTGTTGTTTCCTTGACTTATTTCATTGTGCCATTAAGGTCATCATCATGCTCCTTCTTATCACGCAGTTGTATTTGAGTCAATCCATTGAAATTCGTCAACATTGGCATCGTGGTTTTTATCATTGGTGTGTTTTTGTCAATTATTTATTAGATCAGGGGTTAGTCCTTATGCACATTATAGTTCAATCATCATTGTGTTTTATATCATGGTGCATACTATTTCATGTTACATAAAAAATATAGATCTATTAGTCCTTTCAACAATGCTATAACACAAAATATCTTTGTTTACCAAATCTCCATCAACTAGACCATATGGCTAATTTATATGCTCCTCATGAGACATCTAAGCATATACAAAACGTCATGATCATTTTATTAGACTTATTCCAATCTAATTACATCATTCTTCAATCATTATCTTGTTATTCTAATTATCATTTATCTTATCACTTTGACCATTCATAGGTGCATAGTTTTTTGTGTCTTCTTCATTTTTGGAAAGTCATTATACCATTGTACCTATGTTTGTGTCTCTCCTCTCATTTTTAATCTGTGTGATAGGTTAAATCCTTGAGTTGTGCTTGCCAATCAATCAGTTAACCATTTGTATCATTTAACAATAAAATCCATCTTATTGGGAAAAATTAGTTGGAAATATCAATGAATTCATCTGCTCTATTGGGGTGATTTATTTCTATTTGTACCATCCTCTTGAAGACCTTGTACCATCATTCCTCCATACTGGGGCAAATTCTTATAATTCAAGGCCTTCAAGTTTTCACCCTATTTGGGGCTGGTTAAAGTGTGCTACTTATTTTGGGATGCATCCTTCCCACTTCTTCCCATCTTAGGGCCAATTGAATTATATTATTTTCAAACATTGGAAATCAAAGCATGCAAATATTAGCTCAAGTGGCTTAATTTTGTCCATGGGTTAATCTCTTCTCCCATTTTAACTTCTTCCTCTCTTTTTTGAAACCCTATCCACATTATACATGCACTCGCGAGGGGGCATCATGAGTCACTAATTATATATTTATCTAATATTTTAATGACTTTTTCATTCTTTGAAAAGTCATTACTTCAACTGTCTCACAATGACTTATCAAAATGGGACAAAATGTAGACACTTTCTGTTGATTTTAAAAAATCCATGTTTTATCTAATTCTAAAGCATCATTACTATTCACATCTTTAATAAGTTAATTAATTTAAATTAATTAACTAATTCTATAAATCTATAAATCTAATTATCCTCTCCTCATGAGGTCATCTTCCACTTCATTCTAATTTCTAACTTTCAAAGATGCCCTAGGATCTACTTGTCCCCCATAGTTGAAATTTTATAATATTATCTTACTCATCTTTTTAATTTAATAATCTACCTCATATTCCACTCAATCCCACTTATCAATTTTATATTATATCTTCCTCCCAAATGAATTTTATCTTCATTTACGAGTCCCACATGTTCTCCACTCCAATTTTTGAGTCAATATTCTCATTTTGAATTAAAAATTATCTTTTATTCTCATCTCTTGATTATCATCTCAAGATGAATGGTTCACATTCATTTTAAAATTCTATAAATTAGAGGTCATTCCTCCAATTTAGACAAGCTTCTTCATCCTAATCTTACTATGCCAAAATTGGTGCATGAATTTGACCACTCCATTAGCTAATTGGATACCTTTCAAGATACCTTCAACAAGTTCCCCTAAAATGGCCTAGCTAAGAGCTTATACCATAATGATGAAAATAAAAGGGGACAAAGGGTCCCCTTGCCTTAACCCTCTAGATACTTCAAGTAATCTTGATGTTTCTCCATTAATTAAGACCAAGAACTGAGGACTAGAAATGCAACTAAAGACCCAATTGCACCATTATCTATCAAGGCCAATTTTTTTCCAGAACTTTGATAAAAAATCTCCAATTGACTCTATCATAAGCTTTACTGATATATAATTTCATAGTCATACCTTTTTGATGGGAACCAAAAAGGGAATTTATCACTTCATGAATAATTATAATCCCTTCCTAGATTTGTTTTCCTAGAACAAATCCCCCCTACTCACTATAAATTAGGGAATCAAGAATGGGCTTAACTCTAATTGTAATTGCTTTGGGTATGATTTTGTAGATGGTATTACACAAGGAAATAGGCTTGAAATCAATGAATTTGGTTGGCATCTCCCTTTTTAGAATTATAGAGATAAAGGTCTTATTAATATCCAGAGCAAATTTTTGTTTCCACCAGGATTCATTCACCATACTCATTGCATCATCACCTATAATGTCCCAAAAATCCTAGAAAAAAACTACTGGAAATCCATTAAGCCCACGATATTTATCTCTACCCATAGAGAAAACCACCAACTGGATATCTTCATGAGAGAAAGGAGCCATCAAATTCACATTCTATTGGTTTGAAACCAACTTAGGGATGTGGTTCAAGATGATGGATTGTGCACTCAGGGATGGAGGCTTAGTGAAATAAAACAAACCTTCAAATAATCCTATTGCCTCTTTTTTATTCTTGAGTTAAATTCTAATAAGATTCCAACCCTAGAGGAAATATTCAAAATATAATTTATTGATCTCTTTACCTAGGTAGAGTTGTGGAAAAACCTTATGTTCTTATCCCACGTTTTAAGCCACAATTCCCACTAATTTTATTTCCAACACACTTCCTCTCTTAGATGGAGCTCAACTAATTCTACCGAGGGATTTATCTAATTTATATAGTTTTGAATTCATACCTAATGCCATTAAAATTTGGTTGATGGTTTCCAACTCCAATTCAACTCTATCAATTTCTTTGAAGATATTTCTGAAGCTCACTTGATTCCAAGATTTTAAGCATGACTTAACGTGGATAAGTTTTTAACTCATAAGAAACATCTTAGTACCCAAAAAGGGGGTGCTTTATTCCACAAATATTTAACTAGGTTATGTATTTAATGATCGCATAGCCACATCATTTCAAATTTGAAGGGACAAAGAAGAGGAGCCTTATCTTTTGCAATTCAAAGTTCAAGTAGGGCGTGATCCAAACCCAAAACATGTAAAATATTACTTTATAGAATACAATACTTTTTTAGACATTTTGGGGAGATAAAAAGCTAATCCAACCATTATATAATGTTACAAAAACCTTTCCATCATTTTTCCAAGAGAATAATCCATTTTTAAGAACCATATCCATCAGTTCAGCTGATTTAACGAATCTAAAAAAAATCTTTTGAGACTGAGTACATCACCCCCAATCACCTCTCTTTTTTATGCCATCAAAAATGGCATTGAAATATCCACCAAGAATACAAGATTCATTATTTATAAGAGTAAGCCATCTTAGTAGCTCATGCCAACATTGAGCTTTGAGGCGTATCACATTAGCGGGATACATATTAAACAAAAAAGGAAAGGTTATAGAAGTAATCTAAAACTTTACAAAGATGTCAATTGGCCCTGAAGCTACAATGCTCCACTCAAATCTTATGTGGATATTAGATGATCACAAAACCACCAGAAGCCCCGATAAACTCCACAAAAAGAGCCTTTCATCTATTCCAACTTTTAATCATAAGAGCTTCTTCCTCAACTATTTATAATTTTGTTTTTTGAAATAGAAAAAGATCACATATTGGCTTATTCAACCCTCATCTTACTAGACATCTCTTATTAGGGGCATTCAAGTGTTAAGTTGTGGAGCTAAAAGCTTCACTGATATGCAAATGTGGAGGTTGCTGGGTTACACAGTAACCGACGTCGATCAAAACCTGCCGACATCAGTCAGGGGTCAACCAGCATCTATCGACATTGGTTATGCATCCGCTGACATCGGTCATCTCCAGACAGATAGCGACCAACATCGGTTATCTGTGCATTTCCAAAACTGTTCTAATTTTAGAAGAACAATTAGTTTGCATGTAAAGACTAATTTTAGTCTTGAGTCTGTGTTTCTAATTATTGTTTGGTTTTGGATTTATTTAAGAGACCCAACGGGCTATATTGTAATGTAAGCAAGATCAATTAGATCTGCAGGGTGCAAGATCAAGAAGATCTATAGGGTGCAAGATCAAGAAGATCTGTGGTCAAGGAGGCAACAAAGGTTGAGTTGATTGTCACTGAAAGTGTAGGCAACAACAACCATTGAGTTGATTGTCACTAGAGGGAACAACTCAGTGTTGAGTTGGTTGTAATTGATTGAGAGAGAGAGAACTCTTGAGGGAGAATTATTGTACATCCAAGAGGTATGAGAAGAGTGAGATTTCTTCATTGTATTTCCTTCTGGAAGAGTTTAATATAGATTGTATTTTTTCTTGTATCTCTTATTCTTTGTTGTTTCTGATTTCTAGTTACGTATTACTTCTGGTTTAATTTTGTGTTTAGTTGCTTATACAAAGGTAATCAATTGTACTCTAAGGAGGATCCTAACATCAAGTCCCTAACATTATAGGAAAAAATATTCATTATTCAAATGTGGGGCATTTCACCCCCCGCTTTTAAGAAAAGAAAGACCACTCAAGACTAGATTGGTTACCTTTGGAAACTTCTTCCTCTGTGATGAGTTTGTCAGCCTTCCTTCCTCTTTTTCTATTAGAACCAAAGCTTGGCTGAGAAATTAGACAATTGTTCTATGAAATGGAGGGAACACACCTAAAATTTATTTCTTCTTCATCACTCAAATCCACTACAAATGGGGATAGCTAGAGATCTCCTGCCAATCCCACATCTTCTGCTTGAATTTCCAACATCTTCTTAAAGGTATCCTCTTTTGGCCCTATTACATTCTCAAAAGAATACTCCTAGACCCAACTTTAATCTAATTGTCTAGGCACTCATTTAACTTATTTTGTTTTGAATAAGTTAATTGAATTTCTTTACGAAGGGTATTGGGTGATATAGTCTCTCTTGATTCTAATTTTTTATTTCAAAGTGATAGTCACTTCAACATTCAAAACTTACACATAAGGGTTATCTGATGCAAAATCCTTAGTAGGGGCCACCTAATGTTCTGCCTTATTCTTAGGACTAATTTTAGTAGTCCAAAAGTGGTTGTCCTTAATAAAGGAGCTTTTTTCCGAGCATTGACTACAAGTATGCCCAATTTTTTAACATTTGAAGTAGTGGAATGGTATCTTTTCCACATCAATGGGATGACCCCAACACCTTCCCAAGGTATGAAGTATTATGCTTTCTAGAATTTTAGATTCCATATTCATTATCAAATAAATTATTGCATAGGAAGCTATAACACCTTCATTGATAACTTGATCAAGACCCACAAAATTACTAATCATCCCTCCAGTTTTAATAAGGAACTTCTCCTTCCAATATTCATTTGGGAGTCCATACAATTGAATCCAAATAGGAAAAAATCCCTATTTTTCCAAAAAGTGATTGGAGTTAGGGCACTAGGGTTGGAGCCATAGCCTTGCATCCTCCATCATCCACAGACACCCATCCAATTTTTTTTATTTCTTTTTGATAGAGAGACAAACAATCATGAAGAAACCTCTTATAAAGAATTGAAGGATGATGTCTAAACCCCAATATTTCATCACCCATAATTCCACTACGCTAATGGCTGGCCATTTTCTTATGAAATTCTCAATCAGGTCTTTCTCTTTCAGTTCGACTATGCTATCCTCAAACTCCACTCCATCAAAGTAAAGCACCAAAGGATCCCTCCCTTATAAAATACTATCATCATCCACATTCAAGATTTGGTTTGAAAGGTTCTCCTTAGTCACTTCTACTCTACTCATAGCTATAAGGCCACCCTATGGTGATTGATTTCTCCTCCCTAGGGGAATGTTGTTATCCCTCGAAGCCACACCATTTCACCCATTAGCCCTAAAATGATTTCCCTTGTCATGCTGTTATTCACTTTTTGACCACTCAACATCATTCTTTCTTTGTTCTACTTCCTTGATAGTGTCATGTAGGTTGTGCTTAGCCCACCTTGTGTCCTACCCCATTTTGTGTGTTACTTCTCTCACTTGATTCTTTGCTTTCTGTTACTAGAATCATATATATATTATTATTATTTATTTATTTTAAGTCAGAAAGTATAGTTTTGATTATCATTAGATTTTTAAGAAAAATGTACAACCATTTACCCTATGGATAAAATGTAAACTCAAGCTTTGAGTGCTCATGTATTAATTGATGTTAAAGAATTGGGGTTTAATATTTTAATAAAATTAGGGTATGCTCACAAGACTATATACCTAGAATAGAAGAGCTAGAAGTAGAAGACTCACCTTGGAGCTTAAATCATATCACAACCTAATTTTTATACAATTCCAATTATAAGGTGATAAAAAATATGAGGAACACATTGAGGTCAACTAAAGTAAACTACCATTCAAAGAAAATATCCTTTTGATGAAGGAAAATCAATAGGCCTTTAAAATAATTATATGATCATGAAAATAAATAGTATATACCACCCACACTCATTGTTAATGAATATATTTTAATGACTAGAAACATCATATAAGGGATTGAAAATCCAATGGGTAAAGCTCAAGACATAGAAACCCGACAAGCAAAACATCTAAAATGGGGAGCAAATTTCCTAACACGTCAAATCAAAGAAATTTTTGATGAGGTCATCCAAAATGGCTTCTTGACAGAGTGGATAACTAGCCTAACCATACCCCTATTAAAATAAGATATGTAAATAATCCCCCAAATTATCAAACTATCATAGTCAATCCTCTTTTCACAAAGATATTCAAGAGTGTGTTAGATCATAGGATTAACAAATGGGTGGAAAAAAAAGGAAAAAGAGCAAAAGGGAAAGTAGGGTTTAGATATAAACACTCATGATCACTTTGTCACACTTAGACACCTAGTTGAAAAAGTTTGGGATAAAAATGATCATGCATATTTTTTATTTGTATACTTGAAAAAGACACTTGATATAGTGCCAAGGAAAAAATTATGGAGTATAATGGAGGAGCTAGGGGTCCCAATGCACTATATAGAAACAATTCATAGGTTATATGAGCAAGTCAAGGATAAAATCAAAATGCATGCAAGGTTTTTTGAATGTTTCAAGAGTGGTATAGGCATCAAAAAAGGCTACCCTATATCCACAACTTTATTTGGGCTATACATTAACAAAATAGAATATTGGATAAACATTTTTTGAGGGGAAGGATCCAGTTGGCCAAACATGTGGTGAAACTCTTATTTTATGTCGATGACCTAATTATAATGGCAAAGTAAATCCAAGATCTAAGAGAACATATTCAGGCCTTAGAACTCTTTTTTAAATAAGTAGGGATGCAGGTGAATGTTGATGGAACTAAAATTATGATTTTCTCAGTGAAAAAGAGGAAACAACATCTCAACTTTTAGTTTAAAGTATAATCTCTAGAAGTGGTGTCTTAATGCAAATATCTTGGCCTTGAATTTCAAAATAAGCTCAGTTATGACATATGGGAGATGAAAAGAATACAAGGAGGTTGGATAGCTCTCTATGCACTACAAAATAGGTGTAGGAATGCTAAGTTATGGGATTAGACCACTGAGGTCCTATTTGGGTTACTTGTTACATAGGTGGTGTTGTATGATTGTGAGGTATGGGCTAGTGGCATGACAACTTTAAAACGGAGACACATAAAAAGGATCCAAAAGTGGATAATCACAAACAATTTTAGAATTAAGGTTTTAGTTCCCTATGAAATCATTTGTTTAAAAATAGGGACTTCCCTATTAGAGGCAATTATTATGCCCAAGTTACTTTATTACCTTTAAAAAAAAACATGAAGACTGACAAGTGGCCTAGGATGGAAAGAGATGAAGAGTTGCATAGACAAAAGAATATATGGAGGAAATATAATTTCAAATGGATAAGTAAATAACACATCAACTTGAATGAATGCCCATTCCTTAACAAAGACATACAAAATTATGCGAATGAAAAGTTTAGAATAATAATGTGGAAGATGAAAACAAGCAAGAAAATGACAACACTACATTACAGAGTTCAACTTGACTTAAGAGCATTACAAGAAAGATTATATAGGGTTTGAAATTAAAAGACGGGAAAATATCCACATTGCTCAAATAAGGACTAGATCCCATAGGCTCATATGTGATTTAAGTAAATGGATATTACCTAAGTAATAATGGTATGAGAGGGTTTGTGTTTTATGCACCACAGCGGTGGTCTAAATGGATGAGCATTTTATCCTTGAATGTTTGAGGTACACAAACATTCACGCCAAACATGTGGAAACATTAAGATTTGGATCCATGGTAAAACTATTTAAATAAGGCAAAATAAAAGGGTTGAGGGAGATGTTACCTTAAATCAACAAAAGGAGTAACAATATTTCAAAGGACATCATTGGACCCACAACTCTTTCAGTGATTGGAGAAATCAATGTAATTGACGGTCCCATAGATCATTTGTTCTCATGGGCCTAATTAAAACCATTTCATTTCATTTCAATAGTTTTTTTCATGCAAACATGCTAAATAACTCAGTCTTTAATATAGGTCAATACTAAGACACTGGGAGTTTAATCTCCTCCAATAGTAAAACACAACACAAAAATTAGGAGAACACTAAAATTGGATGAAATTCTTGGAGTACATAACAATGTAGATTCATTCTAAATAATTTGGAATGAATCTCTACCATCCAATTATTTTTAGCAACTTAGACACTTCAATTAACATAAAATTAAAGGTTTATAACAAAATATATATAAATAAAAATAATTTCACAACCCTAAGGGCATAAAAAATTATTAAAGTAACAAATTGTAATTAAAACTAAGGCATAGGGGCAATAAACACAACATCAAGAAAGGGAAAAGGAGGAGGCGGATCATTTGGATTATCCCCCCACCAATCACTGTGAGTAAAATCAACACTAGTCTCAAGTTAGGTCTACCATCTCCTCTAACCCTTGTCTTCATCTTGTTCTTCTTTTATTGGTTGTGTGTGCACTAGAGAAATAACCAAGTCTAGCTGTGGAAACTATACACACCTAAAATTAACATGGTGCCACATTAAAATTAATAAATCATATGATGATGCCATAAACCTTTGAACAAATAATAAAATGCTTAGATCCTTTCCCTTGCCATTTCCCCTTTTTATAGCTTTGTAAACTTACCCAAAATGTCAAATTTGCAAAATGATGGGCTCTAAGCTTCCTAGATTTTGAACTTCATGTGGGATGGTAGAACCACCATGATAGTTTCAAAACTATTAGTCTGCTTAATGTTAAGGTTTCACCACCATGTTTGGCACTCCCAAATTCAACTCATAAATACATGCTTTTTAATTTATTTCTTAATTGTTACTTTGCTTTTAATCCACTTCCTTAGTTAACATCTAGTCATCGTTTTTAACTTTTAGTCATCACATTTAACTTCTAATTGCCCTAGTAAAACTCTTTATGACTCCAATCGAATATCCATTACCCCTTTTTTTTTTACAAATAACCATGTTTACAATGAAATATGGATTGGAAGATTGAAAAACTAGAGTTTATTGGAAAATTTGCAAAAATATCGAGAAGATATAGTTTGCACACTATTATTTTCTTAAAAACCCAACAATAAACCTACTACACTTTTTCCTTTCGCCCTTATTAAAATTTGATTGGAAAGTTAATGAATGAATAACTTACACTCTATCATTTTTAGAGCTAGCAAAAATAATGTTGCATTTTACCTTCAAAATTTTATTTTATATGCATTACCTTGCATCCTTCTTGATGGTAAAGACATCCCTAGATTAAATTGACAAATTAAAATGAATGTAGTTACCTGAGGATTGAAGATCAACAACCTAAAAAATACTTCCAATTTGTCATCCACACTTGACAGGTTGGATGTGTTGTCCCCCAAAAATATCTTTCATTTTTAGGACAACATTTGAAATATTTTGGTCTTACAGACCAAAATTATATCTTCCATTTTCAAAAAAATTGTCTTAGATATTCAGATTTCTCATTTTCAAAGCTTCTCAGAAAATCTACAGACTTTGAAAATCAAGTTCAGTGGATTTTACATGTTGAAAATCTACAGACTTTGTATCTTTAGATTCTACAGGCAGGTTCATTTATACATATTCAAAGATTTTTGCAGGCGGTTTCAGTCAAAGGAATCAGTTTTCAAACACTTAAGTCATTTTCTGGGATTGTTTTAATGCCTTGGTTCGAATAGAAATCTCCATCGGCAAACACCAGCATCAAGTTCAACATCTTTGGCAAGAGTTAAGTGTTTCATCAAGGTTCAAAGTTCAATCGCTTTAATTGGTTCATCGGCTTCCAAACATTGAACCAAATCAAGGTGGCTTGAACCGTTGAACCATTGAACCGCTTTGGTTCAAAGGTTCAACGAGTTTAATGGTTCAATGGTAGGTTCAACCAAAGGAACAGTTCAATGGCTCAGTTCAACCAAGCAGTTTAATGCTTTATTTCACTCAGATGGTTCATTCCCTTTGTTTCAGCATCTTTTGGTTTGATCATTTGGTTCGTCAGTCGATTCAAAGCCTTGTTTGAACCATTGAACCAAAACTTGGTTCAACGAAAAGGTTCAACAACAGGTTCATTCACTTTGTTTAACCATTTGGCTCATTGAATGGTTCATCGGCTTTTGGTTCAAAAGGGCTCGGCGTGCTTCATTAAACCGTTGAACTGATTCAACAGATTGGTTCAATCTTTTGGTTCAACGTCAAAATTCATGTTGGTTCAAAGGCAAGTACATTATGTTTGGTTCAAATGCTTAGTTTATCGGCTTGTTTTATTCGTTGAACCATCAGCTTGAACCATTGGCTTGAACCATTTTGGTTCAAATCCTTGGTTCAACGTCAAAGTTCATCCAACGGTTCATTGGTTTTTGGTTCGAAAGGGACTTGGCGCACTTCATTGAACCTTTGAACCTGTTCAACTAATGGTTCATCGACCAAGTTCAAAGGGGTGGTTCAATGTTGAAAGGAAAATTTTTGAAGGACAAGTGCCCTTGCGGAGGACACTTAATCGATCAAAACACCCTTTGGAAGGGTTATTTTCAAAAGAAATTCGAAGACTTGTTCAAATACTTGGCAGAAAAAATTACCGTGGACTTTTGTCTATGGGAATTTTCCCCAGACTTTTTGTCCGCGAGAATTTTCTATGGGACAAATGTCTGTGAAATTACCCATAGGGAGCTTTTAAATCAAACACCTAAGAATAATCCCCGAGGAAACGTCTACGGGGAACAAAATCCTGGGGAAATATTTGTCCACAGGGATTGATAAAACAAAGGGCTGCCGAAGGACCCTGAAGGGCAGGTGCCCTTGCGGGGGACTCTCGGCGGCCAAAGTAAAGGGCTTTTTTGACTCGACAAGGATCATTTCTCAAGGCCCAAAAGGGTATGTCCAATTCAAAAAAGTGCTAAGCAGAAAGCCAAAAGCCGAAAGAAGACCAAGAGGTGACGCCCACAAAGACATCAAATTTAGCGTAGCCGACTAGCCGTTGGAAGCATATTGATGGGCATGTAAACGTCAATTTTAAAGACAGTGAAATAGCCTTTGATTTACAGACCTGAATGCATTTCTAGAATTCAAGACAAAAACCAACAGAAAGTGAGGAAAGGCAGAACAATGGATGAATCCAGGGCCTGATTCAATTAATTTGGAAAGGAAGAACGATGAAGACAAGATCAGACTGCCACGTGGACATTGAAAGTTGTAATCTTTCAATTGCACGACTTGTTTATCTACATTGAGAAGATCAAATAGGTAAAATGCCCCAAAGTTCCAGCTTGTCTTGCTAACATTTCTCAACGCATCATGATGTATTACTATTCCCGATTCCTTCTTGAAGTGGCTATATAAGGGACTTTCTTTCAATGTAAAAGGATCTCTTTTTTTGACAATATGAATGAAACTCTACCAAAATTGAGAGGCATCATTGAGACTTTGTGCTCAGTCTATTGATCATATTCTGTTAATGAAAACAAGGGACTTTTTTAGACTTTGTGATGTGATATCTTTTCTGTTTCATTAATTTAATAAGCAGGATTAGTAAATTAGTCAGGAAGGTGTCTTGAAGAAACAACTATGGAAAGACTTTGTGCTTCCATAAGCTACCTTCAGTGTGTTTTCTTTATATTGCTGTGTAAAGGACTTTGAGAAGACTTTGAGCTTTCATTGCCCTTCGTATATCACTCTTAAGTATTTCAGGTGCAAACTTTGTGCTGTGTCTTGATTTGCTGGTTCCCATACTTTTAGTCATATTCTGCTTTTATTTCCAGGAGTATTCTTGTGGCTGGTTGAACAGTTCTTCTGAAAGAAGAGGAGTGTTGTCTGTCATTCTCTTGAGTTTTTCCTTTATTTTGTATACATCATCTCTGAAGAAAGAGAGATGGATGTCTGGTCCTACCCTTGAATATTATTTTCTATTTATACATATACATAGAATATCCATAGGGAACCTCCCCTTGATGAGAGGAGAGAGAAGTCTCCTTCTGATGTGATAAACTTACACATTATGATGACTAATCTTCTTACTTTGGCTGATAAGACCTATTTTGTTTACCAATACGCTGATAGACAAAATATTTAGCCAACAATATTTGGTGACTCTACTGGGGATTATACCCATAATCCATTTATAGTTTATCCATTCCATTCACCTATACACCAACAGGGAAAGAATGCACAGTTTAATGCCTCAAGCTTTAATTGAAGCAAAGTCAATTCTTTTCCACTTTTGTTTTAAAATCTGGCAAATTCAAGGTATACATGAAGCCAAAGGGATAAAGGTGTCGTTGATCCTATGTTTGAGTTGGTACAACAAAGTGATTTTGATCTGTTTCCTTCACCATCTCATCTCCAACGAACCAAGAGCTTCCCTCTTACTAAAGCCAGATCTCCATTACCAGACGAAGTATCTACTTCTATTGTTGATAAAGTTGTGCCTATAATTACCCCTTTAAGATTTGTTATCCCTCATTTTTAGTATCCTATAATGGCATTTCAAGGCCCCTAGGGTAATGCTTTTGGCCCTCTCAATCTTACTTCTCCTCTACATGAGCTGCCACACAATTCTAGGAAGAATTTCTCTAAATTCTATGGTGATGGAAAAGTTCATCCTGATGAACACATTGCAGCATTTAGTATAGCTTGTAGAGTAATCAGAGTAGAGTTTGAAGATGTAGCAATCAGACTTTTTGTTGAAACACTACAAGGTCCTGCTGTAGATTGGTTTTACCATTTACAGGCTCGATTTGTGACTGATTGGAATACCTTGAAAGCTAAGTTTGAAACCAGATTCAAACTTGCAGAAGATGCACATACACTTCTTGCTCAACTTACAAAAATGAAAAAATAGCTGCATGAGCCTATGAGAGACTTCATAGCTAAATTTGACAAGTTGAGAAACATAATTCCTATGATTGCCATACCTACAGCTGAGAATCTCAAATACTTTTTCATTAATTATCAACTACCTAAATTCAGTTTCCTCTTGAGACGTGCTGGCCAAATAGATCTCACTGCAGCTCAACTTTTGGCCACTAAAGTAGAAGATGATCTCATCTTAGCAGGGAAAATAAGAAGAGATCCCAATAGAAACAAAGCTTCATCATCTTCTAAATTTTCATCTACAAGCACCACAGATCCAATGGTGCAAAAATTAGCAAATGAACTCCTTGCCCTCAAAAAGCAAATGGCTCAAGGAATGTCTTCTGCTCCTACATACAGAAGGACATTCCCAAATCAGTCATATCAGGGCAGTGTTGCCAGAAACCAAGGACAATAAAATCGTCTTCCTCCTCCATAAGGAAAACTTGCCTTGGAAGCTCTTCCAACCAATTCAGTAATGGGATACCTTGAAACCGAATCAGAATTCTCTTATCAGCCTGAATTAAATCAAGAAAATGATGTTGATATCATTGAAGATAGTCAAGAAGAATCAGCTGGCGACTCCCATATTGGTTTCCTAAATTATCAGGATGAACCCGGAAGCAAAGGAGAAGTTTCATATGGATCATATGCAGTGTTTACTAGGTCTAAAAATCAATCAACCCAGTAGGCTGATAAAGAAAAGATGGAAGAACAACCATAGTCAGCAGTCACAATTTTCAAGCATGGGACAGCTCTGCATTTTCAATCAAAAGATCTGGTCATTACTCAAAAGGTAAATACATCTGTTGCACCTTCTCCTCCTACTTTTAATTCGCAAACTAGCCCACCTCCCATCCCTTTGAAAACTTAGAAAGCTGAAGTACCTTTCTCTGTACCTAGCTCGATTCAGCCATTTGATATAATTGACCATGTCAAAAAGATAAAAATACAGATGTCTGAATTTGAATACTTGTAATCCAGTCTAGATCAATTAAATAAGCTGGTCTAATATGTTAAAAATTAGACAGTCCTTGCAGGACAAAAGGCCAAAAAAGTAACTTTTGATTCTTCAATAAATACGCCTATTCCAAATAATTTGATCATTACTCCTCCAACTGCTCGTGGAAAAATTGAACCCTTCTATGTTTCCTTGTTAATCAATGGTCACAAGCTAAGTAACTATATAATAGACTCAGGCGCATCTGACAATGTTATGCCTGCCAAAGTCACTGAGTCTCTTGGTCTCACATTGACCAAGATGTTTGGCAGATGTTTCTCCATGGAGAACAAGCAAGTGCCATTGCTGGGGAAAATCAAAGATGCCCAATTTGCATTCGCAGCCTTTCTGAACAAGAGGATTAAAATGACTATATTAGTGGCTGATGTCCCAGCATCTTATGGCATTTTGCTTGGATGAAATTTTTGTAAGGACATGGGAGGAGAACTAAACATGGATCTATCTAAGGCAAGGATCCCTATCCAAGGCGTGATGAAAAGATTACTTCCTGAAAAGGAAGCAAAGTATGTAGTTACCAAGACGTCAGCTCCTGAAGATCAAATCCTCTTTGAATCCGCAGGTATGGCTAATTACTTTTTATATACAGAACATGAAGAAAGACACTTCATCTCTGATGACGGAAAGTCTAAAGTAAAGACAGTGTCTGATGAGATTTAGACTCTAGAATTTGACAATAGTTGTTCCTCTACTAGTTTTGGAGCCGAAATTGTCTTGATATCTCCTCAAGAAGATATGTTCCCTTCATCCTATAAGTTAAAATTCAAGAACACAAATAATACAGCTGAATATGAATCATTGTTGTTGGGCATGAAGGCTGCTCAAGAAAGAGGCGTCAAGTTTCTTCATGCTAAAGGGGACGCCGAATTAGTGGTCTGTCAAGTGAGAAATTCATATTAGACCAAGAATGAGAGGCTGTGCCATTACCGTAATCTTGTTTGGGACCAGATTGAAAGCTTTAATGCTTTCAACATTTCTTCCATTCCAAGAGAATCCAATGATAGAGCTGATGCACTTGCTATTTCAGGAACTCTTTTAGTTCCTCATTCTAATTTTAAAGAATCCAAATATACCATTGAGCTGGTCTATAGGCCGAGTGTTCCTGACAATGCTGATCATTGGCAAATTTTCAATGATGATAATCAAATCGTTGCCTTCTTGGAATAAAAAGACAATTTTGAACAGCTGTATTTTGAAGGCAACAAATCTTAGAAGTCTGAATTAATTTCTGAATCCAGTTCAGATGTAAATGAAGAGTTTCTACAGCTGAAAGGAAACAAAATTCCTAAAGGCCTGGTTTCTCTTGAGAAGCTGTTTGACAAGCATGATAGATTTGTCACGCAACAACAGACAGATTCAAATTTCTCTCAGGGATTTGACCAAGTGAATCTGACCAACAAAGAAAATCCAAAAATGGTCAACATTGGTAAGTGTTGTACATCTGAAGAAAGATTTAAATTTACTTCTTTACTCCATCAATACATTGATGTCTTGGCATATTCATACGAAGATCTGAAGTCTCTCAGACCTAATGAAATCCACCATCATATTCCTCTCAAGGCTTATTCAACGCCTTACAAGCAGAAATCTAGACAATACAATCCAAAAATTTTAGGTACAATTATGTCTGAGATTCAGAAAATGTTAAATGCTAAAATTATTTTCCCAATCCATCATTCTACATGGACTGCGAACATAGTTCCTGTAAGGAAGAAAAATGGCAAAATCCACATTTGTGTAGATTTTCAAAATCTGAATCAGTCATCTCTGAAAGACAATTACCCTTTGCCAATCATGGACCAAGTGCTTCAAACAGTAACAGGATCAAAAATGTTATCAATGCTAGATGACTTCTCAGGCTATAACCAAGTTGAAGTTGCTGAAGTTGACCAACACAAGACTGCTTTCATCATGCCTTGGGGTACATTTGCATACAAAAGAATGCCTTTTGGATTAATAAATGCTGGCGCTACCTTCCAGAGAGCTATGGGCATGGCTTTTAAATATGAAATTGGCAAATTCATAGTTGTATATCTTGATGATTTAACTATCTTTTCAAAGCTTCGAACTAATCATGTAATCCATTTGCAACAAGTGTTGGAGCGCTATCGGCAGAATGGTATTTCCTTGAACCCAAGAAGTCTATTTTTGGAGTGATAGAGGGAAAACTCCTTGGACACATTGTGTCCAAAGAAGGCATAAAGATTGACTCAGATAGAGTCAAGTCTATCCAAGAGTTGAATTTGCCTGCAAGTAAGAATGTTATTCACTCTTTCTTTAGAAAAGTGAATTTCTTACGGAGATTCATCCCCAAATTTGTTGAGAAGACAAGACACATTGTAAACATGATGAAAGGAAAGACTACCTTTAGTTGGACCAAAGAAGGCAAAGCAACATTTCAAGATATGAAGGTCGCTATTGCTCATGCCCCTACCTTGGTTTGCCCAGATTACCACAGAGATTTCATTATATACAACTATGCCTCTGAGCATACTCTTTCAACGATTCTTGTCCAACAAGACAAAGAAGGTATGGAATCCCCCATCTCTTTCATGAGCTTCCCTCTAAAAACTCATGAAATGAAGTATTCAAATATAGAGAAGCACGCCTATGCCTTGGTAAAAGCAGTCAAACACTTTCGCTTCTATATTTTGAATTCACATACTACTGCCTTAGTTCATGACAATACAATCAAATCTATATTAACTCAGCAAGAGTTTGGCACAAACAGAGGTAATTGGATTACAAAGATCCAAGAATTTGATCTGGATATCAAGCCAACAAAGCTGATCAGAGGTAAAGGCCTTTGCCAATTAATGGCTGAAAATAAGCCAAAAGATACACATCGTGAAGAAATTGAGGTTGAAAATGCGTCAATAGTCTTTTTTGTCTCCACTACCAATGAATGGTACTCAAATATTGCATATTTTTTGACTTATGGTGAATGTCCTGTTCATTTGTCTTACAAAGAGAGAACTATCAGGTTGAAAGCTGTCAATTTTGTTCTTTGGGACAACGGCCTGTATAAAAGAAGCATAGATGGAGTTTTCCTTTGCTGTATAGATAAAGAACAATAGACCTAGCTCTTGAAATCTTTCCACAATTTAGCATGTGGAGGACCATTTTCTACCCCTGTGACTGCTCACAAAATTCTGTGAGCCAGGTATTATTGGCCGAATCTTTTCCAAGATGCACATAAGTGGGTAAGGAAATATGAACTTTGCCAGCAATTTATTGGAAACCCCAAGTTGGTTGCTCTGCCTCTCAAGCTAGTAATCATAGAGGAACCTTTCCAGCAGTGGGGACTCGATTTTATTGGGACAATAAATCCATCTTCAAGTGCTGGACATGATCATGTCCTTATAGCGACTGATTATTTCACTAAGTGGGTAGAAGCAATCCTGACAAAGCATGTTACTTCAGAAGTTGTATGCAACTTCTTGAAAGAGAATATCATTTCCAGATTTGGAGTCCCACTCAAAATTGTTATTGATAATGCAGCTTGTTTCACCTCTCAAGAAATTACACAATTCTATTTTTATTATGAAATTACGCTCTCTCATTCTTCTGATTATTTTTTGCAAGGGAATAGACAAGTTGAGTCCAACAATAAAAATTTGGTAACTATTATCAAGAAGCTTGCAGATGATAATCAAAGGACGTGGCATAAAGCATTGGTTGATGCTCTGTGGGCTAACAGGATCATGCCAAAAAGGGCAATTGGTATGTCTCCTTTTCAACTTCTTTATGGGATTAACGCTGAGATAACAATCACCTTAGAGTTACCAGCATTGAAATTGGCAAAGGCCATTGAAGATCAGACATACGAAAGCTCTCTTGACAAAATAATCATGTGCCTGACTCAGCTGGAAGAATAGAGAACCATGGTGGTGGACAGAATTGTTGTTCATCAAAATTTGATAAAGAAACTTTTTGATCAGAAAGCCAGAAATCGTGATTTCCAGATTGGGGATAAAGTCCTACTATGGGATAAAAGAAGAGAGCCAAAAGGGATGCATGGAAAGTTTGACTCCCTTTGGAGAGGCCCATTCATAATTCATCAGCACATGGGTGAAAATAGCTTTTTGTTAAAATACCAAGATGGCACGCTCTTTTCTCTACCCCATAATGGGCAGCATCTGAAACACTTCAATTCTTGAAGTATCAGATCATTGCCTCTGTATATATGTATATTTGTACAATTGAAATTCTATTTTGTTTTGTTTGTTTTCATTTTTGATGCCTTTCATTTCTGGAAAGCATGACTCCGAAGCCCAATGGTACACTTGAAGACATTGGAGATTCTAGATTCTACTCTTTTCAATTCGTTTTGCAATTGACAGAAGTTCCCCAACTGGAGCCAACTGTTGTCCCCCAAAATAGCTTTCATTTTTAGGACAACATTTGAAATATTTTGGTCTTATAGACCAAAATTGTATCTTCCATTTTCAAAAAATTTGTCTTAGATATTCAAATTTCTCATTTTGAAAGCTTCTCAGAAAATCTACAGACTTTGCAAATCAAGTTCAATGGGTTTTACATGTTGAAAATCTACAGACATTGTATCATCAGATTCTACAGGCAGATTCATTTATACAGATTCAAAGATTTTTACAGGTAGTTTCAATCGAAGGAATCGGTTTTCAAACACTTAGTCATTTTTTGGGATTGTCTCAATGCCTTGGTTCAAACAGAAATCTCCATCGGCAAACACCAGCAGCAAGTTCAACGTCTTTGGCAAGAGTTAAGTGCTTCATCAAGGTTCAAAGTTCAATCGCTTTAATTGGTTCATCGGCTTCCAAACATTGAACCAAATCAAGGTGGCTTGAACCGTTGAACCATTGAACCACTTTGGTTCAAAGGTTCAACGAGTTTAATGGTTCAATGGCAGGTTCAACCAAAGGAACAGTTCAATGGCTCAGTTCAACCAAGCAGTTTAATGCTTTATTTCACTCAGATGGTTCATTCCCTTTGTTTCAACTTCTTTTGGTTCAATCATTTGGTTCGTCAGTCGATTCAAAGCCTTGTTTGAACCATTGAACCAAAACTTGGTTCAACATCTAGGTTCAACGAAAAGGTTCAACAACAGGTTCATTCACTTTGTTTAACCATTTGGCTCATTGAATGGTTCATCGGCTTTTGGTTCAAAAGGGATCAGCGCGCTTCATTGAATCGTTGAACTGATTCAATAGATTGGTTCAATCTTTTGGTTCAACGTCAAAATTCATGTTGGTTCAAAGGCAAGTACATTATGTTTGGTTCAAATGCTTAGTTTATCGGCTTGTTTTATTCGTTGAACCATCGGCTTGAACCATTGGCTTGAACCATTTTGGTTCAAAGCCTTGGTTCAACCGATTGGTTCAATGTCAAAGTTCATCCAACGGTTCATTGGTTTTTGGTTCAAAAGGGACTTGGCGCACTTCATTGAACCTTTGAACTGGTTCAACTAATGGTTCATCGGCCAAGTTCAAAGGGGCAGTTCAATGCTGAAAGGAACTTTTTCGAAGGACAAGTGCCCTTGTGGAGGACACTTAATCGATCAAAACACCCTTCAAAAGGGTTAATTTCAAAATAAATTCAAAGACTTGTTCAAATACTTGGCGGAACAAATTTCCATGGACTTTTGTCTGCGGGAATTTTCCCCAAACTTTTTTTTCGCAGGACAAATGTCTGCGAAATTACCCGTAGGGAGATTTTAAATCAAACACCCAAGAATAATCCCTGGGGAAATATCTGCGGGGAACAAAAGCCTGGGGAAATATTTATCTACGGGGATTGATAAAACAAAGGGCTACAGAAGGACCCCGAAGGGTAGGTACCCTTGTGGGGGACTCTCGACGGCCAAAGTAAAGGGCTTTTCTGACTCAACAAGGATCATTTCTCAAGGCTGAAAAGGGTATGTCCAATTCAGAAAAGTGCTAAGTAGAAAGCCAAAAGCTGAAAGAAGACCAAGAGGTGACGCCCACAAAGACGTCAAATTCGACGTAGCCGACTAGTTGTTGGAAGCATATTAATGGGCATGTAAACGTCAATTTTAAAGATAGTTAAATAGCCTTTGATTTACAGACCCGAATGCATTTATAGAATTCAAGACAAAAACTAGTAGAAAGCGAGGAAAGGCAGAACAATGGATGAATCCAGGGCCCGATTCAATTAATCTGGAAAGGAGGAATGATGAAGACAAGATCAGACTGCCATGTGGACATTTAAAGTTGTAATATTTCAATTGCACGACTTGTTTATCTACATTAAGAAGATCAAATGGGTAAAACGGCCCAAAGTTCCAGCTTGTCTTCCTAACATTTCCCAACGCATCATGATGTATTATTGTTCCCTAGTCCTTCTTGAAGTGGCTATATAAGGGACTTTCTTTCATTGTAAAAGGATCTCTTTTTTTGACAATCTGAATGAAACTCTATCAATATTGAGAGGCATCATTGAGACTTTGTGCTCAGTCTGTTGATCATATTCTGTTAATGAAAATAAGGGACTTTTTCAGACTATGTGTTGTGATATCTTTTCTGTTTCATTAATTTAATAAGCAGGATTAGTAAATTAGTCAGGAAGGTGTCCTAAAGAATCAACTGTGGAAAGACTTTGCACTTCCATAAGCTGCCTTCAGTGTGTTTTCTTTATATTGCTATGTAAAGGACTTTGAGAAGACTTTGAGCTTTCATTGCCCTTCGTATATCACTCTTGAGTATTTCAGGTGCAGACTTTGTATTGTGTCTTGATTTGCTGGTTCCCATACTTTTAGTCATATTTTGCTTTTATTTCTAGGATTATTCTTGTGGATGGTTGAACAATTCTTCTGAAAGAAGAGGAGTGCTGTCTATCATTCTCTTGAGTTTTTCCTTTGTTTTGTATACATCATCTCTGAAGAAAGAGAGATGGATGTCTGGTCCTACCCTTGAATATTATTTTCTATTTATACATATACATAGCATATCCATAGGGAACCTCCCCTTGATGAGAGGAGAGAGCAGTCCCCTTCTGATGTGATAAACTTACACATTAGGATGACTAATCTTCTTGCTTTGGCTGATAAGACCTATTTTGTTTACCAGTACGCTGATAGACAAAATATTCAGCCAATAGGATGTTTTTTTTTTTTTTTTTAGTTTTACTGATCTTTTCTTAGATTAAAATTATTCATTTGAATTTTATTAATGAATTAAAAGCCAAGCAAAAATAAAATATATTTCATGTGCATTTTACTAAATATTAAAATTATGATTTGGATTACCCTCTGTGAAATCAATGGACAATAGCAGTCTCAAGGAAGATTTATTCATAATCTTTACCCTTGTTTCTTCATTCCCCATAAGCTTCTAGACAACTGATTCATTTGTCTCTGAGTTTATTGTTTGTATTTATATTTCTTAAAACTTCTATATCATTTGTAAAATCCTTGATCTGATTTCTTGTCAATAAAATTACACCTTAAATAAATATAGAGTATTATAGTAGTCATAACTCCATTTGCATTTAACATTCGTATTTACATGTTTATTTGATCATTTCATTTTTTATTTTACAACCATTTAGGAAAATAAAAAATGCATAACTATAAAACAACAGTTAGTTTATTTCCATCTTGGCATTCTCTATTCAGAAAAGAACAAAAATAGAAATCAATCGTTTACATTTCTAAAAATGTATTTTAATTAATTTTATTTTACATAAAAAATATAAAGTTACAAAAATAATCCAACTTATCATTCGTTTAAATGTTTAATTCATTCTTGGTTGTGCATCTTCCAGTCATTAAAAATATGAAAAAAAAACCTTATATTTCTAACACCTAGTTAGTTTACATTTATATTCATAAAACATTGAAAATACAAAAACAAATGTTTTGCTTTCCATTTCTAGCATTGCATTTTAATTAGTTTCATTTTCATAAACATTCACAAAGAACAAAAAGTGTAGTCATTCTTTTGCATTTCCAACATTATATTTTATTTGTATGCATGCGTTGAAAAAAATAAAAGAAAAGAAAAATATTGGTTCTGCTTGCATTCATCTTGTATTTAATTAGGTAATTAAAGAAACAAGAATATTTTATTTGAAAATAAAAGGTAGATTTTCTTGTGCTTTCTTACATGCAAATTTATCTGTTTACTTTCAGTTGAACATGTTTCTAGTTTATTTATTTATTTGACAATTTCTATTCCACAAGACATTAACTAGAAGCCCACACAAAGAACATTTAAAAATTCAAATCAACTTTTAAATTAAATATCATTCAATGTTATGCATTATGATATCCTTAGATGATGTTCCTAGAAAAACTGCATCCACATAGAATAAGATATTTCCTAGGAGCACTCCTCGTTCAGGTATAAATCATGCCAAGTGATATTGAGTTTGGGATTTGTCTAAAATTATTTTTCTATACCCCACTTCCACATATTATAATTATTTATTTTAGGATCTAGATAAAAAAAAAACTAGGTTAGTGAAAGCACAACATGCCAGATAAATCCACCGCTTAATTTGTCAATTAGTTAACCAATACATCTGATTCAAATTTATATCCTTGGGTCTAGCCTCTTCTCATTTGTCCTCTTTAGCACATGATGTTTCTTGGGAAAGACCAACCTAATTGAGCCAAACATATCTAAATAGTAATTAAACCTGATTTCTCTCCATTCAAAGAGAGTAATATCGATCGAAAGTTATACTAGCTAGTCCTTTTGGAATTTGGTTGTTCTAGACCTCTTATCAATAGACAATATGATCCATTAAATAAACATTACAAATTAGTAGAGGGATGATAGTATAGAAGAGCATACCTATATAGACATATAATTCATAATCTTGATAAGGCATCTCTACCAATTACATAAGCTCATCCATTTCTACAAGCTCAACCTAATCAAATCATGCAAACAAATCACTAACCATATTTCTCATTATTTATTTTTAGTTGTCTCAGCATGACCCTAGGAAGTGTAGACACTAAATATGAATTATATATCACCTCAGTATGGTACACTTGGAAAATACCTATCATGGTTGTACCCTTTAACTCTAAGACCTTTCTACTACCAAAAGTCTCATGTTCAATATCTCTTGTGCTTAAATTGTTTATCTCTTAGTTTGACCACTGTTATTTTGATGACCATGCCTTCTATACTATGAAAAATTCTATAAACTTGACCATTATCCTTATCTACTAGTTTTAATATGTAACTATTTTAAAATGGACACTTGTGTCGACATAGGTGTCTGACTGGGATGCAAGTGTTTGGGACCTGTCACCAATTGATTCTTATGCTCTAAATGTATCCTAAGTGTCGGCTTAAGTGATTTAGTGAGATATATTTTCCAAATGAGTTTGTATATATATAATATCAATCCTCATTCATTCCTCACATAGTAAATACCTAGAACTCATAAGGTAACTTACGAAGAGCACTCAATCAAGCATTCAAATGAGCAAATCTACCATATTCATCCCTCTTTTCATATCAGGCATAAGAGTAGTATCCTTACATGTATGACCCATTTTTTCTAAGTTAAAAATTACATTACTCTATATACTTTATCATACATTGCATCCTTATTCACACACAAGTCAACTCATAGAGGAGAACTACATAACTCTGAGGCCCTATTCAGAGTATTGGATATATAGGTAATACCCATTGATAGAGGGGTCCTTGGGACATCTCAACACCATATACCCACGGGCCCATTTTTCCCACAATCACTCCAAGGGTGAATAATTTAGGGTTTGATCATTTGATAAAGAGTGACATACCATGCAAGCGATATAAACACATCAAAAGAAAGGCGATAGAAAACCCAAAGGGTTTCAAGTGGTCGCATCTAAATCTAGTCACTATTTTATATTGGACACTTACGTCTAACTCAAACACCAACATCAATGTAACCATCTAGATCCAAAATAAATGTCTGAAGCCATAGAGTATAAAATTCTAAAATCTAATGATTATTCTAGAATTTTGATTTAGTTCACTTCTAACCTATTTCAACCCATATTTGCATATGCATAATAAACCAACTAAGTAATCTTGTTTTCAATTTATTGTAATATCAATCAGTAGCTATACTTTCTATTTTTGGTATATCTCAATATTATAAATTTAGAATATTGTTTATCTAAGTTTATGAATTAGTTGGCCTACTATAGATCTTTTTATCACCCTTGTGCTTATTCATTTCTGCATTCTTAACCCGATAAGTACCCTTATACCAAAAATCATTGTAGGCTTAAACATTTGGTGAACCTGACCTTTGATTTTAAAACCTTAACATTGATCGAGGGCTTTTTTTCTTTTGATTAACCAATATCATGCCAACAGGTATTTGCAAACAACTTGGCTTAACACTTATAAAGTTTGATAGGGTTGTCACCCAATTAGATAAATCTAGAGTCAAGGTTGTTGGAAAGTTATTAAATATTCAGACGTAATAAAAATAAGAGCTTAATGGATGCATTTTTGTATGTTACAAGAGATGAAATTATTAATCATGCTAAGGCTAAAGATTCCTCACCTAGTGATGGTGAATCCTTAGGTGGTACTACAACTCATTCTATAGCAATAACCCTCCCCTTGAACACATCATCGCTTCATAATTTTAATGGGGGCATGAGTTATGTGTTCACACCATTATTTCCTAAAACAAATCCTAATGTTGCTACATTCTCCATAGGAAACATTAACACTTAAACCAAATATATCAACTCAAACTATGGGTACATATCCTTTGACTTTGACTTGAAGGTTAAATTTAAAATGTTTGACTAGATTTAAAAGTTGACTTTAGTTGACTTGGAAGAGTTGACTTGAAATTTGGGTAGTGTAATACAATATTGACAAGGTGTTATTTCAATCAAACAACATGATGTTTAGAATGGGATAAAAATGACTTGAAATTTGGGTAGTGTAATGCTTTATCACACCAATGTGTACTAAAAAAGTTTAGACTTGGGATAATTTGACTTGTTTGAGGTATAAAGTATCACACACAAAACTAGCTATATGATAATAAACAAGTAATTACATCCACACAAGACAACCTTAACTTAGTGGTAAAATGGGTGTATAATGTGACTATAGCCCACATATCTACCTCACAAGAAATAGGAACATGTTAATCTTTTAACCCTCACCTCAAGATGTATGTCATGATATCTTGGGGGAGGGTGGCTTCCCTCACACTACAAATTATTTGCAGCCAAGTGGTCTTAATCTATGTTTAAACAATGATTTCTAGATGGTCCCCAATATACCTTGTGATATATGGGGCTCAAAAGTCCAGGGAATAATAATAATAATGGGTAGTTTACGGGAGGGTCTAGTCCCTTTGTGACCACTTTAGTCGTAAGATCTTAGTGAGGTGCTATTAGAAATTGAACTTTGAGCATGATGTCTAATAGTTTAGCATCAAGGATAAACCCCTTGTTTTCACAAAACCTTTTATGGGTAACTTTTCTATGCTTTTATAAAAAATTCACTCAATCTATATCCTCTACCAAAAAACATAGTTAGTACATACATTGGGGGATGAAATCCCATATGTCACGACCTAAGGACTCATAGATGGTGGTGAGTTCCACCTTTGTGCAACCAAAAGAAAGGGGAAGGTTCACTATTTTTGATCCTCAGGATCCCACAAGTGGGCAAGAGGAGAGGATACTCTAGTTTCGCTTTGGGAAAAGGTAAAACTAGCCTATGTGTTAATTATCACCCAGGGTCCCACAAGTGGGAAAGGGGAAAGCATACACATATTAAGCCACTGACAAACACAACAAATAAATAAACACTCAAATAGAAGAAAACACAAGTATTTTAAAGCACCCAAGTCAAATGTTAGTTCATTGTTAAGTACCAAAGTGAAATGTGTTTGTTTTTTAGATAAACCACTTTTTTGACAATTGATACCTGTAGAAAATAATTTAGTGTTTGGATTGGTGGTCTTTGTCAAGCAAACATATGTTGAAATTTTGATTGTTTAGGTCTTGGAAACTGTCATAGGGTGATTCCATTGTTTAATAGGGTGAATTTGTTGATTCTGGAACCAATATCATTGATCTATAGACATAAAGCACATAAAGCAGGAAATTGGTAATTCCACTTATTAACCTAGTGATTCCATAGATTAACAGGTCAATATCATTGTTTGATAGGGCAATTCCATTGATTTCATAAAAAAATATACATAATGAAAACATAGATGATTTCACTAACTAAGTTGTCAATTATGTTGTTTTTAATGCAACATCACTAAAAATATAGAAACTGTAGACATAAAAAAAAGCTACCAAGGTATTTTATGTCAATAATCAAGTCGATCTCATCATTTTGCAAGTCAATTCTACCATTTTAGTTTACAAATAGAATGTTTCTATAAACCCATAGTCTTGCATGAAGCATAAGAATGTGTTCGTCATTTTGTAGAGTGATTCTGCTGATTCTAAGATCGATTCTGCCATTTTCTTGAAAAGCATAAAAAATTTGAATCAAAGAATAAGCGATATCTCCAATTACAAGGTCGATATCACCTTTCATAAGTAGCAATTCTACCAATTAGCTGAACATTTCCATCACTAACTTGAGAACACCAATTAGATAAATTTAGAAGACAAAGGATAAATTAGGATCAATCTTGAACTAATTTTGCAATTATAAAGATGTTATGATGTTTCAAAGGAGAATATTGGGTGTTGGTCCCACTGGACAATCCATATGCAAGACATAATTACAAATAGTTAATTTTCGTTAGTATGAAATCAAAATCAAATTGAAAAGTATAAAATTAAGCCTAAGTATATGTCATATGATTTGGCAAGGTCAAGAAATAATATAAACAAGCTAAATGGAATACAAATAACACAATTATACCTTCCCCTTTGGATGTCTATGTCTTGCTAGAATCTGTAATGTCCCCTTTTTCTAAATTAAAATAATATCATTATTAAAATAAATAGTATTTTTAAAAACTTAAAATATAAAATAATGATATGTTCAAGTTGCCAAAAAGGTGTATATGTTGGCAACAAGTATTTTAACTTGAGTTGTGACTTAAGAAGGGGACCTTTTTAAAAAATAACCCTTAAGTGAATTATAAGAAAAAGGTACTTTTAAATATCTAATTTTCCCTCTCCAAGTGGAGTACCCATTTTGGGAAAGATATTTGGATGGAAAAGGACATAAAAAGGGAAATGAGGTTCATTGCAATGGCATGTTATGTTGATAAATTGAATTTATGAGTTTAAAAATGAAAATGCTTGGCTTGCACCATTTGGAGACGGAAACCATTATCGAGATTGAAGTTGAGGATGAAACCCTTCAACATTTAGCTAGGTCAACTTCATTCAGAGGTTGTCTTAGATATCATTGGATAGTTTGAGGTGTTCGAGACACCATTGTAGGATTTTTATCACTTGAGAGGTTGACGACTTGCTTTTGGAGCTTGGTGACTAGGGTTTGAGACCCAAACAAGAAAACAATAAACATTTACAAGTATTGAAGACCCCTTTTCTAGGGCTATGTGGAGTTACATTCAAAAAATAATTATTGCCACCTGTGGTGATCTCCTTGTGTTGCTGGTTTTAAAGGTTTGTAGGGATATTCCAGCTTAAAATACACTTGGGAATATTGCATTAATATTATGATATTTTATTGCTATTTTTAATATAATTTTCTAGCTATTTGATAAAAAAAATTCAACAAAAATAATATATTTATTTTGTTGTTATTATCTAAATATTTTTACGAGTATTTGGCAATGAATGAGTGGTATTGTGCCCTATTTATTCATCTACAACATTTTGAATTTATTGGCTAGGTTTTGGAGTATTTAATTTATTAATTTGTAATTTTTGAGTTAGGGTTTAAAATGAAAAAATTAGAAAATATTTGTTGCTAGTTAGGATTTACTATTTATTCCAGATTTGCATCATTTGTCCAATTTGGGGTCATTACATAATCCAAATTTGGATGAGCCCAACTATAATGCTTGAGGGTATTTGGCAATGTCATGAATTCACTTGGATGACATCTCCCCTTACATTATGGATGATTGGATGAGTAATGTGAGTAAATAGTTGAAGCTCTTTTGAGGATTTCATAGCATAAATTTAACAACAAAAATCTTGTCTACAATGGAGAATGGCTCCTCCATTTATAGACATAGTGAATGAATATGGACTGTCCATCTCAAAGTGAGATGGAGGGTGGAGAATGAATCCTCACCTTCATAAATGTGAGAGGTTGAGATTGTAAGAGGTCCAATTTATGAAGACACAGAGTGTGGAAGAATTTGGATGGAGTGTGTAAGAGGGACGTAAGATATGTCATAAACAAACCTTACTCACACACCATCCATTTCTCATTTAATTGCCTTGGCAAGTGGGAGATTTAATGAATTTTTAATTGACAACTTGTTATGTGATGAGGATATTAGGAAATACTTGATTTTAAAATATGTATGATGTGTGTATTTCATGTAACCTTATTTTTAAAAGAATTCCTCATTTTTTATCATTTTTGTTATCTAATTGTTATCTGGTGCATATGCAGGACTATGGTTTGATATTTGCAGGTCTTCCACATGACATAATGACACATAAAGATCCACATTCACTCATCAGAAGCAATGACACAGGTCCAAATTGATAGATCCAAAGTATAGTCATCTATGACATTGTCGTAGTAGCCAAACAAGGCCATAATGCATCATTGTCCACCTCTTACAGACTTGTCCTAATAAACAGTGAATCATTATTTTTAATATAACCTTGTGTAAGTCAATTTAACATAGTTTCACTTACAAAAAGTTTACATAATCAGATCTATTACTATTTTGAGGGACACTCTATAAACCTAACCTAATTTACTATTTTTAGCAAGTTTATTGTTTCAACAAATTTTGTAGATTATTATATTTCATAGTAGATAAATATATATGAACATTTTTATTTCAAAAATTTAATTCAAATTAGTTTAAGTCATTTCTTAAATTAAAAAGGTTAAACACAAAGTTAATAAAATATTAAAAATAAGGTGGAAAATGAAGAAAGGGGTTATGCAAAAATTGGAAACAAATTCATTAATACATTGATACGTAGTGTTTAAAACATAGGAATCAAAAATATAAAGTAGGACTTATTATGGACCCCCCACCATGGACAACTAAATCTTAAGTTTAATAAGGTTGTAATTTTGCAAACCTTGAATTTTTGCGTGGAGGTGGATTATTCCAAGACCACAATGGATATCTAAAATTGATCTTCTTCATAGATATTGTGATACCAACAATCAAATGAGCCTAATCACTTGCCTATTTATAAATGAACAAATACATAATTGGAAAACTTGGCACACATGAGTGACGTCTAATGACTATGTTGAAAGGAAAAATGTATGAAAGATGGACATGTCTACGCAATTTAAAACATAGTATAATTAATTGTGTCGAGACCATATAAACGGTGCTTGTCACAAGACAAGTACAAAGTGGATGTGGTGCTTGTACAAAAATACTAGAAGATAATTTCAAGCTTTGTATGCCACCATAATAACTCAATAACACTAATTTTGTATTATTTACTAATACATAGACAAATTTGTATAACATGTGTACAATAATGTGAAATACATGCCATGGGTCCATTTTTCAAATGTCTACACATTGATAAAGAGGTTGATATTTTTTTGATAAATTTTTTAGAGATTAAGTGTAGGGGACTCATTTCGAGAAGGTCAACCATTCTAATATATATTAATTTTTGCTTAAATAAATTTAGAGGAGATTTTATGGAATT
Source organism: Torreya grandis (assembly GCA_037957365.1). Taxonomy (NCBI): domain Eukaryota; kingdom Viridiplantae; phylum Streptophyta; class Pinopsida; order Cupressales; family Taxaceae; genus Torreya; species Torreya grandis. The sequence goes on along the minus strand of JARHVA010000819.1, from coordinate 2,012,332 downwards.
GAGAAGTGTTACTTTTTAATTTAATAAAAGATATTTAATAAACAAGTTAAGTACCACCTTATTATCTTTATACTTAAAATCTCTTTAAAATATCTTAAAAATATATTTCTATATAATGAAAGATATAACTCCCTTCCAGAATTTATATTAATGAGACAAAGTTTACAAGTAAAAATTATGCAATTTTTTTAAATTTAAATATGAAAAAGAATAAAGATACTTTTGGAAAAAAAAAATGTTAAAAGTTTCTAGCATTGTCTAAAATAACTGCAAAGATAGCATTTTCATTTAGAAAAAGTTTGAATATAAAAAAGAACAATTCAACAAAATCAATGACGTAACTCTAATAAACATATGAATATATAAATTGATTCATGTAGTACTACTTTTTTTAAGATGTAAATTAATATTAATTCCCAACACCTAATTTGTTTTGTGTAGGAACTAAAAATTTATTAAAATAAAAATAATACAAAATAAAAAATTGTAATGATCTTCTAAAACTTTTCTTTAGATGAAACTTTTAAAAAAATAACCTACAAATATTACACTGACTATAGTAATATTAATAATAAAACAAAATTCCCAACACCACCTCTACTTACAAAGGATTACAATTAAATGGATTCAACAAGCAAAAAAACAAAAAACAAAAAACTGTCTTAACTCTGTTGCAACAAAAATATCTGTCAAAGATAAAGTGGGAGTAGTTTACATTCAAAATTGAACATGTCAAGAATGCATTGAATTGTAAAATGTCATTCTACTTAACTTTCTGTACAAAATTCAAATAATAGTGCTTTCATCCTGTAAAATCCTTCAGGCTCCTGGGGAAAGGTGTATTCTACAACAATACAAGTATTAAACACAATCAAATGAGTTATGAAAGAATCCAGTTTGGGATTTTGGTGCCAATTTACATTTACAAGAAAAATAGACGGTATGTATTTAGCAGCCTTTTTCGAAGTTAGAAAAATGATGTTCCATTTAGAACTGTTTGGTGATGAAACCAAACCAGAAATTCTTAATCTTGCCTTAGAAGTCTTCAAATCTTCAAATTAAGTGTCCTTAAGAACTGACAAAAAGAAATTTGTGCTAAATACCCTTTAAAAGATATTTTGTATAGAATGAATTGTTCCAAATGTTTGAATTTCTAAATGCCCCTGGTTATCCAGTGTGGCAGAACCTAGAAGAAATCAAGTTGCCACTTGCTAGGATCATGACCTGGGTAGTTGGGCGTGTCATCAAGCCATATGTAAATTGGTTATTGCAAAACAACCCTTGACCTTCCTGTGAATTGCACCCAATTCAGCAGGTCTACTGGTTTTGGCAGTCCTCTTCTTCATCTTCTCCAAACCCAAATCATCTTCGCCTGCTTCCAGATCCTCACTGCTTCCCTGAGATTCAAATTTCTTAGTTTTAGAATGATTGGCTGAGTCCTCTGTCAGCTGTATCTCAACAGGTCTATTAACCTTATATTTATCATTGGTGTTAGCAGCACCAGAGGCAAGCATGACAAGGAAATGGGCAGTGTCTGTTTCATTCTCCAGCTCCTTACTATTGTCCACCTCTGATTCTTCTTCTTCCCTCTGATGGGCTGGAGTAGATCTAATTGGTCATTTCCTACCTCTTATTGCAGTGACAGACCAAGTAAGGAGGCTGCAGGAGTCTGGCTAATGAGTTACCTTCATTGACTTCATGCTTTCTCTATCGCTCTCATTATCTGATGCTGCCTCTTCTTCCTCTTTCTCCTTCGGATATTTTGATCCCTTGAAGCTCTGCCTAGAGTCGGAGGAGAGGCCAGAGCTTGGATCAGCAGCAGCATGAACAACAATATCACCACCTGTGGTATTGTACTGAGAATCATCATCAGTAGAATTAGTATCATCATTGGGGGGCCGAATTCGTCTCAAGTTCCATTCAGGGTGGCACCTCATATGATCAAACAATGATTTGGATGAGCGGTACTCCTTCCGACACTGACCACAGGCTATGTTGTTATTAGCAGTCAATTCCATGTAGAAATCCTCATCTGTCAGCCTCCTGCTACGCTTGGGATTCCTTCTAACCATCTTGTAATCACTCAATTCCTCCTGTCCTCTTCCTCTTCCTCTTCCCCTTGAGTAGTTTCAGCTCTGACGCAATTGAAATTCCCTTTGTATCTACTTGTGGGTACCTTGGATTTTTTGACCCAAATATCTATTGATGAACAATCACCCATAGAAACATTTCCTCTGCTAGAGGACTGCCCATTTGACCTACCAGCCCCATGGATTCTCACATGACCACCCAGGGCCTTCCCTGAGCTGAAGACCTTACTGCAAAATCTACAAACATGACAATGGCTGCTGCCGTGAGTATTGTCGCCATGTCTGGTGGACTTAGAAACCACCACAGAATTCCTTGATTCACCACGCTCAGAAGCAGCAGCAGCAGAGCTCTTGAACTTGGAAAACACCACAGAATTCTCCATATCCACCTCATAATCAGTCTCCCCCATCACCGACTCCTCACGGGATTGGGATAGGGTTTGGAACTTTTTCCAATTCACAGACAATCTTGCAGCTGTGAATATTATTCCCCAGAGTCTCCATGCAAGTCTCTTGCATGCTCGGAATTGAAGTCAGTTCAATCAACCGCTTCCCACGCTTCCACCATTTTGCGAGCAATTTAAGCCATGCTCTCTCTATTTATGAGCATCCTAAGTCACACTCTTATTGTTTTACAAGTTCAAACATTCTCCATCTCATAATCCTCCATTGAGTTGAGATGCCAAAAATTTAAAAACATTTAAATATTTTAAAATTTTCAAAAATAAAAATAGGTTTACAATCTAGTTGCAATCCATAATCTAATCATTTATCCTATTGGCGCAGAGTCATTATTGGTTCCAATTATTTTATCCACCTAGAAATGTGTCGTTCCTTAGCATGTATCCTTTCTTGGAGGCATTGTCCATTTATCATTGTCACTGAGCATTCACTTGTGGATTTGGCCCTGGTTAAAAAACAACAATATTATTTCTTTTGCTTTTATTTTCAAGTTTGTGTATGTGTGTGTATGTGTGTGTATGTGTGTGTGTGTGTGTTTGCTTGTTTATTTGTGTTTTTTGTTGTTTCCTTCAAGGCCATAGCATGGGAAAGTAACTTGAAGTATCATTGAAAAAGATTAATGAAATTTGAGTAGTTTGATGTTGTTTGTCATTTTGTTTTTGCCGATTAAATTTTATTTTGGATAAGTTAATAACTCATTTTATATTTTTGATTATATATATATATATATATATATATATATATATATATATATATATATATATATATATATAATTGAGGGTTGAAAGGATATTTTTTTATTTGTAGTATTTATTGAGTTAAAAAATGTGTTTGTCTCAGATAAAATTTATGAGAGGACGAGAATTACAAAACCGTCATAATCAGTCAATGCCAAAATAGGACCAAGTAATACAACTACAACATTTAAGTCTAGGTTGTCATGTTTTAAGAGATCTACTGATTGGTTGTTAAACTAATCTTGTAGTTTATTTGGTTGTTAATTTTACGTTTAGTTTCAATTTTATAGCTTTGAATTTTCTCCAAATTTATGGGGCTCTTTAGCTTTTTGTATTTCTTCATTAAATATTAATTATACCTTTTTGGGAGACTAGGTTTTCTATTGTGCCTCAAAACTAGTTTAAGCTTCGATCAAAAACTGATATCTATCCCAAAAAAAACACAAACCAAGCAAGAACTATTACAAATTGAAGTAGTAAAAGGCCAAAAAACTTAGAGACCATCCAAACCAACCGAGAGTAAAAAAGGGGTATTAAGCTATATCCCTCTGGGAGTGGCCTCCCAATTCTCTTCTACCACCAAAGAGCCAACCAGACTACTACTAGCACCATTCACCACCACCCCTTCCTATGGCATTACTCCCAACACCCCTAAGACCACATCAACACTGGACTCAATCACACTCCTGAACACCAAGCCCAATCCAATCCCAATAGTCGTTACCTTTGCATTCCCCAGTTGAGTTTTCCTGATGACCAAATCCTGCATAGGAGGAGGTAAACCATTGTCACCCTAAAGAACCTGGCCAAAAGATGAGCAAAATTCCGCACCTGGATAGAGAAATAAAGAGCTAACACCATCCCCAGTGATGGGAGGGCCCCCCTCATAGCCGTAATGTTCACCATCGAGATACGCCTTCTCAAATTCTTTGGTGCCCTAGTGACTGCTTTAATTTGTTCCACAAAGGCCAAGCATTTTTCCAAATTAACCTCCAACTCCTTGAACATAGAAAGGGTTATAAATTCAATTGTTTCCTTGCTTAAATATAGGATATTGACTTGGTTTTTGAAATGAAAAACTACAATAGCTTATGCCAAACCCACTTGATAATGGGGCATAATCAACCCTTTTGCCACTGACTTAACAAGTTCTCTATCTTCCACGACTAACATGAAATTACCAAAAAAGAGTGATGCCAGGTGTGAATTCACTTTGACCCTATGTGACATTTCCAAAAAGACATAACCCACCATTATTTTGAAGCATCCAAGATTTGGCTAGATTGCACCATAAAAACATGCTTAATTATAATGCCACTCATCGATCCTTAAAAATACATCTCAATGCTCCACTCCCACCCCAAATAATGGCTCACTTAGGGCTAGCTGCATGAATCAGTCTATTGATCCAAATTCCCAAGCCAGTCAGTGAGAATCTTCTCAACAACTACAAATCTCCCAAATGCAAAACACACAAGCAAGGCAAATGGGAAATGAATGACAAAATTAATCTCGAATTGCAATGAGCCATCCACTAAATCAAGCTTCTAATATTGAGTGAAACATAACCATAAATGATTAGAGATGCCAAAATGAAACATCATCCAAATATACCACAATACACTCCATACAAAGGCCCAAATGTCTAGCAATTAGATGCAAAGGGGGGAGCCATAAGCCTTGCTCCTCAAGAGTTATCACTAAAAAAGTCTTCAACCTGATCAATACCTTGATTTTCCAAAAAAATCATTTTGGAATTCACTTCACGGTAATAATAATTAGTTTCTTAAAATGAAAAAGAACTCAGTTTGTCCTAGGCTTACCCCAAGATATTTTAAATGTGCCATACACATGTATTTATGTTATGTAGAGCTTGGATTAAGACCATCAAGTTCCATTTGATAATCACTTTAGAGATGCCACACTGAACCACCAAATTAATCCCCAAAAATAGTGTGGGGTCCTTGCTTCATTGTTAGTCCCATCAATTAATATAAAAGAAGCTACCCAAATCAAAGAACTAGTGCAATCCCATATGATACACCCTACGCCCGAGGCTTTAGGATTGCCCTAGGACACCCTATCTAAATTGAATTTGAAGACCCTTACGGGAGGCAAAATCTAATCTACATTATTCACTGTATAAGCCCTATTACCAGATACCCTGACCCATTAAGAAGGGAGCTTTTAGTAGAGGCCAACTAGCAAGTATTTGCTTGTCCCAACTTGAAAGAAAGACATCACACCTTTTGGAGTGAGTTGATCCAGATTCAGACATCGCAATCTCAGCCCTTCGTAAGATTTCACTTAGCTAACAAGATTTATTTTCAAAATTCTTTGATTCTTTCTTTCCAGAAAGTCTAAATTAAACTGGTAGGAAAGCCACCCAAATATTGGCAAAGGCACTCTTCGAATGACCCCTAGGCTAGAAAGAGAAAGCTTCTAAGAGAGATCTTAGACTAAGCCAACTTAGTCCTAGCCTAGCATATAGCTAATGTGAACATTAAAAATGAAGGTACATCAAAATGGGACATGATTAACATCTTTTTCAACTGAGAAACACATGCAACACTGAGATGGACCTTCGAACCCAATCTTACAAAGTCTATAAAAATTGAGAATCTTATTTTGGGTTCCTAACCATGCGAAGGCACAAGCCTTAGGTAAGCCAACATTGTTTCAACACAACATATTTTACTAGTCAAAATAAACATCCTCACAGGTAGACATCTTGTAACCCAAGTTAATTAAATAACTACTAGATTTAACACCAATCCAGTGGATAAAGTCCTTTTTTGCATTAATGAATATTTTCCTTTTTGCCAAAATACCAGACAAAATTTCCTTCTACCCATCCATAATGTGAACGTCCTCAAACCTTTTCCATTTCCATTTGATTATCCCAACCCACAGATGAGGTTCTATATAATCACACATCTTGCTTTCCCAGATATCAAATAGAAGGGATTTCACCTCTTTCAAACCTAAAACTTCTTAGATTGGATTGTGGCCATTCCATGAATCTCCCTAACAATCAACTATGCACCCATTGTTGATTATCTAAGAAACATGGTTCACAATGATAGGGTTACATTTTAAAATGAAATTCCAGAGGTGAGAGCCCTTGAGAGGGTTTTGCATATAGATGATATTGACTGAGTCAAAATTACCAAAATACTTGTGTTGCAAAATCTTATTCCATAAAGCCCATGGTTCAGACATCCTACCCCAAACCAACTTAGCCCCCAGTGTAGACACTTAAAATCGAACACTTCATGTTGATTTTAATCATCCATAACTATCCCTAGTCATCCCTAGTTTTCTCTAATTCTGATTCATCATTATTATTCATCATCATTATTCTTGGTTTATTATTCACATATTTATTAAGTTAATTAATTCAAATTAATTAATTAATCATTCTTTAATAATAAATTCTATAGATTTTGAATATTCATAATTTCTATAAATCTAATTATCCTTACCTCATGAGGTCAGCTTCTACTCCATTTTTATTTCCAACTTTGAAAGATGTCCTAGGCTCCGCCTGTTCCCCAATATTAGAATTTTATAATATTATCGTACCCTCTTTTCAATTTAATAATTCACCTCATATTCCACTCAATCTCACTTACCAATTTTATATTATATCTTCCTCCCAAATGAATTTTATATTTATTTGTGAGTCCAACATGTTCTCTAATCTAATTTTTAAGTCAAGATTCCCATTTTGAATTAGAAATTATCCTTTATTCTCATCCCTTGATTCTCATCTCAAGATAAATGGTTCACGTTCATTTTAAAAGTCTATAAATTAGAGTTTCTTCCTCCAGCTTATACAATTTTCTTCATCCTAATCTCTTATTATGCCAAAATTCCTCTAGTAATATCCAATATTTGCAAGGTTATGCCAAAATAACCTTAGAAGCTTCAAGCTTCTTCATGCAAATAAATTTTGCTAAATTCTACAAGAAGTTTCATCACATTCTCATGCCAAGTCACAACAATCAAGGTGAAAAAGGAGAGATGCTACCCTCAAGGAACTAGCATTTTCAAAGACTTCTAGCTCACAAACTGAGTTCAATATCTATGCATCAATTTTTAAGCAAATCTTCTAAAGAGGTATAAACACTATTTTTATCTTCTATCATGCATTTATTTCTTGTTAATCATATAGCTCAACCTAGGGATTATACTTGAGAAGTTATATCTTTAACTTGTTTTTTATTTATTCACTAACAATTGACTAATCTCTATTGGATTTATGATCTCCATAATGTCACGCCCGATGAGACTTGTTTGCATCACCCACACTTCATTTTAATTATTTTTTTGATAATTTAATTTGAAAAAAGTTCATAAACATTTATATGATAATAGATATAACTTTAACTATGTTTATTATTTCTTTTTAAAGTTTTGCAGGGTAGTGTAGTTTTATTTTATCTAACACTAGTAAAATTTGTATGGCAATCTGATTTATAGTTTAGAATATATTAGTATTTTACTCATTGTCAATTTTTAGTATAAAAATAGTCATAAAAATGGCTATAACATTTGATCTATTTGTTATTTGTTTCTAATTTATTTATAGGTGGTGCACATTTGTATTATGAACATTCTTTCCAAATTACATCAAAATAATGCTTATATATTATTAGATACCATCATTAATACAAGATTGTATATTGTCTCTCATATTCTGATCCCACTTGTTAGGATCTTGTTCCTCAAAAAGAGCACAATATGATTACCAAATACAAGCAATTAAACATGCGGAATTAACCAGAAGTACAAGTAACTAGAATTCACAAATAGCACAGAATATGAGAGATAATATACAATCTTGTATTAATACTCGTACAGAAAAGAATACAATAAAGAAGATGCCACTTCTTCTCCCACCTTCCAGAGGCTTCCCACACCTCAAGTGTACAATAATTCTTCTTCAAAAGTTCACTCTCCTACCAAAAATGGTCCCAACACACAACTCACAAACAGAATTGGTGTTCACCTCTCCAACCAGTCAATAATAACCCTGCCAGTACACCAAGCACTCTAAAGTACTTCAAGTAGATCTCCCATGAACCTGCAACCTGCAATTCAACAAACCATACTTACACATGTAGATCTCCTATGAGCTTGCAACAACCTACAACTCAATGATCTTACAATGGAAGGATCTTCCTTGCCTTCCTTTTTAGCTCATCATTACAATACATGCCAATGGGTCTATAAATAGATCCCAGACTTAAACAATAACTTAGACTCTTAGTTTACTAATAATAGACACGCAGCTCAAGACTTGAAATAGCCTTTACATGCAAACACTCAGTTCAACAAACTAACTGTTCATGCAACGAACAGTTCTGGAACACACAGGCGACCGACGTCGGTCCCTGTCTGATTGGTGCTGACCGACGTCGGTCGACTTCCTGCCAATGCCAGTTGCCTTCTGCATTCATCATGACCGACGTCGGTTACACTGCCGACGCCAGTACTTATGGAACTCAACAACCTCTCCATGTCTGCATAGTTGAAGCTTTTAGCTCCACAACCTAACAATCATTCTACTATCATTTTTTTTTTAATTTGGTTGTTCTTCTAACTTCTTATGTTTATTAGATATCATCATTTTACTAACTTGTTATGTACTTTCTAACTCATTGAATTTTTTTTGTTTGTTATTTTTAATGTTTTTACTATTATAGGTTAGATTTTCTTAAAGACCATGAAAAACAAATACTAATTGGTTTGATGTAGGACCTTGGCCAAAGAATGGTGTTTAAATTCAAACAAATAAATCTATTTTGCATTTTAATTTGGGCAATTAAAATGAATTCACATTTCAATTTGGGTATAAATTTTATTTCATTTTCATGTTCTTTAATTTGTTGCAAGTTTTGCTTGTTATTTGTATATCTTGTGAATCATTTTGTGTGTATGCTCTCCCCTTTTAAGGTGACTCATAAATGCAAAGTGTCAATTCATTTTATACCGAAAATTCATTAGTCTAAATGATACCTTCCATGTTTTTATTTTAGGATTTCATCACCTTTTTGTAATCTTAATAAGGCACAATGATTGAGAATTGATACCCCAACATACGTACCAACCCCATACATTTTACAAGGTATATTAATGCAAGAAAAGTATCATTAGAGCCAAGCGTGATTCCCCAAGGAGAATCTCATGAAGGTAAGGGGAAACCCTACACCAAGCCATCAAACATATTTTTTGAAGAATCTAATTCTGAGAGCACTACTACTTAGAAGATAAGGTTCGCATGGATGTGGTGGGGACAAGACCGCTCCTGTGGATTTCCCAATTTAGATTTCTTATTTGACATATTTGTATGCCCACCTACCACATATTATAGGTTTATATAGGGATGATATAGATAGTTCATTGTAAAAAAAATTAGATGCCTCTTTTGTTGTGAATCATAAATTGATGCAAGGGTGTAAAGGTAACAACCCCTGAAGTTTTCCTTTACAATACGAACCTTGAGAGAGAAGGGGGGGTCTAAAAACCCTAACAATAATTACAATAATTTTTTTAATGAAATTTAAACTTTATAATACTCTCTCAAGGCAAGTATTTCAAAAGGTTCAATGGATGTGATGAAAACCTACAACAGTTAATAAAAGTTCTTTGTAATGCTTGTGTGCTGATGTTTGATTTTTGTGTTGAAATCTTGTTCACACTAAGACCAATTTAAGACCAATGTCCAAATTATCATCTAAACCCTGCCATTATGCCATCCATTTGGTACTAAACCTAGTCCTAGTCCCAATCTAAAGACCAATTTCAAACCAATTTCAAAATCAATGTACAATTTCTTGTCAAACTTGTGCCTTTATGCTGTTCAATTTAGTCCAAACCTGAGTGTAAGTTCAAATGTCAATTCTGATTTTCTTTCTAAGTTCTGATTGCAAACTCTAAGTTCCAAGTTCAAAACCATGTTCTTAATTTTAGTTTGATTTTTACCAATATTTATCCCTTTTAGGAATTAATATCTAAACCAAGTTTGGATCTTGATTTAAATTTCAAGACCAAATTTCCAATTCTTGTGTCAATATTTAAACATTTTAAGGTCTTAAAAGATTCAAGCTAATCAAGTTTCCTTTATTTACAAGCTCAAGTTTCCAAGGTCAAACCTTCCAAATCAAGACCAAAAATCTGAGTCCTTATCTAAACCATATGGATGTGCCATCCATTTGGTTCCAAATCTAGTTCTAGTTCCAATCCAAGGTCAAACTATGATACCAATTCCAAATTCAAAGTTCCAATTCCTATGTCAAACTATGCCAAGTTCCAATTCTAATTCAAATTATGTCAAATTCCACTCCTTTTATAAATCATAGAGTTAAACCAAGTTTGAATTTTGATTTAACAGTTTAAATACAAAGTTCAAATTCTTGTCTAAATTATGTCATCCATGTGGTTTCAAACATAGTGCTAGTTCCAATGCCAAGTCTAATCCTAATACCACTTCCAAATCTAAATTACTAATTCCTGTGCCAAATTGTGCCAAAGTTAACATTGATAGATCTACTATATTTGAAATTTTCATTAACATATCCAACTTGAACATTTAATGTCTATCATAGTCAAATTCAACTTCAAATTCTGTACCAAACTACTTCTGTGCCAAACCATTCAAATCCAAATCTAGTTCATCTTGAAACATGGACCAAACCAATTGTGTACCATTTTGAACCAATTATATACCATTACAATACAATTTTGTATCATTCTAGTTCAAATCTGAATCAATTTCATGGTAATTCAAACCATTTCTTGTCTTTCCATTCAATCTCCTACACCTATCGATTGGGAATGACAAAGTCATGTCATCCATCCTTTTTTTCATTAGAATCATATCTATGCCAATTGTTCCTTTTTGGGGCAAGATCCAATCAATACCATTTAAACCGATTTTAGCTTATGTCAATCTACCCTATTTGGGGAATTTTTAAATCTATGCCAATTCACCCTATTTGGGGCCAATCAAATCAATACCATTTCAACCAATTCTAATATGTTCCAATTCACCTTGTTTGGGGCCAATCAAATCAAGACCAATTTGACCAATTCTATTATAATAATTCACCCTATTTGGGGCCAATCAAATCAAGACCATTTTGACCAATTCTAACCTGTGCCAATTCACCTTATTTGGGGCCAATCAAATCAATACCATTTCAACCTATTCAATTATTTATCAATTCACCCTTCTTTGGGCATATTCTAATTTGTGCTAAGACCACTCTTTTTGTGGCTAATTTCTTTCCAATCCATTTTCCCATTTCATTTATCCTTGTTTAGCGACATTAGTCCAAAATTCATTTGAGTCATGGTGTCTCATGACCCTCCATCTATTCTATTATCACCCATATTATGTCAAAGTGCAATAGATAACCTCACTCAGTTTAGTCAATAACTAGATTAATTTGATTCTACTTTGATAATTTCAAAACCCAAGTTGGTGTTACATCCAAAACACATTTGATCAACTATTCTACATCAACCATACCTCCCAAATATGCCATCTAATACAAATCATGAATAGAAATAATTCGATCAACAACTATTTGACAACAAGGATGAATATCTTATTAGATTGTGATAAATGGCTGCTAAACTTACAAATGGATTTATTATAGAGGACTTATCTATTTGATTATAGCTCCTATAGATACACCACTACAAATCCAATAGTCCAAACCTATTATACCATTGCCCCTCCAAGGACCAAAATCTATTAAAAATCCAAGTGTGTCCAAGTCTTATAGCTACTCGATCAGAATATGTCATGATCCCCTTCTCAATCATGATCAGATACAGCCACTTCTAAAGCAAGCTCAAGATAGTCAAACTTTTGATGACATTTTTATCGAATCACCCATATTTGATCAAATCCAAAACATTTATGATCCACCTATATTTGACAAAGGACCTCTATTTGATGAAATACTAACCTTCTATGGGCCCATCTTTGATGAGCCCATTATTATTAAGCCAGAGACCATTATTCAACCATTATCAAATGTTCCTCCTTTCCAAACATTCCTTCCCCTTAAAGTCTTTATTTGCAATCAAAAGGTGAACAAAGTACTTGTGGACAACATTACATTAGAATCAAGTTCTATTTTAGAATCAATATCAGAGTTGGATTCTATTTTGGAACCAATATAAGATTTAGCATTAGTGGAAGAATAGATGCCAGTCTCAACATCAAGGTCAAATCCTCTTGAGTCAAAATCAAAAAGTATTGATGCATGTTACAACATTGGCTCCACATTTCCAACATATCCAAGTAAAATCATTTGTAATTCTTCCATAGTTTTCAAGGATGTTTCTTTCAACATCAAGATAATTTCTCCTAGTATCCTCTATGACAATTATTTGCCTTTACTCCTTTTATCATCGTTACATGTGCATTTACCTTTAGTCAACCTGGCCATTATATTAAAATTTTGCCTCCCATAAATGTCTATTTGGACCGATAGAATCACACATTATCAAACTGCATCCATGGTGACATTTTAGTGGTATAATTTTTGGGAAAGTAAGACATTATCAAATAAAAATAGAAATCTCCTAGTAAAACCTTGTGCAAGGTGCTAGGGGACAATCAAAGTCTAAAAACAACATCTTCTAGTGAAACCTTGTTTGAGGCACTAGATAATAATCAAAATCAAAAGTCAAAATCTGAAAACTTGCTTAAGGCACTAAGGGACAATCAACATGAGTTGTCAAAATCCCTTAGTGAAACCTTATTCAAGGTGCTATTGGACAATTCAAATCATAAAAATCATGAGTAATTTGTTGGTGAAAACCTTTAAGAGGCACCAATAATGGAACAAATAAATTATACATCATGTGATGAATACATTATTAGGGTTTATATTGGCTCCACCAAAACCAAAGACAAGTCAAATCCAAAATCAACAACATTGTGTATGACTAAAAATTTCAATTTTCAATTATCCACCAATCATTATACATTCCATTCACAACATATTTTTCATTACTTAACGAAATCATTTATCCCATTACTACCCTTATTCATACTTCTTGGCAACACTCTTTTTCAAAAAGGCTATGAAGACATCTTGTTTAGATGTTTGAAATAAGAAAAATAAAAAATTAATGAAGATCACAACATCAGTGTAGTTTACAACACCAATAGGATTCAGATAGAGTAGCTATTTTAAGCAAGTATTGGTTATACAACAAAGGGTATACATTACGCATCTTGTAATCTTTTATTGAGTTGAGATGTTAAAATAATTAAAAAACTCAAATAAAAAAATCAAAAGAGAAAGAGAAATAATTCATCCAACAATGAAAACCATGCCTATGACACCTTAGACAAGTACCATGATGAAAACTAGGTTTCTAGCATCATGTAAATAATTTTTGTTTACATCTACCTTGACACTAGGGGGCATCCCTATTTACATTATAGACCATTTCCATTCTCTTACCATTTCAAGTCATTTTAGCCATTTAAAACTATTCAACCCAACCCATCTTATTGTGACCATTAGTCTTCCCATCTTGACCTTGTTATGGAAGTGGAAGGTATATTGAAACTTATTTGGAAAAAATTTTGGCCTATTACCCACATGATACTTTGATGACTGGAAACATTTGTATCTCACATGACATGGTCCTTGGAGATTCATAGTCCTTTACCTCATTATCATTCACTATTATTCAACCTTTGCCAATTCCTATGCCATTTATTTTATCAAGTGCCATTCTTATTTTCCATTCTGCAGCTGATTTGTAGTTCAAACCCTATGGGTGGAACTACATTGACCTGAGGTCCATTTGGACTATGTAGGTAGTGCTTAGTTTTTTAGGTTAGTTAGATCACCTCTTATCCTAGGTTCTTGCCCTTTCATAAGTTATTTTAGTCTATTGATTCGTAGTTTGAACTCTATGGGTTGAATTACATTGCCCTGAGGTCCATTTGGACTATGTCGGCAATGCTCAATTTATAAGGTTAGCTTGGTCACCCCTTTCCCATGCTCTTAGCATTTTTTGAGCTTGTTTCTTTTCAGGCTCTTACCATTTTAAAAGCTATTTTAGTCTACTGATTTATAGTTCAAACCCTACAGGTGAAACTACATTGACTTGAGGTCTATTTAGACTATATAGGTAGCGCTCAATTTTTGAGGTTAATTCAATCATCCCTTTCTTATGCTCTTGCCATTTTGTAAGTAACCATTATCTAACACTCTCACCATTTTGTGAGATTATTTATTTACAAGTTCTTTCCCTTTTGCAATCTATTTTAGGCTATTAATTCATATTTCGAACCATATGGGTGGGACTACAGTGACTTGAGGCCCATTTGAACTATCAAGGTAGTGCTCTATTTTTGAGGTCAACTCAGTCACCCTTATCCTATGTTATTTCAATTTCTTAAGCTATTTTGGTCTATTGATATGTAGTTCAAACCCTATGGGTGGAACTACATTGACCTAAGGTCCATTTGGACTATGTAAGTAGCACTCAGTTTTTAAGGTCAGCTCAATCACCCCATTCCCATGCTTTCACCATTTTATGAGTAATTTAAGCCATGGTCTCTCTCTTTTGTAAGCATCCTAAGTCACACTCTTATTGTTTTACAAGTTCAAACATTTAGAATCTCATAATCTTCAATTGAGTTGAGATGTCAAAAATCTAAAAACATTCAAATATTTTAAAATTCCTAAAAATAAAAATAGGCTTACAATCTCCATAAGAGATATAAAGCCATAAAATTCAACAACATTTATCATGTTCTAAATCTAGTCACAATCCTTAATCCAATCATTTTCAGTCTTAAACCATTATTGGGATGTGTACTTCCCAAATCTAACCTACTGGGGCAGACTCATTATTGGTTCTAATTATTTTAGCCACCTGGAGATTTGTCCTTCTTTGCATGTATCCTTGCTTCGGAGTACCATCCATTTATCATTATCATTGAGCCTTCACATGTGGATTTGGACTTGGTTAAAAAACAACAAGATAATTTATGTTTCTTTTAATTTCAAGTTATTGTGTGTGTGTGTTTGCTTATTTATTTCTTTTTTTTGGTTGTTTCCTTGACTTAGTTCATTGTGCCATTAGGGTCATCATCATGCTTCTTCTTATCACGCAGTTATATTTGAGTCAATCCATTGGAATTTGTCAACATTGGAATCATGGTTTTTATCTTTGGTGTGTTGTTGTCAATTGTTTATTAGATCAAGGGTCAGTCCTTATGCACATTATAGTTCAATCATCATTGTTTTTTATATCATGGTGCATACTATTTCGTGTTACATAAAAAATATAGATCTACTAGTCTACTCAACAATGTTATAGCACAAAATCTCTTTGTTTACCAAATTTCCATCAACTAGACCATATGGCTAATTTATATGCTCCTCATGAGACATCTAAGCATATACAAAAGTAATGATCATTTTATTAAACTTCTTCCAATCTAATTACATCATTCTTCAATCATTATCTTGTTCTTCTAATTATCATTTATCTTATCACTTTGACCATTCATAGGTGCATAGTCTTTTGTGTTTTCTTCATTTTTGGAAAGTCATTATACCATTGTACCTATTTTTGTGTCTCTCCTCTCATTTTTAATCTATGTGATAGGTTAAATCCTTGAGTTATGCTTGCCAATCAATTAGTTAACCATTTGTATCATTTAACAATAAAATCCATCCTATTGGGGAAAATCAGTTGGAACTATCAATGAATTCATCTACTCTATTGGGGTTATTTATTTCTATTTGTACTATCCTCTTTTAGAACTTGTACCATCATCCCTCCCTACTGGGGCAAATTCTTATAATTCCAACCCTTCAAGTTTTCACCCTATTTGGGGCTAGTTAAAGTGTGCTACTTATTTTGGGATGCATCCTTCCCACTTCCTCCCATCTTAGGGCCAATTGAATTATATTATTTTCAAACATTGGAAATAAAAGCATGCAAATATTATCTCAAGTGGCTTAATTTTGTCCATGGGTTAATCTCTTCTCCCATTTTAGCTTCTTCCTCTCTTTTTTGAAAGCCTATTCACATCATACATGCACTCTCGAGGGGGCATCATGGGTCACTAATTATTTCTTTATCTAATATTTTAATGACTTTTTCATTCTTTGAAAAGTCATTACTTCAACTGTGTTTCACAATGACTTATCAAAGAGGGACAAAATTTAGACACTTAAAATTAGACACTTTGTGTTGATTTTAAAAAATCCATAACTATCCCTACTTTTATCTAATTCTAAATCATCATTACCATTCATCATTATTTTTAATAGTTTACTATTCACATATTTATTATGTTAATGAATTTAAATTAATTAACTAATTCTATAAATCTATAAATCTAATTATCCTCACCTCATGAGGTCATCTTCCACTCCATTCTCTTTTCCAACTTTCAAAGATGCCCTAGGATCTACCTGTCCCCCATAATGGAAATTTTATAATATTATCTTACTCATATTTTTAATTTAATAATCTACCTCATATTCCACTCAATCCCACTTATCAATTTTATATTATATCATCCCCCCAAATGAATTTTATCTTCACTTACGAGTCCTATATGTTCTCCACTCCAATTTTTAAGTCAAGATTCTCATTTTGAATTAAAAATTATCTTTTATTCTCATCTCAAGATGAATGGTTCACATTCATTTTAAAAGTCTATAAATTATAGGTCATTCCTCCAATTTAGACAAGCTTCTTCATCCTAATCTTATTATGCCAAAATTCCTCTAGTAAGATCTAATATTTGCAAGGTTATTATACCTAAATTAACTTTAGAAGCTTCAAGCTTCTTCATGCAAATAAACTTTGATAAATTATAAAATAATTTTTATCACTCTCTCATTCCAAGCCACAATAATCAAGATGAACAAGGAGAGATGCTGCCCACAAGGAACTAACATTGCCAAAGACTTCTATCTCACAAGATGAGCTCAACATTACAAATCATTTTTTAAGCAAACATTTTAAGTAGGTATAAGCATTATTCTTATGTTATATTGTGCTTTTATTGTTTGTTAATTATAGAGCTCATTCTAGGCATTAGACTTGAGAAATTGTCTTTAATTTATTTTTGATTTACTCACTAACAATTGACTAATCTTTCTTGGATTTCTTTTCTAAACCCAGAGCTAGGTTTTGTAAGGTAAGATTCTTAATACCCACCCCTAAACTAACTTGCAAAATACATAATATATCCCATTTCAACAAGAAAACTTTCTTTTTCTCCGCTACTCCTTGCCACAAAAATATTTTATGATTCAATTAATTTCTTTAAGCACCTTGATAAGGGGGATATAACTAAAATTATATAGATAAGGAAAATGTTGAGAACTAGTTTGATCAATGTTATTCTTCCTACCAAAGATAACCATCTTCCCTTACATGCCTCCAACAAAGCTCAAAAATATGAAAGAAGGTTTTCCCACAGTCTCACATTACCAGTCCCACCAAAGAGAGGGACCCCCAAATACTTGGATGGGACACTAACAATATTGAAATTTAGAATACTAACCATGTGAGCTTGGACCACCCTTTACAAATTCATAAAATAAATTTCCAACTTGGTTTCACTCACTAGTTGGCCCAAAGTCATCTCATAGCTGAGCAAAATGTGCTTCATCCTAGCTGTCTCCTAAAAATTAGCAGAGCTAAAGAGGAGTGTGTCATCAAAAAATAATTGGTGCATGAATTTGTCCACTCCATTAGCTAATTGTATACTTTTCAAAATATCTTCAACAAGTTCCCCTAAAATGGCCTAGCTAAAAGCTTATACCATAATGATGAAAATAAAAGGGGACAAAGGGTCCCCTTGCCTTAACACTCTAGATACTTAAAAGAATCTTGATGTTTCTCCATTAATTAAGACCAATAACTGAGGACTAGAAATGCAACTAAATATCCAATTGCACCATTATCTATCAAAGCCAATTTTTTTCTAGAACTTTGATAAAAAATCTCCAATTGACTCTAACATAAGCTTTACTGATAAATAATTTCACAATCATACCTTTTTGATGGGAACCAAAAAGGGAATGTATCACTTCATGAGTAATTATAATCCCTTCCTAGATTTGTTTTCCTAGAAACAAATCCCCCCTACTCACTATAAATTAGGGAATCAGGAATGGGCTTAACATTGATTATAATAGCTTTGGGTATGATTTTGTAGATGGTATTACACAAGGAAATAGGCTTGAAATCATTTAATGTGGCTGACATCTCCCCTTTTAGAATTATAGAGATAAATGTGTTATTAATATCCAGAGCAAATTTTTGTTTCCACCAGGATTCATTCACCATACTCACTGCATCATCACCTATAATGTCCCAAAAATCCATTAGGCCCATGAGAATTATCTCTACCCATAAAGAAAACCACTGACTGGATCTCTTCATTAGAGAAAGGAGCCATTAACTTCACATTATATTGCTTTGAAACCAACCTAGAGATGTGGTTCAAGATGATGGATTGTGCACTCAAGAAGGGAGGCTTAGTGCAATAAAGCAAACCTTCAAATAATCCTATTGCCTCTTTTTTATTCTTGAGTTAAATTTTAATAAGACTCCACCCCTAGAGGAAACTTTCAAAATATAATTTGTCGATCTCTTTACCTAGGTAGAGTTGTGGAAAAACCTTATGTTCTTATCCCCCTTTTTAAGCCACAATTCCCACTAATTTTATTTCCAACACACTTCCTCTCTTAGATGGAGCTCAAATAATTCTACCAAGAGGGATTTATCTAATTTATATAGTTTTTCATTCATATCTAATGCCATTAAAATTTGGTTGATGGTTTCCAACTCCAGTTCCACTCTATCAATTTCTTTGAAGATATTTTTGAAGCTTGCTTGATTTCAAGATTTTAAGCATGACTTAATGTGGATAAGTTTTTAACTCATAAGAAACATCTTAGTACCCACAAAGGGGGTGCTTTATTGCACAAATATTTAACTAGGTCATGTATTTAATGATCACATAGCCACATGATTTCAAATTTGAAGGGACGAAAAATAGGAGCCTTATCTTTTGCAATTCAAAGTTCAATTGGGGTGTGATCCAAACCCACAACATGTAAAATATTACTTTATAGAATCCAATACTTTTTTAGACATTTTGGGGAGATAAAAATTTGATCCAACCATTCTATAAAGTTACAAAAACGTTTCCATCAATTTTTTCAAGAGAATAATCCATTTTTAAGAACCATATCCATTAGTTCAACTGATTTAACGAATCTAAAAAAATTCTTCTGAGACTGAGTACATCACGCCCAATCACCTCTCTTTTTTGTGCCATCAAAAATGGCATTGGAATCTCCACCAAGAATACAAGATTCATTCTTTATAAGAGTAAGCCACCTTAGTAGCTCATGCCAACATTGAGCTTTGAGGGGTATCACATTAGGCCCATACACATTAAATAAAAAAAGGAAAGGTTATAGAAGTAATCTAAAACTTTACAAAGATGTCAATTGGCCCTGAAGCTACAATGCTCCACTCAAAACTTTTGTGGAGCCTAATTGATCACCAAACCACCAGAAGCCCCAATAAACTCCACAAAAAGAGCTTTTCATCTATTCCAACTTTTAATCATAAGAGCTTCTTCCTCAACTATTTATTTCTTTTTTTTTGAAATAGAAAAAGATCATATATTGGCTTATTCAACCGACATCTTACTAAACATCTCTTATTAGGGGCATTCAGGTCTCTAACATTCTAGGAAAAAATATTCATTATTCAAATGGGGGACCTTTCACCCCCTCTTTTAAGAAAATAAAGACCACTCAAGACTAGTTTGGTTACCCTTGGAAACTTCTTCCTCTTTGAATCTACAAAGATGTCAATTGGCCCTGAAGCTACAATGCTCCACTCAAAACTTTTGTGGAGCCTAATTGATCACCAAACCACCAGAAGCCCCAATAAACTCCACAAAAAGAGCTTTTCATCTATTCCAACTTTTAATCATAAGAGCTTCTTCCTCAACTATTTATAAATTTTTTTTTGAAATAGAAAAAGATCATATATTGGCTTATTCAACCGACATCTTACTAAACATCTCTTATTAGGGGCATTCAGGTCTCTAACATTCTAGGAAAAAATATTCATTATTCAAATGGGGGACCTTTCACCCCCTCTTTTAAGAAAATAAAGACCACTCAAGACTAGTTTGGTTACCCTGTGAGTGATGAATTTTTACCCGCGAGCTTCTTTGAATCAAACCCATGTCCAAACTGCCCTGCTCAGAAGTATCCAGCACCATCCACTGGGTTCTGTCCGCCATCTCCTCCATAAACACCAAGGTTTTCCAGTTCTTAAGCCTATCAAATATATCTGTCTTCCGCTTAAGAACATGCATCTCCTTCCTGCTCATGTGACCAAGCCTACGAAGCCACGTCTCTGCAAAAAAAGAAGAATTAGTAATATAAACAAGTAGATAAAGGGTACCTGTTTTCTTACCACCAGCTAATTCAAGTGCATCCACTATGAGAGTTCTTGTGCATCTCTCATCACCCAATCTTTCTAAAGAAATTAGCCATATCTCCAAACTTGGGACCTGCATGACCTTCATCAACACCTGTGTGTTGGCCGCCTGCAATTTCAGCTTCACTTCCCCTTTGCCAATTCTTTGGCAAGGCTTACCAGCTCCTCTACCTGGGGCTGCATGGAAAGAGGCAACCGAATCTTTTATCCAAGATTCAACTTTATCCAAGAAACCTCCAAGAACATTCTGTGCAATAACACCTGCAACATCTGCTTCTTTAGTTCCTTCATGCTGATCTGCTACCAACCAACAATAATCTTTTACCTGCTCTTTCTTTCCATAGGACCGTGAGTAACCATCTGTGCTTTTCAACTCCTCCATTCTTAGCTTACTTTCATATGCCATTGCTCTACTCCCACTCAATCAGAAACCCCTAAGAGTGCCCTGTAACCAAACACAAAACCTGCTTCCTGCAACCTTAGCTCTGATACCACTTGTTGGGAGATAAACCGGAAGCATACAATTGATTACCAAACCAAGCAACTTAATATGCGGAAATTAACCAGATTCACCAAGTAACTAGAATTCAGAATAACACAAGATATGAGAGACAATACACAAATTGTATTAACACTTTATACAGAAAAGAATACAATAAAGAAGATGCCACTTCTTCTCCACCACCTTACAGAGGTTTCCCACACCTCAAGTGAATAGTAAATCTTCTCCCCAAAGCTCTCCCTCTTAGGTCCCAACACCCAACTCAAAATACAGAGTTGGTGTTCACCTCCTGTGCTCCACGCACACCACAAGTGCTACACGCACTCCACAAGCACTCCACGTGCTCCACAAGTACTCAAGGTACTTCAAGTAGATCTCCCATGAACCTGCAATAACCTGCACTTCAACAGACCATACTTATGGAAGGAACTCCCTTGCCTTCCTCTTAGCTCTATCCGAGTACACACCTGTACTCCAAGTAGATCCTGCCTGATACTGCTCCCTGTTGTGCTGTTGTCTATATGATCCTGCACACCTACAAATCAAACACGGTTCTGCTCACCTGTGAACCTTGACCTTGCACACACATACACCTACAGATCAACGATCTTACTTACCATGTAGATCTCCTATATAGGCCATACAACTGTGACCAAGATCCTACATACATGAAGAACCCTGCTGATTCTCCAATCCAGCACCTACACCTGGTACTGTGGAACTAGGAGGAACACCCTTGCTCACCTCACACACAGAAGGAACAAACTTTGCTCAACTCAAACTAGAACACATTTCCAATACAACCATGAGTCTATTATATAGATCTCATCCAAACAATAATTAGACATCTAATTACAATAATTAGATCCACAGCTCTCAGTCTAAAAATAGATCTCTTCATGCAAACACTTGGTTCGTTAGCTAACTGCCCGTAATAAGCACAGTCCGAACCACACAGGCGACCGACGTCGGTCCCTGTCTGCCTGGGGGTCGCTGACGCCCGCCGATCCATGACCAACGTCGGTTGCCTTCTTGTCCAATACTGCCTACGTCGGTTGGCTAGACCAAACGCCAGTCTCTGTGACACTTCTGCAACTCTCCTGCAACCTCCTCCATGTCTGCATCAGTGAAGCTTTTAGCTCCACAACCTAACAATCTCCCACTTGGAGATAAATAGCTGCACTGTACCTGTACCTGTACCCCGTCTAATCTGTTTCTTGGTTTGTATCCCTCTTCAAGATCAATCCTGAAGACAACCCACCACACAATGTGTGATGTACCTCCTGTCATCTAAGTACCCTGCCACATCCGAACCTACAAACACATGTAGTGAAGTCCTGACCCTGCATATATACCTGCTGCTGGTCCCTCTCAAATACCTGAGAACTCACTTCCCCGAATTGGCTCCTAACTCTCTGACAGCTCCCACTGCATGGGAATACTCAGGTCTGTACCAGACCTCATGTGATTTCAGACACTGTACCTGTCCAGCCCTTAGTGTGCTCCGGCTCTGCATCCTGAACCTCGCCAACACCTGATTCACATCAGCTCCCACTCGAGACAAAATCAACCTGTGATCTCCATGCCTCCGATGTCAAAGAATTTCGCTGATCCAAACTCTTCCTGACATGCCACTGAACTAATCTTACCTTTAGCTCAGCAAAACCCTGTATGTACACCCCTGCTAGCTAGCATACTATCCACATACAGTAACAGAATGATGTCATGACTCATCATCCACCTGGTAAGACAAAACCATAGTAGTTACCCTGACATTGACTGAAGCCATGCTTCATCCTCCACCTGTCAAAACCTGTACCACTGTCCTGCAGCTCCTCAAGACCATATACCTGATCTTTCATCTCACGTATCCGTTCTCTCTATTCTTCTACTAAGGTATCCATTCGTCTCTGTGCTTTCATACCTGCTGGCAGCCCTACCAAAACACACCTGTTTGGTTCTCCTCCAAGGAATCACATCCTCATCCATGCCAAGCTCACACCTGTTTCCTGGATCCTTCTAGCTCTACAATTAGCAACATGTATAAAGAAGAGGAACAACGAATTTGAGGGCCTACTTACGTCTTCAGTCCTCCGTATGGGTGTTTGAGACTCCTTGACAGCATGCTGTCCACCCAAAATCCGTTACAGTGACCGACCTCGGTCACCCCACAGTCTGCATCCGACCGACGTCGGTTCCCATGCTGGTGTCCCTTCTGCCGATGTTGGTCCTCCTGATCGACATCGGTCTTACCTACTGCCGACGTCGGTTACATGACCGACGTCGGTCTTACTCTGCCTGACATCGCCAGCTTCGGTCTGCACATGACCGACATCGGCACCTGTCTGTTCGATGCCGGTTCCTCCTGACCGACATCGGTATCTATGTTCATCTGTGAGTGATGACTTTTTACCCGTGAGCTTCTTTGAATCAAAACCCATGTCCAAACTGCCCTGCTCAGAAGTATCCAGCACCATCCACTGGGTTCTGTCTGCCATCTCCTCCATAAACACCAAGGTTTTCCAGTTCTTAAGCCTATCAAATATATCTGTCTTCCGCTTAAGAACATGCATCTCCTTCCTGCTCATGTGACCAAGCCTACGAAGCCACGTCTCTGCAACAAAATAAGAATCAGTAATATAAACAAGTAGATAAAGGGTACCTATTTTCTTACCACCAGCTAATTCAAGTGCATCCGCTGTGAGAGTTATTGTGCATCTCTCATCACCCAATCTTTCTGAAGAAATTAGCCATATCTCCAAACCTGGGACCTGCATGACCTTCATCAACACCTGTGTGTTGGCCGCCTGCAATTTCAGCTTCACTTCCCCTTTGCCAATTCTTTGGCAAGGCTTACCAGCTCCTCTACCTGGGGCTGCATGGAAAGAGGCAACCGAATCTTTTATCCAAGATTCAACTTTATCCAAGAAACCTCCAAGAACATCCTGTGCAATAACACCTGCAACATCTGCTTCTTCAGTTCCTTCATGCTGATCTGCTACCAACCAACAATAATCTTTTACCTGCTCTTTCTTTCCATAGGACCGTGAGTAACCATCTGTGCTTTTCAACTCCTCCATTCTTATCTTACTTTCATCTGCCATTGCTCTACTCCCACTCAATCAGAAACCCCTAAGAGTGCCCTGTAACCAAACACAAAACCTGCTTCCTGCAACCTTAGCTCTGATACCACTTGTTGGGAGATAAACCGGAAGCATACAATTGATTACCAAACCAAGCAACTTAATATGTGGAAATTAACCAGATTCACCAAGTAACTAGAATTCAGAATAACACAAGATATGAGAGACAATACACAAATTGTATTAACACTTTATACAGAAAAGAATACAATAAAGAAGATGCCACTTCTTCTCCACCACCTTACAGAGGTTTCCCACACCTCAAGTGAACAGTAAATCTTCTCCCCAAAGCTCTCCCTCTCAGGTCCCAACACCCAACTCAAAATACAGAGTTGGTGTTCACCTCCTGTGCTCCACGCACACCACAAGTGCTACACGCACTCCACAAGCACTCCACGTGCTCCACAAGTACTCAAGGTACTTCAAGTAGATCTCCCATGAACCTGCAATAACCTGCACTTCAACAGACCATACTTATGGAAGGAACTCCCTTGCCTTCCTCTTAGCTCTATCCGAGTACACACCTGTACTCCAAGTAGATCCTGCCTGATACTGCTCCCTATTGTGCTGCTGTCTATATGATCCTGCACACCTGCAAATCAAACACGGTTCTGCTCACCTGTGAACCTTGACCTTGCACACACATACACCTGCAGATCAACGATCTTACTTACCATGTAGATCTCCTATATAGGCCATACAACTGTGACCAAGATCCTACATACATGAAGAACCCTGTTGATTCTCCAATCCAGCACCTACACCTGGTACTGTGGAACTAGGAGGAACACCCTTGCTCACCTCACACACAGAAGGAACAAACTTTGCTCAACTCAAACTAGAACACCTTTCCAATACAACCATGAGTCTATTATATAGATCTCATCCAAACAATAATTAGACATCTAATTACAATAATTAGATCCGCAGCTCTCAGTCTAAAAATAGATCTCTTCATGCAAACACTTGGTTCGTTAGCTAACTGCCCGTAATAAGCGCAGTCCAAACCACACAGGCGACCGACGTCGGTCCCTGTCTGCCTGGGGGTCGCCGACGCCGGCCGATCCATGACCGACGTCGGTTGCCTTCTTGTCCAATACTACCGACGTCGGTTGGCCAGACCAAACGCCAGTCTCCGTGACACTTCTGCAACTCTCCTGCAACCTCCTCCATGTCTGCATTAGTGAAGCTTTTAGCTCCACAACCTAACACTTTCACCCCCTCTTTTAAGAAAATAAAGACCACTCAAGACTAGTTTGGTTACCCTTGGAAACTTCTTCCTCTTTGAAGACTTTGCTAGCCTTCCTTCCTTTTTTTCTATTAGAACCAAAGCTTGGCTGAGAAATTAGACAATTGTTCTATGAAATGGAGAGAACATCCCTAAAATTTATTTATTCTTCATCACTCAAATCCACTACAAATGGGGATAGCTGGAGATCTCCTGCCAATCCCACATCTTCTGCTTGAATTGCCAACATCTTCTTCAAGGTATCCTCCTTTGGCCCTATTACATTCTCAAAAGGATATTCTTAGACCCAACTTTAATCTACTTGTCTAGGCACTTGTTTAACTTATTTGCTTTTGAATAGATGAATTGAATTTCCTTATGAAGGGTATTGGGTGATATAGTCTCTCTTGATTCTAATTTTTAATTTCAAAGTGATAGTCAATTCAACATTTGAAACTTGCACATAAGGGTTATTTGATGCAAAATCCTCAGTAGGTGCCACCTGATGTTTTGCCTTATTCTTAGGACTAATTTTAGTAGTCCAAAAGTGGTTGTCCTTAGTAAAGGAGCTTTTTTCCAAGCATTGACTACAAGTATGCCCATTTTTTTAACATTTGAATTAGTGGAATGGTATCTTTTCCACATCAATGGGATGACCCCAACACCCTCCCAACGTATGAAGTAGTATGCTTTCTAAAATTTTAGATTCCATATCCATTATCAAATAAATTATTGCATAGGAAGCTATAACACCTTCATTGATAACTTGATCAAGACCCAAAAAATTAGTAATCATCCCTCCAGTTTTAGTAAGGAACTTCTCCTTCCAATATTCATTTGGGAGTCCATAAAATTGAATCTAAATAGGAAAACATCCCTATTTTTCCAAAAAGGGATTGGAATTAGGGCACTAGGGTTGGAGCCATAGCCTTGCATCCTCCATCATCCATAGACACCCATCCAAAAAAAAATTATTTCTTTTTGATAGAGAGATAAACAATTATGAAGAAATCATTTATAAATAATTAAAGGATGATGTCTAAACCCCAATATTTCATCACCCATAATTAGACTATGCCAATGGCTGGCCATTTTCTTATGAAATTCTCAATCAAGTCCTTCTCTTTCAGTTCGACTATGCTATCCTCAAACTCTACTCCATCAAATTAAAGCACTTGAGGATCCCTCCCTTCTAAAATATTATCATTGTCCACATTAAAGATTTGGTTTGAAGGGTTCTCCTTAGTCACTTTTGTGTGTTACTTCTCTCACTTGATTCTTTGCTTTCCATTACAAGAATGCCATTAGTCATATAATAGGTATTATTATTAAGCCTAATATATTATTAATATTATTATTATTATTATTTATTTATTTATTTACGTCAGAAAGTATAATTTTGATTATCATTAGATTTTTAAGAAAAATGTACGACCATTTACCCTATGGATAAAATGTAAACTCAAGCTTTGAGTTCTCATGCATTAATTGATTTTAAAGAATTGGGGTTTAATGGTTTAATAAAATTAGGGTATGCTCACAAGACTTTATACCTAGAATAGAAGAGCTAGAAGTAGAAGACTCTCCTTGGAGCTTAAATCATATCACAACCTAATTTTTATACAATTCCAATTATAAGGTGATAAAAAATATGAGGAACACATTGAGGTCAACTAAAGTAAACTATCATTCAAAGCAAATATCCTTTTGATGAAGGAAAATTAATAGGCCTTTAGGACAACGTTGAATAATAAATTGTAAGAAAGGGAAAATCTAGGACCACTTGACAGTGGGATAGATTAAAATAAGAGCTTAACGCTAATGCATTCCATTCAAGAATATATAAACACATGCAAAAGAGTTAAACCTAAAATAAAGAAATAAATATAATCCTAACAAACTCATGGTATGATGACGAAGGCAAGGCAGTGCAAAGATCAGTAATGGAACCAACAAGTAGAAGACATGAAAACATAAAAGTATATGAGAAAATGGTGAGGATGAAGAAAAAGGAGTATACAAGAACTAGGAGGAAGGAACTGATCTACATAGGGAAACATGAACCAAAGAGATTTTGGAGAGAGCTCTACAAGGGAAAAACATTGACAAAGAATAGCATGAAAATAAGTCAGTGGTTGGAATATTTAAAATAATTATATGTTCATGAAAATAAATATTATATACCTCCCACACTCAATGTTAATGAATATATTTTAATGACTGGAAACATCATATAAGGGATTGAAAATCCAATAGGTAAAGCTCAAGACATAGAAACCCTACAAGCAAAACATCTAAAATTGGGAGCAAATTTCATATCACGTCAAATCAAAGAAATTTTTGATGAGGTCATCCAAAATGGCTTCTTGACAGAGTGGATAACTAGCCTAACCATACCCCTATTAACAGAAGATATGTAAATAATCTTCCAAATTATCAAACTATCATAGTCAATCCTCTTTTTACAAAGCTATTCAGGAGTACGTTAGATCATAGGATTAACAAATGGGTGGAAAAAAAAGGAAAAAGAGAAAAAGGGAAAGTAGGGTTTAGATATAAACACTTAACTATTGATCACTTTGTCACACTTAGACACCTAGTTGAAAAAGTTTGGGATAAAAATGATCATGCATATTTTTTATTTGTATACTTTAAAAAGACATTTGATATAGTGCCAAGGAAAAAATTATGGAGTATAATGGAGGAGCTAGGGGTACCAATGCATTATATAGAGACAATTCATAGGTTATATGAGCAAGTCAAGGATAAAATCAAAATTCATTTTTTTTAATGTTTCAAGAGTGGTATAGGCATCAAAAAAGGCTACCCTATATACACAACTTTCTTTGGGCTATACATTAACAAAATAGAATATTGGATAATAATTTTTTGAGGGGAAGGATTCAATTGGCCAAATATGTGGTGAAACTCTTATTTTATGTCGATGACCTAATTATAATAGCAAAGGAAATCTAAGATCTAAGAGAACATATTTAGGCCTTAGAACTCTGTTTTAAATAAGTAGGGATGCAAGTGAATGTTGATAGAACTAAAATTGTGATTTTCTCAGTGAAAAAGAGGAAGCAACATCTCAACTTTTAATTTACATAAGAATCTCTAGAAATGGTGTCTTAATGCAAATAGCCTAGCCTTGAATTTCAAAACAAGCTCAATCAGGGCATATGCAGGATGAAAAGAATACAAGGAGGTTGGAGAGTTGTCTATGCACTACAAAATAGGTGTAGGAATGCTAAGTTATGGGATTAGACCACTAAGGTCCTATTTGGGTTACTTGTTACATAGGTGGTGTTGTATGATTGTGAGTTATGGGCTAGTGGCATGACAATTTTAAAATGGAGACACATAGAAAGGATCCAAAAGTGGATAATCACAAACAATTTTAGAATTAAGGTTTTAGTTCCCTATAAAATCATTTGTTTAAAAATAGGGACTTCCCTATTAGAGGCAATTATTATGCCCAAGTTACTTTATTACCTTTAAAAAAAACATGAAGACCGACAAGTGGCCTAGGATGGAAAGAGATGAAGAGTTGCAAAGACAAAAGAATATATGGAGGAAATAGAACTTCAAATGGATAAGTAAATATCACATCAACTTGAATGAAAGCACATTCCTTAACAAAGACATACAAAATTATGCGAATGAAAATTTTAGAATAATAATGTGGAAGATTTTCACAAGCAGGAAATGACAACACTACATTATAGATTCAACTTGAATTATTAGCATTACAAGAAAGATTATATAGGGGTTGAAATTAAAATAAGGGAAAATATCCGAATTTCTCAAATAAGGACTAGCTCCCATAGGCTCATATGTGATTTAAGTGGATGGACATTACCTAAATAATAATGGTCTGAGAGGGTTTGTGTTTTATGCACCACAGGGGTGGTCTAAATGAATGAGCATTTCATCCTTGAATGTTTGAGGTACACAAACATTCAAGCCAAACATCTGGAAACATTAAGGTTTGAATCCATGGTAAAACTATTTAAATAAGTCAGAATAAAAGGGTTGAGGGAGATGTTACCTCAAACAAACAAAAGGAGTAACAACATTTTAAAAGACATCATTGGGCCTAAAAGTCTTTCAATGATTGGAGCAATCAATGTAATTGACGGTCCCATAGATCATTTGTTCTCATGGGCCTAATTAAAACCATTTTATTTCATTTCAGCACTTTTTTTCATGTAAAAATGCTAAATAGCTCAGTCTTTAATAGAGGTCAATACTAACACACTGAGAGTTTAATCTCCTCCAATACTAAAACCCAACACAAAAATTAGGTGAACACTAAAATTGGATGAAATTCTTGGAGTACATAACAATGTAGATTCATTCCAAATAATTTGGAATGAATCTCTATTGTCCAATTATTTGTAGCAACTTAGACACTTCAATTAACATAAAATTAATGGTTTATAATAAAACATATATCAATAAAAATAATTTCACAAGCCCAAAGGCATAAAAAATTATTAAATTAAAAAATTGTAATTGAAACTAAGGCATAGGGGCAATAAACACAACATCAAGAAAGGGAAAAAGAGGAGTCGGATCATTTGGATTATCCCCCCACCAATCACTGTGAGTAAAATCAACACTAGTCTCAAGTTAGGTATACCATCTCCTCTAACCCTTTTCTTCATCGTGTTCTTCCTTTCTTGGTTGTGCATGCACTAGAGAAACAACCAAGTCTAGTTGTGGAAACTGTACACACCTAAAATTAACATGGTGCCACATTTAAAAAAATAAATCAGATGATGATGCCAAAAACCTTTGAACAAATAATAAAATGCTTAGATCCTTTCCCTTACCATTTCCCCTTTTTATTGCTTTCTAAACTTTCCCAAAATGTCAAATTTACAAAATGATGGGCTCTAAACTTCCCAGATTTTGAATTTCATGTGGGATGGTAGAACCACCATGACAGTTTTGAAACTATTGGTCTGCTTAATGTTAAGGTTTCACCACCATGTTTGGGACTCCAAAATTCAACTCATAAAATACATGCTTTTTAATTTATTTCTTAATTGTTGCTCTACTTCTAATCCAATTCCTTATTTAACATCTAGTCATCTTATTTAACTTTTAGTCATCACATTTAACTTCCAATTTCCCTAGTTAAACTCTTTATGACTTCAATCAAATATCCATTACCCCCCTTTTTTTTTACAAATAGCCATGCTTATGATGAAATATGGATTGGAAGATTGAAAAACTAGAGTTTATTGGAAAATTTGTAAAAAGATCGAGAAGATACAGCTTACACTATGTTATTTTCATAAAAACCCAACCATAAACTTGCTTCAATTTTTCCTTTCACCCTTATTAAACTTTGATTGGAAAGTTAATGAATGAACACCTTACACTCTATCATTTTTAGAGCTAGCAAAAATACTGTTGCATTTTATCTTCAAAATTTGATTTTACATGCATTACCTTGCATCCTTCTTGATGGTAAAGACATCCCTAGATTAAATTGACAAATTAAAATGAATGTAGTTACATGAGGATTGAAGATCAACAACCTAAAAAATACTTCCAATTTGTCATCCACACTTGATAGTTTGGATCGTTCTTTTTGTTAGTTTTACTAATCTTTTCTTAGATTAAAATTATTCATTTGAAATTTATCAATGAATTAAAAACCAAGCAAAAAGAAAATATATTTCATGTGCATTTATTCTATGTGCATTTTACTAAATGTTAAAATTATGATTTGGATAACCCTCTGTCAAATCAATGGACTATAGAAGTCTCAAGGAAGATTTATTCATAATCTTTACCCTTGCTTCTTCATTCTGCATAAGCTTCTAGATAACTAATTCATTTGTCTCTGAGTTTATTGTTTGTATTTATATTTATTCAAACTTCTATATCATTTGTAAAATCATTGATCTGATTTCTTGTCAATAAAATTACACCTTAAATAACTATAGAATATTATAGCAATCATAACTCCATTTGCATTTAACATTCATATTTACATGCTTTTTCGATCATTTAATTTTTTATTTTATAACCATTTAGGAAAATAAAAAATGCATAACTATAAAATGACAATTAGTTTATTTCCATCTTTGCATTCTCTTTTCAGAAAAGAACAAAAATAGAAATCAATAATTTACATTTCTAAAAATGTATTTTAATTAGTTTTATTTTACATAAAAAATAGAAACTTACAAAAAGAATCCAACTTATCATTCATTTCAATGTTGATTCATTCTTGGTTGTGCATCTTCCAGTCATTAAAAAAATGAAAAACAACCTTATATTTATAACACCTAGTTAGTTTACATTTACATTCATAAAACATTGAAAATACAAAAACAAATGTTTTACAT
This sequence comes from Torreya grandis, assembly GCA_037957365.1. NCBI lineage: Eukaryota > Viridiplantae > Streptophyta > Pinopsida > Cupressales > Taxaceae > Torreya > Torreya grandis. The sequence goes on along the minus strand of JARHVA010000819.1, from coordinate 1,980,252 downwards.
TCCATTTCTAGCATTGCATTTTAATTAGTTTCATTTTCATAAACATTCACAAAGAACAAAAAGTGTAGTCATCCGTTTGCATTGCCCACATTATATTTTAATTGTATGCACACATTGAAAAATATAAAAGAAAATAAAAATATTGGTTTTTCTTGCATTCATCTTGTATTTAATTAGGTATTTAAAGAAATAAGAAAATTTTATTTGAAAATAAATGGTAGATTTTCTTGTGTTTTGTTACATGCAAATTTGTCTATTTACTTTCAGTTGAACATGTTTTTAGTTTATTTATTTATTTAACACTTTCTATTCTGCAAGACATTAACTAGAAGCCTACACACAAAACATTTAAAAATTCAAATCAACTTTTAAATTAAATATCATTCAATGTTATGCATTATGATATCCTTAGATGATTCTCCTAGAACAACTACATCCACATAGAATAAGATATTTCCTAGGAGCACTCCTCGTTCAGGTATAAATCATGACAGGTGATATTAAGTTTGGGATTTGTCTAAAATTATTTTTCTATACCCCACTTCCACATATTATAATTATTTATTTTAGGATTTAGATACACAAACTAGGTTAGTGAAAGCACAACATACTAGATAAATCCATCGATTAACTTGTCAATTAGTTAACCAATACATCTGATTCAAATTTATATCCTTGGGTCTAGCCTCTTCTCATTTGTCCTCTTTAGCACATGATGTTTCTTGGGCAAGACCAACCTAATTGAGCCAAACATATCTAAATAGTAATTAAACCTGATTTCTCTCCATTCAAAGAGAGTAATATTGATCAAAAGTTATACTAGCAAGTCCTTCTGGAATTTGGTTATTCTAGACCTCTTATCGATAGAAAATTTGATCCATTAAATAAACATTAAAAATTAGTAGAGGGATGATAGTATAGAAGAGCATACCTATTTAGACATATAATTCATAATCTTGATAAGGCATCTCTACCAATTACATAAGCTCATCCATTTCTACAAGCTCAACCTAATCAAATCATGCAAACAAATCACTAACCATATTTCTCATTATTTATTTTTAGTTGTCTCAGCACGACCCTAGGAAGTCCAGACACTAAATATGAATTATATATCACCTGAGTATGGTACACTTGGAAAATACCTAGCATGGTTGTACCCTTTAATTCTAAGACCTTTCTACTACCAAAAGTCTCATGTTCATTATCTCATGTGCCTAAATTGCTTATCTCTTAGTCTAACCACTCTTATTCTAATGACCATGTCTTCTATACTATGAGTAATTCTATAAACTTGACCATTATCATTCTCTACTAGTTTTGACATGTAACTATTTTAAAATGGACACTTGTGTCGACATAGGTTTTTGATTGGGATGCAAATGTTTGGGACCTATCACCAATTGCAAGGCAACATAGCTCCCCCAAGCATGATTCACTTTGAAGGCTACTTCTTAGTCTACACAACCCATGCACAACTACAAAAACCTATTTAATATTATTTGATCATTATAAGAATTATGCCATTAAAATAAGACTAGTCAGACTAATATATAGTTCAAGGGGCATACAATAGAAAATATGCAATACTTATAGATGCAATAAAGGTCTGAAATTGAGAGGAATAATCAATGTCTATCTGACTTCAAGATCACAGGGACTATTGTCACAACACCAAAAAACTTAAGACATTTATGACACAAAGGATTCAAGCACGAAACTATGTGTTGTGCATATTTTTTACCTAGTTAATATTAGATTATTGAGTCTGATTAATGTTAATTATCAACCTAGAATAAGTTTTCCAATTATATAATATCAAACATATGTTACTTAAGGTGATCTTGGGTATAAATTTGAACATTGATTCTTATGCTCTAAATGTATCCTAAGGGTCAGCTTAAGTGATTTAGTGAGATATATTTTCAAAATGGGTTGGTATATATATAATATCAACCCTCATTCATTCCTCACATAGTAAATACCTAGAACTCACAAGGCAAACTACAAAGAGTACTCAATCAAGCATTTGAATGAGCAAATCTACCATATTCATCCCTCTTTCCATATCAGGCATAAGAGTAGTATCCTTACATATATGACCCATTTTTTCTAAGTTACAAATTACATAACTCTATATACATTATCACACATTACATCCTTATTCACACACAAGCCAACTCATAGAGGAGAACTACATAACTCTGAGGCCCTGTTTAGAGTATTGGCTATATAGGTAATGCCCATTGATAGAGGGGTCATTGGGACATCTCAACACCATATACCCACTGGTCCATTTTTCCCACAGTCACTCCAAGGGTGAATAATTTGGGGTTTGATCATTTGATAAAGAGTGACATACCATGCAAGCAATATAAACACATCAAAAGAAAGGTGATAGAAAACCCATAAGGTTTCAAGTGGTCGCATCTAAATCTAGTCACTATTCTATACTGGACACTTACGTCTAACTCAGACACCAACATCAATGTAACCATCTAGATCCAAAATAAATGTCTGAAGCCATAGAGTACAAAATTATAGAATCTAATGATTATTCTATAATTTTGATTTAGTTCACTTCCAACCTATTTCAACCCATATTTGCATATGCATAATAAACCAACTAAGTAATCTTGTTTTCAATTTATTGTAATATCAATCAATAGCTATACTTTCTATTTTTGGCATATCTCAATATTATAAATTTAGAATATTGTTTATCTAAGTTTATGAATTAGTTGGTCTGCTATAGATCTGTTTATCACCCTTGTGCTAATTCATTTTTGCATTCTTAACCCTATAAGTACCCTTATACCAAAAATCATTCTAGGCTTAAAAATTTGGTGCACCCAACCTTTGATTTTAAAACTTTAACATTGATCAAGGGATTTTTTTCTTTTGATTAACCAATATCATGCCAACAGGTATTTGCAAACAACTTGGCTTAACACTTATAAATTCTGAGAGGGTTGTCACCCAATTAGATAAATCTAGAGTCAAGTTTGTTGGAGAGTTATTAAATATTAATACTTAATAAAAAATAAGAGCTGAATGGATGCGTTTTTGTAAGTTACAAGAGATGAAATAATTAATCATGCTAAGGCTAAGGATTCCTCACCTAGTGATGGTGAATCCTTAGGTGGTAGTACAACTCATTCTATAGCAATAACCCTCCCCTTGAACACATCATCGCTTCATACTTTTAATGGGGGCATGAGTTATGTGTTCACACCATTATTTCCTAAAACAAATCCTAATATTGCTACATTCTCCATAGGAAACATTAACACTTAAACCAAATATATCAACTCAAACTATGGGTACATATCCTTTGACTTTGACTTGAAGGTTAAATTTAAAATGTTTGACTATATTTAAAAGTTGACTTTAGTTGACTTGGAAGTGTTGACTTTGAAGATTTGACTTGATTTTGAAAAGTTTGACTGATTTGGATTCGATTTGAAATTGGATTTGGTTCAAAATGGACTTGATTTTGATTTGTTTTCAAATGGGCAACATAAAAATACAATATTGACAAGGTGTTATTTCAATCAAACAACATGATGTTTAGAATGGGATAAAAATGACTTGAAATTTGTGTAGTCCAATGCTTTATCGTACCAATGTGTACTAAAAAAGTTTGGACTTGGGATAATTTGACTTGTTTTAGGTATAAAGTATCACACACAAAACTAGCTATACGATAATAAACAAGTAATTAAATCCACACAAGACAACCTTAACTTAGTGGTAAAATTATTTGCTGCCAAGTGGTCTTAATCTATGTTTAAACAATGATTTATATATGGTCCTTGATATACCTTGTGATATATGGGGCTCAAAAGTCCAGGGAATAATAATAATAATAATAATAATAATAATAATAATAATAATAATAATAATAATAATAATAATAATAATAATAATAATAATGGTTAGTTTATGGTAGGGTCTAGCCCCTTTGTGACCACTTTAGTCATAAGATCTTAGTGAGGTGCTACTATAATTTGAACTCTAAGGGTGATGTCTGATAGTTTAGCATCAAGGATAAACCCCTTGTTTTCACAAAACCTTTTATGGGGATTTTTTCTATGCTTTTACAAAAAATTTGCTCAATCTATATCCTCTACCAAAAAACATAGTTGGTACATATGTTGGGGGATGAAATCCCATATGTCACGCCCTAAGGACTCATAGATGGTGGTGAATTCCACCTTTGCACATCCAAAAGAAAAGGGAAGGTTCACTATTTTTGATCCTCGGGATCCCACAAGTGGGCAAGAGGAGAGGATACTCTAGTTTCACTTTGGGAGAAGGTAAAAGTAGCTTATGTGTTATTTATCACCCAGGGTCCCACAAGTGGGCAAGGGGAGAGAATACACATAATAAGCCACTGAAAAACACAACAAATAAATAAACACTCAAATAGAAGAAAACATAAGTATTTTAAAGCACCCAATTCAAATGTTAGTTCATTGTTAAGTACCAAAGTGAAATGTGTTTGTTTTTTAGATAAACCACTTCTTTCACCGTCGATACCTGTAGAAAATAATTTAGTGTTTGGATTGGTGGTCTTTGACAAGAAAATATATGTTAAAATTTTGATTGTTTAGGTCTTGAGAAACTGTCACAGGGTGATTCCATCGTTTAGTAGGGTGAATTTGTTGATTCTATAACCAATATCATTGATCTATAGACATAAAGCACATAAAGTAGAAAATTGGTAATTTCACTGATTAGCCTGGTGATTCCATGGATTAACAAGGCAATATCACTATTTGATAGGGTAATTCCATTGATTTCATTAAAAAATATACATAATGAAAACATAGATGATTTCACTAGCTAAGTTGTCAATTATGTTGTTTTTAATGCAATATCACTAAAAATATAGAAACTCTAGACATAACAAAAAGTTACCAAGGTGTTTTACGTCAATAAGCAAGTCGATCTCATCATTTTTCAAGTCAACTCTACCATTTCAGTTTATGAATACAATGTTTCTATAAACCCATAGTCTTACATGAACTATAAGAATGTTTTCATCATTTTGTAGAGTGATTCTATTGATTCTAAGATCGGTTCTGCCATTTACCTAAAAAGCATACAAAAATAGAATCAAAGAATAAGTGATATCACCAATTACGAGGTCGATATCACCTTTCATAAGTAGCAATTCTACCAATTAGCTGAACATTTCCATCACTAACTTGAGAACACAAATTAGATAAATTTAGAAGACAGAGGATAAATTAGGATCAATCTTGAACTAATTTTGCAATTATAAAGATGTTATGATGTTTCAAAGGAGAATATGGGGTGTTGGTCCCACCGGGCAATCCATATGCAAGACACAATTACAAATAGTTAATTTTCGTTAGTATGAAATCAAAATCAAATTGAAAAGCATACAACTAAGCCTAAGTATATGTCATATGATTTGGCAAGGTCAAGAAATAACATAAACAAGCTAAATGGAATACAAATAACACAATTATACCTTCCCCTTTGGATGTCTATGTCTTGCTAGAATCAATAATGTCCCCTTTTTCTAAATTAAAATAATATCATTATTAAAATAAATAGTATTTTTATAACTTAAAATAATGATATGTACAAGTTGCCAAAAAGGTAAATATGTCGGCATCAAGTATTTTAACTTGAGTTTTGACTTAAGAAGGGGACCTTTTTAAAAAATAACCCTTAAGTGAATTATAAGAAAAAGGTACTTTTAAATTACTAATTTTCCCTCTCCGAGTGGAGTGCCCCATTTTGGGAAAGATATTCGGAGGGAAAAGGATATAAAAATGAAAGGAGGTTCATTGCAATGGCATGTTATGTTGATAAATTGAATTTATGAGTTTAAACATGAAAACACTTGGCTTGCACCATTTCGAGATGGAAACCATTATTGGGATTGAAGTTGAGGACAAAACCCTTCAACATTTAGCTGGGTTAACTTCATTCAAAGGTTGTATCAGATATCATTGGACAGTTTGAGGTGTTTTAGACACCATTGTAGGATTTTTTATCACTTGAGAGGTTGATGACTTGCTTTTGGAGGTTGGTGACTAGGGTTTGAGACCCAAACAAGACAACAACCAACATTTACAAGTATTGAAGACCCTTTTTCTAGGGCTGTGTGGAGGTACATTCAAAAAATAATTATTCCCACCTATGGTTACCTCCTTGTGTTGCTAGTTTTGGTGGTTTGTAGTGATATTCCAGCTTGAAATACACTTGGGAATATTTCATAAATATTATGATATTTTATTTTTATTTTTAATATAATTTTCCAGCTATTTGATCAAAAAAATTCAACAAAAATAATATTTTTATTTTGTTGTTATTATCTGAATATTTTTACGAGTATTTGGAAATGAATAAGTGGTATTGTGCCTTATTTATTCATCTACAACATTTTCAATTTATTAGCTAGGGTTTGGAATATTTAATTTATTAATTTTTTATTTTTGAATTAGGGTTTAAAGTGAAAAAATTAGAAAATATTTGTTGCTAGTTAGGGTTTACTATTAATTCGAGATTTGCATCATTTGTCCAATTTGGGGACATTACATAATCCAAGTTTGGATGAGCCCAAATATAATGCTTGAGGGTATTTGGCAATGCCATGAATTCACTTGGATGACATCTCCCCTTGCATTATGGATGATTGGATGAGTAATGTGAATAAATAGTTGAAGCTCTTTTGAGGATTTGATAGCATAAATTTAACACCAAAAATCTTGTCTACAATGGAGAATGGCTCCTCCATTTATAGACTTAGTGAATGAATATGGACTGTCCATCTCAAAGTGAGATGGAGGTGGAGAATGAATCCTCACCTTCATAAATGTGAGAGGTTGAGATCGTAAGAGGTCTAATTTATGAAGACACACAGTGTGGAAGAATTTGGATGGTGTGTAAGAGGGACGTAAGTTATGTCATAAACAAACCTTACTCACACACCATCCATTTCTCATTTACTTGCACTGTCAAGTGGGAGATTAATGAATTTTTAATTGACAACTTTTTATGTGATGAGTATATTAGGAAATACTTGATTTTAAAATATGTATGATGTGTGTATTCCACGTAACCTTATTTTTAGAAGAATTCCTCATTTTTTTATCATTTTTGTTATCTAATTGTTATCTGGTGCATATGCAGGACTATGGTTTGATATTTGCAGGTCTTCCACATGACATAATGACACATAAAGATCCACATTCACTCATCAGAAGCAATGACACAGGTCCAAATTGATAGATCCAAAGTATAGTCATCTATGACATTGTCGTAGTAGCCAAACAAGGCCATAATGCATCCTTGTCCACCTCTTGCAGACTTGTCCTAACAAGCTATGAATCATTGTTTTTAATATAACCTTGTGTAAGTCAATTTAACATAGTTGCACTTACAAAAAGTTTACATAATCAGATCTATTACTATTTTCAGGGACACTCTATAACCCTAACCTAATTTACTATTTTTAGCAAGTTTATTATTTCAACAAATTTTGTAGATTATTGTATTTCATAGTAGATAAATATATATGAACATTTTTATTTCAATAATTTAATTCAAATTAGTTTAAGTCATTTCTTAAATTAAAAGGGTTAAACACAAAGTTAATAAAATATTAAAAATAAGGTGGAAAATGAAGAAAGAGGGGTATGCAAAAATTGGAAACAAATTCATTAATACATTGATACGTAGTATTTAAATCATAAGAATCAAGAATATAAAGTAGGACTTATTATGGACCCCCCACCATGGACAACTAAATCTTAATTTTAATAAGGTTGTAAGTTTGCAAACCTTGAATTTGTGTGTAGAGGTGGATTATTCCAAGACCACAATGGATAGCTAATATTGACCTTCTTCATAGATATTGTGACACCAACAATCAAATGAGCCTAATCACTTACCTATTTATAAATAAACAAATTCATAATTGGAAAACTTGGCACACATTAGTGACATCTAATGACTACGCTGAAAGGAAAAATGTATGAAAGATGGACATGTCTACCCAATTTAAAATATAGTATAATAAATTGTGTCGAGACCATATAAACGGTCCCTGTCACAAGACAAGTACAAGGTGGATGTGGTGCTTGTACAAAGATACTTGAAGATAATTTCAAGCTTTGTATGCCACCATAATAACTCAATAACACTATTTTTGTATTATTTACTAATACATAGACAAATTTGCATAACATGTGTACAATAATATGAAATAAATGCCATGGGGCCATTTTTCAAATGCCTACACTTTGATAAAGAGGTTGATATTTTTTTGATAAATTTTTTAGAGATTAAGTGTAGGGGACTCATTTCTAGAAGGTCAACCATTCTAATATATATTAATTTTTGTTTAAATAGATTTAGAGGAGATTTTATGGAATTGAGAAGTGTTACTTTTTATTTTAATAAAAGATATTTAATATACAAGTTAAGTACCACTTTATTATCTTTATACTTAAAAAATCTTTAAAATATATTTCTATATAATCTCCCTCTCATAATTTATATTAGTGAAACAACATTTATAAGTAAAAATTATGCAATTTTTTTAATTTAAATATGAAAAAGAGTAAAGATGCTTTTGGAAAAAAAAATGTTAAAGTTTCTAGCATTGTCTAAAAAAACTGCAAATATAGCATTTTCACTTAGAAAAAGTTTGAATATAAAAAAGAAAAATTCAAAAAAATCAATGACAAATATAATTATATATTTGAATGATACTTTATCAAGTCTTACAAACCAATTTAATAACGTAACTCTAATAAACATATCAATATATAAATTAATTCATGTAGTACTACTTTTTTTAAAAAGTAAATTAATATTAATTCCCAACACCGAAGTTGTTTTTATGTAAGAACTAAAAACTTATTAAAATAAAAATAATACAAAATAAAAAATTGTAATGATCTTCTAAAACCTTTCCTTAGATGGAACTTTAAAAAAAATAACCTACAAATATTAATAATAATAATAATAATAATAATATTAATATTAATATTAAAACAAAATTGTAAGGGCTTCCCAACACCACCTCTATTTACAAAGGATTACAAGTAAATGGATTCAAGTTTAATTATGTACCACTAAATACAGGGTAGTTCTTGTAATTTTTTTATTAAAAAAAACAAAAAACTGTCTTAACTCTGTTACAACAAAAATATCTGTCAAAGATAAAGTGGGAGTAGTTTACAAGCAGCCCCAATCAACTGACTCAAACAATAGTAAACTTTTTTTTATTTAATACATTCAAAATTGAACATGTCAATAATGCATTGAATTGTAAAATGTCATTCTACATAACTTTCTGTACAAAATTCAAACTTGCTGTCATCCTGTAAAATCCTTCAGGCTGCTGGGGAATGGTGTATTTAAACACGATCAAATGAGTTAGGAAAGAATCCAGTTTGGGATTTTGGTGCCAATTTACATTTACAAGAAAAATAGACGGTATGTATTTAGCAGCTTTTTTCCTTAGAAAAATGATGTTCCATTTATAACTGTTTGGTGATGAAACCAAACCAGAAATTCTTGATCTTGCCTTAGAAGTCTTCAAATCTTCAAATTAAGTGTCCTTAAGAACTGACAAAAAGAAATTTGTGCTAAATACTCTTTAAAAGATATTTTGTATAGAATGAATTGTTCCAAATGTTTGAATTTCTAAATGCCCCTGGTTATCCAGAGTGGCAGAACCTAGAAGAAATCAAGTTGCCACTTGCTAGGATCATGACCTGGGTAGTTGGGCGTGTCATCAAGCCATATGTAGATGCAAACAACCTACAGGTCGAGGGTGACTATCTATGGTCTACACAAGTTGAGGGCGGCTATATATATATAATCAAGCACAACCAGCAACATACCTAGAGTCGGCATTCGTTACATTTTTCTCAAGCATCTTCATTCTCTGACAGACACTCTTCCCACAAGCAGAATCTACTTACACCATGCTATAAGCACCTTCCAAATCTTCCTCAACTACTGGTGGTGGCTGTTTGAGATCATAAAGTGGCTCTCTCACATTCCTCGACTGGCCTTGCAATAGCTTGAGTTGTCTCTCTATTGATTGCTTGTGTCTGTGGAAGTTTTTCAGCAGTCCAATGGCATCTCGTGTGCCCACCAAGAGATTGATCTGATGGGAAGATCTTGTGGCACATACAACACTGATGCCTCTTCATTCACATTGGTTATTGCTGGCTCAAGGTCTAGCTCGTGAGTCAAGTGACTCAGATTACCTCTCTTTTACTCCTCTTCCATTGCAGGTGAAGAATCCATATAATACTCTATCATCGATTCACTGCTGCCCTCTTCATTCACATTGGTTATTGCAAAACAACCCTTGACCTTCCTGTGAATTGCACCCAATTCAGCAGGTCTACTGGTTTTATCAGTCCTCTTTTTCATCTTCTCCAAACCCAAATCATTTTCGCCTGCTTCCAGATCCTCACTGCTTCCCTGAGATTCAAATTTCTTAGTTTTAGAATGATTGGCTGAGTCCTCTGTCAGCTGTATCTCAACAGGTCTATTAACCTTATATTTATCATTGGTGTTAGCAGCACCAGAGGCAAGCATGACAAGGAAATGGGCAGTTTCTGTTTCATTCTCCAGCTCCTTACTATTGTCCACCTCTGATTCTTCTTCTTCCCTCTGATGGGCTGGAGTAGATCTAATTGGTCTTTTCCTACCTCTTTTTGCAGTGACATACCAAGTAAGGAGGCTGCAGGAGTCTGGCTGATGAGCTACCTTCATTGACTTCTTGCTTTCTCTATCACTCTCATTATCTGATGCCGCCTCTTCTTCCTCTTTCTCCTTCGGATCTTTTGATCCCTTGAAGCTCTGCCTAGAGTCGGAGAAGAGGTCAGAGCTTGGATCAGCAGCAGCATGAACAACAATATCACCACCTGTGGTATTGTACTGAGAATCATCATCAGTATAATTAGTATCATCATTGGGGGGCCGAATTCGTCTCAAGTTCCATTCAGGGTGGCACCTCATATGATCAAACAATGATTTGGATGAGCGGTACTCCTTCCGACACTGACCACAGGCTATGTTGTTATTAGCAGTCAATTCCATGTAGAAATCCTTATCTGTCAGCCTCCTGCTACGCTTGGGATTCCTTCTAAGCGTGCGCAGAGACACCATCTTGTAATCACTCAATTCCTCCTGTCCAACATCCATGCTCGTATTTTTCACTGCGTTCTAGTCCTCTTCCTCTTCCTCTTCCTCTTCCTCTTCCCCTTGAGTAGTTTCAGCTCTGACCCAATTGAAATTCCCATTGTATCTACTTGTGGGTACCTTGGATTTTTTGACCCAAATATCTGTTGATGAACAATCACCCATAGAAACATTTCCTCTGCTAGAGGACTGCCCATTTGACCCAGCAGCCCCATGGATTCTCACATGACCACCCAGGGCCTTCCCTGAGCTGAAGACCTTACTGCAAAATCTACAAGCATGACAATGGCTGCTGCCGTGAGTATTGTCGCCATGTCTGGTGGACTTAGAAACCACCACAGAATTCCTTGATTCACCACGCTCAGAAGCAGCAGCAGCAGAGCTCTTGAACTTGGAAAACACCACAGAATTCTCCATATCCAGCTCATAATCAGTCTCCCCCATCACCGACTCCTCACGGGATTGGGATCGGGTTTGGAATTTTTTTCTATTCACAGACAATCTTGCAGCTGTGAGTATTATTCCCCAGAGTCTCCATGCAAGTCTCTTGCATGCTTGGAATTGAGGTCAGTTCAATCAACCGTTTCACACGCTTCCACCATTTGGTTAGCAATTTAAGCCATGCTCTCTCTATTTTATGAGCATCCTAAGTCACACTCTTATTGTTTTACAAGTTCAAACATTCTCCATCTCATAATCCTCCATTGAGTTGAGATGCCAAAAATTTAAAAACATTTAAATATTTTAAAATTCCCAAAAATAAAAATAGGCTTACAATCTCCATAAAAGATATAAAGCTACAAAATTCAAAAACATTTGTCTTGTTTTAAATCTAGTTGCAATCTGTAATCCAATCATTTTTGGTCTCAAACCATTACTGAGATGTGTCCTTCCCAAATTTACCCTACTAGCACAGACTCATTATTGGTTCCAATTATTTTATCCACCTAGAGATGTGTCGTTCCTTTGCATGTATCCAATTTAAATATATAATTGAGGGTTGAAAGGAGATTGTTTATTTGTAGTATTTATTGAGTTAAAAAATTTGTTTGTCTTGGATAAAATTTATGAGAGAATTAGAATTACAAAACCGTCATAATCAGTCAATGCCAAAATAGGACCAAGTAATACAACTACAACATTTAAGAGATCTGTTGATTGGTTGTTAAACTATCTTGTAGTTGATTTGATTGTTAATTTTACGTTTGGCTTCAATTTTATAGCTTTGGATTTTCTCCAAATTGATGGAGCTCTTTAGTTTTTTGTATTTCCTCATTAAATATTAGTTATACCTTTTTGGGAGACTAGGTTTCCTATTGTGCCTCAAAACTAGTTTAAGCTTCGATCAAAAACTAATATCTATCCACAAAAAAAACACAAACCAAGCAAGAACTAATACAAATTGAAGTAGTAAAAGGCCAAAAAACATAGAGACCATCCAAACCAACTGAGAGTAAAAAAGAGGTATCAAGCTATATCCCTCTGGGAGTGGCCTCCCAATTCTCCTCTACATCCAAAGAGCCAACCAGGCTACTACTAGCACCATTCGCCACCACCCCTTCCTATGGCATTGTTCCAACACCCCTAAGATCACATCAACACTGGACTCAGTCGCACTCCTCAACACCAAGCCCAATCCAATCCCAATAGTCATTGCCTCTACATTCCCCAGTTGAGTTTTCCTGATGACCAAATCTTGCATAGGAGGTTGTAAACCCCTGCCACCCTAAAGAACCTGGCCAAAAGATGAGCAAAATTCCACACCTGTATCGAGAAATAAAGATCTAACACCATCCCCATTGATGGGAGGGCCCCCCTCATAGCCGTAATGTTCACCATTGAGATACGCCTTCTCAAATTCTTTGGTGCCCTAGTGACCACTTGAATTTGTTCCACAAAGGCCAAGCATTTTTCCAAAGGAACCTCCAACTCCCTAAACATAGAAAGGGTTATAAAATCAGTTGTTTCCCTACTTAAATATAGGATATTGACTTGGTTTTTTAAATGGAAACCTACAATAGTTTATGCCAACCCCACTCGATAATGGGGCATAATCAACCCTTTTGCCATTGACTTAACAAGTTCTCTATCTTCCATGACTAACATAAAATTACCAAAAAAGAGTGATGTCAAGTTTGAATTCACTCTGACCCTATGTGACATTTTCAGAAAGACATAACTCACCATTATTTTGAAGCACCGAAGATTTAGCTAGATTGCACCATAAAAACATGCTTAATTCTAATGTCACTAACTGATCCTTCAAAATACATCTCAATGCTCCACTCCCACCCTAAATAATGGCTCACTTAGGGCTAGCTACATGAATCAGTATATTGATCCAAATGCCCAGGCCAGTCAGTGAAGATCTTCTCAACAACTACAAATATCCCAAATGCAAAGCACATAAGCAAGGCAAATGGGCAATGATTGACAAAATTAATCTCAACTTGCAATGAGCCATCCACTCAATCGAGATTTTAATATTGAGTGAAACATAACCATAAATGATTAGAACTGCCAAAATGAAACATCATCCAAATATACCATAATACACTCCATACAAAGGCCCAAATGTCTAGCAATTAGATGCAAAGGGGGGATCCATAAGCCATGCTCCTCAAGAGTTATCACTAAAAAAGTCTTCAACCTGATCAATACCTCGATTTGCAAAAAAATCCATTTTAGAAATCACTTCACGGTAATAATAATTAGTTTCTCAAAGTGAAAAAGAACTCAGATTATCCCAAGCTTGCCCCAAGATATTTTCAATGTGCCACACACATGTATTTATGTTACGTAGAGTTTGGATTAAGACCATCAAGTCCCCTTTGATAATCACTTTAGAGATGCTACCCTGAACCACCAAATTAATCCCCAAAAATAGAATTTGGGTCCTTGCTTCATTGTTAGTCCCATCAATTAATTTAAAAGAAGCTACCCAGATCAAAGAACTAGTTCAATCCCATATGATACACCCTACCCTTGAGGATTCAAGATTTCCCTAGGACACCCTATCTAAATTAAATTTGAAGACCCTTAGGGGAGGCAAAATATAATCTACATCATTCACCCTATAAGCCCTATTACCAGATACCCTAACCCATTAACAAGGGAGCTTTTAGCAGAGGCCAACTAGAAAGTATTTGCTTGTCCTAACTTGAAAGAAAGACATCACACCTTTTGGAGTGAGTTGATCTAGATTCAGACATCACAATCTCATCCCTTTTTAAGATTTCACTTAACTAACAAGATTTATTTTCAAAATTCTTTGATTCTTTCTTTCCACAAAGTCCGAATTAGAATTGGTAGGAAAGCCACCCAAAGATTGGCAAATGCACTCTTCAAATGACCCCTAGGCTAGAAAGGGAAAGCCTCCAAGAGAGATCTTAGACTAGCCCAATTCAGTCCTAACCTAGCACATAGCTAATTTGAACATTAACAATGAAGGCACATCAAAATGGGAGATGATTAACATCTTTTTCAATTGAGAAACACATGCAACACTGAGATGGACCTTCGAACCCAGTCTTCCAAAGTCTATCAAAAGTGAGAATCTTATTTTGGGTTGCTAACCATACGAAGGCACCAGCCTTAGGTAAGCCAACCTTGTTCCAACACAACATCTTTTACCAGTCAAAAGAAACATCCTCACAAGCAGACATCTTGTAACCCAAGTTAATTAAATAACTGCTAGATTTGACACCAATCCTGTGGGTAAAGTAATTTTTTGCATTAATGAATATTTTCCTTTTTGCCAAAATGCCAGACAAAATTTCCTTCTACCCATCCAGAATGTGATTATCCACAAACTTTTTCCATTTCCGTTTGATTATCCCAACCCATGGGTGAGGTTCTATATAATCATACCTCTTGCTTTCCCAGATATCAGATAGAGGGGTTTCACCTCTTCCAAACCTAAAACTTCTTGGATTGGATTGTGGCCATTCCATGAATCTCCCTAACAATTAGCTATACACTCATTGTTGATTATCTAAGAAACATGGTTTACAATGATAGGGTTACATTTTAAAATGAAATTCCAAAGGTGAGAGCCCTTGAGAGGGTTTTGCATATAGATGATATTGACTGAGTCAAAATTACCAAAATACTTGTGTTGCAGAAGCTTATTCCATAAAGCCCATGGTTCAGACACCCTACCCCAAACCAACTTAGCCCCCAGTGTAGACACGTAAAATCGAACACTTCATGTTGATTTTAATCATCCATAACTATCCCTAATCATCCCTAGTTTTCTCTAATTCTGATTCATCATTATTATTCATCATCATTATTCATGGTTTATTATTCACATATTTATTAAGTTAATAAATTCAAATTAATTAATTAATCATTCTTTAATAATAAATTCTATAGATTTTGAATATTCACAATTTCTATAAATCTATAAATCTAATTATCCTCACCTCATGAGGTCAACTTCTACTCCATTTTTATTTCCAACTTGCAAAGATGTCCTAGGCTCCGCCTATTCCCCAATATTGGAATTTTATAATATTATCTTACCCTCTTTTCAATTTAATAATTCACCTAATATTCCACTCAATCTCACTTACCAATTTTATATTATATCTTCCTCCCAAATGAATTTTATATTTATTTGTGAGTCCAACATGTTCTTTAATCTAATTTTTAAGTTAGGATTCCCATTTTGAATTAAAATTTATCTTTTATTCTCATCCCTTGATTCTCATCTCAAGATGAATGGTTCACGTTTATTTTAAAAGTCTATAAATTAGAGTTTCTTCCTCCAACTTATACAATTTTCTTCATCCTAATCTTATTATGCCAAAATTTCTCTAGTAATATCCAATATTTGCAAGGTTATTATGCCAAAATAACCTTAGAAACTTCAAGCTTCTTCATGCAAAGAAATTTTGCTAGATTCTACAAGAAGTTTCATCACTTTCTCATGCCAAGTCACGACAATCAAGGTGAAAAAGGAGAGATGCTGCCCTCAAGGAACTAGCACTTTCAAAGACTTCTAGCTCACAAATCGAGTTCAACATCTACACATCAATTTTCAAGCAAATATTCTAAAGAGGTATAAACATTGTTTTTATCTTCTATCATGCATTTATTACTTGTTAATCATATAGCTCAACCTAGGGATTAGACTTGAGAAGTTATATCTTTACCTTATTTTTGATTTATTCACTAATAATTGACTAATCTCTATTTGATTTATGATCTCCATAATGTCATGCCTGGTGAGACTTGTTTGCATAACCCACACTTCATTTTAATTATTTTTTTGATAATTTTATTTGAAAAAAGTTCATAAACATGTATATGAAAATACATATAACTTTAACTATGTTTATTATTTCTTTTTAATGTTTTGCAAGGTAGTGTAGTTTTATTTTATGTAACACTTGTAAAATTTTTGTGGCAATCTGATTTATAGTTTAGAATATATTAGTATTTTACTCATTGTCATTTTTAAGGATAAAAATAGTCATGAAAATGGATATAACATTTGATATATTTGTTATTTGTTTCTAATTTTTTTATAGGTGGTGTGCATTTGTATTATGAACATTCTGTCCAAATTGCATCAAAATAATTCTTATATATTATTAGATATCATCATTCTACTAACTATCATTTTTTTTTAATTTGGTTGTTCTCCTAACTTATGTTTATTAGATATCATCATTTTACTAACTTGTTATGTACTTTCTAACTCATTGATTTTTTTTTGTTTGCTATTTTTAATGTTCTTATTGTTATAGGTTATATTTTCCTAAAGACCATGAAAAAAAAATACTAATTGGTTTGATGTAGGACCTTGGCCAAAGAATGGTGTTTAAATTCAAACAAATAATTCTATTTTGCATTTTAATTTGGGCAATGAAAATGAACTCACATTTCAATTTGGTTATAATTTTTTTTTTTCATTTTCATGTTCTTTAATTTGTTCCAAGTTTTGCTTGTTATTTGATTATCTTGTGAATCATTTTGTGTGTATGCTCTCCCCTTTTTAGGTGACTCAGAAATGCAAAGTGTCAAGTCATTTTATACTGAAGATTCATTAGTCTAAATGATACCTTCCATGCTTTTATTTTAGGATTTCAAATTGGGATTTCATCACCTTTTTGTAATCTTAATAAGGCACAATGATTGAGAATTGATACCCCAACATACGTACCAGCCCCATACATTTTACAAGGTATATAAATGCATGAAAAGTATCATTAGAGCCAAGCGTGATTCCCCAAGGAGAATCTCAAGAAGGTAAGGGGAAACCCTAAACCAAGCCATCCAACATATTTTTTGAAGAATCTAATTCTGAGAGCACTACTACTTAGAAGATAAGGCTGGCATGGACGTGGTGGGGACAAGACAACTCCTGTGGATTGCCCAATTTGGATTTATTCTTTGACATATTTTTATGCCCACGTACCACCTATTATAGGCTTATATAGGGAGGATATAGATAGTCCATTGTAAAAAAAATTAGATGCCTCTTTTGTTGTGAATCATACATTGACGCAAGGGTGTAAAGGTAACAACCCTTGAAGTTTGCCTTTATCATACAAACCTTGAGAGAGAAAGGGGGGTCTAAAAACCCTAACAATAATTACAATAATTTTTTTAATGAATTTTAAACTTTAAAATACTCTCTCAAGGCAAGTATTTCAAAAGGTTCAATAGATGTGATGCAAAATTGCATCAATTATTAAAAGTTATTTGTAATGCTTGTGTGTTGATGTTTGATTGTTGTGTTGAAATCTTGTTCACACTAAGAGCAATTCAAGAACAATGTCTAAATTATCATCTAAACCCTGCCATTATGCCATCCATTTGGTACTAAACCTAGTCCTAGTCCCAATCTAAACACCAATTTTAAACCAAGCTCAAAATCAATGTCCAATTTCTTGTCAAACTTGTGCCATTATGTTGTTCAATTTAGTCCAAACCAAAGTGCAAGTTCAAGTGTCAATTCTGATTTTCTTTCTAAGTTATGATTGCAAACTCTAACTTCCAATTTCAAAACCATGTTCCTAATTTTAGTTTGATTTTTTCCAATATTAATCCCTTTTAGGAATTAATATCTAAACCAAGTTTGGATCTTTATTTAAATTTCAAGACCAATTTTCCAATTCTTGTGTCAATCTTTACACATTTTAAGGTCTTAAAAATGCTTCAAACCAATCAAGTTTTCTTTATTTACAAGGTCAAGTTTATAAGGTCAAACCTTCCAAATCAAGACCAAAAATCTGAGTCCTTATCTAAACCATATGGATGTGCCATCCATTTGGTTCCAAATCTAGTTCTATTTCCAATCAAAGGTCAAACTATGATGCCAATTCCAAATTCAAAGTTCCAATTCCTATGTCAAACTATGCCAAGTTCTAATTCTAATTCAAATTATGTCAAAGTCCACTCCTTTTATAAATCATAGAGTTAAACCAAGTTTGAATTTTGATTTAACATTTTAAATCCAAAGTTCAAATTCTTGTCTAAATTATGCCATCCATGTGGTTTCAAACATAGTGCTAGTTCCAATGCCAAGTCTAATCTTAATACCAGTTCCAAATCTAATGTACCAATTCCTATGCCAAATTGTGCCAAAGTTAACATTGATAGATCTAGTATATTTGACATTGCATTAACATATCCAACTTGAACATTTAATGTCTATCAAAGTCAAATTCAACTTCAAATTTTGTACCAAACTACTTATGTGGCTAACCATTCAAATCCAAATCTAGTTCATCTTGAAACATGCACCAAAGCAATTTTGTACCATTTTGAACAAATAATATACCATTACAATACAATATTGTATCATTCTATTTCAAATCTGAATCAATTTCATGGTAATTCAAACCATTTCTTGTCTTTCCATTCAATCTCCTACACCTATCGATTGGGAATGACAAAGTCATGTCATCCATCCTTTTTTTCATTTGAATCATATCTATGCCAATTGTCCCTTTCTAGAGCAAGATCCAATCAAGACCATTTAGACCAATTTTAGCTTATGTCAATCTACCCTTTTTGGGTAGTTTTTCAATCTATGCCAATTCACCCTATTTGGGTACAATCAAATCAATACCATTTCAACCAATTCTAATATGTGCCAATTCACCTTGTTTGGGGCCAATCAAATCAAGACCAATTTGATCAATTCTATTATGATAATTCACCTTATTTGGGGCCAATCAAATCAAGACCATTTTGACCACTTCTAACCTATGCCAATTCACCTTATTTGGGGCCAATCAAATCAATACCATTTCAACCTATTCAATTATTTGTCAGTTCACCCTTCTTCGGGCCTATTCTAATTTTTGCCAAGACCACTCTTTTTGTGGCCAATTTCCTTCCAATCCATTTCCCCTTTCATGTATCCTTTCTTAGGGACATTAGTCCAAAATTCATTTGAGTCATGATGTCTCATGACCCTCCACCTATTCTATTATCACCCATATTATGTCAAAGTGCAATAGATCAACTCACTCAGCTTAGTCAACAACTAGAATAATTTATTCTACTTTGATAATTTCAAAACCCAAGTTGGTGTTACAGCCAAAACACATTCGATCGACTATTCTACATCAACCATACCTCCTAAATATGCCATCTAATATAAATCATGAATAAAAATAATTCGATCAACAACTATCGGACAACAAGGATGAATATCTTATTAGATTGTGGTAAATGGGTGCTAAACTTCCAAATGGATTTATTATAGAGGAATTATCTATTTTATTATAGCTCCTATAGATACACCACTACAAATCCAATAGTCCAAACCTATTATACCATTGCCCATCCAAGGACCAAATCTATTAAAAATACAAGTGTGTCCAAGTCTTATAGCTACTCGATCAGAATATATCATGATCCCCTTCTCAATCATGATCAGATACATCCACTTCTAAAGCAAGCTCAAGATAATCAAACTTTTGATGACATTTTTATCAAATCACCCATATTTGATCAAATCCAAAACATTTATGATCCACCTATATTTGATGAAGGACCTCTATTTGATGAAATACTAACCTTCTATGGGCCCATCTTTGATGAGCCCATTATTATTAATCCAGAGACCATTATTCAATTATTATCAAATGTTCCTCATTTCCAAACATTCCTTCCTCCTAAAGTCTTCATTTTCAAGCAAAAGGTGAACAAAGTACTTGTGGACAACATTACATCAGAATTAGGTTCTATTTTAGAATTAATATCAGAGTTGGGTTCTATTTTAGAACCAATATAAGATTTAGCATTAGTAGAAGAATAAATGTCAGTCTCAACATCAGGGTCAAATCCTCTTGGGTCAGAATGAAAAAATATTGAGTTGAGATGCTAAAACAATAAAAAAAATCAAAAGAGAAAGAGAAATAATTCATCCAACAATGAAAGCCATGCCTATGACACCTTAGACAAGTACCATGATGAAAACTAGGTTTCTAGCATCATGTAAACAATTTTTGTTTACAACTACCTTGACATTGGGGGGCATCCCTATTTACATTATAGACCATTTCTATTCTCTTACCATTTCAAGCCATTTTAGCCATTTAAAACTATTGAATCCAACCCATCTTATTGTGACCATTAGTCTTCCCATCTTGACCTTGTTATGGAAGTAGAAGGTATATTGAAATTGATTTAGGAAACATTTTGCCCTATTACCCACATGATACTTTGATGATTGGACACATTTGTATCTCACATGACATGGTCCTTGGAGATTCATAATCCTTTACCTCATTATCATTCACTATTATTCAACCTTTGCCAAATCCCATGCTATTTATTTTATCAAGTGCCATTCTTATTTTCCATTCTACTATTGATTTGTAGTTCAAATCCTATGGGTGGAACTACATTGACCTGAGGTCCATTTAGACTATGTAGGTAGTGTTCAATTTTTGAGGTTAGTTAGATCACCCCTTATCCCATGTTCTTTCCCTTTCACAAGTTATTTTAGTCTATTGATTCATATCTCAAACTCTATGGGTTGAATCACATTGCCCTGAGGTCCACTTGGACTATGTGGCAATGCTCAATATCTAAGGTTAGCTTGGTCACCCCTTTCCCATGCTCTCACCATTTTGTGAGCTTGTTTCTTTTTAGGATCTTACCATTTTAAAAGCTAGTTTAGTCTATTGATTTATAGTTCAAACCCTACAGGTGGAACTACATTGACTTGAGGTCCATTTAGACTATATAGGTAGCACTCAAATTTTGAGGTTAATTCAATCATCCCTTTCTTATGCTCTTGCCATTTTGTAAGTAACCATTATCTAACACTCTCACCATTTTTTTAGATTATTTATTTACAAGCTCTTTCCCTTTTGCAATCTATTTTAGGCTATTAATTCATAGTTCAAACCTATATGGGTGGGACTACAGTGACTTGAGGCCCATTTGAACTATCAAGGCAGTGCTCTATTTTTGAGGCCAACTCAGTCACCCCTTATCCTAGGTTATTTCAATTTTGTAATCTATTTGGTCTATTGATATGTAGTTCAAACCCTATGGGTGGAACTACATTGACCTAAGGTCCATTTGGACTATGTAAGCAGCACTCAATTTTTAAGGTCAGCTCAATCACCCCTTTCCCATGCTTTCACCATTTTATGAGTAATTTAAGCCATGCTCTCTCTCATTTGTAATCATCCTAAGTCACAATCTTATTGGTTTACAAGTTCAAAAATTTTGCATCTCATAATATTTAATTGAGTTGAGATGTCAAAAATCTAAAAACATTCAAATATTTTAAAATTCTTAAAAATAAAAATAGGCTTACAATCTCCATAAGAGATATAAAGCCACAAAATTCAACAACATTATTTATGTTCTTAGTCGAGTCTCAATCTTTAATCCAATCATTTTCAAGTTTAAACCATTGTCGAGATGTGTCCTTCCCAAATCTACCCTACTGGGGCAGACTCATTATTGGTTCTAATTATTTTAGGCACCTGGAGATGTGTCCTTTGCATGCATCCTTGCTTCAGGGTACCATCCATTTATCATTATCATTGAGCCTTCACATGTGGATTTGGACTTGGTTAAAAAACAATAAGATAATTTTTTGAGGGGAAGAATTCAATTGGCCAAATATGTGGTGAAACTCTTATTTTATGTCGATGACCTAATTATAATGGCAAAGGAAATCCAAGATCTAAGAGAACATATTCAGGCTGTATAACTCTTTTTTAAATAAGTATGGATGTAGGTGAATGTTGATAGAACTAAAATTGTGATTTTATTAGTGAAAAGGAGGAAGCAACATCTCAACTTTTAGTTTACAGGAGAATCTCTAGAAGTGGTGTCTTAATGTAAATATTGTGGCCTTGAATTTCAAAACAAGCTCAATCAGGACATATGCAGGATGAAAAGAATACAAGGAGGCTGGAGAGCTCTCTATGCACTAAAAAATAGGTGTAGGAATGCTAAGTTATGGAAATAGACCACTGAGGTCCTATTTGGGTTACTTGTTACATAGGTGGTGTTGTATGATTGTGAGGTATGGGCTAGTGGCATGACAACTTTAAAATGGAGACACATAGAAAGGATCCGAAAGTGGATAATCACAAATAATTTTAGAATTAAGGTTTTTTTTCCCTATGAAATCATTTGTTTAAAAATATGGACTTCCCTATTAGAGGCAATTATTATGCCCAAGTTACTTTATTACCTTTAAAAAAAAACATGAAGACTGACAAGTGGCCTAGGATGGAAAGAGATGAAGAGTTGCATAGGCAAAAGAATATCTGGAGGAAATATAACTTCAAATGGATAAGTAAATATCACATCAACTTGAATGAATGCCCATTCCTTGACAAAGACATACAAAATTATGTGAATGAAAAGTTTAGATTAATAATGAGGAAGATGAAAACAAGCAGGAAATGACAACACTACATTATAGAGTTTAACTTGACTTATGAGCATAACAAGAAAAATTAAATAGGGGTTGAAATTAAAAGCAAGGAAAATATCTGCATCGCTCGAATAAGGACTAGCTCCCATAGGCTCATATGTGATTTAAGTAGATGGACATTACCTAAGTAATAATGGTATGAGAGGGTTTGTGTTTTATGCACCACAGGGGTGGTCTAAATAGATGAGCATTTCATCCTTGAATGTTTGAGGTACACAAACATTCAAGCCAAACATGTGGAAACATTAAGATTTGGATCCATGGTAAAACTATTTAAATAGGTCAGAATAAAAGGGTTGAGGGAGATGTTACCTCAAATCAACAAAAGGAGGAACAATATTTTAAAGGACATCATTGGGCCCACAAGTCTTTCAGTGACTGGATAAATCAATGTAATTGACGGTCCCATAGATCATTTGTTCTCATGGGCCTAATTAAAACCATTTCATTTCATTTCAACACTTTTTTTCATGTAAAAATGCTAAATAGCTCAGTCTTTAATTGAGGTCAATACTAACACACTGGGAGTTTAATCTCCTCCAATACTAAAACCCAACACAAAAATTAGGCGAACACTAAAATTGGATGAAATTCTTGGAGTACATAACAATGTAGATTCATTCCAAATAATTTGGAATGAATCTCTACCATCCAGTTATTTGTAGCAACTTAGACACTTCAATTAACATAAAAGTAAAGGTTTATAACAAAATATATATCAATAAAAATAATTTCATAAGCCCAAGGGCATAAAAAATTATTAAAGTAACAAATTGTAATTGAAACTAAGGCATAGGGGCAATAAAGACAACATCAAGAAATGGAAAAGGAGGAGGAGGCCGATCATTTTGATTATCCCCCCACCAATCACTGTGAGTAAAATCAACACTAGTCTCAAGTTAGGTCTACCATCTCCTCTAACCCTTTTCTTCATCTTGTTCTTCCTTTATTGGTTGTGCATGCACTATAGAAATAACCAAGTCTAGCTGTGGAAACTGTACACACCTAAAATTAACATGGTACCACATTTAAAAAAAAAAATCAGATGATGATGCCAAAAACCTTTGAAAAAATAATAAAATTCTTAGATCCTTTCCCTTGCCATTTCCCCTTTTTATTGCTTTCTAAACTTTCCCCAAATGTCAAATTTGCAAAATGATGGGCTCTAAACTTACCAGATTTTGAATTTCATGTGGGATGGTAGAACCACCATGACAATTTTGAAACTATTTCTTTGCTTAATGTTAAAGTTTCACCACCATGTTTGGGACTCCCAAATTCAACTCATAAAATACGTGCTTTTAAATTTATTTCTTAATTGTGGCTCTGCTTTTAACCGACTTCCTTAGTTAACATCTAATCATCTTATTTAACTTTTAGTCATCACATTTAACTTCCAATTGCCCTAGTTAAACTCTTTATGACTCCAATCGAATATCCATTACCCCCTTTTTTTTTACAAATAACCATGTTTATGATGAAATATGGATTGGAAGATTGAAAAACTAGAGTTTATTGGAAAATTTGCAAAAATATCAAGAAGATACAGTTTGCACTATGTTATTTTCTTAAAACCCCAACCATAAACCTGCTACAATTTTTCCTTTCACCCTTATTAAACTTTATTGGAAAGTTAATGAATGAATAACTTACACTCTATCATTTTTAGAGCTAGCAAAAATATTGTTGCATTTTACCTTCAAAACTTGATTTTATATGCATTACCTTGCATCCTTCTTGATTGTAAAGACATCCCTAGATTAAATTGACAAATTAAAATGAATGTAGTTACGTGAGAATTGAAGATCAACAACCTAAAAAATACTTCCAATTTGTCATCCACACTTGACACGTTGGATGTTTCTTTTTTTTAGTTTTACTGATCTTTTCTTAGATTAAAATTATTCATTTGAAATTTATCAATGAATTAAAAACCAATCAAAAAGAAAATATATTTCATGTGGATTTATTCATTGTGCATTTTACTAAATGTTAAAATTATGATTTGGATTACCCTTTGTCAAATCAATGGGCTATAGAAGTCTCAAGGAAGATTTATTCATAATCTTTATCCTTGCTTCTTCATTCCACATAAGCTTCAAGATAACTGATTCATTTGTCTCTGAATTTATTGTTTGTATTTATATTTCTTCAAACTTCTATATCATTTGTAAAATGCTTGATCTGATTTCTTGTCAATAAAATTACACCTTAAATAAATATAGAATATTATAGCAGTCATAAATCCATTTGCATTTAACATTCATATTTACATGTTTATTTGATCATTTCATTTTTTATTTTACAAACATTTAGGAAAATACAAAATGCATAACTATAAAATGACAGTTAGTTTATTTCCATCTTTGCATTCTCTATTCAGAAAAGAACAAAAATAGAAATCAATCGTTCACATTTCTAAAAATGTATTTTAATTAGTTTTATTTTACATAAAAAATAGAAACTTACAAAAAGAATCCAACTTATCATTCATTTTAATTCATTCTTGGTTGTGCATCTTCCAATCATTAGAAATATGAAAAACAACCTTATATTTCTAACACCTAGTTAATTTACATTTACATTCATAAAACATTGAAAATACAAAAACAAATGTTTTAATTTCCATTTCTAGCATTGCATTTTAATTAGTTTCATTTTCATAAACAATCACAAAGAACAAAAATTGTAGTCATTCGTTTGCATTTCCAACATTATATTTTAATTGTATGCATGCATTGAAAAATATAAAAGAAAAGAAAAATATTTGTTCTACTTGCATTCATCGTGTATTTAATTAGGTAATTAAATAAACAAGAATATATTATTTGAAAAGAAATGGTAGATTTTCTTGTGCTTTGTTACATGCAAATTTGTCTGTTTACTTTCAGTTAAACATGTTTTTAGTTTATTTATTTATTTAACACTTTCTATTCCGCAAGACATTAACTAGAAGCCCACACACAGAACATTTAAAAATTCAAATCAAATTTTAAATTAAATATCATTCAATGTTATGCATTATGATATCCTTTGATGATGCTCCTAGAATAACTGCATCCACATAGAACAAGATATTTCCTAGGAGCATTCCTCATTTAGGTATAAATCATGCCAAGTGATATTAAGTTTGGGATTTGTCTAAAATTATTTTTCTAAACCCCACTTCCACATATTATAATTATTTATTTTAGGATCTAGATTAAAAAAATAGGTTAGTGAATTCACAACATGTTAGATAAATCCACCGATTAACTTGTCAATTAGTTAACCAATACATCTGATTCAAATTTATATCCTTGGGTCTAGCCTCTTTTCATTTGTCCTCTTTAGCACATGATGTTTCTTGGGAAAGACCAATCTAATTGAGCCAAACATATCTAAATAGTAATTAAACCTGATTTCTCTCCATTCAAAGAGAGTAATATTGATCAAAAGTTATATTAGCTAGTCCTTCTGGAATTTGGTTATTCTAGACCTCTTATCGATAGACAATTTGATCCATTAAATAAACATTACAAATTAGTAGAAGGATGATAGTATAGAAGAGCATACCTATTTAGACATATAATTCATAATCTTGATAAGGCATCTCTACCAATTACATAAGCTCATCAATTTCTACAAGCTCAACCTAATCAAATCATGCAAACAAATCACTAACCATATTTCTCATTATTTATTTTTAGTTCTCAACATGACCCTGGGAAGTGTAGACACTAAATTTGAATTATATATCACCTCAGTATGTTACACTTCGAAAATACCTATCATGGTTGTACCCTTTAATTCTAAGACCTTTCTACTACCAAAAGTCTAATGTTCACTATCTCTTGTGCCTAAATTGCTTATCTCTTAGTCTGACCACTGTTATTCTGATGGACATGCCTTCTATACTATGAGAAATTCTCTAAACTTGACCATTATCCTTCTCTACTAGTTTTGACAAGTAACTATTTTAAAATGGACACTTGTGTCGACATAGGTGTCTGACTAGGATGCAAGTGTTTGGGACCTATCACCAATTGCAAGTCAATATAGCTCCCCCTAGGACCTTGATTCACTTTGAAGGCTACCTCTTAGTCTACACAACCCATGCACAACTACAAAACCTATTTAATATTATTTGATCATTATAAGGATTGTGTCATTAAAATAAGACTGGTCAGACTAATATATAGTTCAAGGGGCATACAATAGAACATATGCAATACTTATATATGCAATAAAGGTCTGAAATTGAGAGGAATAATCAATGTCTATCTGACTCCAAGATCACAGGGACTATTATCACCACACCAAAAAACTTAAGACATTTATGATGCAAAGGATTCAAGCATGAAACTATGTGTTGCACATATTTATTACCTAGTTAATATTAGATTCTTGAGTCTAATTAATGTTAATTATCAACCTAGAATAATTTTTCCAGTTATATAAGATCAAACATATGTTACTTAAGGTGATCTTGGGTATAAATTTGAACATTGATTCTTATGCTCTAAATGCATCTTAAGGGTCGACTTAAGTGATTTAGTGAGATATATTTTCAAAATAGGTTGGTATATATATAATATCAACCCTCATTCATTCCTCACATAGTAAATACCTAGAAATCACAAGGCAACTTATGAAGAGCACTCAATCAAGCATTCGAATGAGCAAATCTACCATATTCATTCCTCTTTTCATATCAGGGATAAGAGTAGTATCCTAACATGTATGACCCATTTTTTCTAAGTTACGAATTACATAAATATATATACTTTATTATACATTGCATCCTTATTCACACACAAGCCAACTCATAGAGGAGAACTACATAACTCTGAGGCCCTATTCAGAGTATTGGCTATATAGGTAATACCCATTGATAGAGGGGTCCTTGGGACATCTCAACACCATATACCCACTGGCCCATTTTTCCCACAGTCACTCCAAGGGTGAATAATTTAGGATTTGATCATTTGATAAAGAGTGACATACCATGCAAGCGATATAAAAACATCAAAATAAAGGTGATAGAAAACCCAGAAGCTTTCAAGTGGTTGCATCTAAATCTAGTCACTATTTTATACTAGACACTTACGTCTAACTCAGACACCAACATCAATGTAACCATCTAGATCCAAAATAAATGTCTGAAGCCATAGAGTACAAAATTCTAGAATCTAATGATTATTCTAGAATTTTGATTTAGTTCACTTCTAACCTATTTCAATCCATATTTGCATATGCATAATAAACCAACTAAGTAATCTTGTTTTCAATGTATTGTAATATCAATCAATAGCTATACTTTCTATTTTTGGCATATCTCAATATTATAAATTTAGAATATTGTTTATCTAAGTTTATGAATTAGTTGGTCTGCTATAGATCTGTTTATCACCCTTGTGCTTATTCATTTCTGCATTCTTAACCCTATAAGTACCCTTATACCAAAAATCATTTTAGGCTTAAACATTTGGTGAACCCGACCTTTGATTTTAAAACCTTAACATTGACCGAGGGCTTTTTTTCTTTTGATTAACCAATATCGTGCCAATAGGTATTTGCAAACAACTTGGCTTAACACTTATAAAGTCTGATAGGGTTGTCACCCAATTAGATAAATCTAGAGTCAAGGTTGTTGGAGATTTATTAAATATTCATACTTAATAAACATAAGAACTTAATGGATGTGTTTTTGTATGTTACAAGAGATGAAATTATTAATCATGATAAGGCTAAGGATTCCTCACCTAGTGATGGTGAATCCTTATGTGGTACTACAACTCATTCTATAGCAATAACCCTCCCCTTGAACACATCATCACTTCATACTTTTAATGGGGGCATGAGTTGTGTGTTCACACCATTATTTCCTAAAACAAATCCTAATATTGCTACATTCTCCATGGGAAACATTAACACTTAAACCAAATATATCAACTGAAACTATGGGTACATATCCTTGGACTTTGACTTGAAGGTTAAATTTAAAATGTTTGACTAGAATTAAAAGTTGACTTTAGTTGACTTGGAAGAGTTGACTTGATTTTGAAAAGTGTGACTGATTTGGATTCGATTTGAAATTGGATTTGGTTCAAAATGGACTTGATTTTGATTTGTTTTCAAATGGGAAACATAACAATACAATATTGACAAGGTATTATTTCAATCAAACAACATGATGTTTAGAATGGGATAAAAATGACTTGAATTTTGGGTAGTGTAATGCTTTATCACACCAATGTGTACTTAAAAAGTTTGGACTTGGGATAATTTGACTTGTTTTAGGTATAAAGTATCACACACAAAACTAGTTATATGATAATAAACAAGTAATTACATCCACACAAGACAACCTTAACTTAGTGGTAAAATGGGTGTATAATGTGACTATAGCCCACGTATCTACCTCAAAAAAAATAGGAACATGTTAATCTTTTAACCCTCACCTTAAGATGTATGTCATGATATCTTGGGGGAGGTTGGCTTCCCTCACACTACAAATTATTTTCAGCCAAGTGGTCTTAATCTATGTTTAAACAATGATTTATAGATGGTCCCCGATATAACTTGTGATATATGGGGCTCAAAAGTCCAAGGAATAATAATAATAATAATAATAATAATAATAATAATAATAATAATAATAATAATAATAATAATGAGTAGTTTACGAGAGGGTCTAGCCCCTTTGTGACCACTTTAGTCATAAGATCTTAGTGAGGTGCTACTAGAAATTGAACTCTGAGGGTGATGTTTGATAGTTTAGCATCAAGGATAAACCCCTTGTTTTCACAAAACCTTTTATGGGGAATTTTTCTATGGTTTTACAAAAATTTCACTCAATCTATATCCTCTACCAAAAAACATAGTTGGTACATACATTGGGGGATGAAATCCCATATGTCACAACCTAAGGACTCATAGATGGTGGTGAATTCCACCTTTATGCAACCAAAATAAAAGGGAAGGTTCACTATTTTTGATCCTCGGGATCCCACAAGTGGGCAAGAGGAGAGGAAACTCTAGTTTCACTTTGGGAAAAGGTAAAAGTAGCCTATGTGTTAATTATCACCCAGGGTCCCACAAGTGGGCAAAGGGAGAGCATACACATAATAAGCCACTAACAAACACAACAAATAAATAAACACTCAAATAGAAGAAAACACAAGTATTTTAAGGCACCCAATTCAAATGTTAGTTCATTGTTAAGTACCAAAGTGAAATGTGTTTGTTTTTTAGATAAACCACTTCTTTGACAATCGATACCTGTAGAAAATAATTAAGTGTTTGGATTGGTGGTCTTTGACAAGCAAACATATGTTGAAATTTTGATTGTTTAGGTCTTGGGAAACTGTCACAGGGTGATTCCATCATTTAGTAGGGTGAATTTGTTGATTCTGGAACCAATATCATTGATCTATAGACATAAAGCACATAAAGCACATAAAGCAAGAAATTGGTAATTCCACTGATTAGCCTGGTGATTCCACGGAATAATGGGGCAATATCACTGTTTGATAGGGCAATTCCATTGATTTCATAAAAAAATATACATAATGAAAACATAGATGATTTCACTAACTAAGTTGTCAAATATGTTGTTTTTGATGCAATATCACTAAAAATATAGAAACTGTAGACATAACAAAAAGTTACCAAGGTGTTTTACGTCAATAAGCAAGTCAATCTCATCATTTTGCAAGTCAATTCTACCATTTTATTTTACGAATACGATGTTTTGTATAAACCTATAGTCGTGCATGAAACATAAGAATGTTTTTGTCATTTTGTAGAGTGATTCCGCTTATTCTAAGATCGATTCAAAAAATAGAATCAAAGAATAAGTGATATCACCAATTACGATGTTGATATCACCATTCATAAGTAGAAATTCTACCAATTAGCTGATCATTTCCATCACTAACTTGAAAACAAAAATTAGATAAATTTAGAAGACAGAGGATAAATTAGGATCAATCTTAAACTAATTTTGAAATTATAAAGATGTTGTGATGTTTCAAAAGAGAATATGGGGTGTTGGTCCCACCGGGCATTCTATATGCAAGACACAATTATAAATAGTTAATTTTCATTAGTATGAAATCAAAATCAAATTGAAAAGCATACAATTAAGCCTAAGTATATGTCATATGATTTGACAAGGTCAAGAAATAACATAAACTAGCTAAATGGAATACAAATAACACAATTATACCTTTCCCTTTGGATGTCTATGTCTTGCTAGAATCTATAATGTCCCCTTTTTCTAAATTAAAATAATATCATTATTAAAATAAATAGTATTTTTAAAACCTTAAAATATAAAATAATGATATGTTCAGGTTTCCAAAAAGTTGAATATGTCAGCAACAAGTATTTTAACTTGAGTTGTGCTTTAAGAAGGGGACCTTTTTAAAAAATAACCCTTAAGTGAATTATTAGGCAAAGGTAATTTTAAATATCTAATTTTCCCTCTCCAAGTGGAGTGCCCCATTTTGGGAAAGATATTTGGAGGGAAAAGTATATAAAAAGGGAAAGGAGGTTCATTCCAATGGCATGTTATGTTGATAAATTGAATTTATGAGTTTAAACATGAAAATGCTTGGCTTGCACCATTTGGAGATGGAAACCATTATCGAGACTAAAGTTGAGGACGAAACCCTTCAACATTTAGCTAGGTCAACCTCATTCAGATGTTGTATCAGATATCATTGGATAGTTTGAGGTGTTTTAGACACCATTGTAGGATTTTTATCACTTGAGAGGTTGACGACTTGCTTTTGGAGGTTGGTGACTAGGGTTTGAGACCCAAACAAGAAAACAATCAACATTTACAAGTATTGAAGACCCCTTTTCTAGGGCTGTGTGGAGGTACATTCAAAAAATAATTATTCCCACCTATGGTGACCTCCTTGTGTTGTTGGTTTTGAAGGTTTGTAGGGATATTCCAGCTTGAAATACACTTGGGATAATATATTTATTTTGTTGTTATTATCTGAATATTTTTACGAGTATTTGGCAATGAATGAGTGGTATTGTGCCTTATTTATTCATCTACAACATTTTCAATTTATTAGCTAGGGTTTGGAATATTTAATTTATTAATTTTTTATTTTTGAATTAGGGTTTAAAGTGAGAAAATTAGAAAATATTTGTTGCTAGTTAGGGTTTACTATTAATTCTAGATTTGCATCATTTGTCCAATTTGGGGACATTACATAATCCACGTTTGGATGAGCCCAAATATTATGCTTCAGGGTATTTGGCAATGCCATGAATTCACTTGGATGACATTTCCCTTGCATTATGGATGATTGGATGAGTAATGTGAATAAATAGTTGAAGCTCTTTTGAGGATTTGATAGCATAAATTTAACACCAAAAATCTTGTCTACAATGAAGAATGGCTCCTCCATTTATAGATTTAGTGAATGTATATCAATTGTCCATCTCAAAGTGAGATGGAGGGTGGAGAATGAATCCTCACCTTCATAAATGTGAGACGTTGAGATTGTAAGAGGTCCAATCTATGAAGACATAGAGTGTGGAAGAATTTGGATGGAGTGTGTAAGAGGGATGTAAGATATGTCATAAACAAACCTTACTCACACACCATCCATTTCTCATTTAATTGCCTTGGCAAGTGCGAGATTTAATGAATTTTTAATTGACAACTTGTTATGTGATGAGGATATTAGGAAATACTTGATTTTATAATATGTATGATGTGTGTATTCCATGTAACCTTATTTTTAGAAGAATTGTTATCTAATTGTTATCTGGTGCATATGCAGGACTATGGTTTGATATTTGCAGGTCTTCTACGTGACATAATGACACATAAAGATCCACATTCACTCATTAGAAGCAATGCCACATGTCCAAATTGATAGATCCAAAGTACAGTCATCTATGACATGGTTGTAGTAGCCAAACAAGGCCATAATGCATCCTTGTCCACCTCTTGCAGAGTTCATTGTTTTTAATAAAACCTTGTGTAAGTAAATTTTACATAGTTGCACTTACAAAAACTTTACATAATCAGATCTATTACTATTTTGAGGGACACTCTATAACCCTAACCTAATTTACTATTTTTAGCAAGTTTATTATTTCAACAAATTTTGTAGATTAATGTATTTCATAGTAGATAAATATATATGAACATTTTTATTTCAATAATTTAATTCAAATTAGTTTAAGTCATTTCTTAAATTAAAAGAGTTAAACACAAAGTTAACAAAATATTAAAAATAAGGTGGAAAATGAAGAAAGGGGGTTATGCAAAAATTGGAAACAAATACATTAATACATTGATACATTGCAAACCTTGAATTTGTGCGTGGAGGTGGATTATTCCAAGACCACAATGGATAGCTAAAATTGATCTTCTTTATAGATATTGTGACACCAACAATCAAAAGAGCCTAATCACTTGCCTATTTATAATGAACAAATTCATAATTGGAAAACTTGGCACACATGAGTGACGTCTAATGACTACGCTGAAAGGAAAAATGTATGAAAGATGGACATGTCTACCCAATTTAAAACATAGTATAATAAATTGTGTCGAGACCATATAAATGGTTCTTATCATAAGACAAGTACAAAGTGGATGTGGTGCTTGTACAAAGATACTGGAAGATAATTTCAAGCTTTTTTTCAAATGCCTACACTTTGATAAAGAGGTTGATATTGTTTTGATAATTTTTTTAGAGATTTAGTGTAGGGGACTTATTTCTAGAAGGTCAACCATTCTAATATATATTAATTTTTGCTTAAATAAATTTAGAGGAATTTTTATGGAATTGAGAAGTGTTACTTTTTATTTTAATAAAAGATATTTAATATACAAGTTAAGTACCACCTTATATCTTTATACTTAAAACCTCTTTAAAATATATTTTTATATAATGAAAGATATAACTCACTTTCAGAATTTATATTAATGAGACAAAATTTATAGGTAAAAATTATGCAATTTTTTTAAATTTAAATATGAAAAAGAATAAAGATACTTTTAGAAAAAAAATGTCAAAGTTTCTGGTATTGTCTATAAAAACTGCAAATATAGCATTTTCACTTGGAAAAAGTTTGAATAAAAAAAAATAATTCAACAAAAACAATGACAAATATAATTATATAATTGAATGATACTTTATCAAGTCATACAAACCAATTTAACAACGTAACTCTAATAAACATATCAATATATAAATTGATTCATGTAGTACTACTTTTTTAAGAAGTAAATTAATATTAATTCTCAACACCTAATTT
Source organism: Torreya grandis (assembly GCA_037957365.1). Lineage (NCBI taxonomy): Eukaryota > Viridiplantae > Streptophyta > Pinopsida > Cupressales > Taxaceae > Torreya > Torreya grandis. Next base: position 1,945,826 of record JARHVA010000819.1, on the reverse strand, counting down.
ATTTTGTGTGGGAACTAAAAAATTATTAAAATAAAAATGATACAAAATAAAAAATTGTAATGATCTTCTAAAACCTTTCCTTAAATAAAATTTAAAAAAAAAAAACTACAAATATTACACTCACGTACACTGATTAGTAATACTAATGGCTTCCCAACACCACCTCTACTTACAAAGGATTACAAGTAAATGGATTCAAGTTTAATTATGTACCACTAAATACCAGCAAGCTGGCAGGGTAGTTTTTGTAATTTTTTAATTTAAAAAACAAAAAATTGTCCTAACTCTGTTATAACAAAAGTATCTGTCAAAGATAAAGTGGTAGTAGTTTACAAGCAGCCCCAATCAACTGACTCAAAAAATAGTAACTTCTTTTTATTTAATACATTCAAAATTGAACATGTCAAGAATGCATTGAATTGTAAAATGTCATTCTACTTAACTTTCTGTACAAAATTCAAATAATAGTGCTTTCATCCTGTAAAATCCTTCAGGCTCCTGGGGAATGGTGTATTCTACAACAATACAAGTATCAAACACAATCAAATGAGTTAGGAAAGAATCCAGTTTGGGATTTTGATGCCAATTTACATTTACAAGAAAAATAGACGGTATGTATTTAGCAGCCTTTTCCCTTAGAAAAATGATGTTCCATTTATAACTGTTTGGTGATGAAACCAAACCAGAAATTCTTGATCTTGCCTTAGAAGTCTTCAAATCTTCAAATTAAGTGTCCTTAAGAACTGACAAAAAGAAATTTGTGCTAAATACTCTTTAAAAGATATTTTGTATAGAATTAATTGTTCCAAATGTTTGAATTTCTAGATGCCCCTCGTTATCCAGAGTGGCAGGACTTAGAAGAAATCAAGTTGCCACTTGCTAGGATCATGACCTGGGTAGTTGGGCGTGTCATCAAGCCATATGTAGATGCAAACAACCTACAGGTCGAGGGTGACTATCTATGGTCTATACAAGTTGAGGGCGGCTATATATATAATCAAGCACAAACAGCAACATACCTAGAGTCGGCATTCGTCACATTTTTCTCAAGCATCTTCATTCTCTGCCAGACACTCTTCCCACAAGCAGAATCTACTTACACCATGCTATAAGCACCTTCCAAATCTTCCTCAACTATTGGTGATGGCTGGTTGAGATCATAAAGTGGCTCTCTCACATTCCTTGATTGGCCTTGCAATAGCTTGAATTGTCTCTCTATTGAGATCACAGTGCTTGCTTGTGTCTGTGGAAGTTCTTCAGCAGTCCAATGGCATCGCGTGTGCCCACCAAGAGATTGATCTGATGGGAACATCTTGTGGCACATACAACACTGATGCCTCTCGCCCTTCTTGAATGCTATTGCTGGCTCAAGGTCTAGCTCTTGAATCAAGTGACTCAGATTACCTCTCTTTTACTCCTTTTTCCTTGCAGGTGAAGAATCCATATAATACTCTATCATCGATTCACTGCTGCCCTCTTCATTCACATTGGTTATTGCAAAACAACCCTTGACCTTCCTGTGAATTGCACCCAATTCAGCAGGTCTACTGGTTTTATCAGTCCTCTTTTTCATCTTCTCCAAACCCAAATCATTTTCGCCTGCTTCCAGATCCTCACTGCTTCCCTGAGATTCAAATTTCTTAGTTTTAGAATGATTGGCTGAGTCCTCTGTCAGCTGTATCTCAACAGGTCTATTAACCTTATATTTATCATTGGTGTTAGCAGCACCAGAGGCAAGCATGACAAGGAAATGGGCAGTTTCTGTTTCATTCTCCAGCTCCTTACTATTGTCCACCTCTGATTCTTCTTCTTCCCTCTGATGGGCTGGAGTAGATCTAATTGGTCTTTTACTACCTCTTTTTGCAGTGACAGACCAAGTAAGGAGGCTGCAGGAGTCTGGCTGATGAGCTACCTTCATTGACTTCATGCTTTCTCTATCACTCTCATTATCTGATGCCGCCTCTTCTTCATCTTTCTCCTTCGGATCTTTTGATCCCTTGAAGCTCTGCCTAGAGTCGGAGGAGAGGCCAGAGCTTGGATCAGCAGCAGCATGAACAACAATATCACCACCTGTGGTATTGTACTGAGAATCATCATCAGTAGAATTGGTATCATCATTGGGGGGCCGAATTCGCCTCGAGTTCCATTCAGGGTGGCACCTCATATGATCAAACAATGATGTGGATGAGCGGTACTCCTTCCGACACTGACCACAGGCTATGGTGTTATTAGCAGTCAATTCCATGTAGAAATCCTCATCTGTCAGCCTCCTGCTACGCTTGGGATTCCTTCTAAGGGTGCGCAGAGACACCATCTTGTAATCACTCAATTCCTCCTGTCCAACATCCATGCTCGTATTTTTCACTACGTTGTAGTTCTCTTCCTCTTCCTCTTCCTTTTCCCCTTGAGTAGTTTCAGCTCTGACCCAATTGAAATTCCCATTGGATCTACTTGTGGGTACCTTGGCTTTTTTGACCCAAATATCTGTTGATGAACAATCACCTCTAGAAACATTTCCTCTGCTAGAGGACTGCCCATTTGACCTACCAGCCCCATGGATTCTCACATGACCACCCAGGGCCTTCCCTGAGCTGAAGACCTTACTGCAAAATCTACAAACATGACAATGGCTGCTGCCGTGAGTATTGTCGCCATGTCTGGTGGACTTAGAAACCACCGCAGAATTCCTTGATTCACCACGCTCAGAAGCAGCAGCAGCAGAGCTCTTGAACTTGGAAAACACCACAGAATTCTCCATATCCACCTCATAATCAGTCTCCCCCATCACCGACTCCTCACGGGATTGGGATAGGGTTTGGAACTTTTTCCTATTCACAGACAATCTTGCAGCTGTGAATATTATTCCCCAGAGTCTCCATGCAAGTCTCTTGCATGCTCGGAATTGGGGTTTTTGCAGGACTCAACACCATGACCCATTATTTTAAAAAAATGTGTCACGGATCCAATAAATGAATATACCGGGGCGGCGAGCGTGGGAAGCTTGGCTGTCCTGTTCCAAATTTGTCGGCCTATAACGCACTCACTGACAAACCCACCTCAGGATCATAACGACCCTAACTACCCTATGATCCATCCTTGATATTCTAAATTTTGATAAAAATCTTTATTTTGATAAATCTGAACCATGTGTTTGTTAAAAGATTTATAAAATTACATTCTGGCTGGTAGTAGGCTTGGTATGTTATTGAGTATTTCTTTGTTTTAAATTAGCAGTTTAAAATTTACATCTTCGAGAATGTAAATATGAATTTGAATCAGAAATTTAAACGTGTAAGAATTATTTTGAAATAAAATTTTAAAATAGAAATCATAAAAAATTATAATTAATTTTATTATAAAAAATAAAGTTTATAAAACTATTAAATTTAGAAGAGGTCATAAATTTTTATTTTTTAAAAAATAAGCTCTTTTTGTTGGAGTCATATCGGTGTGATATATTCGCCCCTCCTCGCCCCCTCCCCTCAAAAACAAAAATGAAGTCTCAACCCTTCCCAACTCACCCTAGCCACATCCACGAGGCCATAACATGGGAGAGTAACTTGAAGTATCACTGAAAAAGATTAATGAAATTTGAGCAGTTTGATGTTGTTTGTCATTTTGTTTTTGCCCATTGAATTTTATTTTGGATAAGTTTATAACATATTTTATATTTTTGAGTAATTTAATTAATATGTATATTGATAGATAATTGAGGGTTGAAAGGAGATTTCTATTCGTAGTATATATTGAGTAAAAAAAATTATTTGTGTTAGATAAAATTTATGAGGGAACAAGAATTACAAAACCATTATTATTGGTTAATGTCAAAACAAGACCAAGTAATACAACTACGATATGTAAGTTTGGGTTATGTTTTAAGAGATCTGCTAATTGGTTGTTAAACCAAACTTGTAGTTGATTTGGTTGTTAATTTTAGGTTTGGTTTCAATTTTATAGCTTTGGATTTTCTCCAAATTGATAGAGCTCTTTAGCTTTTTGTATTTCCTCATTAAATATTGGTTATACCTTTTTGGGACACTGGGCCCCTGTTGTGCCCTAGAACCGGTTTAAGCTCTGATCAAAAGTTGATATCTACCGCCCCCCGCCCCCCCCCCCCCCCCCCCCCGCCGCCCCCCCCCAAAAAAAAAACACAAACCAAGTAAGAACTAGTACAAATTGAACTAGTAGAAGGCCAAAAAACTTAGAGACCATCCAAACCAGCTGAGAGCAAAAAAAGGGGTGTCGAGCTATATCCCCTCGAGAGTAGCCTCTCAATTATCTTCTACCATCAAAGAGCCAACTGGGCCACTACTAGCACCATTCACCACCACCCCTTCCTGTGGTACTGCTCCCAGCACCCCTTAGACCACATCAACACTAGACTCCATCACACTCCTCGACACCAAGCCCAATCCAGTCCTAGTAACTACTAACTCTGCATTCCCTAGCTGAGTTTTCCTGACGACCAAATCTTGCACAAGAGGTGGCAAACCCCTACCACCCCTAAAGAACCTAGCTAGAAGATGAGCAACATTCCACACCTGGGTAGAAGAACGAAGAGCTAACACCATCCCTGGTGACGAGAGGGCCCCCTTCATGGCCACAACATCCACCATCGAGATACGCCTTCCCGAATGCTTTGGTGCCCTAGTGACTGCCTAAATTTATTCCACAAAGGTCAAACATTTTTCTAAACGAACCTCCAACTCTTTGAAAATAGAAAGGGGTATAAAGTTAGTTATTTCTCTACCTGAAAATAGGAGATCGACTTGGTTTTTGAAAGGGAAACCTACAACAGCTTCTGCCAACCCCACTTGATATCGAGGCCTAATCAACCCCTTTGCCACCGAATTAACAAGTTCTCTATCTTCCACGACTAACATAAAATTACCAAAAAAGAGTGATGTCAGTTCTGAATTCACTTTGACCCTATGTGACATTTTCAGAAAGACATAACCCACCATTATTTTGATAACGTCCAAAATTTGGCTAGATTGTACCATAAAAACATGCTTAATTCTAACATCACTCACCGAGCCTATAAAAGACATCTTGATGCTCCACTCCCACCCTCAATAATGGCTTGCTTAGAGCTAGCTGCATGAATTGATCCATTGATCCAAATGCCCAGGGCAGTCAGTGAGGATCTTCTCAATAGCTATGAATTTCCCAATTACAAAGCACATAAGCAAGATAAACGACAACCTTAATCTCAACTTGCCATGAGCCATCCACTCAATCAACCTCATAATAATGAGTGGGACATAACCATAAATGATTAGAGCCACCAAAATGAAACATCATCCAAATATACTATGATACACACCATACAAAAGCCCAAATGTCTAGCAATTAGATGCAAAGGGGGGAGCCATAAGCCACACTTCTCAAGAGTTGTCACTAACAAAAGTCTTCAACCTGATCAATACCTTGATGTGTCAAAAAATCCATTTTGGAATTCACTTCATGATAACAATGATTAGTTTCCTAGAGTGAAAAGAACTTAGATTATCCTAGGCCTGCCCTAAGATATTTTCAATGTGCCACACACATTCATGTCTATTACATAGAGCTTAGATTAAGACCATTGAGTCCCCTTTGATAATCACTTTAGAGATGCCACACTGAACCACCAAATTGATCCCCAAAGAGTGTGTTTGGCCTTTGCTTCGTTTTTGGTCCCATCAATTAATTTGAAAGAAGCTAACTGGATCAAAGAACCAATGCAATCCCATATGATACACCCTGCCCTCGAGGCTCCAAGATTGCCCCAAGATGCCCTATCAAAATTGAGTTTGAAGACTCTTAAGGGAGGCATAATCTAATCTTCATTATTCACCTTACAAGCCCTATTACTAGATACCCTAACCCATTAACATGGGAACTTTTAGCAGAGGCTAACTAGTAAGGATTTGCTTGTCCCAACTTGAAAGAAAGCCACCACACCTTTTAGCGTGAGTTAATCCAGCTTCAAACATCACAATCTCAGCCCTTCGGAAGATTTCACTTAGCTAACGAGATTTATTTTTAAAAATTCTTTGATTCTTTCTTTCCACAAAGTCCAAATTAGAATGGCTAGGCAACCCACCTAAAGATTGGTAAAGGCACTCTTCGGATGACCCCTAGACTAGGAAGAGAAAGCCTCCACTAGAGGTCTCAAACTAGCCCAACTCAACCCTAGCCTAACACATAAGCAATTCAAACATTTAATAGTGAAGGGACTTCAAAATAGGAGATGATTAACATCTTCTTCAATTGAGAAACACATGCATCACTGAGATGGACCTTCAAACCCAATCTTCCAAAGTTTATCAAAAGTGAGAATACTATTTTGGGTTGTTAACCATATGAAGCCACCACCCTTAGGTAAGCCAACCTTATTTCAACACAAAGCCAACCTTATTCCAACACAACATCTTTGATCAGTCAAAATAAACATCCTCACACACCTTGCTTTCCCAGTTATCAGATAGAAGGGTTTTCGCCTCTTCCAAACTTGGAACTTCTTGGATTAGATTGTGGCCATTCCATGACTCTCCCCAAAAATCAGTTATGCACCCATTATTGATTATCTAATAAATATGGTTTACAATGATAGGGTATCTTAGAATGAAATTATGAAGGTGCAAGCCCTTGGGAGGGTTCTACACATAGATGATATTGGCAGAGTCAAAATTATGAAAATACTTGTGTTGCAGAAGCTTATTCCACAAAGCCCAAAGTTGAGACACCATGCCCCAAATCATCTTAGCCTTCAGTGTAAACACTTAAAATTAGACACTTTATGTTGATTTTAATCATCTATAATTATCCTTAATCATCCCTAGTTTTCTCTAATTCTAATTCATTGTTACTATTCATCATCATTCTTCATGGTTTATTATTCACATCTTTATTAAGCTAATTAATTTAGATTAGTGAACTAATCGTTCCTTAATAAGAAATTCTATGGATTTTGAATATTCACAGTTTTTATAAATGTATAAATTTAATTATCGTCACTTCATGAGGTCATCTTTCACTCCATTCTCCTTTCCAACTTTCAAAGATGTCTTAGGCTCAACCTATCCCCCATTATTGGAATTTTATAATATTATCTTACTCATCTTTCTAATTAAATAATCTACCTCATATTCCACTTAATCTCACTTACCAATTTTATATTATATCTTCCTCCCAAATGAATTTTATATTCATTTGTGAGTCCCACATGTTCTCCACTCCAATTTTTAAATCAAGATTCCCATTTTGAATTAAAACTCATCTTTTATTCTCATCTCAATATGGATGGTTCACATTCATTTTAAAAGTCTATAAATTAGAGGTTCTTCCTCTAATTTATACAATTTTATTCATCCTAATATTACTATGCCAAAATTCCTCTAGTAAGATCTAATATTTACAATATTATTATGCCAAAATAGCCTTAGAAGCTTCAAGCTTCTTCGTGCAAAGAAACTCTACTAGATTCTACAAGAAGTTTCATCATTTTCTCATGCCAAGTCATAATAATGAAGGTGAACAAGGAGAGATGTTGCCCACAAGTAACTAGTATTGCCAAAGACTTCTAGCTCACAAACCGAGCTCAACATCTACACATTAATTTTCAAGGAAATCTTCTAAGAAGGTATAAACATTGTTTTTATCTTTTATTGTGCATTTATTGCTTGTTAATCATATAACTCAATGTAGAGATTAGACTTGAGAAGTTATGTGTTTAACTTGTTTTTTGATTTATTCACTAAAAATTGATTAATCTCCCTTGGATTTATGATCAACATAATATCATGTCCGGTGGGACTCATTTGCACAACTCACACTTTATTTTAATTATTTTTTTGATAATTTTATTTGCAGAAAGTTCATAAACATGGACATGAAAATAGATATAATTTTAACTGTGTTTATATTTTATTTCTAAATTTTTTTAGGGTAGTGCAGTTGTATTTTATCTAACACTTGTAAATTTTTTGTAGCAATCTAACTTTTAGTTTAGAAGATATTAGTATTTTACTCTTTAGTTTATATGATCAAAATGGACGTAAAAATGGCTATAAATTTTGATCTATTTATTATTTGTTTCTGATATTTTTAAAAGTAGTGCACATTTGTCTTATGAACATTCTGTCCAAAATTCATCAAAATATTGCTTATATGTTATTAAATATCATCATTATACTAATTGCCATTTTTAAAAAAAATTGGTTGTTCTCGTAACTTATGTTTGCAAGTTTATTTGTTTTATGTACTTTATAACTTATTGATTTTTTGTTTTTAATGTTCTTATTTTTGGAGGTTATAGTTTCTTAAAGACCACCAAAAAACAAACAAATAAACTACTAATTGGTTTGATGCAAGACCTTGGCCAAAGAGTGGTGTTTAAAGAGTAGTGTTTAGATTCAAACAAATTATTTTATTTCACATTTTAATTTGGGAAATCAAAATGAATTCACATTTCAATTAGGGTATAACAAAACTTATTCATTTTCATGTTCTTTAATTTGTTGCAAGTTTTGCTTGTTGTTTGATTGTCTTGTGAATCATTTTATACGTATGCTCTCCCCTTTTTTTGGTGATTTAGAAACTCAAAATGTCAAGTCATTTTATCCTGAAGATTCATTATTCCAAATGATACCTTCCATATTTTCATTTTAAGATTTTAATTTGGATTTCATCACCTTCTTACAAGACTCACATGGCATGATGATCGGAAATTAACACCCCAACTTATGTACCAACCCCGTACATCTGATGGGATATATAAATGGAAGACAACTATTGTTAGGACCAATCATGATTCCTTGGGGAGAAACTTGTGAAGGTAAGGGGAGACCCTACACCAAGCCATCAGGTAACATCTTTAAAGAATCTAATTTTGCCAGTGTTGCTACTACATGATTAGGCTAGCATGATCACGGTGGGGATAAAACCCCTCCTGTGGATTGCTTGATTTGGATTTCTTCTTTGATGGATTTTTTTGCCCATGTACTGCATATTATAGGTTTATATAGGGACCATCTAGATAGTTCATTGTAAAAAAATTTAGATGCCTATTTTTCCATGGATTTTATATTAATGCATGGGTACAGAGGTAACAACCCTTAAAGTTCATCTTTATCATACGAACCTTGAGAGAGAAGTTGGGGCCTAAAAACCCTACCAATAATTGCAATAATTTATTCAATTAACTTTAAAATTTATTATCCTTTCTCAAGGCAAGTGTTTCAAAAGGTTAAATGGATGTGATGTAAACTTGCATCAATTATTAAAAATTCCTTGTAATGTTTGTGTGTTGATGTTTGATTGTTGTGTTGAAATCTTATTCACACTCAAGACCAATTCAAAACCAATGTCCAAATTCTCATCTAAACCATGCCATTATGTTGTCTATTTGGTACTAAACCTAGTCCTAATCCCAATCCAAAGACCAATTTCAAAATCAATGTCCATTTTCTTGTCGAACTTGTGCCATTATGCTGTTTAATTTAGTCCAAACTTAAGTGCAAGAAGTGTCAATTCTTATTTTCTCTCTAAGTTCCAATTGCAAACTCTAAGTTCCAAGTTCAAAACCATGTTCCTAATTTTAGTTTGATTTGTGCCAAGATTAATCCCTTTTAGGAATTAATATCTAAACCAAGTTTGGATCTTGATTTAACATTTCAAGACCAAATTTCTAGTTCTTGTGCCAATATTTACACATTATAAGATCCTAAAAATGCCTCAAATCAATTAAGTTTCCTTTATTTATTTACAAGGTCAAGTTTTCAAGGTCGAATCTTCCAAATCAAGACAAAAAATATGAGTCCTTTTCTAAACCATGTCAATGTGTCATCTATTTGGTTCCAAACCTAGTTTTAGTTCCAATCCAAGGTCAAACTACAATACCAATTCCAAATTCAAAGTTCTAATTCCGATGCCAAATTGTGCCAAGTTCTAATTCTAATTCAAATTGTGTCAAAGTCCACTCCTTTTAGAAATCTAAGGGTTAAACCAAGTTTGAATTTTTATTCAACATTTCAAATCCAAAGTTCAAATTCTTATCTAAATTGTGTCATCCATGTGGTTCCAAACATAGTTCTAGTTTTAATGCCAAGTCTAATCCTAATACCAGTTCAAGAGCCAAAGTATCAATTCCTGTGCCAAACTATGTCAAAGTTAACATTGATAGAACTAGTCCATTTGATATTTACATTGACATATATAATTTAAACAATCAATGTCTAACAAAGTTAAATTCAACTTCAAAATTTGTACCAAACTAGTTCTGTGCCAAGCCATTCAAAGCCAAAGTTAGTTCATTTTGAACCATGCACCAAACCAATTATGTACCATTGCAATATAATTTTATACCATTATAGTTTAAATATGAGTCAATTTCATGATAATTCAAACCATTTCTTATCTTTCCATTTAATCTCCCACACCTGTCAGTTAGGAATGACAAAATAATGTCATCCATTCTTTCTTTTATTTGAATAATATCTATACCAATTCACCCTTTTGGGGTAAGATCCAATCAAGAACATTTAGACCAATTCTAGCTTATATCAATCTACCCTTTTTGGGAAATTTTCCAATTTGTGCCAATTCACCTTATTTGGGGATAATCAAATCAATACCATTTCAACCACTTCACCCTGTTTGGGACCAATCAAATCAAGACCATTTTGACCAATTCTAATATGTGTCAATTCACCCTATTTAGGGCCAATTAAATCAAGACCATTTTGATCCATTCTAACCTATGCCAATTCACCATGTTTGGGGCCAATAAAATCAATACCATTTCAACCTATTCAATAACGTGCCAATTCACCCTTATTTGGGCCTATTCTAATTTGTGCCAAGACCACCCTTTTTGGGGCAAATTTTCTTCCAATCCATTCCCCCTTGCATGTATCCTTGCTTAGGGGCATTAATCCAATGTTCATCTGAGTCATGGCATCTTGTGACCCTCCACCTTTTCTATTATCACCCATATTATGTCAAAGTATGATAGATCAACTCACTTAGCTTAGTCAACAACTAGACTACTCTACTTCTACTTTGAAAATTTTAAAACCCAAGCTAGTCTTACAACTGCAACACATTCAACCAGCTATTCTACATCAATCATACCTCCCAAATATGTCATCTGGTATAGATCATGAATAAGAATAATTTGGTCAACAATTGTTTGACAACAAGGATGAATATCTTGTTAGATTGTAGTAAATGGGTGATAAACTTCCATATGGATTTCTTATAGAGGACTTACACTATTTAATTAGAGATTCTAAAGATACACCACAACAAATCCAACAGTCCAAACCTATTATGCCATTGCCCCTCTAAGGGCCATTGTCTATTAAAAATCCAAGCGTGTCCAAGTATTATAGCTACTTGATCAAAATATGTCATGAACCCCTTCCCAATCATGATCAGATACATCCACTTCCAAAGCAAGCTCAAGATAATCAAACTATTGATTATATTTTTGTTGAATCACCCATTTTTGATCAAATCCAGCACATTGATGATCCACCTATATTTGACGAAGGACCTCTATTTGATGAAATACTAACCTTTGATGGGCCCATATTTGATGAGACTATTATTATTAAGCTAGAGACCATTATTCAACTATGTCAAATGTTACTCATTTCTAAACATTCCTTCCTCCTAAAGTCTTTATTTCTAAGTGAAAGGTGAACAAGGTACTTATGGACAACATTAAATCAAAACCAAGTTTCATTTCAGAATCAATATCAGATTTGGGTTCCATTTTGGAACCAATATTAGATTTAACATTAGTAGAAGCATTAACGTCAATCTCAACATCAGGGTTAGATCCTCTTGAGTCAAGATCAACTTCAAAATCAAAAAATATTGATGCATGTTACAACATTGGCTACAAATTTCTAACATATCCAATTAAAAGCATTTGTGATTCTTCCATAATTCACAATCTATTTTCCATTATTCAACCAGATCATTTATCCTATTCCTACCCTTATTCATCCTTCCTAGCAACACTCTTTTTTAAAGAGGTTACGAAGACATCTTGTTTAGAGGTTAGAAATAAGTAGATTCAATAATTAATGAAGATCACAAAAACATCAGTGCATTCACAACACCAACATGATTCAAATAGAGTAGTTATTTCGAGCACGTATTAGTTAGATAACAAAGGGTTTACATTACACATCTCATAATCCTTCATTGAGTTGAGATACTAAAATAATTAAAAAGAAAGAAAATTAAAAAAATCAAAAGAGAAAGAGAAATAATTCATCCAATGATGAAAACCATGCCTATGATGCCTTAGACAAGTACCATAATGAAAACCAGGTTTCTAACATCATGTGTAAATAAGTGTTGTCTACAAGTACCTTAAGACTTGGGGGCAACCCTATTTACATTAATGACCATTTCCATTCTCTTACCATTTCAATACATTTTAGCCATTTAATCCTATTCAACCTAGCCCATCGTATTATGACCATTAGTCTTCCCATCTTAACCTTATTATGAAAGTGGAAGGTATATTGAGATTTATTTGGGAAATTTTTTGGCCTATTACCCACATGATACTTTGACAACTAGACACATTTGTCTCTTACGTGACATGGTCTTTGGAGATTCCTATTCCTTTGCCTTATTATCATTCACTATTATCCAGCCTTTGCCAAATCCTATGTCATTTATTTTATCATGTGCCATTCCTATTTTACACCCTACTATTTGATTCATATTTCAAACTTTATGGGTGGAACTACATTGAGCTGAGGTCCATTTGGACTATGTAGGCAGTGCTCAGTTTTTAAGGTCAGCTTGATCACCCCTTATATCAGGTTCTTGCCCTTTTGTAATCTATTTTATTTTATTGATTCATAGTTTGAACCCTATGGGTTGAACTACATTGACCTGAGGTCCATTTGGACTATGTAGGCAATTCTCAATTTTTAAAGTCATCTTGGTCGCCCCTTTCCCATGCTCTCACCATCTTTTGAGCTTGCTTCTTTCCAAGCTCTTACCCTTTTACAAGATATTTTAGGCTATTGAATCATAGTTCAAACCATAAGGGTGGAACTACATTGACATGAGGTCCATTTGGATTATGTAGGTAGTGCTCAATTTTTGAGGTTAGTGCGGTCACCCCTTTTCTATGCTCTCACCATTTTTTGAGTAACCATCATCTAATGCTCACACCATTTTGTGAGTTTATTTTTTCCAAGATCTTACCCTTTTGAAAGTTATTTTTGGCTATTGATTTGTAGTTCGAATCCTATGGGTAGAACTACAATGACTTGAGGTCTATATGGACTATGTAGGCAGTGCTTAGTTTATGAGGTCATCTTGATCACCCCTTATCCTAGGCTCTTTCCTTTTTACAAGTTATGTTAATTTATTGATCTATAGTTCAAATACTATGGGTGGAACTACATTGACCTGAGGTTCATTTGGACTATGTAGGCAACACTCAATATTTTAGGTCAGTTCAATTAACCCTTTCCCATTCTTCCACCATTTTTTGAGCAATTTAAGCCATGCACTCTCCATTTTATGAGCATCCTAAGTCACATTCTTATTGTTTTACTACAAGTTCAAACATTCTGCATCTCATAATCCTCCATTGAGTTGAGATGCCAAAAATTTAAAAACATATAAATATTTTAAAATTCCCATAAATAAAAATAGGCTTACAATTTCCATAAGAGATATAAAGCTACAAAATTCAAAAACATTTGTCTTGTTTTAAATCTAGTCACTATCCTTAATCCAATCATTTTTGGTCCTAAACCATTACTAAGATGTGTCCTTCCCAAATTTACCCTACTGGGGTAGATTCATTATTGGTTCCGATTATTTTATCCACCTAGAGATATGTCTTTCCTTTGCATGTATCCTTTCTTTGGGGCATTGTCCATTTATCATTATCATTGATCCTTCATGTGTAGATTTGGACCTGGTTAAAAAACAACAATATTATTTCTTTTGCTTTTATTTTCAAGTTTGTGTGTGTGTGCGTTTGCTTGTTTATTTATTTTTTCTGTTGTTTCCTTCAAGGCCATAGCACGGGAAAGTAACTTGATGTATCACTGAAAAAGATTAATGAAATTTGAGCAGTTTGATATTGTTTGTCATTTTGTTTTTGCCAATTGAATTTTATTTTGGATAAGTTAATAACACATTTTATATTTTTGATTAACTATATATATATATATATATATATATATATATATATATATATATATATATATTGAGGGTTGAAAGGATATTTTTTATTTGTAGTATTTATTGAGTAAAAAAATTTGTTTGCCTTAGATAAAATTTATGAGTGAATGAGAATTACAATACTATCATAATTGGTCAATGCTAAAATAGGACCAAGTAATACAACTATGACATTTAAGTCTGGGTTGTCATGTTTTAAGAGATATGTTGATTGGTTGTTAAATGAATCTTGTAGTTGATTTGGTTGTTAATTTTACATTTGGTTTCAATTTTATAGCTTTGGATTTTATCCAAATTGATGGGGCTCTTTAGCTTTTTGTATTTCCTCATCAAATATCAGTTATACCTTTTTGGGAGACTAGGTTTTCTATTGTGCCTCAAAATTGGTTTAAGCTTCGGTCAAAAACTGATATCCATCCAAAAAAAAACACAAACCAAGAAAGAACTAGTACAAATTGAACTATTAGAAGGCCAAAAAACTTAGAGACCATCCAAACTAATTGAGAGCAAAAAAAGGGTATCAATCTATATCTCTCTAGGAATGGCCTCCTAATTCTCATTTACCACCAAAGAGCTAACAAGGCTACTACTAGTATCATTCACCACCACCCCTTACTATGGTGTTGCTCCCAACATCCCTAAGACCACATCAACACTGGACTCAATCACACTCCTCAACACCAAGCCCAATCCAGTCCCAATAGTTGTTACCTCTGCATTCCCCAATTGAGTTTTCTTGATGAGCAAATCTTGCATAAGAGGTGGTAAACCCCTACCACCTCAAAGAACCTAGCCATAAGATGAGCAACATTCCACACCTGGATAGAGAAATAAAGAGCTAACACCATCCCCAGTGATGGGAGGGCCCCCATCATAGCCACAATGTTCACCATCGAGATACGCCTTCTTGAATGCTCTAGTGCCCTAGTGATCACTTGAGTTTTTTCCATAAAGGCCAAGCATTTTTCCAAATGAACCTCCAATTCCCTGAACATAGAAAGGTGTATAAATTTAGTTGTTTCCCTACTTAAATATAGGATATTGAGTTGGTTTTTGAATTGGAAACCTACAATAGCTTATGCCAACCCCACTCGATAATGGGGCATAATCAACCCTTTTGCCACTAACTTAACAAGTTCTCTATCTTCCATGACTAACATAAAATTACCAAAAAAGAGTGATGCTAGGTTTGAATTCACTTTGACCCTATGTGACATTTCTAGAAAGACATAAACCACCATTATTATGAAGCATCCAAGATTTGGCCATATTGCACCACAAAAACATGCTTAATTCTAATGCCACTCACTGATCCTTCAAAATACATCTCGATGCTCCACTCCCACCCCAAGTAATGGCTCACTTAGGGCTAGTTGCATGAATCGATCTATTGATCCAAATGCCTAGGCCAGTTAGTGAGGATCTTCTCAACAACTACAAATGTCCCAAATGCAAAGCACACAAGCAAGGCAAATGGGCAATGAATGAAAACCTTTATCTTGACTTGCCACAAGCCATCCACTCAATCGAGCTTATAATATTGAGTGAAACATAACCATAAATGATTAGAGATACCAAAATGAAATGTCATCCAAATATACCACAATACACTCCATATAAAGGCCTAAGAGTCTAGCAATTAGATGCAAAGGGGGGAGCCATAAGCCATGTTCCTCAAGAGTTATCACTAAAAAAGTCTTCAACCTGATCAATACCTTGATTTGACAAAAATACATTTTGGAATTCACTTCACGATAATAATAATTAGTTTCTTAGAGTGAAAAAGAACTCAAATTGTCCTAGGCTTGCCCCAAGATATTTTCAATGTGCGACACACATGTATTTATGTTACGTAGATCTTGGATTAAGACCATCAAGTCCCATTTGATAATTAATTTAGAGATGCCACATTGAACCACCAAATTAATCCCCAAAAATAGTGTTTAGGTCCTTGATTCATTGTTAGTCCCATCAATTAATTTGAAAGAAGCTACCCAGATCAAAGAACTAGTGCAATCCCATATGATACACCTTACCCTCGAGGCTTCAAGATTTCCCTAGGACACCCTATCAAAATTGAATTTGAAGACCCTTAGGGAAGGCAAAATCTAATCTACATTATTCACCCTATAAGCCCTATTACCAGATACCCTGACCCTTTAACAGGGGAGATTTTAGCAGAGGCCAATTAGCAAATATTTGCTTGTCCCAACTTCAAAGCAAGCTATTACACCTTTTGGAGTTAGTTGGTCTAGATTCAGACATCATAATCTTAACCTTTTTTAAGATTTCACTTAGCTAACAAGATTTATTTTCAAAAATTCTTTGATTCTTTCTTTCCACAAAGCCCAAATTAGAATTGGTAGGAAAGCCACCCAAGAATTGGCAAAGGCACTCTTCAGATGACCGCTAGGCTAGAAAGAGAAAGCCTCTAAGAGAGATCTCGAACTAGCCCAACTTAGTCCTAGCCTAACACATAACTAATTCAAACATTTAACATTGAAGGCACATCAAAATGGGAGATTATTAACATCTTCTTCAGCTGAGAAACACATGCAACTCTGAGATGGACCCTCGAACCCAATCTTCTAAAGTTTATCAAAAGTGATAATCTTATTTTGGGTTGCTAATTATGTGAAGGCACTAGCCTTAGGTAAGCCAACCTTGTTCCAACACAACATCTACCAATAAAAATAAACATACTCATAACAGACATCTTGTAACCCATGTTAATTAAATAACTACTAGATTTAGAACCAATCCAAAGGATAAAGTCATTTTTTGCATTAATGAATATTTTCTTTTTTGTCAAACTACTAGATAAAACCAAAGATAAGTCAAATCTAAAATCAACAACATTCTGTGTGACTAAAATTCTCAATTTTTAATTATCCACCAATCATTATACATTCCATTCACAACCTATTTTTCATTATTTAACCAGATCACTTATCCCATTACTACCCTTATTCATACTTCCTGGCAATACTCTTTTTAAAAAAAGGCTATGAAGACATCTTTTTTAGATGTTTGAAAGAAGCAAAAACAATAATTAATGAAGATCACAACAACATCAATGTAGTTTACAACACCAACATGATTCAGATAGAGTAGCTATTTTAAGAAGGTATTGGTTATACAACAAAGGGTATACATTACGCATCTTGTAATCTTTTATTGAGTTGAGATGCTAAAATAATCAAAAAAATCAAAAAAAAAAAAAAATCAAAAGAGAAAGAGAAATTATTCATCCAATGGTGAAAACCATATCTATGACACCTTAGACAAGTACCCTGATGAAAAACAGGTTTCTAGCATCGTGTAAATAATTTTGTTTACAACTACCTTGACACTTGGGGGCATCCCTATTTACATTATAGACCATTTTCATTCTCTTACCATTTCAAGCCATTTTAGCCATATAAAACTATTCAACCCAACCCATCTTATTGTAACCATTAGTCTTCCCATCTTAACCTTGTTATGGAAGTGGAAGGTATATTGAGACTTATTTGGGAAACATTTTGGCCTATTACCCACATGATACTTTGACGACTGGACACATTTGTATCTCACATGACATGGTCCTTGGAGATTCATAGTCCTTTGCCTCATTATCATTCACTATTATTAGCCTTTGCCAAATCTTATGCCATTTATTTTATCAAGTGCCATTCTTATTTTCTATTCTACTATTGATTTGTATTTCAAACCCTATGGGTGGAACTACATTGACCTGAGGTTCATTTGGACTATGTAGGTAGTGCTCAATTTTTGAGGTTAGTTCGATCACCCCTTATCCTAGGTTCTTGCCCTTTCATAATTTATTTTAGTCTATTGATTTGTTGTTCAAACTCTATGGGTTGAATTACATTGCCCTGAGGTCCACTTGGACTATGTGGGCAACACTCAATTTCTAATGTTAGCTTGGTCACCCATTTCCCATGCTCTCACCATTTCGTGAGCTTGTTTCTTTCCAGGCTCTTACCATTTTACAAGCTATTTTAGTCTATTGATTTGTATTTCAAACCCTATGGGTAGAACTACATTGACTTGAGGTCCATTTAGACTATATAGGTAGTGCTCAATTTTTGAGGTTAGTTCAGTCATCCCTTTCTTATGCTCTTTCCATTTTGTAAGTAACCATTATCTAACACTCTCACCATTTTGTGAGATTATTTATTTACAATATCTTTCCCTTTTGCAATCTATTTGAGGCTAATAATTCATAGTTTGAACCGTAGGGTAGAACTACAGTGGCTTGAGGTCCATTTAAACTATCAAGGCAGTGCTCAATTTTTGAGGCCAACTCAATCACCCCTTATCCGAAGCTCTTTCAATTTTGTAAGCTATTTTAGTCTATTGATTTGTAGTTCAAACCCTATGGGTGGAACTACATTGCCCTAAGGTCCATTTGGACTATGTAAGCAACACTCAGGTTTTAAGGTCAGCTCAATCACCCCTTTCCCATGCTTTCACCATTTTATCAGTAATTTAAGCCATGCTCTCTCTATTTTGTAAGCATCCTAAGTCACACTCTTATTTTTTTTAAAGTTCAAACATTTTGCATCTCATAATCCTCATTTGAGTTGAGATGTCAAAAATCTAAAAACATTCAAATATTTTAAAATTCCTAAAAATAAAATTAGGCTTACAATCTCCATAAGAGATATAAAGCCACAAAATTCAAAAACATTTGTCTTGTTCTAAATCTAGTGCCAATTCTTAATCTAATCATTTTTAGTCCTAAACCATTGTTGGGATGTGTCCTTCCCAAATCTACCCTACTGAGGCACACTCATTATTGGTTCTAATTATTTATAGCCACCTGGAGATTTGTCCTTCTTTGCATGTATCCTTGCTTGTGGGCACCATCCATTTATCATTATCATTGAGCCTTCACATGTAGATTTGGACTTGGTTAAAAAATAACAAGATAATTTATGTTGCTTTTATTTTCAAGTTTGTGTGTGTGTGTGTTTACTTATTTATATATTTTTTTCTATTGTTTCCTTGACTCAGTTCATTGTGTCATCAAGGTCATCATCATGGTTCTTCTTATCACACAGTTGTATTTGAGTCAATCTATTGGATTTTTTAGCATTAGCATGATGGTTTTTATTATTGGTGTGTTGTTGTCAATTATCTATTAGACCAGGGGTTAGTCCTTATGCAAATTATAATTCAATCATCATTGTGTTTTATATCATGGTGTATACTATTTCATGTTACGTAAAAAATATAGATCTATTAGTCTATTCAACAATGCTATATCACAAAATCTCTTTGTTCACCAAATCTCCATCAACTAGACCATATGGCTAATTTATATGCTTCTCATGAGACATCTAAGCATATACAATAAGTCATGATAATTTCATTAAAATTCTTCTAATCTAATTACATCATTCTTCAATCATTAACTTGTTCTTTTGATTATCACTTATCTTATCACTTTGACCATTCATAGGTGCATAGTTTTTTTTGTCTTCTTCATTTTCAGAAAGTCATTATACCATTATACCTATGTTTTTGTCTCTCCTCTCATTTTTAATCTATGTGACAAGTTAAATCCTTGAGTTATGATTACTAATTAATCAGTTAACCATTTGTATCATTTAACACTGAAATCCATCCTATTGGGGAAAATCAATTAAAACTATCAATGAATTCATTTGCTCTACTAGGGTGATTTATTTCCATTTGTACCATCCTCTTCAGGACCTTGTACCATCATTCCTCCCTACTGGGGCAAATTCTTCTAATTCCAAGCCTACAAGTTTTCACCCTATTTGGGGCTAATTAAAGTGTGCTACTTATTTTGGGATTCATCCTTCCCACTTCTTCCCATCATAGGGCCAATTCAATTATATTATTTTCAAACATTGGAAATCAAATCAGGAAAATATTAGCTCAAGTGGTTTAATTTTGTCCATGGGTTAATCTCTTCTCCCATTTTAGCTTCTTCCTCTCTTTTTTGAAAGCCCATCCACATCATACATGCACTCTCGAGGGGGCATCATGGGTCACTAATAATTTATTTATCTAATATTTTAATGACTTTTTCATTCTTTGAAAAGTCATTACTTCAACTGTGTCTCACAATGACTTATGAAAGAGGGGCAAAATGTAGACACTTAAAATCAGACACTTTGTGTTGATTTTAAAAAACTATAACCATCCCTCGTTTTATCTAATTCTAAATCATCATTACTATTCATCATCATTATTCATGGTTTACTATTCACATATCTATTAAGTTAATTAATTCAAATTAATTAACTAATTCTATAAATCTATAAATTTGATTATCCTCACCTCATGAGGTCATCTTCCACTCCATTCTCTTTTCAACCTTTCAAAGATGACCTAGGATCTCCCTGTTCCCATAATTAAAATTTTATAATATTATCTTGCTCATATTTTTTATTTAATAATCCACCTCATATTCCACTCAATCCCACTTGTCAATTTTATATTATATCTTCCTCCCAAATGAATTTTATATTCATTTACGAGTCCTGCATGTTCTCCACTCCAATTTTTAGGTCAAGATTCTCATTTTGAATTAAAAATTATCTTTTATTCTCATCTCAAGATGAATGGTTCACATTTATATAAAAAGTCTATAAATTATAGGTTCTTCCTCCATTTTAGACAAGCTTCTTCATCCTAATCTTACTATGCCAAAATTCCTCTAATAAGATCCAATATTTGCAAGGTTATTATACCAAAATAGCTTTAGAAGCTTCAAGCTTCTTGATGCAAATAAAATTTGCTAAATTCTAAAATAATTTTTATCACTCTCTCATGCCAAGCCACAATAATCAAGGTGAACAAAGAGAGATGATGTCCACAAGGAAATAACATTGCCAAAGACTTCTATCTCACAAGATGAGTTCAACATCTACAAATCATTTTTTAAGCATATATTCTAAGGAGGTATAAGCATTGTTCTTATCTTATATTGTGATTTTATTTCTTGTTAATTATACATCTCAATCTAGGGATTAGACTTGAGAAGTTATGTCTTTAATTTATTTCTGATTTATTCACTAACAATTGACTAATCTTTCTTGGATTTATGATCTACACTCAGAGCTAAGTTTTGTAAGGTAAGATTCTTAATACCCACCCCTAAACTAACTTTTATAATACATACTCTATCCCATTTCAAAAATAAAACTTTATTTTTCTTCACTACTCCTTGCCACAAAAATATGTTATGATTCAATTGATTCTTTAAGCACCTTGATAGGGGGATATAACTGACATTATATAGATAAGTAAAATGTTGAGAACTGGTTTGATCAATGTTATTCTTCCTACCAAAGATAACCATCTTCCCTTACATGCATCCAACATAGCTCAAAAATATGAAAGAAGGTTTTCCCATAGTCTCACATTACTAGTCCCACCAAAGAGAGGGACCCCCAAATACTTGGATGGGAGACTACCAATCTTGAAATTTAGAATATTGGCCATGCGATCTTGGAACACCCTTTACAAATTCAATAAATAAATTTGTAACTTGATTTCACTCATTAGTTGACCCAAAGTCATCTCATAGCTGAGAAAAATGTGATTCATCCTAGCTATCTCCTAAAAATTAGCAGAGCTAAAGAGTAGTGTGTCATCAAAAAATAATTGGTGCATGAATTTGTCCACTCCATTAGCTAACGGGATACCTTTCAAGATACCTTCAATAAGTTCCCCTAAAATGGCCTAGCTAAGAGCTTATATCATAATGACGAAAATAAAAGGGGACAAAGGGTCCCCTTGCCTTAACCCTCTAGATACTTCAAAGAATCTTGATGTTTCTCCATTAATTAAGACCAATAACTGAGGACTAGATATGCAACTAAAGACCCAATTGCACCATTATCTATCAAAACCAATTTTTTCCATAACTTTGATAAAAAATCTCGAATTGACTCTATCATAAGCTTTAATGATATATAATTTCACAATCATACCATTTTGATGGGAACCAAAAAGGGAATGTATCACTTCATGAGTAATTATAATCCCTTCCTAGATTTGTTTTCCTAGAACAAATCCCCCTTGCTCTCTATAAATTAAGGAATTAGGAATGGGTTTAAGTCTGATTGTAATTACTTTGGGTATGATTTTGTAGATGGTATTACACAAGGAAATAGGCTTGAAATCATTGAATGTGGCTTACATATCCCCTTTTAGAATTATAAAGATAAAGGTGTTATTAATAGCTAGAGCAACTTTTTGTTTCCACTAGGATTCATTCACCATACTTACCGCATCATCACCTATAATGTTCCAAAAATCTTAGAAAAAAATTGGTGGAAATCTATTAGGCCCGTGAGACTTATCTCTACCCACAGATAAAACTGCCAACTGGATCTCCTCATCAGAGAAATGAGCCATCAACTTCACATTCTATTGGTTTGAAACCAACTTAAGGATGTGGTTCAAGATGATGCACTGTGCACTCAGGGAGGGATGCTTAGTGTAATAAAGTAGACCTTCAAATAATACTACTGCCTCTTTTTTATTTTTGAGTTAAATTCTAATAAGACTCCACCCCTAGAGGAAATATTCAAAATGCATTTTGTTGATCTCCTTACCTGGGTAGAGTTGTGGAAAAACCTTATGTTCTTATACCCCTTTTTAAGCCACAATTCCCACTAATTTTATTTCCAACACACTTCCTCTCTTAGATGGAGCTCAAATAATTCTACCAAGAGGGGTTTATCTACTTTATATAGTTTTGCATCCATACCTAATGCTATTAAAATTTGGTTTATGGTTTCCAACTCCAATTCCACTCTTTCAATTTCTTTGAAGATATTTTTAAAGCTCGCTTGATTCTAAGATTTTAAGCATGACTTAATGTGGATAAGTTTTTACTCATAAGAAACATCTTATTACCCACAAATGGGGTGATTTATTCCACAAATATTTAACTAGGTCATGTATTTAAGGATCACATAGCCACATGATTTCAAATTTGAAGGGACAAAGAGGAGGAGCCTTATCTTTTGCAATTCAGAGTTTAATTAGAGCATGATCCAAACCCAAAACATGTAAAATATAAATTTATAGAATCCAACACTTTTTTATACATTTTGGGGAGATCAAAAACTGATCCAACCATTCTATAATGTTACAAATACCTTTCCATCAGTTTTTACAAGAGAATAATCCATTTTTAAGAACCATATCCACTAGTTCAGTCGATTTAACGAATCTAGAAAAATCCTTTTGAGACTGAGTACATCACCCTCAATCACCTCTCTTTTTTATGCCATCAAAAATTGTATTGAAATATCCACCAAGAATACAAGATGCATTCTTTATAAGATTAAGCCACCTTAGTAGCTCATGCCAACATTGAGCTTTGAGGGGCATCACATTAGGGCCATACACATTAAACAAAAAAAGGAAAGGTTAGAGGAGTAATCTAAAACTTTACAAAGATGTCAATTGGCCCTGAAGATACAATGCTCCACTCAAATCTTATGTGGAGCCTAGATGATCACCAAACCACTAGAATCCCCAATAAAGTCCACAAAAAGATGTTTCCATCTATTCCAACTTTTAATCATAAGCACTTCTTCCTCAACTATTTTTAATTTTGTTTTTTGAAATACAAAAAGATCACATATTGGCTTATTCAATTGACATCTTACTAGACATCTCTTATTAGAGGCATTCAGGTCCCTAACATTCTATGAAAAATTATTCATTGTTCATATAGTGGGCCTTTCACCCTCTGCTTTTGAGAAAAGAAAGACCACTCAAGACTAGATTGGTTACCTTTGAAAACTTTTTCCTCTATGATGACTTTGCCAACCTTCCTTCCTCCTTTTATATTAGAACCAAAGCTTGTATGAGAAATTAGATAACTTTTCTATGAAATGGAGAGAACTTCCCTGAAATTTATTTCTTCTTCATCACTCAAATCTAATGCAAATGGGGATAGCTGGAGATCTCCTACAAATCCCACATCTTCTGCTTGAATTGCCAACATCTTCTTAAAGGTATCATCTTTTGGACCTGTTGCATTCTCAAAAGGATTTTCTTAGACCCAACTTTAATCTGCTTATCTAGGCACTCATTTAACTTATTTGCTTTTGAATAGATGAATTGAATTTCCTTACGAAGGGTATTGGGCGATATAGTCTCTCTTGATTCTAATTTTTCATTTCAAATTGATAGACACTTCAACATTCAAAACTTGCACATAAGGGTTATCTGATGCAAAATACTTAGTAGGGGCCACCTAATTTTTATTCACCTGGTATGCCACATTATTCTTAGGACTGATTTTAGTAGTCCAGAAGTGGTTGTCCTTAGTAAAGGAGCTTTTTTCCAAGCATTGAATACGAGTATGCCAAAATTTTTAACATTTGAAGTAGTGAAATGGTATCTTTTCCACATCAATGGGATGCCCCCAAAACCCTCCTGAGGTATGCATTAGTATGCTTTCTAAAATTTTAGATTCCATATTCATTATCACATAAATTATTGCATAGGAAGCTATAACACCTTCATTGATAACTAGATCAAGACCCACAAAATTACTAATCATCCCTCCAGTTTTAGTAAGGAACTTATCCTTCCAATATTCAATTGGGAGTCCATACAATCAAATCCAAATAGGAAAACATCCCTATTTTTCCAAAAAGGGATTGAAATTAGGGCACTAGGGTTGGAGCCATAGCCTTGCATCCTCCATCATCCATAGACACCCATCCATAATTTCTTGTTTCTTTTTGATAGAGAGACAAAAAATCATGAAGAAACCCTTTGTAAGGAATTTAAGGATGATGTCTAAACCCCAGTATTTCATCACCCATAATTCCACTATGCTAATGGTTGGCCATTTTCTTATGAAAGTCTCAATTAGGTCCTTCTCTTTCAGTTCGACTATGTTATCCTCAAACTCCACTCCATCAAAGTAAAGCACTAGAGGATCCCTCCCTTCTAAAATACTATCATTATCCACATTCAAGATTTGGTTTGAAGGGTTATCCTTAGTCACTTTTTCTCTACTCATAACCATAACACCACCCTATGGTGATTGATTTCTCCTCCCTAGGGGAATATTGTTATCCCTCAAAGCCACACCATTTCACCCATTATCCCTAAAATGCTTTCCCTTGTCATTCTCTTGTTCACTTTTTGACTACTCAACATCATCCTTTCTTTGTTCCACTTCCTTGACAGTGACAAGTTCAAAGTTCTTTTCGATCCTGTAGCTTCCTTTTTAAAGCAATTTCCAGCTACTCTCTCTCGTGCTTGTGCTTTCTACCTCCTTCCTAAGCTTCATAAGCCAGTGTTGGTTGGTAGACCTATCTGTAGCTAATCAGGCTACATGCTGGAACCTACTTCTAAACTTCTCCATTTTCTCCTTCTTCCTGTTCTTTAGAAACAATGCTTTTATCTACCTGATTCTCTCACTCTCTTAAGAGAGTTTGCTAATAAGACTTTTCCTTCTAATTGTCTTTTATTTTCTTTTGATGTGGATTCTAATTATCCTAGCATCCCTACTACTGAAGGTTTGATTGCTCTTAGAATTATGGCTGCTGAGTTCTATTCTAATCTTGAAACCTTTCCCAGCTTTATTGATATGATTTTAGATCTTGCAGAACTGGTTCTTCGTCATCACTTCCTTGAGTTCAATGGGCTTTTTTATCAGCAAATTAGAGGAACTTCTATGGGCAGTAATTTTGCTGTGGTTTATGCTTGCTTATTTTTATGCCATCTTGAAAATTTGGTTATTACAAAATTTAATACCACTCCTCTTGCTTTTTTTAGGAGATACATTGATGATGCCATTGGGATTTGGACTAGTTCAGAGAGCTCTCTTCTTGAGTTATTTTCAGTCTATCAGAGTTTTTACCCTGAAATTCATATTTCTCATTACATCTCTTCTAGTTCTATTGATATTCTTGATATTACTTTCTTCAAAGGTGATGATTTTGCTAACACTGGTCTTCTTTCTTCCAGGGGTTTTCAGAAACCAAGGAATGCTTATCACTATATTCCATTTTTCTCTTGGCATCCTCAACATCAGAAGAAATCTTTCATCATCAGTGAACTGAAGAGATACCTGCTTCAAGAATCAGATCCTGCTGGCTTCATCAGACTAAGGAGATTATTTTACTTCAGGCTTCGAGCTCATGGCTATTCCAAAAAGTTTCTGCTCCATTGCTTCAGCAAAGTCTCTTTGAGGGACAAGTCAGAGTTACTCCACAAGGTTCTTGATGGCACCAAGAAGAGTAAGAGGGCCCCCCTTGTCTTTAAGCTTGACTATAGCTCTTCTGCTAAAGCTTTAGGTTTGGGGGTTTTCCTAAACCCTAAACCCTAAACCCTAAAATCCTTTGGCGTTGCCAACAAGTCTCCACTCTGCAGCACATTCCCCCTCCGAAGATTTGCTGGCGCAGTCCTAGGAAACTAGGATCTTACCTTATGAGGAGCAGATTTTTGTACTCAACGAACTCCACAAATTTGTAATTTTTTGGACTCCTCTTGTTTCTACGGACTCCACCAGTCTTTTCTATGGACTCCACAGTCTCTACATTTTCTACAGGTTTTCGACGTCGGTAGGTCCTCTTCTATGGACTCTACAGGTTCATTTCTACGGACTCCATCAGGTCTTTCTACTAACCGACGTCGACAGGTCCTTTTCTACAGACTCCACAGGTTCATTTCTACGGACTCCATCAGAATTTTCTACGGACTCCACAGGTTCCACATGTGACCGACGTTGGTCTCTTCCTAACTGTTCTTGACCGACGTCCCCTGACTATAACCGACGTCGACATCCTGTAACTTCGCCTTTTTTGGTTCAGTCTTTTTTGAAGTGTTGAGTTTGTAACCGTTAGAATTTTTTAACCATTATACTTTCTAACCGTTGGATTTCTCCAACTGTTGGATCTCTCTAACCGTTGGAAATTTTAACCGTTCAAGTTCTTTCGGGTTCAATTTTTGTCCGATTAACTGCTACCTCTCCACTTCTTCTATTAAAACTTCCCTTTCACACTTTTTTCTATTTATTCTCTCTCTAATCCAACTGATGAGTAGCTGAAATGCTGCGAAACATGTTTTGGAAGAGAATTTTATAAAATTGTGTAATCAAAGTTGACGTTTTAATAAAATTTGGTTTCATATCTACTTTTTGTTCATATCTTCTTTTCTCTCTAAAAATCATTCTCAAAAGCAGCTAGTGATTACTTTATTTAATTTTTAAACCCTATGTGCATATCTTCACGATGGCCATTGAGGATGATTTTGCTCAGCGCCCTTTTGCTTCTGAAGAAGAAATTACAGCTATCATTGAAGCTGCTGTACCTATCCAGGAAACTGAAGAAGCTAAAGCATCCAAGAAAAGAAGAGGAAACTCAGGGGACCCTATCATCAGCAAGCTTTCTCTGGCTCTTCCTTCAAAATCTTCAATTCAAGCTTTGGAGGCTAGCAATGTAGATCTTTTACTCAAAATTGATCAGCTGCAGAGAAAATATGCTGAACTGAATCATATGGCTTCTACAGCGTCCTCAGAAAAATTTCAGTGGAAAAAGAAGGCGGAATGGGCTGCCATTGACTGCAAAAGAAGTGATTCTAAAATCAAAATTTTAAAGGATACTCTAGGCCATCAATCTGCTAAGATTAAATCTTTGCAGGCCCAAATTGAAAAACTAGAAAATATTCAATCAGAATCTCCTTCTTTTTGCCCTCCTTCTGCTTGTGATTTTTTTGAATTTTTAAAGCTTTTAATGATTTTGTTTCGCTTCTAATTCTCGCCATGATTTTTTGAATGCCAGGTTGGATGCCCTTGACTCCAGGCTTCTTTCTTCCCTTGGTCAGATCGCTGATTCACGCCCCTCTGTTCCTGTGGAGCGTGTTTCTCCTGACAATGGTTGTGATGCCTCTGGAGTCGCTGTTGCTGCTATTGCAAATCTGATTGGTGCTGCTCCTGTGTTTTCTCATGACCCTGTGGCCCATGAAAATCTTCCTCCTATCCTTGGTAATGCTCCTCCAGCTGTTGCGGACTTCGGTAATGTTTTCTCGGCCCCTTTATTTTCTGCGTTCTGCTCCACAGATCACGCAGCGCCCGAGGTCAATTTGTGCCCTACCAGCAATGTTTTTTTGGTAGTTAATGTTAACCCTACCGTTAACATTAATTCATTTTCTTCTCTGCTTGCTAATTCTTTAGCTCGCAACACCTCCGCTGCTGGTAAGAATGTTAGTAGCAATTTTAATTCTATTAATAATTTAGATAATATTATTGATAATAATATTAGTAATAATATTAGTAATGATAATATTAATATTATTCATGATTCTACTAATACTACTACTAATAATATTAATAATAATGCTACTAATTTGCATTAGGATACTCATATGAACAATGCTAATAACAATGATTCCAATTCTGAACCGTCTTCTAAATATCTAAATGAAGTTTTTATTCTTGTTTCTAAAGCCTTTTCTGAATTTAAAAGACTCCATAAAATTTGCAGTAATTCTTCTTCTTTTTTAGAAAAATTGCAAAATTATAAAAGGAATGGTTTATTACCTAAAAATATTCAGGTTAAGCCTCCTAAAATCATTATCAATGATCCAGAAGGTCAATCTATTATTTCTTCTAGATTAGATGACATTCAAACTGAGGCTAATAAACATTTCCTGGATGCTTTTATTTCGGCTATGTCTAAAGCTCATGATAATCATTTAGTAGCTCTTTCTAATGTTAATGAAAATTTTTTAGCTACTATTTCTGGTGCTTGTGAGGCCCTCAGACACCTCCCTTTACTTGGACATTTTACCACCCCTTGTGAGGAATGGCAAAATGTTGCCACTGCAGATTTTCACTCTCTTTGCCATAATTTTCAATTCAATGTTCTTTGAAAAAATATGCAAAAGAGCAAGTTGAATCTCTGCGACAACAAAGTAGGGATAGTGTTATGACCGATGCTGAATAACTTCCGCCAGAAAAATCTATTTCTGAGATTATCAATGACAAGCTTAATCAGAAATTTGGCAACCTTCAAAAAGAATTGAAAGAGCTTAGATCTATATTTCAGAAATCTCCCCCTCTCTCTTCTAATCCTGAAGGTATTGTAACATAGAATAAGAATAAAAAGAAAAAGAATAATAACAAAAACAAGAAAAAGAAAAAGAATCTTGATAACCCCCCTCAGCCCAAAAATCCTCCCCCTCCTCCTCAACAAAATGCTGCTCCCGTTCCAAAAAACGGGCAAGCAGCCAAGGCTGGTGCTCTTCAGAATGCCACCTTGGCTGCCTCTGGTCCATCTGCCTCAAATCCAAATCCCTCTTGGAATGTGAAGAAAGTGAGCAATGTAACATCTGCAGCACCTTCTCCATCATTCAACAGAGGAAGAGGCAGAGGCAGGGGCAGGGGTCAAAATTCCAACAAAGGCATTGGCAGGAGCAGAGGAACCTAAGGCCCTATTCGGGGCTCTTTCAGTGTCCTCACTTTTGCCTTAATCATTGGGGTCTGGCTATTGATAGAGTCTTTTGTTCCTTATGGTTCTTTTCTTAGAAGACACCTAGAGAAGTGGATTGTCGAGTTTCTAACTTCAACATCCATAATCTGTCTTCTAGAAAGATCTCTTTTGATGAACAAAAACTCCTTGGACTTGGTGTAAATTGACCCCTTGTCCTCCCCCAATGACTGTCGAAATTATTCATGCTGAATTTTGTTCCTTTGCCAGACGCCTTTGTCTCTCTGCTTTCTTTTCAGCAGAACCTCCTGATAGTACAGAAGATTCTAACATCAATTCTATCAATAATGTGTTTTCTCCCTGGATTTTTCCTCATCATTTCAAGAAATCTAATTCTTCTTGGAATCCTGAGGAACCTAATTTAGAGCTTGAGGAAATCATTCAATTTGGGGAACCCATCCTAAAATCTAGAATTGCTTCAGTTTCTTTTGCTTCTAGACCTCTTTTACCCAACAGGTTTGCTCGAAGTCTTAACGCTCTTCGTAAAGATAGTTCTATTATCATCAAACCTGCTGACAAGAATCTTGGACTTGTTGTTCTAGATTCTTCTTGGTATCTTAAAGAAGGTCTTTGTCAACTTTCAGATTCTGTTGTTTACCTTCTTGTTTTGGAGATTCCTTGGAAGCTAGTTTGGAGTAAACTTACTTTTCTTATTGTCAAGTTCAAAGTTTTTCTCGATCCTATAGCTTCCTTTTTAAAGCAATTTCCAGCTACTCTCTCTCGTGCTTGTGCTTTCTACCTCCTTCCTAAGCTTCATAAGCCAGTGTTGGTTAGTAGACCTATCTGTAGCTATTCAGGCTACATGCTGGAACCTGCTTCTAAACTTCTCCATTTTCTCCTTCTTCTTGTTCTTCAGAAACAACGCTTTTATCTACCTGATTCTCTCACTCTCTTAAGAGAGTTTGCTAATAAGACTTTTCCTTCTAATTGTCTTTTATTTTCTTTTGATGTTGATTCTCTTTATCCTAGCATCCCTACTACTAAAGGTTTGATTGCTCTTAGAATTATGGCAGCTGAGTTCTATTCTGATCTTGAAACCTTTCCCAGCTTTATTGATATGATTTTAGATCTTGCAGAACTAGTTCTTCGTCATCACTTCCTTGAGTTTAATGGGATTTTTTATCAGCAAATTAGAGGAACTGCTATGGGTAGTAATTTAGCTGTGGTTTATGCTTGCTTATTTTTATGCCATCTTGAAAATTTGGTTATTGCAAAATTTAATACCACTCCTCTTTCTTTTTTCAGGAGATACATTGATGATGCCATTGGGATTTGGACTGGTTTAGAGAGCTCTCTTCTTGAGTTATTTTCAGTTTATCAGAGTTTTTACCTTGAAATTCATATTTCTCATTGCATCTCTTCTAGTTCTGTTGATATTCTTGATATTACTTTCTTCAAAGGTGATGATTTTGCTAACACTGGTCTTCTTTCTTCCAGGTGTTTTAAGAAACCAAGGAATGCTTATCACTATATTCCATTTTGCTCTTGGCATCCTCAACATCAGAAGAAATCTTTCATCATCAGTGAATTGAAGAGATACCTGCTTCGAGAATCAGATCCTGCTAGCTTCATCAGACTAAGGAGATTATTCTACTTCAGGGTTCGAGCTCATGGCTATTCCAAAAAGTTTCTGCTCCATTATTTCAGCAAAGTCTCTTTGAGGGACAAGTCAGAGTTACTCCACAAAGTGCTTGATGGCACCAAGAAGAGTAAGAGGGCCCCCTTGTCTTTAAGCTTGACTATAGCTCTTCTGCTAAAGCTTTAGGCTTGGGGGTTTTCCTAAACCCTAAACTCTTTCGGCGTTGCCAACAAGTCTCCACTCTGCAGCACATTCCCCCTTCGAAGATTTGCTGGCGCAATCCTAGGAAACTAGGATCTTACCTTATGAGGAGCAGATTTTTGTACTCAACAGACTCCACAAATTTGTAATTTTTTGGACTCCTCTTGTTTCTATGAACTCTTCAGATTCTACAGACTCCTTTTCTACAAGTTTCTGACGTCGGCTTTCTATTTACCGACGTCGGTAGGTCCTCTTCTACAGACTCCACATGTTCATTTCTATGGACTCCATCAGGACTTTCTACTAACCAACATTGGCAGGTCCTTTTCTATAGACTCCACAGGTTCATTTCTACGGACTCCATCAGAATTTTCTACAGACTCCACAGGCTTTCTACGGACTCCACAGGCTCCACATGTGACCGACGTCGGTCTCTTCCTAACTGTTCTTGACTGACGTCGGCCGACTATAACCAACGTCGGCAGCGTGTAGCTTCGCCTTTTTTGGTTCAGTCTTTTTTGAAGTGTTGAGTTTGTAACCATTATAATTTTTTAACCGTTATACTTTCTAACCATTGGATTTCTCCAACCATTGGATCTCTCTAACCGTTGGAAATTCTAACCATTCAAGTTCTTCTAGGTTCAATTTTTGTCCGGTTAACTGCTACCTCTCCACTTCTTCTATTAAAACTTCCATTTCACACTTTTTTCTGTTTATTCTCTCTCTAATCCAACTGATGAGCAGCTGAAATGTTGCGAAACATGTTTTGGAAGAGAATTTTGTAAAATTGTGTAATCAAAGTTGATGTTTTAATAAAATTTGGTTTCATATCTACTTTTTGTTCATATCTTCTTTTCTCTCTAAAAATCATTCTCAGAAGCAGCCAGTGATTACTTTATTTAATCCTTAATCCAATCATTTTCAATCTTAAACCATTGTTGGGATGTGTCCTTCCCAAATCTACCCTACTGGGGCAAACTCATTATTGGTTCTAATTATTTTAGCCACCTGGAGATGTGTCCTTGTTTGCATGTATCCTTGCTTCGGGGTGCCATCCATTTATCATTATCATTGAGCCTTCACATGTGGATTTGGACTTGGTTAAAAAATAACAAGATAATTTCTATTGCTTTTATTTTAAAGTTTGTTTGTGTGTTTGCTTGTTTATTTCTTTTTTTTTGTTGTTTCCTTGACTTAGTTCATTGTGCCATTAAGGTCATCATCATGCTCCTTCTTATCACGCAGTTGTATTTGAGTCAATCCATTGGAATTCGTCAACATTGGCATCATGGTTTTTATCATTGGTGTGTTGTTGTCAATTATTTATTAGATCAGGGGTTAGTCCTTATGCACATTATAGTTCAATCATCATTGTGTTTTATATCATGGTGCATACTATTTCGTGTTACATAAAAAATATAGATCTATTAGTCTACTCAACAATGCTATAACACAAAATATCTTTGTTTACCAAATCTCGATCAACTAGACCATATGGCTAATTTATA
Source organism: Torreya grandis (assembly GCA_037957365.1). Classification (NCBI taxonomy): domain Eukaryota; kingdom Viridiplantae; phylum Streptophyta; class Pinopsida; order Cupressales; family Taxaceae; genus Torreya; species Torreya grandis. Next base: position 1,912,809 of record JARHVA010000819.1, on the reverse strand, counting down.
TGCTCCTCATGAGACATCTAAGCATATACAAAAAGTCATGATCATTTTATTAGACTTATTCCAATCTAATTACATCATTCTTCAATCATTATCTTGTTATTCTAATTATCATTTATCTTATCACTTTGACCATTCATAGGTGCATAGTTTTTTGTGTCTTCTTCATTTTTGGAAAGTCATTATACCATTGTACCTATGTTTGTGTCTCTCCTCTCATTTTTAATCTATGTGATAGGTTAAATCCTTGAGTTATGCTTGCCAATCAATCAATTAACAATTTGTATCATTTAACAATAAAATCCATCTTATTGGGGAAAATTAGTTGGAACTATCAATGAATTCATCTGCTCTATTGGGGTGATTTATTTCTATTTGTACCATCCTCTTCAAGACCTTGTACCATCATTCCTCCCTACTGGGGTAAATTCTTATAATTCTAAGTCTTCAAGTTTTCACCCTATTTGGGGTTGGTTAAAGTGTGCTACTTATTTTTGGATGCATCCTTCCCACTTCTTCCCATCTTAGGGCCAATTGAATTAAATTATTTTCAAACATTGGAAATCAAAGCATGCAAATATTAGCTCAAGTGGCTTAATTTTGTCCATGGGTTAATCTCTTCTCCCATTTTAACTTCTTCCTCTCTTTTTTGATAGCCTATCCACATTACACATGCACTCTCGAGGGGGAATCATGAGTCACTAATTATATATTTATCTAATATTTTAATGACTTTTTCATTCTTTGAAAAGTCATTACTTCAACTGTCTCACAATGACTTATCAAAAAGGGACAAAATGTAGACACTTTCTGTTGATTTTAAAAAATCCATGTTTTATTTGATTCTAAATCATCATTACTATTCATATCTTTAATAAGTTAATTAATTCAAATTAATTAACTAATTCTATAAATCTATAAATCTAATTATCCTCTCCTCATGAGGTCATCTTCCACTTCATTCTAATTTCCAACTTTCAAAGATGCCCTAGGATCTACTTGTCCCCCATAATTGAAATTTTATAATATTATCTTACTCATCTTTTTAATTTAATAATCTACCTCATATTCCACTCAATCCCACTTATCAATTTTATATTATATCTTCCTCCCAAATGAATTTTATCTTCATTTACGAGTCCTACATGTTCTCCACTCCAATTTTTAAGTCAATATTCTCATTTTGAATTAAAATTTATCTTTTATTCTCATCTCTTAATTCTCATCTCAAGATGAATGGTTCACATTCATTTTAAAATTCTATAAATTAGAGGTTATTCCTCCAATTTAGACAAGCTTCTTCATCCTAATCTTACTATGCCAAAATTGGTGCATGAATTTGACCACTCCATTAGCTAATTGGATACCTTTCAAGATACCTTCAACAAGTTCCCCTAAAATGGCCTAGCTAAGAGCTTATACCATAATGATGAAAATGAAAGGGGACAAAGGGTCCCCTTGACTTAACCCTCTAGATACTTCAAGTAATCTTGATGTTTCTCCATTAATTAAGACCAAGAACTGAGGACTAGAAATGCAACTAAAGACCCAATTGCACCATTATCTATCAAGGCCATTTTTTTTCCAGAACTTTGATAAAAAATCTCCAATTGACTCTATCATAAGCTTTACTGATATATAATTTCACAATCATACCTTTTTGATGGGAACCAAAAAGGGAATGCATCACTTCATGAGTAATTATAATCCCTTCCTAGATTTGTTTTCCTAGTACAAATCCCCCCTACTCACTATAAATTAGGGAATCAAGAATGGGCTTAACTCTGATTGTAATTGCTTTGGGTATGATTTTGTAGGTGGTATTACACAAGGAAATAGGCTTGAAATCAATGAATGTGGTTGGAATCTCCCCTTTTAGAATTATAGAGATAAAGGTGTTATCAATATCCAGAGCAAATTTTTGTTTCCACCAGGATTCATTCACCATACTCACTGCATCATCACCTATAATGTCCCAAAAATCCTAGAAAAAAACTACTGGAAATCCATTAAGCCCATGAGATTTATCTCTACCCATAGAGAAAACCACCAACTAGATCTCTTCATTAGAGAAAGGAGCCATCAAATTCACATTATATTGGTTTGAAACCAACTTAGGGATGTCGTTCAAGATGATGGATTGTGCACTCAAGGATGGAGGCTTAGTGAAATAAAGCAAACCTTCAAATAATCCTATTGCCTCTTTTTTATTCTTGAGTTAAATTCTAATAAGACTCCACCCCTAGAGGAAATATTCAAAATATAATTTGTCGATCTCTTTACCTAGGTAGAGTTGTGGAAAAACCTTATGTTCTTATCCCACCAATTTTATTTCCAACACACTTCCTCTCTTAGATGGAGCTCAACTAACTCTACCAAGAGGGATTTATCTAATTTATTTAGTTTTGCATTCATACCTAATGCCATTAAAATTTGGTTGATGGTTTCCAACTCCAATTCCACTCTATCAATTTTTTTGAAGATATTTTTGAAGCTCACTTGATTCCAAGATTTTAAGCATGACTTAACGTGGATAAGTTTTTAACTCATAAGAAACATCTTAGTACCCAAAAAGGGGGTGTTTTATTCCACAAATATTTAACTAGGTTATGTATTTAATGATCACATAGCCACATCATTTCAAATTTGAAGGGACAAAGAAGAGGAGCCTTATCTTTTGCAATTCAAAGTTCAAGTAGGGCGTGATCTAAACCCAAAACATGTAAAATATTACTTTATAGAATCCACTACTTTTTTAGACATTTTGGGGAGATAAAAACCTAATCCAACCATTATATAATGTTACAAAAACCTTTTCATCATTTTTTCCAAGAGAATAATCCATTTTTAAGAACCATATCCATCAGTTTAGCTAATTTAACGAATCTAAAAAAATTCTTTTGAGACTGAGTACATTACCCCCAATCACCTCTCTTTTCTATGCCATCAAAAATGGCATTGAAATCTCCACCAAGAATACAAGATTCATTCTTTATAAGAGTAAGACATCTTAGTAGCTCATGCCAACATTGAGCTTTGAAGGGTATCACATTAGCGCGATACATATTAAACAACAAAATAAAAGGTTATAGAAGTAATCTAAGACTTTACAAAGATGTCAATTGGACCTGAAGCTACAATGCTCCACTCAAATCTTATCTGGATATTAGATGATCACAAAACCACCAGAAGCCCAAAGAAACTCCACAAAAAGAGCCTTTCATCTATTCCAACTTTTAATCATAAGAGCTTCTTCCTCAACTATTTATAATTTTGTTTTTTGTAATAGAAAAAGATCACATATTGGCTTATTCAACCAACATCTTACTAGACATCTCTTATTAGGGGCATTCAGGTGTTAAGTTGTGGAGCTAAAAGCTTCACTGATATGCAAATGTGGAGGTTGCTGGGTTACACAGTAACTGACGTCGGTCAGAACTTACCGACATCGGTCAGGTGTTGACCGGCATCTACGGACATCGGTTATGCATTGGCCGACATCGGTCATCTCCAGACAGATAGAGACCGGCATCGGTCATCTGTGCATTTCCAGAACTGTTCTAATTTTAGACAAACAATTAGTTTGCATGTAAAGATTAATTTTAGTCTTGAGTCTACGTTTCTAATTATTGTTTGGTTTGGGATCTATTTAAGAGACCCAAGGGGCTGTATTGTAATGTAAGCAAGATCAATTAGATCTATAGGGTGCAAGATCAAGAAGATCTGCGGTCAAGGAGGCAACAACGGTTGAGTTGATTGTCACTGAAAGTGTAGGCAACAACAACCATTGGGTTGATTGTCACTAGAGGGAACAACTCAGTGTTGAGTTGGTTGTAATTGATTGAGAGAGAGAGAAATCTTGAGGGAGAATTACTGTACATCCAAGAGGTGTGAGAAGAGTGATATTTCTTTATTGTATTTCCTTCTGGAAGAGTTTAATATAGATTGTATTGTTTCTTGTATCTCCTATTCTTTGTTGTTTCTGATTTCTAGTTATTACTTTTGGTTTAGTTTCGTGTTTAGTTGCTTATACAAAGGTAATCAATTGTACTCTAAGGAGGATCCTAACATCAGGTCCCTAACATTCTAGGAAAAAATATTCATTATTCAAATGTGGGGCATTTCACCCCCTGCTTTTAAGAAAAGAAAGACCACTCAAGACTAGATTGGTTACCTTTGGAAACTTCTTCCTCTGTGATGAGTTTGCCAGCCTTCCTTCCTCTTTTTATATTAGAACCAAAGCTTGGCTAATAAATTAGACAATTGTTCTATGAAATGGAGGGAACATCCCTAAAATTTATTTCTTCTTCATCACTCAAATCCACTACAAATGGGGATAGCTAGAGATCTCCTGCCAATCCCACATCTTCTACTTGAATTTCCAACATCTTCTTAAAGGTATCCTCTTTTGGCCCTATTACATTCTCAAAAGGATATTCTTAGACCCAACTTTAATCTAATTGTCTAGGCACTCATTTAACTTATTTGCTTTTGAATAGATGAATTGAATTTCTTTACGAAGGGTATTGGGCGATATAGTCTCTCTTGATTCTAATTTTTTATTTCAAAGTGATAGTCACTTCAACATTCAAAACTTGCACATAAGGGTTATCTAATGCAAAATCCTTAGTAGGGTCCACCTAATGTTCTGCCTTATTCTTAGGACTAATTTTAGTAGTCCAAAAGTGGTTGTCCTTAGTAAAGGAGGTTTTTTCTGAGCATTGACTACAAGTATCCCCAATTTTTTAACATTTGAAGTAGTGGAATGGTATCTTTTCCACATCAATGGGATGACCCCAACACCTTCCCAAGGTATGAAGTAGTATGCTTTCTAGAATTTTAGATTCCATATTCATTATCAAATAAATTATTGCATAGGAAGCTATAACACCTTCATTGATAACTTGATCAAGACCCACAAAATTACTAATCATCCCTCCAGTTTTAGTAAGGAACTTGTCCTTCCAATATTCATTTGGGAGTCCATACAATTGAATCCAAATAGGAAAAAATCCCTATTTTTCCAAAAAGGGATTGGAATTAGGGCACTAGGGTTGGAGCCATAGCCTTGTATCCTCCATCATCCACAGACACCCATCCAAAAAATTCCATTTCTTTTTGATAGAGAGACAAACAATCATGAAGAAACCATTTATAAAGAATTGAAGGATGATGTCTAAACCCCAATATTTCATCACCCATAATTCCACTACGCTAATGGCTGGCCATTTTCTTATGAAATTCTCAATCAGGTCTTTCTCTTTCAGTTCGACTATGTTATCCTCAAACTCCACTCCATCAAAGTAAAGCACCAAAGGATCCCTCCCTTATAAAATAATATCATCGTCCACATTCAAGATTTGGTTTGAAAGGTTCTCCTTAGTCACTTCTACTCTACTCATAGCTATAAGACCACCCTATGGTGATTTATTTCTCCTCCTTAGGGGAATATTGTTATCCCTCAAAGCCACACCATTTCACCCATTAGCCCTAAAATGATTTCCATTGTCATGCTCTTATTCACTTTTTGACCACTCAACATCATCCTTTCTTTGTTCCACTTCCTTGATAGTGTCATGTAGGTTGTGCTTAGCCCACCTCGTGTCCTACCTCATTTTGTGTGTTACTTTTCTCACTTGATTCTTTGCTTTCTGTTACAAGCATCATATATATATTATTATTATTTATTTATTTTAAGTCAGAAAGTATAATTTTGATTATCATTAGATTTTTAAGAAAAATGTACAACCATTTACCCTATGGATAAAATGTAAACTCAAGCTTTGAGTTCTCATGTATTAATTGATGTTTAAGAATTAGGGTTTAATAGTTTAATAAAATTAGGGTATGCTCGCAAGACTATATACCTAGAATAGAAGAGCTAGAAGTAGAAGACTCTCCTTGGAGCTTAAATAATATCACAACCTAATTTTTATACAATTCCAATTATAAGGTGATAAAAAATATGAGGAACACATTGAGGTCAACTAAAGTAAACTACCATTTAAAGAAAATATCCTTTTGATGAAGGAAATTCAATAGGCCTTTAGGATAACATTGAATAATAAATTGTAAGAAAGGGAAAATCTAGGACCACTTGACAGTGGGATAGATTAAAATAAGAGCTTAAGGCTAATGCATTTCATTCAATAATATATAAACACATGAAAAAGAGCTAAACCTGAAATAAAGAAATAAATATAATCCTAACAAACTCATGGTATGATGAAGAATGCAAGGCAGTGCAAAGATCAGTAATGGAACCAACAAGTAGAAGACATGAAAACATAAAAGTATATGAGAAAATGGTGAGGATGAAGAAAAAAGAGTATACAAGAACTAGGAAGAAGGAACTGATCTACTTAGGGAAACATGAACCAAAGAGATTTTGGAGAGAGCTCTATAAGGGAAAACCACTGACAAAGAATAGCATGAAAACAAGACAGTGGTTGGAATATTTAAAATAATTATATGATCATGAAAATAAATAGTATATACCTCCCACACTCATTGTTAATGAATATATTTTAATGACTGGAAACATCATAGAAGGGATTGAAAATCCAATGGGTAAAGCTCAAGACATATCAACCCTACAAGAAAAACATCTAAAATGGGGAGCAAATTTCCTAACACATAAAATCAAAGAAATTTTTGATGAGGTCATCCAAAATGGCTTCTTGATAGAGTGGATAACTAGCCTAACCATACCCCTATTAAAAGAAGATATGTAAAAAATCCCCCAAATTATCAAACTATCATAGTCAATCCTCTTTTCACAAAGATATTCAAGAGTGTGTTAGATCATAGGATTAACAAATGCGTGGAAAAAAAAGGAAAAAGAGCAAAAGGGCAAGTAGGGTTTAGATATAAACACTCATGATCACTTTGTCACACTTAGACACCTAGTTGAAAAAGTATGGGATAAAAATGATCATGCATATTTTTTATTTGTATACTTTAAAAAGACACTTGATATAGTGCCAAGGAAAAAATTATGGAGTATAATGGAGGAGCTAGGGGTCCCAATGCACTATATAGAAACAATTCATAGGTTATATGAGCAAGTCAAGGATAAAATCAAAATGCATGCAAGGTTTTTTGAATGTTTCAAGAGTGGTATAGGCATCAAAAAAGGCTACCTTATATCCACAACTTTCTTTGGGCTATACATTGACAAAATAGAATATTGGATAAATTTTTTTTGAGGGGAAGGATCCAGTTGGCCAAACATGTGGTGAAACTCTTATTTTATGTCGATGACCTAATTATAATGGCAAAGTAAATCCAGGATCTAAGAGAACATATTCAGGCCTTAGAAATCTTTTTTAAATAAGTAGGGATGTAGGTGAATGTTGATGGAACTAAAATTGTGATTTTCTCAATGAAAAAGAGGAAGCAACATCTCAACTTTTAGTTTAAAGTATAATCTCTAGAAGTGGTGTCTTAATGCAAATATCTTGGCCTTGAATTTCAAAATAAGCTCAGTTAGGACATATGCGGGATGAAAAGAATACAAGGAGGTTGGATAGCTCTCTATGCACTACAAAATAGGTGTAGGAATGCTAAGTTATGGGATTAGACCACTGAGGTCCTATTTGGGTTAATTGTTACATAGGTGGTGTTGTATGATTGTGAGGTATGGGCTAGTGGCATGACAACTTTAAAATGGAGACACATAGAAAGGATCCAAAAGTGGATAATCACAAACAATTTTAGAATTAAGGTTTTAGTTCCCTATGAAATCATTTGTTTAAAAATAGGGACTTCCCTATTAGAGGCAATTATTATGCCCAAGTTACTTTATTACATTTTAAAAAAAACATGAAGACCTACAAGTGGCCTAGGATGGAAAGAGATGAAGAGAGATGAAGAGTTGCATAGACAAAAGAATATATGCAGGAAATATAATTTCAAATGGATAAGTAAATAACACATCAACCTGAATGAATGCCCATTCCTTAACAAAGACATACAAAATTATGCGAATGAAAAGTTTAGAATAATAATGTGGAAGATGAAAACAAGCAGGAAATGACAACACTACATTACAGAGTTCAACTTGACTTAAGAGCATTACAAGAAAGATTATATAGGGTTTGAAATTAAAATAAGAGAAAATATCCACATTGCTCAAATATGGACTAGCTCCCATAGGCTCATATGTGATTTAAGTAAATGGACATTACCTAAGTAATAATGGTATGAGAGGGTTTGTGTTTTATGGACCACAGGGGTGGTCTAAATGGATGAGCATTTCATCCTTGAATGTTTGAGGTACACAAACATTCAAGCCAAACATGTGGAAACATTAAGATTTGGATCCATGGTAAAACTATTTAAGTAAGGCAAAATAAAAGGGTTGAGGGAGATGTTACCTGAAATCAACAAAAGGAGTAACAATATTTTAAAGGACATCATTGGACCCACAACTCTTTCAGTGATTGGAGAAATCAATGTAATTGATGGTCCCATAGATCATTTGTTCGCATGGGCCTAATTAAAACCATTTCATTTCATTTCAACACTTTTTTTCATGTAAACATGCTAAATAGCTCAGTCTTTAATAGAGGTCAATACTAACACACTGGGAGTTTAATCTCCTCCAATACTAAAACCCAACACAAAAATTAGGAGAACACTAAAATTGGATGAAATTCTTGGAGTACATAACAATGTAGATTCAGTCCAAATAATTTGGAATGAATCTCTACCATCCAATTATTTGCAGCAACTTAGACACTTCAATTAACATAAAATTAAAGGTTTATGATAAAGTATATATAAATAAAAATAATTTCACAACCCTAAGGGCATACAAAATTATTAAAGTAACAAATTGTAATTGAAACTAAGGCATAGGGGCAATAAACACAACATCAAGAAAGGGAAAAGGAGGAGGTGGATCATTTGGATTATCCCCCCACCAATCACTATGAGTAAAATCAACACTAGTCTCAAGTTAGGTCTACCATCTCCTCTAACCCTTTTCTTCATCTTGTTCTTCCTTTATTGGGTGTGTGTGCACTAGAGAAATAACCAAGTCTAGCTGTGGAAACTATACACACCTAAAATTAACATGGTAGCACATTAAAATAAATAAATCAGATGATGATGCCATAAACATTTGAACAAATAATAAAATGCTTAGATCATTTCCCTTGCCATTTCCCCTTTTTATTGCTTTCTAAACTTACCCAAAATGTCAAATTTGCAAAATGATGGGCTTTAAACTTCCTAGATTTTGAACTTCATGTGGGATGGTAGAACCACCATGACAGTTTCAAAACTATTCGTCTGCTTAATGTTAAGGTTTCACCACCATGTTTGGGAGTCCCAAATTCAACTCATAAAATACATGCTTTTTAATTTATTTCTTAATTGTTACTCTGCTTTTAATCCACTTCCTTAGTTAACATCTAGTCATCTTTTTAACTTTTAGTCATCACATTTAACTTCTAATTGCCCTATTAAAACTCTTTATGACTCCAATTGAATATCCATTACCCCTTTTTTTTTACAAATAACCATGTTTACAATGAAATATGGAATGGAAGATGAAAAACTAGAGTTTATTGGAAAATTTGCAAAAATATCGAGAAGATACAGTTTGCACAATGTTGTTTTCTTAAAAACCCAACCATAACCCTGCTACACTTTTTCCTTTGACCCTTATTAAAATTTGATTGGAAAGTTAATGAATGAACAACTTACACTCTATCATTTTTAGAGCTAGCAAAAATAATGTTGCATTTTACCTTCAAAATTTTATTTTATATGCATTACCTTGCATCCTTCTTGATGGTAAAGACATCCCTAGATTAAATTGACAAATTAAAATGAATGTAGTTACCTAAGGATTGAAGATCAACAACCTAAAAAATACTTCCAATTTGTCATCCACACTTGACAGGTTGGATGTGTTGTCCCCCAAAAATAGCTTTCTTTTTTAGGACAACATTTGAAATATTTTGGTCTTACAGACCAAAATTGTATCTTCCATTTTCAAAAAATGTCTTAGATATTCAGATTTCTCATTTTCAAAGCTTCTCAGAAAATATACAGACTTTGAAAATCAAGTTCAATGGATTTTACATGTTGAAAATCTACAGACTTTGTATCTTCAGATTCTACAGGCAGGTTCCTTTATACAGATTCAAAGATTTTTGCAGGCAGTTTCAGTCAAAGGAATCGGTTTTCAAACACTTAGTCATTTTCTGGGATTGTTTCAATGCCTTGGTTCGAACAAAAATCTCCATCGGCAAACACCAGCATCAAGTTCCACGCAATTCTAGGAAGAATTTCCCTAAATTCTACGGTGATGGGAAAGTTCATCCTGATGAACACATTGTAGCATTTAGTATAGCTTGTGGAGTAATCGGAGTAGAGTTTGAAGATGTAGCAGTCAGAATTTTTGTTGAAGCACTACAAGGTCCTGCTGCAGATTGGTTTTACCATTTACAGGCTCGATCTATGACTAATTGGAATACCTTGAAAGCTAAGTTTGAAGCTAGATTCAAACCTGTAGAAGATGCACATACACTTCTGGCTTAACTTACTCAAATGAAAAAAGAGCCGCATGAGCCTATGAGATACTTCATAGCTAAATTTGACAAGTTGATAAATAGAATTCCTATGATTGCCATACCTACAATTGAGAATCTCAAATGCTTAATTCTCAACTACCTAAATTCAGTTTCCTCTTGAGACGTGCTGGCCAAATAGATCTCGCTGCAGCTCAACTTTTGGCCACTGAAGTAGAAGATGATCTCATCTTAGCAGGGAAAATAAGAAGAGATCCCAATAAAAATAGAGCTTCATCATCTTTTGAATTTGCATCTACAAGCACCACAGATCCAATGGTATAGAAATTAGTAAATGAACTCCTTGCCCTCAAAAAGCAAATGGCTCAAGGAATGCCTTCTACTCCTACATACAGAAGGACATTCCCAAATCAGTCATATTAGGGCAATGTTGCTAGAAACCAAGGACAATAAAATCGCCTTCCTCCTCCACAAGGAAAACTTGCCTTGGAAGCTCCTCCAACCAATTCAACAATGGGATACCTTGAAACAGAATTAGAATTCTCTTATCAACCTGAATTAAATCAAGAAAATGATGTTGATATCATTGAAGACAGTCAAGAAGAATCAACTGGCGACTCCCATATTGGTTTCTTGAATTATCAGGATGATCCCAAAAGCAAAGAAGTTTCAGATGGATCATATGCAGTGTTTACTAGGTCTAAGAATCAATCAGCCCAGCAGGTTGATAAAAAAAAGATGGAAGAACAACCATAGTCAGCAGTCACAATTGTCAAGCATGGGATAGCTCTGCATTTTCAATCAAAATATCTGGTCATTACTCAAAAGGTAAATACATCTATTGCACCTTTCCCTCTACTTCTAATTCACAAACCAGCCCACCTCCCATCCCTTTGAAAACTTAGAAAGCTGAAGTACTTTTCTCTGTACCTAGCTTGATTTAGCCATTTGAAATAATTGACCATGTCAAAAAGATAAAAATACAGATGTCTGAATTTGAATACTTGCAGTCCAATTCGGATCAATTAAATAAGCTGGTCCAATATGTTAAAAATCAGACTATCCCTATAGGACAAAAGTCCAAAAAAGTAACTTTTGATTCTTCAATAAATACGCCTATTCCAAATAATTTGATCATTACTCCTCCAGTTGCTCTTAGAAAAAATGAACTCTTTTATGTTTCCTTGTTAATCAATGGTCACAAGCTGAGTAACTGTATAATAGACTCAGGCGCATCTAACAATGTTATGCCTGCCAAAGTCACTGAGTCTCTTGGTGTCACATTGACCAAGATGTTTGGCAAATGTTTCTCCATGGAGAACAAGCAAGTGCCATTGCTGGGGCAAATCAAAGATCCCTAATTTGCATTCGCAGCCTTTTCGAATAAGAGGATTAAAATGACTGTATTAGTGGCTGACGTTCCAACATCTTATGGCATTTTGCTTGGATGGAATTTCTGTAAAGACATGGGAGGAGAATTGAACATGGATCTATCTGAGGCAAGGATCCCTATCCAAGGCATGATGAAAAGATTACTTCTTGAAAAGGAAGCAAAGTATGTAGTTACCAAGACATCAGCTCCTGAAGCTCAAATCCTCTTTGAATCCGCAGGTATGGGTAATTACTTTTTATATACAGAGCATGAAGAAAGACCCTTCATCTTTGATGAGGGCAAGTCTGAAGTAAAGATAGTGTCTGATGAGATTTGGACTCTAGAATTTGATGGTAGTTGTTCCTCTACTGGTTCTGGAGCTGGAATTTTCTTGATATCTCCTCAAGGAGATATGTTCCCTTCATCTTATAAATTATAATTTAGCAACACAAATAATACAGCTGAATATGAATCACTATTGTTGGGTATGAAGGCTGCTCAAGAAAGAGGTGTCAAGTTTCTTCATGCTAAAGGGGAAGCCGAATTAGTGGTCTGTCAAGTGAGAAATTCATATCAGACCAAGAATGAGAGGCTGGGCCATTACCATAATCTTGTTTGGGACCAGATTGAAAGCTTTGATGCTTTCAACATTTCTTCCATTCTAAGAGAATCCAATGATAGAGCTGATGCACTTGCTATTTTAGGAACTCTTTTAGTTCCTCATTCTGATTTTAAAGAAGCTAAATATACCATTGAGCTGGTCTATAGGCCGAGTGTTCCTGACAATGCTGATCATTGGCAAATTTTCAATGATGATAATCAAATCGTTGCCTTCTTGGAACAAAAAGACAATTTTGAATAGTTGTATTTTGAAGGCAACAAATCTTAGAAGTCTGAATTAATTTTTGAATCTAGTTTAGATGTAAATGAAGAGTTTCTACAACTGAAAGGAAACAAAATTCCTAAAGGCCTGGTTTCTCTTGAGAAGCTGTTCGACAAGCATGATAGACTCATCAAGCAATAACAGATAGATTCGAATTTCTCTCAGGGATTTGGCCAAGTGAATCTGACCAACAAAGAAAATCCAAAAATGGTCAACATTGGTAAGTGTTGTACACCTAAAGAGAGATTCAAATTTACTTCTTTGCTCCATCAATACATTGATGTCTTGGCATATTCATATGAAGATTTGAAGTCTCTCAGACCTGATGAAATCTGCCATCATATTCCTCTCAAGGCTGATTCAATGCCTTACAAGTAGAAATCCAGACAATACAATCCAAAAAATTCAGGTATAATTATGTTTGAGATTCAGAAAATGTTAAATGCTAAAATTATTTTCCCAATCCATCATTCTACATGGATTGCAAACATAGTTCCTGTAAGGAAGAAAAATGGCAAAATCTGCATTGGTGTAGATTTTTAGAATCTGAATCTGTCATCTCTAAAAGACAATTACCCTTTGCCAATCATGGACCAAGTGCTTCAAATAGTAACAGGATCATAAATGTTATCAATGCTGGATGACTTCTCAGGCTATAACCAAGTTGAAGTTGCTGAAGTTGACCAACACAAGACTGCGTTCATCACACTTTGGGGTACATTTGCATACAAAAGAATGCCTTTTGGATTAATAAATGCTGGTGCTACCTTCTAGAGAGCTATGGACATGGCTTTTAAAGATGAAATTGACAAATTCATAGTTTTATATCTTGATGATTTAACTATCTTTTCAAAGCGTTGATCTGATCATGTACGCCATTTACAACAAGTGCTGGAGCGCTGCCAGCAAAATGGTATTTCTTTGAATCCCAAGAAGTCTATTTTTGGAGTGATAGAGGGAAAACTCCTTCGACACATTGTGTCCAAAGAAGGCTTAAAGATTGACTCAGACAGAGTCAAGTCTATCCAAGAGTTGAATTTGCCTGCAAGTAAGAATGTTATTCACTTTTTCTTTGGAAAAGTGAATTTCTTACAGAGATTCATCCATGAATTTGCTGAGAAGACAAGACACATTGTAAACATGATGAAAGGAAAGACTACCTTCAGTTAGACGAAAGAAGGCAAAGCAACATTTCAAGATATCAAGGTCGCTATTGCTCATGCCCCTACCTTGGTCTGCCCAGATTACCACAGAGATTTCAGTATATACAGCTATGCCTCTGAGCATACTCTTTCAATGATTCTTTTCCAACAAGACAAAGAAGGTATGGAATCCCCCATCTCTTTCATGAGCTGCCCTCTGAAAACTCATGAAATAAAGTATTCGAATATAGAGAAGCACGTCTATACCTTGGTAAAAGCAGTCAAACACTTTCGCTTCTATATTCTGAATTCACATACTACTGCCTTAGTTTCTAACAGTACAGTCAAATCTATATTAACTCAGTAGGAGTTTGGCACAAATAGAGGTAATTGGATTGCAAAGATCCAATAATTTGATTTGGATATCAAGCCAACAAAGCTGATCAAAGGTAAAGGCCTTTGCCAATTAATGGCTGACAATAAGCCAAAAGATACACATCGTGAAGAAAATGAGGTTGAAAATGCACCAATAGTCCTTTTTGTCTCCACTACCAATGAATGGTACTCATATATTGCATATTTTTTGACTTATGGTGAATGTCCTGTTCATTTGTCTTACAAAGAGAGGAGAACTATCAGGTTGAAAGCTGCCAATTTTGTTCTTTGAGACAATGGCCTGTATAAAAGAAGCATAGATGGAGTTTTCCTTCGCTGTGTAGATAAAGAACAACAAACCTAGCTCTTGAAATCTTTCCACAATTTAGCATGTGGAGGACCATTTTTTGCCCCTGTGACTACTCACAAAATTCTGCAAGCTAGGTATTATTAGCTGACTCTTTTCCAAGATGCACATAAGTGGGTAAGGAAATGTGAACTTTGCCAGTAATTTGTTTGGAAACCCAAGTTGGCTGCTCTGCCTCTCAAGCCAGTAATCATAGAGGAACTGTTCCAGCAGTGGGAACTCGATTTTATTGGGACAATAAATCCATCTTCAAGTGCTGGACATGATTATGTCCTTACAACGACTGATTATTTCACTAAGTGGGTAGAAGCAATCCTGAAAAAGCATGCTACTTCAGAAGTTGTATGCAACTTCTTGAAAGAGAATATCATTTCCAGATTTGGAGTCCCACTCAAAATTGTTACTGATAATGCAGCTTGTTTCACCTCTCAAGAAATTACGCAATTCTATTTTTATTATGGAATTACGCTCTCTCATTCTTCTGATTATTTTCTGCAATGGAATGGACAAGTTGAGTCCAGCAATAAAAATTTGGTAACTATTATCAAGAAGCTTGCAGATGATAATCAAAAGACGTGGCACAAAGCATTGGTTGATGCTCTGTGGGCTGATAGGATCATGCCAAAAAGGGCAATTGGTATGTCTCCTTTTCAACTTCTTTACGGGATTAACATTGAGATACCAATCACCTTAGAGTTACCAACATTGAAATTGGTGAAGGCCATTGAAGATCAGACATACGAAAGCTCTCTTGAGAAAAGAATCATGTCCCTGACTCAGCTGGAAGAACAGAGAACCATGGTGGTGGACAGAATTGTTGTTCATCAAAATCTGATAAAGAAACTTTTTGATCAGAAAGCCAGAAATCATGATTTCCAGATTGGGGATAAAGTCCTGCTGTGGGACAAAAGAAGAGAGCCAAAAGGGATGCATGGAAAGTTTGACTCCCTTTGGAGAGGCCCATTCATAATTCATCAGCACATGGGTGAAAATAGCTTTTTGTTAAAATACCAAGATGGCACGCTCTTTTCTCTGCCCCATAATGGGCAGCATCTGAAACACTTCAATTCTTGAAGTATCAGATCATTGCCTCTATATATATGTATATTTGTAAAGTTTAAATTCTATTTTGTTTTGTTTGTTTTCATTTTTGATGCCTTTCATTTCTAGAAAGCATGACTCCGAAGCCCAATGGTACACTTGAAGACACTGGAGATTCTAGATTCTACTTCTTTCAATTCATTTTGCAATTGACAGAATTTCCCCAACTGGAGCCAACTGTTGTCCCCCAAAAATAGCTTTCATTTCTAGGACAACATTTGAAATATTTTGGTCTTACAGACCAAAATTGTATCTTGCATTTTCAAAAAAATTGTCTTAGATATTCAGATTTCTCATTTTCAAAGCTTCTCAGAAAATCTATAGACTTTGCAAATCAAGTGCAATGGGTTTTACATGTTGAAAATCTACAGACTTTGTATCTTCAGATTCTACAGGTAGATTCCTTTATACAAATTCAAAGATTTTTGCAGGCAGTTTCAGTCAAAGGAATTAGTTTTCAAACACTTAGTCATTTTTTGGGATTGTTTCAATGCCTTGGTTCGAACATAAATCTCCATCGGTAAACACCAACAACAAGTTCAACATCTTTGGCAAGAGTTAAGTGCTTCATCAAGGTTCAAAGTTCAATTACTTTAATTGGTTCATCGGCTTCCAAACATTGAACCAAATCAAGGTGGCTTGAACCGTTGAACCATTGAACCACTTTGGTTCAAAGGTTCAACGAGTTTAATGGTTCAATGGCAAGTTCAACCAAAGGAACAGTTCAATGGCTCGGTTTAACCAAGCAATTTAATGCTTTATTTCACTCAGATGGTTCATTCCCTTTGTTTCAGCATCTTTTGGTTCGATCATTTGGTTCGTCAGTCAATTCAAAGCCTTGTTTGAACCATTGAACCAAAACTTGGTTCAACGTCTAGGTTCAACGGAAAGGTTCAACAACAGGTTCATTCAGTTTGTTCAACCATTTGGCTCATTGAGTGGTTCATCGGCTTTTGGTTCAAAAGGCCTCAGCACGCTTCATTGAACCATTGAATCGATTCAACAGATTGGTTCAATTTTTTGGTTCAACATCAAAATTCATGTTGGTTCAAAGGCAAGTACATTATGTTTGGTTCAAATGCTTAGTTTATCGGCTTGTTTTATTCGTTGAACCATCAGCTTGAACCATTGGCTTGAACCATTTTGGTTCAAATCCTTGGTTCAACCGATTGGTTCAATGTCAAAGTTCATCCAATGATTCATTGGTTTTTGGTTCAAAAGGGACTTGGCGCGCTTCATTGAACCTTTGAACCGGTTCAACTAATGGTTCATCAGCCAAGTTCAAAGGGGCAGTTCAATGTTGAAAGGAACTTTTTCGAAGGACAAATACCCTTGCAGAGGACACTTAATTGATCAAAACACCCTTCGGAAGGGTTATTTTCAAAATAAATTTGAAGACTTGTTCAAATACTTGGCAAAACAAATTTCTGTGGACTTTTGTCTGCGGGAATTTTCCCCGAACTTTTTTGTTGCGAGAATTTTCCATGTGACAAATGTCTGTGGAATTACCCGCATGGAGATTTTAAATCAAACACCCGGGAATAATCCACGGGGAAACGTCTATGGGGAACAAAAGCCTGGGGAAATATTTATTTGCGGGGATTGATAAAACAAAGGGCTACCGAAGGACCCCAAAGGGTAGGTGCCCTTGCGGGGGACTCTCGGTGGCCAAAGTAAAGGGATTTTTTGACTCGACAAGGATCATTTCTCAAGGCTCAAAAGGGTATGTCCAATTCAAAAAAGTGCTAAGCAAAAAGCCAAAAGCCGAAAGAAAACCAAGAGGTGACACCCACAAAGACGTTAAATTTAGCGTAGCCGACTAGTCGTTGGAAGCATATTGATGGGCATGTAAACGTCACTTTTAAAGATAGTGAAATAGCCTTTGATTTACAGACCCGAATGCATTTCCAAAATTCAAGACAAAATCCAACAGAAATTGAGGAAAGGCAAAACAATGGATGAATCCAGGGCTTGATTCAATTAATCTGGAAAGGAGGAATGATGAAGACAAGATTAGACCGCCACGTGGACATTGAAAGTTGTAATCTTTCAATTGCACGACTTGTTTATCTACATTGAGAAGATCAAATGGGTAAAACGCCCCAAAGTTCTAGCTTGTCTTCCTAACATTTCCCAACACATCATGATGTATTACTATTCCTGAGTCCTTCTTGAAGTGGCTATATAAGGGACTTTCTTTCATTGTAAAAGGATCTCTTTTTTTGACAATCTGAATGAAACTCTGCCAAAATTGAGAGGCGTCATTAAGACTTTGTGCTCAGTCTGTTGATCATATTTTGTTAATGAAAACAAGGGACTTTTTTAGACTATGTGATGTGATATCTTTTCTGTTTCATTAATTTAATAAGCAAGATTAGTAAATTAGTCAAAAAGGTGTCCTGAAGAATCAACTGCGGAAAGAATTTGCACTTTCATAAGCTGCCTTCAGTGTGTTTTCTTTATATTGCTGTGTAAAGGACTTTGAGAAGACTTTGAGCTTTCATTTCCCTTTGTATATCACTCTTGAGTATTTTAGGTGCAGACTTTGTGCTGTGTCTTGATGTGCTGGTTCCCATACTTTTAGTCATATTCTGCTTTTATTTCCAGGAGTATTCTTGTGGCTGGTTGAACAGTTCTTCTGAAAGAAGAGGAGTGTTGTCTGTCATTCTCTTGAGTTTTTCCTTTGTTTTGTATACATCATCTCTGAAGAAAGAGAGATGGATGTCTGGTCCTACCTTTGAATATTATTTTCTGTTTATACATATACATAGCATATCCATAGGGAACCTCCCCTTGATGAGAGGAGAGAGCAGTCTCCTTCTGATGAGATAAACTTACACATTAGGATGACTAATCTTTTTGCTTTATCTGATAAGACCTATTTTGTTTACCAGTACCCTGATAGACAATATTCAGCCAACAGGATGTTTTTTTTTTTTTTTTAGTTTTATTGATCTTTTCTTAGATTAAAATTATTCATTTGAAATTTATCAATGAATTAAAAACCAAGCAAAAAGAAAATATATTTCATGTGCATTTTACTAAATATTAAAATTATGATTTGGATTACCCACTGTCAAATCAATGGACAATAGCAGTCTCAAGGAAGATTTATTTATAATCTTTACCCCTGTTTCTTCATTCCCCATAAGCTTCTAGAGAACTGATTCATTTGTCTCTGAGTTTATTGTTTGTATTTATATTTCTTCAAACTTCTATATTATTTGGAAAATCCTTGATCTGAATTCTTTTCAATAAAATTACACCTTAAATAAATATAGAGTATTATAATAGTCATAACTCCATTTGCATTTAACATTCATATTTACATGTTTATTTGATCATTTCATTTTTTATTTTACAACCATTTAGGAAAATAAAAAATGCATAACTATAAAACGACAGTTAGTTTGTTTCCATCTTGGCATTCTCTATTCAGAAAAGAACAAAAATAGAAATCAATCATTTACATTTCTAAAAATGTATTTTAATTAATTGTATTTTACATAAAAAATAGAAACTTACAAAAAGAATCCAACTTATCATTCATTTAAATGTTTAATTCATTCTTGGTTGTGCATCTTCCAGTCATTAAAAATATGAAAAAAAACATTATATTTCTAACACCTAGTTAGTTTACATTTATATTCATAAAACATTGAAAATAGAAAAACAAATGTTTTAATTTCCATTTCTAGCATTGCATTTTAATTAGTTTCATTTTCATAAACATTCACAAAGAACAAAAAGTGTAGTCATTCTTTTGCATTTCCAACATTATATTTTAATTGTATGCATGCATTGAAAAAAATAAAAGAAAAGAAAAATATTGGTTCTGCTTGCATTCATCTTGTATTTAATTAGGTAATTAAAGAAACAAGAATATTTTATTTGAAAAGAAATGGTAGATTTTCTTGTGCTTTTTTACATGCAAATTTGTCTGTTTACTTTTAGTTGAACATATTTTTAGTTTATTTATTTATTTGACAATTTCTATTCCACAAGACATTAACTAGAACCCCACACATAGAACATTTAAAAATTCAAATCAACTTTTAAATTAAATATTATTCAATGTTATGCATTATGATATCCTTAGATGATGCTCCTAGAATAACTGCATCCACATAGAATAAGATATTTCCTAGGAGCACTCCTCGTTCAGGTATAAATCATGCCAAGTGATATTGAGTTTGGGATTTGTCTAAAATTATTTTTCTATACCCCACTTCCACATATTATAATTATTTATTTTAGGATCTAGATAAAAAAACTAGGTTAGTGAAAGCACAACATGCCAGATAAATCCACCGCTTATTTTGTCAATTAGTTAACCAATACATCTGATTCAAATTTATATCCTTGGGTCTAGCCTCTTCTCATTTGTCCTCTTTAGCACATGATGTTTCTTGGGCAAGACCAACCTAATTGAGCCAAACATATCTAAATAGTAATTAAACCTGATTTCTCTCCATTCAAAGAGAGTAATATCGATCAAAAGTTATACTAGCTAGTCCTTTTGGAATTTGGTTATTCTAGACCTCTTATCGATAGACAATTTGATCCATTAAATAAACATTAAAAATTAGTAGAGGGATGATAGTATAGAAGAGCATACCTATTTAGACATATAATTCATAATCTTGATAAGGCATCTCTACCAATTACATAAGCTAATCAATTTCTACAAGCTCAACCTAATCAAATCATGCAAACAAATCACTAACCATATTTCTCATTATTTATTTTTAGTTGTCTCAGCATGACCCTAGGAAGTGCAGACACTAAATATGAATTATATATCACCTCAGTATGGTACACTTGGAAAATACCTATCATGGTTGTACCCTTTAACTCTAAGAGCTTTCTACTACCAAAAGTCTCATGTTCACTATCCCTTGTGCTTAAATTGTTTATCTCTTAGTTTGACCACTGTTATTTTGATGACCATGCCTTCTATACTATGAAAAATTCTCTAAACTTGACCATTATCCTTCTCTACTAGTTTTGATATGTAACTATTTTAAAATGGACACTTGTGTCGACATAGGTGTCTGACTGGGATGCAAGTGTTTGGGACCTGTCACCAATTGATTCTTATGCTCTAAATTTATCCTAAGTGTCGGCTTAAGTGATTTAGTGAGATATATTTTCCAAAAGGGTTGGTATATATATAATATCAACCTTCATTCATTCCTCACATAGTAAATACCTAGAACTCACAAGGTAACTTACGAAGAGCACTCAATCAAGCATTCAAATGAGCAAATCTACCATATTCATCCCTCTTTTCATGTCAGGCATAAGATTAGTATCCTTACATGTATGACCCATTTTTTCTAAGTTACAAATTACATTACTCTATATACTTTATCATACATTGCATCCTTATTCACACACAAGTCAACTCATAGAGGAGAACTACATAACTCTGAGGCCCTATTCAGAGTATTGGCTATATAGGTAATACCCATTGATAGAGGGGTTCTTGGGACATCTCAATACCATATACCCACTGGCCCATTTTTCCACAATCACTCCAAGGGTGAATAATTTAGGGTTTGATCATTTGATAAAGAGTGACATACCATGCAAGCGATATAAACACATCAAAAGAAAGGTGATAGAAAACCCAAAAGGTTTCAAGTGGTCGCATCTAAATCTAGTCACTATTTTATATTGGACACTTACGTCTAACTCAAACACCAACATCAATGTAACCATCTAGATCCAAAATAAATGTCTGAAGCCATAGAGTATAAAATTCTAGAATCTAATGATTATTCTAGAATTTTGATTTAGTTCACTTCTAACCTATTTCAACCCATATTTGCATATGCATAATAAACCAACTAAGTAATCTTGTTTTCAATTTATTGTAACATCAATCAATAGCTATACTTTCTATTTTTGGCATATCTCAATATTATAAATTTAGAATATTGTTTATCTAAGTTTATGAATTAGTTGGCCTACTATAGATCTGTTTATCACCCTTGTGCTTATTCATTTATGCATTCTTAACCTGATAAGTACCCTTATACCAAAAATCATTGTAGGCTTAAAAATTTGGTGAACCCGACCTTTGATTTTAAAACCTTAACATTGACCGAGGGCTTTTTTTCTTTTGATTAACCAATATCATGCCAACAATTATTTGCAAACAACTTGGCTTAACACTTATAAAGTCTGATAGGATTGTCACCCAATTAGATAAATCTAGAGTCAAGGTTGTTGGAAAGTCATTAAATATTCAGACTTAATAAAAATAAGAGCTTAATGGATGCATTTTTGTATGTTACAAGAGATGAAATTATTAATCATGCTAAGGCTAAGGATTCCTCACCTAGTGATGGTGAATCCTTAGGTGGTACTACAACTCATTCTATAGCAATAACCCTCCCCTTGAACATATCATCGCTTCATAATTTTAATGGGGGCATGAGTTATGTGTTCACACCATTATTTCCTAAAACAAATCCTAATATTGCTACATTCTCCATAGGAAACATTAACACTTAAACCAAATATATCAACTCAAACTATGGGTACATATCCTTTGACTTTGACTTGAAGGTTAAATTTAAAATGTTTGACTAGATTTAAAAGTTGACTTTAGTTGACTTGGAAGAGTTGACTTGAAATTTGGGTAGTGTAATACAATATTGACAAGGTGTTATTTCAATCAAACAACATGATGTTTAGAACGGGATAAAAATGACTTGAAATTTGGGTAGTGTAATGCTTTATCACACCAATGTGTACTAAAAAAGTTTGGACTTGGGATAATTTGACTTGTTTGAGGTATAAAGTATCACACACAAAACTAACTATATGATAATAAACAAGTAATTACATCCACACAAGACAACCTTAACTTAGTGGTAAAATGGGTGTATAATGTGACTATAGCCCATGTATCTACTTCACAAGAAATAGGAACATGTTAATCTTTTAACCCTCACCTCAAGATGTATGTCATGATATCTTGGGGGAGGTTGGCTTCCCTCACACTAAAATTATTTGCAGCCAAGTGGTCTTAATCTATGTTTAAACAATGATTTATAGATAGTCCCCAATATACCTTGTGATATATGGGGCTCAAAAGTTCAGGGAATAATAATAATAATAATGGGTAGTTTACGGGAGGGTCTAGTCCCTTTGTGACCACTTTATTCGTAAGATCTTAGTGAGGTGCTATTAGAAATTGAACTTTGAGGGTGATGTCTAATAGTTTAGCATCAAGGATAAACCCCTTGTTTTCACAAAACCTTTTATGGGTAATTTTTCTATGCTTTTAGAAAAAAATTCACTCAATCTATATCCTCTACCAAAAAACATAGTTAGTACATACATTGGGGGATGAAATCCCATATGTCACGACCTAAGGACTCATAGATGGTGGTGAGTTCCACCTTTGTGCAACCAAAAGAAAGGGGAAGGTTCACTATTTTTGATCCTCAGGATCCCACAAGTGGGCAAGAGGAGAGGATACTCTAGTTTCACTTTGGGAAAAGGTAAAACTAGCCTATGTGTTAATTATCACCCAGGGTCCCACAAGTGGGAAAGGGGAAATCATACACATAATAAGCCATTGACAAACACAACAAATAAATAAACACTCAAATAGAAGAAAACACAAGTATTTTAAAGCACCCAAGTCAAATGTTAGTTCATTGTTAAGTACCAAAGTGAAATGTGTTTGTTTTTTAGATAAACCACTTTTTTGACAATTGATACCTGTAGAAATAAATTTAGTGTTTCGATTAGTGGTCTTTGACAAGCAAACATATGTTGAAATTTTGATTGTTTAGGTTTTGGAAACTGTCACAGGGTGATTCCATCATTTAATAGGGTGAATTTGTTGATTCTGGAACCAATATCATTGATCTATAGACATAAAGTACATAAAGCACATAAAGTAGGAAATTGGTAATTCCACTTATTAGCCTGGTGATTCCATAGATTAACAGGGCAATATCATTGTTTGATAGGGCGATTCCATTGATTTCATAAAAAAATATACATAATGAAAGCATAGATGATTTCACTAACTAAGTTGTCAATTATATTGTTTTTAATGCAACATCACTAAAAATATAGAAACTGTAGACATAACAAAAAGTTACCAAGGTGTTTTATGTCAATAATCAAGTCGATCTCATCATTTTGCAAGTCAATTCTACCATTTTAGTGTACGAATACAATGTTTCTATAAACCCATAGTCTTGCATGAGACATAAGAATGTGTTCGTCATTTTGTAGAGTGATTCTGCTGATTCTAAGATTGATTCTGCCATTTTCTTGAAAAGCATAAAAAAATTGAATCAAAGAATAAGCGATATCACCAATTACGAGGTCGATATCACCATTCATAAGTAGCAATTCTACCAATTAGCTGAACATTTCCATCACTAACTTGAGAACACAAATTAGATAAATTTAGAAGACAAAGGATAAATTAGGATCAATCTTGAACTAATTTTGTAATTATAAAGATGTTATGATGTTTCAAAGGAGAATATTGGGTGTTGGTCCCACCGAACAATCCATATGCAAGACATAATTACAAATAGTTAATTTTCGTTAGTATGAAATCAAAATCAAATTGAAAAGCATAAAATTAAGCCTAAGTATATGTCATATGATTTGGCAAGGTCAAGAAATAACATAAACAAGCTAAATGGAATACAAATAACACAATTATACCTTCCCCTTTGGATGTCTATGTCTTGCTAGAATCAATAATGTCCCCTTTTTCTAAATTAAAATAATATAATTATTAAAATAAATAGTATTTTTAAAAACTTAAAATATAAAATAATGATATGTTCAAGTTGCCAAAAAGGTGTATATGTCGGCAACAAGTATTTTAACTTGAGTTGTGACTTAAGAAGGGGACCTTTTTAAAAAATAACCCTTAAGTGAATTATAAGAAAAAGGTACTTTTAAATATCTAATTTTCCCTCTCCAAGTGGAGTACCCATTTTGGGAAAGATATTTGGATGGAAAAGGATATAAAAAGGGAAAGGAGGTTCATTGCAATGGCATGTTATGTTGATAAATTGAATTTATGAGTTTAAAAATGAAAATGCTTGGCTTCCACCATTTAGAGATGGAAACCATTATCGGGATTGAAGTTGAGGATGAAACCCTTCAACATTTTGCTAAGTCAACTTCATTCAGAGGTTGTCTCAGATATCATTGGATAGTTTGAGGTGTTTTAGACACCATTGTAGGATTTTTATCACTTGAGAGGTTGACGACTTGCTTTTGGAGGTTGGTGACTAGGGTTTGAGACCCAAACAAGAAAACAATCAACATTTACAAGTATTGAAGACCCCTTTTCTAGGGCTATGTGGAGTTACATTCAGAAAATAATTATTCCCACCTATGGTGACCTCCTTGTGTTGCTGGTTTTAAAGGTTTGTAGGGATAGTCCAGCTTAAAATACACTTGGGAATATTGCATAAATATTATGATATTTTATTGCTATTTTTAATATAATTTTCTAGCTATTTGATAAAAAAAATTCAACAACAATAATATATTTATTTTGTTGTTATTATCTAAATATTTTTACGAGTATTTGGCAATGAATGAGTGGTATTGTGCCCTATTTATTCATCTACAACATTTTGAATTTATTGGCTAGGTTTTGGAATATTTAATTTATTAAGTTGTAATTTTTGAGTTAGGGTTTAAAATGAAAAAGTTAGAAAATATTTGTTGCTAGTTAGGATTTACTATTAATTCCAGATTTGCATCATTTGTCCAATTTGGGGACATTACATAATCCAAGTTTGGATGAGCCCAACTATAATGTTTGAGGGTATTTGGCAATGTCATGAATTCACTTGGATGACGTCTCCCCTTACATTATGGATGATTGGATGAGTAATGTGAGTAAATAGTTGAAGCTATTTTGAGGATTTGATGGCATAAATTTAACACCAAAAATCTTGTCTACAATGGAGAATGGCTCCTCCATTTATAGACTTAGTGAATGAATATGGACTATCCATCTCAAAGTGAGATGGAGGGTGGAGAATGAATCCTCTCCTTCATAAGTGTGAGAGGTTGAGATTGTAAGAGGTCCAATTTATGAAGACACAGAGTGTTGTAGAATTTGGATGGAGTGTGTAAGAGGGACGTAAGATATGTCATAAACAAACCTTACTCACACACCATCCATTTCTCATTTAATTGCCTTGGCAAGTGGGAGATTTAATGAATTTTTAATTGACAACTTGTTATGTGATGAGGATATTAGGAAATACTTGATTTTAAAATATGTATGATGTGTGTATTTCATGTAACCTTATTTTTAAAAGAATTCCTCATTTTTTATCATTTTTGTTATCTAATTGTTATCTGGTGCATATGCAGGACTATGGTTTGATATTTGCAGGTCTTCCACATGACATAATGACACATAAAGATCCACATTCACTCATCATAAGCAATGACACAGGTCCAAATTGATAGATCCAAAGTATAGTCATCTATGACATTGTCGTAGATGCCAAACAAGGCCATAATGCATCATTGTCCACCTCTTACAGACTTGTCCTAATAAACAATGAATCATTATTTTTAATATAACCTTGTGTAAGTCAATTTAACGTAGTTTCACTTACAAAAAGTTTACATAATCAGATCTATTACTATTTTGAGGGACACTCTATAAACCTAACCTAATTTACTATTTTTAGCAAGTTTATTGTTTCAACAAATTTTGTAGATTATTGTATTTCATAGTAGATAAATATATATGAACATTTTTATTTCAAAAATTTAATTCAAATTAGTTTAAGTCATTTCTTAAATTAAAAGGGTTAAACACAAAGTTAATAAAATATTAAAAATAAGATGGAAAATGAAGAAAGGGGGTATGCAAAAATTGGAAACAAATTCATTAATACATTGATACGTAGTGTTTAAAACATAGGAATCAAAAATATAAAGTAGGACTTATTATGGACCCCCCACCATGGACAACTAAATCTTAATGTTAATAAGGTTGTAATTTTGCAAACCTTGAATTTTTGCGTGGAGGTGGATTATTCCAAGACCACAATGGATATCTAAAATTGATCTTCTTCATAGATATTGTGATACCAACAATCAAATGAGCCTAATCACTTGCCTATTTATAAATGAACAAATACATAATTGGAAAACTTGACACACATGAGTGACGTCTAATGACTATGTTGAAAGGAAAAATGTATGAAAGATGGACATATCTACGCAATTTAAAACATAGTATAATAAATTGTGTCGTGACCATATAAACGGTGCTTGTCACAAGACAAGTACAAAGTGGATGTGGTGCTTGTACAAAGATACTGGAAGATAATTTCAAGCTTTGTATGCCACCATAATAACTCAATAACACTAATTTTGTATTATTTACTAATACATAGATAAATTTGCATAACATGTGTACAATAATGTGAAATAAATGCCATGGGTCCATTTTTCAAATGTCTACACATTGATAAAGAGGTTGATATTTTTTTGATAAATCTTTTAGAGATTAAGTGTAGGGGACTCATTTTTAGAAGGTTAACCATTCTAATATATATTAATTTTATTAAATAAATTTAGAGGAGATTTTATGGAATTGAGAAGTGTTACTTTTTATTTTAATAAAAGATATTTAATATACAAGTTAAGTACCACCTTATTATCTTTATACTTAAAACCTCTTTAAAATATCTTAAAAATATATTTCTATATAATGACATATATAACTCCCTTTAAGAATTTATATTAATGAGACAAAATTTACAGGTAAAAATTATGCAATTTTTTAAAATTTAAATATGAAAAAGAATAAAGATACTTTTGGAAAATAAAAATGTTAAAGTTTCTAGCATTGTTTAAAATAACTGCAAAGATAGCATTTTCATTTAGAAAAAGTTTGAATATAAAAAAGAACAATTCAACAAAATCAATGACAAATATGATTATATAATTGAATGATACTTTATCAAGTCTTACAAACTAATTTAATAACGTAACTCTAATAAACATATGAATATATAAATTGATTCATGTAGTACTACTTTTTTTAAGAAGTAAATTAATATTAATTCCCAACACCTAATTTGTTTTGTGTAGGAACTAAAAATTTATTAAAATAAAAATAATACAAAATAAAAAATTGTAATGATCTTCTAAAACCTTTCTTTAGATGGAACTTTTAAAAAAATAACCTACAAATATTACACTCAAGATCACTGACTAGTAATATTAATAATAAAACAAAATTGTAAGGGATTCCCATCACCACCTCTACTTACAAAGGATTACAAGTAAATGGATTCAAGTTTAATTATGTACCACTAAATGCCAGCAAGCTGGCAGGGTAGTTCTTGTAATTTTTTTATTAAAAAAAACAAAAAACTGTCTTAACTCTGTTACAACAAAAATATCTGTCAAAGATAAAGTGGGAGTGGTTTACAAGTATTAAACACAATCAAATGAGTTATGAAAGAATCCAGTTTGGGATTTTGGTGCCAATTTACATTTACAAGAAAAATAGACAGTATGTATTGAGCAGCCTTTTTCCTTAGAAAAATGATGTTCCAGTTAGAACTGTTTGGTGATGAAACCAAACCAGAAATTCTTAATCTTGCCTTAGAAGTCTTCAAATCTTCAAATTAAGTGTCCTTAAGAACTGACAAAAAGAAATTTGTGCTAAATACCCTTTAAAAGATATTTTGTATAGAATGAATTGTTCCAAATGTTTGAATTTCTAAATGCCCCTGGTTATCCAGTGTGGCAGAACCTAGAAGAAATGAAGTTGCCACCAAGCCATATGTAAATTGGGCGTGTCATCAAGCCATATGTAAATTGGTTATTGCAAAACAACCCTTGACCTTCCTGTGAATTGCACCCAATTCAGCAGGTCTACTGGTTTTAACAGTCCTCTTTTTCATCTTCTCCAAACCCAAATCATCTTCGCCTGCTTCCAGATCCTCACTGCTTCCCTGAGATTCAAATTTCTTAGTTTTAGAATGATTGGCTGAGTCCTCTGTCAGCTGTATCTCAACAGGTCTATTAACCTTATATTTATCATTGGTATTAGCAGCACCAGAGGCAAGCATGACAAGGAAACGGGCAGTGTCTGTTTCATTCTCCAGCTCCTTACTATTGTCCACCTCTGATTCTTCTTCTTCCCTCTGATGGGCTGGAGTAGATCTAATTGGTCATTTCCTACCTCTTTTTGCAGTGACAGACCAAGTAAGGAGGCTGCAGGAGTCTGGCTAATGAGTTACCTTCATTGACTTCATGCTTTCTCTATCACTCTCATTATCTGATGCTGCCTCTTCTTCCTCTTTCTCCTTCGGATCTTTTGATCCCTTGAAGCTCTGCCTAGAGTCGGAGGAGAGGCCAGAGCTTGGATCAGCAGCAGCATGAACAACAATATCACCACCTGTGGTATTGTACTGAGAATCATCATCAGTAGAATTAGTATCATCATTAGGGGGCCGAATTCGTCTCAAGTGGCACCTCATATGATCAAACAATGATTTGGATGAGCGGTACTCCTTCCGACACTGACCACAGGCTATGTTGTTATTAGCAGTCAATTCCATGTAGAAATCCTCATCTGTCAGCCTCCTGCTACGCTTGGGATTCCTTCTAACCGTGCGCAGAGACCATCTTGTAATCACTCAATTCCTCCTGTCCTCTTCCTCTTCCTCTTCCCCTTGAGTAGTTTCAGCTCTGACGCAATTGAAATTCCTATTGTATCTACTTGTGGGTACCTTGGATTTTTTGACCCAAATATCTGTTGATGAACAATCACCCATAGAAACCTTTCCTCTGCTAGAGGACTGCCCATTTGACCTACCAGCCCCATGGATTCTCACATGACCACCAAAGGCCTTCCCTGAGCTGAAGACCTTACTGCAAAATCTACAAACATGACAATGGCCGCTGCCGTGAGTATTGTCGTCATGTCTGGTGGACTTAGAAACCACCGCAGAATTCCTTGATTCACCACGCTCAGAAGCAGCAGCAGCAGAGCTCTTGAACTTGGAAAACACCACAGAATTCTCCATATCCACCTCATAATCAGTCTCCCCCATCACCGACTCCTCACGGGATTAGGATAGGGTTTGGAACTTTTTCCAATTCACAGACAATCTTGCAGATGTGAATATTATTCCCCAGAGTCTCCATGCAAGTCTCTTGCATGCTCGGAATTGAGGTCAGTTCAATCAACCGTTTCCCACGCTTCCACCATTTTGCGAGCAATTTAAGCCATGGTCTCTCTATTTTATGAGCATCGTAAGTCACACTCTTATTGTTTTACAAGTTCAAACATTCTCCATCTCATAATCCTCCATTGAGTTGAGATGCCAAAAATTTAAAAACTTTTAAATATTTTAAAATTTCTAAAAATAAAAATAGGTTTACAATCTAGTCGCAATTCATAATTTAATCATTTACCCTACTGGGGCAGAGTCATTATTGGTTTCAATTATTTTATCCATCTAGAAATGTGTTGTTCCTTTGCATGTATCATTTCTTGGGGGCATTGTCCATTTATCATTGTCACTGAGCCTTCACTTGTGGATTTGGCCCTGGTTAAAAAAACAACAATATTATTTCTTTTGCTTTTATTTTCAAGTTTGTGTGTGTGTGTGTGTGTGTTTGCTTGTTTATTTGTGTTTTTTCTTGTTTCCTTCAAGGCCATAGCATGGGAAAGTAACTTGAAGTATCACTGAAAAAGATTAATGAAATTTGAGTAGTTTGATGTTGTTTGTCATTTTGTTTTTGCCGATTAAATTTTATTTTGGATAAGTTAATAACTCATTTTATATTTTTGATTATATATATATATATATATATATATATATATATATATATATATATATATATATATATATATATATATATATAATTGAGGGTTGAAAGGATATTTTTTTATTTGTATTATTTATTGAGTTAAAAAATGTGTTTGTCTCAGATGAAATTTATGAGAGAACGAGAATTACAAAACCGTCATAATCAGTCAATGCCAAAATAGGACCAAGTAATACAACTACAACATTTAAGTCTGGGTTGTCATGTTTTAAGAGATCTACAACATTTAAGTCTGGATTGTTAAACTAATCTTGTAGTTGATTTGGTTGTTAATTTTACGTTTAGTTTCAATTTTATAGCTTTGAATTTTCTCCAAATTGATGGGGCTCTTTAGCTTTTTGTATTTCTTCATTAAATATTAGTTATACCTTTTTGGGAGACTAGGTTTTCTATTGTGCCTCAAAACTAGTTTAAGCTTCGATCAAAAACTGATATCTATCCCAAAAAAACACAAACCAAGCAAGAACTAGTACAAATTCAAGTAGTAAAAGGCCTAAAAACTTAGAGACCATCCAAACCAACCGAGAGTAAAAAAGGGGCATTAAGCTATATCCCTCTGGGAGTGGCCTGCCAATTCTCCTCTACCACCAAAGAGCCAACCAGGCTACTACTAGCACCATTCACCACCACCCCTTCCTATAGCATTGCTCCCAACACCCCTAAGACCACATCAACACTAGACTCAATCACACTCCTCAACACCAAGCCCAATCCAATCCCAATAGTCGTTACCTCTGCATTCCCTAGTTGAGTTTTCCTGATGACCAAATCCTGCATAGGATGTGGTAAACCATTGTCACCCTAAAGAACCTGGCCAAAAGACACCCTATCTAAATTGAATTTGAAGACCCTTAGGGGAGGTAAAATCTAATCTACATTATTCACCCTATAAGCTCTATTACCAGATACCCTGACCCATTAACAAGGGAGCTTTTAGCAGAGGCCAACTAGCAAGTATTTGCTTGTCCCAACTTGAAAGAAAGACATCACACCTTTTGGAGTGAGTTGATCCAGTTTTAGACATCGCAATCTCAGCCCTTCATAAGATTTCACTTAGCTAACAAGATTTATTTTCAAAATTCTTTGATTCTTTCTTTCCAGAAAGTCCAAATTAAACTGGTAGGAAAGCCACCCAAAGATTGGCAAAGGCACTCTTCGAATGACCCCTAGGCTAGAAAGAGAAAGCTTCTAAGAGAGATCTTAGACTAGCCCAACTCAGTCCTAGCCTAGCACATAGCTAATTTGAACATTAAAAATGAAGGTACATCAAAATGGGAGATGATTAACATCTTTTTCAACTGAGAAACACATGCAACACTGAGATGGACCTTTGAACCCAATCTTTCAAAGTCTATCAAAACTGAGAATCTTATTTGGGGTTGCTAACCATGCGAAGGCACAAGCCTTAGGTAAGCCAACATTGTTTCAACACAACATCTTTTACCAGTCAAAATAAACATCCTCACATGCAGACATCTTATAACCTAAGTTAATTAAATAACTGCTAGATTTAACACCAATCCAGTGGATAAAGTCATTTTTTGCATTAATGAATATTTTCCTTTTTGCCAAAATACCAGACAAAATTTCCTTCTACCCATCCATAATGTGAACGTCCTCAAACCTTTTCCATTTCCATTTGATTATCCCAACCCACGGGTGAGGTTCTATATAATCACACATCTTGCTTTCCTAGATATCAGATAGAAGGGATTTCACCTCTTCCAAACCTAAAACTTCTTAGATTGGATTGTGGCCATTCCATGAATCTCCCTAACAATCAACTATGCACCCATTGTTGATTATCTAAGAAACATGGTTCACAATGATAGGGTTACATTTTAAAATGAAATTCTAGAGGTGAGAGCCCTTGAGAGGGTTTTACATATAGATGATATTGACTGAGTCAAAATTACCAAAATACTTGTGTTGCAAAAACTTATTCCATAAAGTCCATGGTTCAGACATCCTACCCCAAACCAACTTAGCCCCCAGTGTAGACACTTAAAATCGAACACTTCATGTTGATTTTAATCATCCATAACTATCCCTAGTCATCCCTAGTTTTCTCTAATTCTGATTCATCATTATTATTCATCATCATTATTCTTGGTTTATTATTCACATATTTATTAAGTTAATTAGTTCAAATTTATTAATTAATCATTCTTTAATAATAAATTATATAGATTTTGAATATTCACAATTTCTATAAATCTAATTATCCTTACCTCATGAGGTCAGCGTCTACTCCATTTTTATTTCCAACTTTGAAAGATGTCCTAGGCTCCGCCTGTTCCCCAATATTAGAATTTTATAATATTATCGTACCCTCATATTCCACTCAATCTCACTTACCAATTTTATATTATATCTTCCTCCCAAATGAATTTTATATTTATTTGTGAGTCCAACATGTTCTCTAATCTAATTTTTAAGTCAAGATTCCCATTTTGAATTAGAAATTATCTTTTATTCTCATCCCTTGATTCTCATCTCAAGATTTATGGTTCACGTTCATTTTAAAAGTCTATAAATTAGAGTTTCTTCCTCCAGCTTATACAATTTTCTTCATCCTAATCTCTTATTATGCCAAAATTCCTCTAGTAATATCCAATATTTGCAAGGTTATTATGCCAAAATAACCTTAGAAGCTTCAAGCTTCTTCATGCAAATAAATTTTGCTAAATTCTACAAGAAGTTTCATCACTTTCTCATGCCAAGTCACAACAATCAAGGTGAAAAAGGAGAGATGCTACCCTCAAGGAACTAGCATTTTCAAAGACTTCTAGCTCACAAACTGAGTTCAATATCTATGCATCAATTTTTAAACAAATCTTCTAAAGAGGTATAAGCACTGTTTTTATCTTCTATCATACATTTATTTCTTGTCAATCATATAGCTCAACCTAGGAATTAGACTTGAGAAGTTATATCTTTAACTTGTTTTTTATTTATTCACTAACAATTGACTAATCTCTATTGGATTTATGATCTCCATAATGTCACGCCCGGTGAGACTTGTTTGCATCACCCACACTTCATTTTAATTATTTTTTTGATAATTTTATTTGAAAAAAGTTCATAAACATTTATATGATAATAGATATAACTTTAACTATGTTTATTATTTCTTTTTAAAGTTTTGCAGGGTAGTGTAGTTTTATTTTATCTAACACTAGTAAAATTTGTATGGCAATCTGATTTATAGTTTAGAATATATTAGTATTTTACTCATTGTCAATTTTTAGTATAAAAATAGTCATAAGAATGGCTATAACATTTGATCTATTTGTTATTTGTTTCTAATTTTTTTATAGGTGGTGCACATTTGTATTATGAACATTATTTCCAAATTACATCAAAATAATGCTTAGATATTATTAGATACCATCATTCTACTATCATTTTTTTTTAATTTGGTTGTTCTCCTAACTTCTTATGTTTATTAGATATCATCATTTTACTAACTTGTTATGTACTTTCTAACTCATTGAATTTTTTTTGTTTGTTATTTTTAATGGTCTTATTATTATAGGTTAGATTTTCTTAAAGACCATGAAAAACAAATACTAATTGGTTTGATGTAGGACCTTGGCCAAAGAATGGTGTTTAAATTCAAACAAATAAATATATTTTGCATTTTAATTTGGGCAATTAAAATGAATTCACATTTCAATTTGGGTATAAATTTTATTTCATTTTCATGTTCTTTAATTTGTTGCAAGTTTTGCTTGTTATTTGATTATCTTGTGAATCATTTTGTCTGTATGCTCTCCCCTTTTAAGGTGACTCATAAATGCAAAGTGTCAAGTCATTTTATACCGAAGATTCATTAGTCTAAATGATACCTTCCATGTTTTTATTTTAGGATTTCAAATTAGGATTTCATCACTTTTTTGTAATCTTAATAAGGCACAATGATTGAGAATTGATACCCCAACATACGTACCAACCCCATACATTTTACAAGGTATATTAATGCAAGAAAAGTATCATTAGAGCCAAGCGTGATTCCCCAAGGAGAATCTCATGAAGGTAAGGGGAAACCCTACACCAAGCCATCAAACATATTTTTTGAAGAATCTAATTTAGAGAGCACTACTACTTAGAAGATAAGGTTGGCATGGATGTGGTGGGGACGAGACCGCTCCTATGTATTTCCCAATTTGGATTTCTTATTTGACATATTTGTATGCCCACCTACCACCTATTATAGGTTTATATAGGGACGATATAGATAGTTCATTGTAAAAAAAAATTAGATGCCTCTTTTGTTGTGAATCATACATTGATGCAAGGGAGTAAAGGTAACAACCCTTGAAGTTTGCCTTTATCATACAAACCTTGAGAGAGAGGGGGGGGGGGGGGGGGGTCTAAAAACCCTAACAATAATTACAATAATTTTTTTAATGAAATTTAAACTTTATAATACTCTCTCAAGGCAAGTATTTCAAAAGGTTCAATGGATGTGATGAAAACCTACAATAGTTATTAAAAGTTCTTTGTAATGCTTGTGTGCTGATGTTTAATTTTTGTGTTGAAATCTTGTTCACACTAAGACCAATTCAAGACCAATGTCCAAATTATCATCTAAACCCTGCCATTATGCCATCCATTTGGTACTAAACCTAGTCCTAGTCCCAATCTAAAGACCAATTTCAAACCAATTTCAAAATCAATGTACAATTTCTTGTCAAACTTGTGCCATTATGCTATTCAATTTAGTCCAAACCTAAGTGCAAGTTCAAATGTCAATTCTGATTTTCTTTCTAAGTTCTGATTGCAAACTCTAAGTTCCATGTTCAAAACCATGTTCTTAATTTTAGTTTGATTTTTACCAATATTAATCCCTTTTAGGAATTAATATCTAAACCAAGTTTGGATCTTGATTTAAATTTCAAGACCAAATATCCAATTATTGTGTCAATATTTAAACATTTTAAGGTCTTAAAATCTTCAAGCTAATCAAGTTTCCTTTATTTACAAGTTCAAGTTTCCAAGGTCAAACCTTCCAAATCAAGACCAAAAATATGAGTCCTTATCTAAACCATATGGATGTGCCATCCATTTGGTTCCAAATATAGTTTTAGTTCCAATCCAAGGTCAAACTATGATACCAATTCCAAATTCAAAGTTCCAATTCCTATGTCAAACTGTGCCAAGTTCCAATTCTAATTCAAATTATGTCAAATTCCACTCCTTTTATAAATCATAGAGTTAAACCAAGTTTGAATTTTGATTTAACAGTTTAAATCCAAAGTTCAAATTCTTGTCTAAATTATGTCATCCATGTGGTTTCAAACATAGTGCTAGTTCCAATGCCAAGTCTAATCCTAATACCACTTCCAAATCTAAATTACTAATTCCTGTGCCAAATTGTGCCAAAGTTAACATTGATAGATCTACTATATTTGAACTTTTCATTAACATATCCAACTTGAACATTTAATGTCTATCATAGTCAAATTCAACTTCAAATTAATGAAGATCACAACATCAGTGTAGTTTACAACACCAATAGGATTCAGATAGAGTAGCTATTTTAAGCAGGTATTGGTTATACAACAAAGGGTATACATTATGCATATTGTAATATTTTATTGAGTTGATATGCTAAAATAATAAAAAAATCAAATAAAAAAATCAGAAGAGAAAGAGAAATAATTCATCTGACAATGAAAACCATGCCTATGACACCTTAGACAAGTACCATGATGAAAACTAGGTTTCTAGCATCATGTAAATAATTTTTGTTTACATCTACCTTGACACTAGGGGGCATCCCTATTTAAATTATAGACCATTTCCATTCTCTTACCATTTCAAGTCATTTTAGCCATTTAAAACTATTCAACCCAACCCATCTTATTGTGACCATTAGTCTTCCCATCTTGACCTTGTTATGAAAGTGGGAGGTATATTGAAACATATTTGGGAAAGATTTTGGCCTATTACCCACATGATAATTTGATGACTGGAAACATTTGTATCTCACATGACATGGTCCTTGGAGATGCATAATCCTTTACCTCATTATCATTCACTATTATTCACCCTTTGCCAATTCCTATGCCATTTATTTTATCAAGTGCCATTCTTATTTTCCATTCTACAATTGATTTGTAGTTCAAACCCTATGGGTGGAACTACATTGACCTGAGGTCCATTTGGACTATGTAGGTAGTGCTCAATTTTTTATGTTAGTTTGATCACCCCTTATCCTAGGTTCTTGCCCTTTCATAAGTTATTTTAGTCTATTGATTCCTAGCTTGAACTCTATGGGTTGAATTGCATTGCCCTGACGTCAACTTGGACTATGTCGGCAATGCTCAATTTATAAGGTTAGCTTGGTCACCCCTTTCCCATGCTCTCACCATTTTGTGAGCTTATTTCTTTTCAGGCTCTTACCATTTTACAAGCTATTTTAGTCTATTGATTTATAGTTTAAACCCTACAGGTGAAACTACATTGACTTGAGGTCTATTTAGACTATATAGGTAGCACTCAATTTTTGAGGTTAACTCAATCATCCCTTTCTTATGCTCTTGCCATTTTGTAAGTAACCATTATCTAACACTCTCACCATTTTGTGAGATTATTTATTTATAAGCTCTTTCCCTTTTGCAATCTATTTTAGGCTATTAATTCATATTTCGAACCATATGGGTGGGAATACAGTGACTTGAGGCCCATTTGAACTATCAAGGTAGTGCTCTATTTTTTAGGTCAACTCAGTCACCCCTTATCCTATGTTATTTCAATTTTGTAAGCTATTTTGATCTATTGATATGTAGTTCAAACCCTATGCGTGGAACTACATTGACCTAAGGTCCATTTGGACTATGTAAGTAGCACTCAGTTTTTAAGGTTAGCTCAATCACCCCTTTCCCATGCTTTCACCATTTTATGAGTAATTTAAGCCATGCTCTCTCTCTTTTGTAAGCATCCTAAGTCACACTCTTATTGTTTTACATGTTCAAACATTGTGAATCTCATAATCTTCAATTGAGGTGAGATGTCAAAAATCTAAAAACATTCAAATATTTTAAAATTCCTAAAAATAAAAATAGGCTTACAATCTCCATAAGAGATATAAAGCCATAAAATTCAACAACATTTATCATGTTCTAAATCTAGTCACAATCCTGAATCCAATCATTCTCAATCTTAAACAATTGTTGGGATGTGTCCCAAATCTAACCTATTGGGGCAGACTCATTATTGGTTCTAATTATTTTAGCCACCTGGAGATTTGTCCTTCTTTGCATGTATCCTTGCTTCGGAGTACCATCCATTTATCATTATCATTGAGCCTTCACATGTGGATTTGGACTTGGTTAAAAAACAAGATAATTTCTGTTGCTTTTATTTTCAAGTTATTGTGTGTGTGTGTGTTTGCTTATTTATTTATTTTTTGTTGTTGTTTCCTTGACTTAGTTCATTGTGCCATTAGGGTCATCATCATGCTTCTTCTTATCACGCAGTTATATTTGAGTCAATCCATTGGAATTTGTCAACATTGGAATCATGGTTTTTATCTTTGGTGTGTTGTTGTCAATTGCTTATTAGATCAAGGGTTAGTCCTTATGCACATTATAGTTCAATCATCATTGTGTTTTATATCATGGTGCATACTATTTCGTGTTACATAAAAAATATAGATCTACTAGTCTACTCAACAATGTTATAGCACAAAATCTCTTTGTTTACCAAATTTCCATCAACTATACCATACGGATAATTTATATGCTCCTCATGAGACATCTAAGCATATACAAAAATTCATGATCATTTTATTAAACTTCTTCCAATCTAATTACATCATTCTTCAATAATTATCTTGTTCTTCTAATTATCATTTATCTTATCACTTTAACCATTCATAGGTGCATAGTCTTTTGTGTTTTCTTCATTTTTGGAAAGTCATTATACCATTGTACCTTTTTTTTTGTCATCTCCACTTTTCCTATTTTTGGAAAGTCATTTTAATCTGTGTGATAGGTTAAATCCTTGAGTTATGCTTGCCAATCAATTAGTTAACCATTTGTATCATTTAACAATAAAATCCATCCTATTGGGGAAAATCAGTTGGAACTATCAATGAATTCATCTACTCTATTGGGGTTATTTATTTCCATTTGTACCATCCTCTTCAAGAACTTGTACCATCATCCCTCCCTACTGGGGCCAATTCTTATAATTCCAAGCCTTCAAGTTTTCACCCTATTTGGGGCTAGTTAAAGTGTGCTACTTATTTTGGGATGCATCCTTCCCACTTCCTCCCATCTTAGGGCCAATTGAATTATATTATTTTCAAACATTGGAAATAAAATCATGCAAAGATTAGCTCAAGTGGCATAATTTTGTCCATGGGTTAATCTCTTCTCCCATTTTAGCTTCTTCCTCTCTTTTTTGAAAGCCTATCCACATCATACATGGACTCTCGAGGGGGCATCATGGGTCACTAATTATTTATTTATCTAATATTTTAATGAATTTTTCATTATTTGAAAATTCATTACTTCAACTGTGTCTCACAATGAATTATCAAAGAGGGACAAAATTTAGACACTTAAAATTAGACACTTTGTGTTGATTTTAAAAAATCCATAACTATCCCCAGTTTTATCTAATTCTAAATCATCATTACCATTCATCATTATTATTAATAGTTTACTATTCACATATTTATTATGTTAATGAATTTAAATTAATTAACTAATTCTATAAATCTATAAATCTAATTATCCTCACCTCATGAGGTCATCTTCCACTCCATTCTCTTTTTCAACTTTCAAAGATGCCCTAGGATCTACCTGTCCCCCATAATTGGAATTTTATAATATTATCTTACTCATCTTTTTAATTTAATAATCTACCTCATATTCCACACAATCCCAGTTATCAATTTTATATTATATCATCCTCCCAAATGAATTTTATCTTCACTTACGAGTCCTATATGTTCTCCACTCCAATTTTTAAGTCGAGATTCTCATTTTGAATTAAAAATTATCTTTTATTCTCATCTCTTTATTCTCATCTCAAGATGAATGGTTCACATTCATTTTAAAAGTCTATAAATTAGAGGTTATTCCTCCAATTTAGACAAGCTTCTTCATCCTAATCTTACTATGCCAAAACTCCTCTAGTAAGATCTAATATTTGCAAGGTTATTATACCAAAATAACTTCAGAAGCTTCAAGCTTCTTCATGCAAAAAAACTTTGATAAATTATAAAATAATTTTATCACTCTCTCATTCCAAGCCACAATAATCAAGATGAACAAGGATAGATGCTACCCACAAGGAACTAACATTGCCAAAGACTTCTATCTCACAAGATGAGCTCAACATCTACAAATCATTTTTTAAGCAAACATTTTAAGTAGTTATAAGAATTATTCTTATGTTATATTTTGCTTTTATT
This sequence comes from Torreya grandis, assembly GCA_037957365.1. NCBI lineage: Eukaryota > Viridiplantae > Streptophyta > Pinopsida > Cupressales > Taxaceae > Torreya > Torreya grandis. The sequence continues at coordinate 1,872,709 of JARHVA010000819.1, read as the reverse complement.
GTTTGTTAATTATAGAGCTCAATCTAGGCATTAGACTTGAGAAGTTGTCTTTAATTTATTTTTGATTTACTCACTAACAATTGACTAATCTTTCTTGGATTTCTTATCTAAACCCAGAGCTAGGTTTTGTAAGGTAAGATTCTTAATACCCACCCCTAAACTATCTTTCAAAATAGATAATCTATCCCATTTCAACAAGAAAAAATTCTTTTTCTCCACTACTCCTTGCCACAAAAATATTTTATGATTCAATTAATTTATTTAAGCACCTTGATAGGGGGGATATAACTAAAATTAAATAGATAAGGAAAATGTTGAGAACTAGTTTGATCAATGTTATTCTTCCTACCAAAGATAACCATCTTCCCTTACATGCCTCCAACAAAACTCAAAAATATGAAAGAAGGTTTTCCCATAGTCTCGCATTACCAGTCCCACCAAAGAGAGGGACCCCCAAATACTTGGATGGGACACTAAAAATATTGAAATTTAGAATACTAACCATGTGAGCTTGGACCACCCTTTACAAATTCATAAAATAAATTTCCAACTTGGTTTCACTCACTAGTTGGCCCAAAGTCATCTCATAGCTGAGGAAAATGTGCTTCATCCTAGCTGTCTCCTAAAAATTAGTAGAGCTAAAGAGGAGTGTGTCATCAAAAAATAATTGGTGCATGAATCTGTCCACTCCATTAGCTAATTGGATACCTTTCAAAATACCTTCAACAAGTTCCCCTAAAATGGCCTAGCTAAGAGCTTATACCATAATGATGAAAATAAAAGGGGACAAAGGGTCCCCTTGCCTTAACCTTCTAGATACTTCAAAGAATCTTGATGTTTCTCCATTAATTAAGACCAATAACTGAGGACTAGAAATGCAACTAAAGATCCAATTGCACCATTATCTATCAAAGCCAATTTTTTTCTAGAACTTTGATAAAAAATCTCCAATTGACTCTAACATAAGCTTTACTGATAAATAATTTCACAATCATACCTTTTTGATGAGAACCAAAAAGAGAATGTATCACTTCATGAGTAATTATAATCCCTTCCTAGATTTGTTTTCCTAGAACAAATCCCCCCTACTCACTATAAATTAGGGAATTAGGAATGGGCTTAACATTGATTATAATATCTTTGGGTATGATTTTGTAGATGGTATTACACAAGGAAATAGGCTTGAAATCATTTAATGTGGCTGACATCTCCCCTTTTAGAATCAGAGAGATAAATGTGTTATTAATATCCAGAGCAAATTTTTGTTTCCACCAGGATTCATTCACCATACTCACTACATCATCACCTATAATGTCACAAAAATCCTAGAAAAAAATTGCTGGAAATCCATTAGGCCCATGAGATTTATCTCTACCCATAAAGAAAACCACTGACTGGATCTCTTCATTAGAGAAAGGAGCCATTAACTTCACATTATACTGGTTTGAAACCAACTTAGGGATGTGGTTCAAGATGATGGATTGTGCACTCAAGGAGGGAGGCTTAGTGCAATAAAGAAAACCTTCAAATAATCCTATTGCCTCTTTTTTATTCTTGAGTTAAATTCTAATAAGACTCCACCCCTAGAGGAAATATTCAAAATATAATTTGTCGATCTCCTTACCTTGGTAGAGTTGTGGAAAAACCTTATGTTCTTATCCCCCTTCTTAAGCCACAATTCCCACTAATTTTATTTCCAACACACTTCCTCTCTTAGATGGAGCTCAAATAATTCTACCAAGAGGGATTTATCTAATTTACATAGTTTTCATTCATATCTAATGCCATTAAAATTTGGTTGATGGTTTCCAACTCCAATTCCACTCTATCAATTTATTTGAAGGTATTTTTGAAGCTTGCTTGATTCCAAGATTTTAAGCATGACTTAATGTGGATATGTTTTTAACTCATAAGAAACATCTTAGTACCCACAAAGGGGGTGCTTTATTGCACAAATATTTAACTAGGTCATGTATTTAATGATCACATAGCCACATGATTTCAAATTTGAAGGGACGAAGAAGAGGAGCCTTATCTTTTGCAATTCAAAGTTCAATTGGGGTGTGATCCAAACCCAAAACATGTAAAATATTACTTTATAGAATCCAATACCTTTTTAGACATTTTGGGGAGATAAAAAATTGATCCAACCATGCTATAATGTTACAAAAACCTTTCCATCAATTTTTCCAAGAGAATAATCCATTTTTAAGAACCATATCCATCAATTCAGCTGATTTAAGGAATCTAATAAAATTCTTTTGAGACTGAGTACATCACCCCCAATCACCTCTCTTTTTTGTGCCATCAAAAATGGCATTGGAATCTCCACCAAGAATACAAGATTCATTCTTTATAAGAGTAAGCCACCTTAGTAGCTCATGCCAACATTGAGCTTTGAGGGGTATCACATTAGGCCCATACACATTAATTAAAAAAAGGAAAGGTTATAGAAGTAATCTAAAACTTTACAAAGATGTCAATTGGCCCTAAAACTACAATGCTCCTCTCAAATCTTATGTGGAGCCTAGATGATCACCAAACCACCAGAAGCCCCAATAAACTCCAAAAAAAGAGCCTTCATCTATTCCAACTTTTAATCATAAGAGCTTCTTCCTCAACTATTTATAATTTTGTTTTTTGAAATAGAAAAAGATCACATATTGGCTTATTCAACCGACATCTTACTAAACATCTCTTATTAGGGGCATTCAGGTCCCTAACATTCTAGGAAAAAATATTCATTATTCAAATGGGGGACCTTTCACCCCCTCTTTTAAGAAAAGAAAGACCACTAGAGACTAGTTTGGTTACCCTTGGAAACTTCTTCGTCTGTGATGACTTTGCTAGCCTTCCTTCCTTTTTTTCTATTAGAACCAAAGCTTGGCTGAGAAATTAGACAATTGTTCTATGAAATGGAGAGAACATTGCTAAAATTTATTTCTTTTTCATCACTCAAATCCACTACAAATGGGGATAGCTGGAGATCTCCTGCCAATCCCACATCTTCTGCTTGAATTGCCAACATCTTCTTCAAGGTATCCTCCTTTGGCCCTATTACATTCTCAAAAGGATATTCTTAGACCCAACTTTAATCTTCTTGTCTAGGCACTCATTTAACTTATTTGCTTTTGAATAGATGAATTGAATTTCCTTACGAAAGGTATTGGGCGATATAGTCTCTCTTGATTCTAATTTTTAATTTCAGAGTGATAGTCACTTCAACGTTCGAAACTTGCACATAAGGGTTATTTGATGCAAAATCCTCAGTAGGTGCCACCTGATGTTTTGCCTTATTCTTAGGACTAATTTTAGTAGTCCAAAAGTGGTTGTCCTTAGTAAAGGATCTTTTTTCCAAGCATTGACTACAAGTATGTCCATTTTTTTAACATTTGAATTAGTGGAATGGTATCTTTTCCACATCAATGGGATGACACCAACACCCTGCCAACGTATGAAGTAGTATGCATTCTAAAATTTTAGATTCCATATCCATTATCAAATAAATTAATGCATAGGAAGCTATAACACCTTCATTGATAACTTGATCAAGACCCAAAAAATTACTAATCATCCCTCCAGTTTTAGTAAGGAACTTATCCTTCCAATATTCAATTGGGAGTCCATACAATCAAATCCAAATAGGAAAACATCCCTATTTTTCCAAAAAGGGATTGAAATTAGGGCACTAGGGTTGGAGCCATAGCCTTGCATCCCAACTTTAATCTAATTGTCTAGGCACTCATTTAACTTATTTGCTTTTGAATAGATGAATTGAATTTCTTTACGAAGGGTATTGGGCGATATAGTCTCTCTTGATTCTAATTTTTTATTTCAAAGTGATAGTCACTTCAACATTCAAAACTTGCACATAAGGGTTATCTAATGCAAAATCCTTAGTAGGGGCCACCTAATGTTCTGCCTTATTCTTAGGACTAATTTTAGTAGTCCAAAAGTGGTTGTCCTTAGTAAAGGAGGTTTTTTCTGAGCATTGACTACAAGTATCCCCAATTTTTTAACATTTGAAGTAGTGGAATGGTATCTTTTCCACATCAATGGGATGACCCCAACACCTTCCCAAGGTATGAAGTAGTATGCTTTCTAGAATTTTAGATTCCATATTCATTATCAAATAAATTATTGCATAGGAAGCTATAACACCTTCATTGATAACTTGATCAAGACCCACAAAATTACTAATCATCCCTCCAGTTTTAGTAAGGAACTTGTCCTTCCAATATTCATTTGGGAGTCCATACAATTGAATCCAAATAGGAAAAAATCCCTATTTTTCCAAAAAGGGATTGGAATTAGGGCACTAGGGTTGGAGCCATTGCCTTGCATCCTCCATCATTCACAGACACCCATCCCAAAAAAATTTGTTTCTTTTTGATAGAGAGACAAACAATTATGAAGAAACCATTTATAAATAATTAAAGGATGATGTCTAAACCCCAATATTTCATCACCCATAATTAGACTACGCTAATGGCTGGCCATTTTCTTATTTAATTCTCAATCAAGTCCTTCTCTTTCAGTTCGACTATGTTATCCTCAAACTCTACTCCATCAAAGTAAAGCACCTGAGGATCCCTCCCTTCTAAAATATTATCATTGTCCACATTAAAGATTTGGTTTGAAGGGTTCTCCTTAGTCACTTTTGTGTGTTACTTCTCTCACTTAATTCTTTGCTTTCCATTACAAGCATGCCATTAGTCATATAATAGGTATTGTTATTAAGCATAATATATTATTATTATTATTATTATTATTATTATTATTATTTATTTATTTATTTATTTTAAGTCAGAAAGTATAATTTTGATTATCATTGGATTTTTAAGAAAAATGTACAACCATTTACCCTATGGATAAAATGTAAACTCAAGCTTTGAGTTCTCATGCATTAATTGATTTTAAAGAATTGGGGTTTAATGGTTTAATAAAATTAGGGTATGCTCGCAAGACTTTATACCTAGAATAGAAGAGCTAGAAGTAGAAGACTCTCTTTGGAGCTTAAATCATATCACAACCTAATTTTTATACAATTCCAATTATAAGGTGATAAAAAATATGAGGAACACATTGAGGTCAACTAAAGTAAACTACCATTCAAATGAAATATCCTTTTGATGAAGGAAAATCAATAGGCCTTTAGGACAACATTGAATAATAAATTGTAAGAAAGGGAAAATCTAGGACCACTTGACAGTGGGATAGATTAAAATAAGAGCTTAACGCTAACGCTTTCCATTCAAGAATATATAAACACATGCAAAAGAGCTAAACCTAAAATAAAGAAATAAATATAATCCTAACAAACTCATGGTATGATGAAAAATGCAAGGCAGTGTAAAGATCAATAATGGAACCAACAAGTAAAAGACATGAAAACATAAAAGTATATGAGAAAATGGTGAGGATGAAGAAAAAGGAGTATACAAGAACTAGGAGGAAGGAACTGATCTACATAGGGAAACATGAACCAAAGAGATTTTGGAGAGAGCTCTACAAGGGAAAAATATTGACAAAGAATAGCATGAAAACAAGTCAGTGGTTGGAATATTTAAAATAATTATATGATCATGAAAATAAATAGTATATACCTCCCACACTCAATATTAATGAATATATTTTAATGATTGGAAACATCATATAAGGGATTGAAAATCCAATGGGTAAAGCTCAAGACATAGAAACCCTACAAGCAAAACATCTAAAATGGGGATCAAATTTCCTAACACGTCAAATCAAAGAAATTTTTGATGAGGTCATCCAAAATGGCTTCTTGACAGAGTGGATAACTAGCCTAACCATACCCCTATTAAAGTAAGATATGTAAATAATCCCCCAAATTATCAAACTATCATAGTCAATCCTCTTTTTACAAAGCTATTCAGGAGTATCTTAGATCATAGGATTAACAAATGGGTGGAAAAAAAAGGAAAAAGAGCAAAAGGGCTAGTAGGGTTTAGATATAAACACTTAACTATTGATCACTTTGTCACACTTAGACACCTAGTTGAAAAAGTTTGGGATAAAAATGATCATGCATATTTTTTATTTGTATACTTTAAAAAGACATTTGATATAGTGCCAAGGAAAAAATTATGGAGTATAATGGAGGAGCTAGGGGTACGAATGCACTATATAGAGACAATTCATAGGTTATATGAGCAAGTCAAGGATAAAATCAAAATGTGTGCAAGGTTTTTTGAATGTTTCTAGAGTGGTATAGGCATCAAAAAAGGCTACCCTATATACACAACTTTCTTTGGGCTATACATTAACAAAATAGAATATTGGATAATAATTTTTTGAGGGGAACGATCCAATTGGCCAAATATGTGGTGAACCTCTTATTTTATGTCAATGACCTAATTATAATAGCAAAGGAAATCTAAGATCTAAGAGAACATATTCAGGCCTTAGAACTCTGTTTTAAAAAAGTAGGGATGCAAGTGAATGTTGATAGAACTAAAATTGTGATTTTCTCAGTGAAAAAGAGGAAGCAACATCTCAACTTTTAATTTACATAAGAATCTCTAGAAATGGTGTCTTAATGCAAATAGCCTGGCCTTGAATTTCAAAACAAGCTCAGTCAGGACATATGCAGGGTGAAAAGAATAAAAAGAGGTTGGAGAGCTCTCTATGCACTACAAAATAGGTGTAGGAATGCTAAGTTATGGGATTAGACCACTGAGGTCCTATTTGGGTTACTTGTTACATAGGTGGTGTTGTATGATTGTGAGGTATGGGCTAGTGGCATGACAATTTTAAAATGGAGAAACATAGAAAGGATCCAAAAGTGGATAATCACAAACAATTTTAGAATTAAGGTTTTAGTTCCCTATAAAATCATTTGTTTAAAAATAGGGACTCCCCTATTAGAGGAAATTATTATGCCCAAGTTACTTTATTACCTTTAAAAAAAACATGAAGACCGACAAGTGGCCTAGGATGGAAAGAGATGAAGAGTTGCATAGAAAAAAGAATATATGGAGGAAATAGAACTTCAAATGGATAAATAAATAGCACATCAACTTGAATGAATGCACATTCCTTAACAAAGACATACAAAATTATGGAATGTAAATTTTAGAATAATAATGTGGAAGATTTTCACAAGCAGGAAATGACAACACTACATTATGGATTCAACTTGACTTATGAGCATTACAAGAAAGATTATATAGGGGTTGAAATTAAAAGAAGGGAAAATATCCGAATTTCTCAAATAAGGACTAGCTCCCATAGGCTCATATGTGATTTAATTAGATGGACATTACCTAAGTAATAATGGTATGAGAGGGTTTGTGTTTTATGCACCATAGGGGTGGTCTAAATGGATGAGAATTTCATCCTTGAATGTTTGAGGTACACAAACATTCAAGCCAAACATGTGGAAACATTAAGGTTTGGATCCATGGTAAAACTATTTAAATAAGTCAGAATAAAAGGGTTGAGGGAGATGTTACCTCAAATAAACAAAAGGAGGAACAATATTTTAAAAGACATCATTGGGCCTAAAATTCTTTCAATGATTGGAGCAATCAATGTAATTGAAGGTCCCATAGATCATTTGTTCTCATGGGCCTAATTAAAACCATTTTATTTCATTTCAGCACTTTTTTTCATGTAAAAATGCTAAATAGCTCAATCTTTAATAGAGGTCAATACTAACACACTGGGAGTTTAATCTCCTCCAATACTAAAACCCAATAGAAAAATTATGTGAACACTAAAATTGGATGAAATTCTTGGAGTAGATAACAATGTAGATTCATTCCAAATAATTTGGAATGAATCTCTATCATCCAGTTATTTGTAGCAACTTAGACACTTCAATTAACATAAAATTAAAGGTTTATAACAAAATATATATCAATAAAAATAATTTCACAAGCCCAAAGGCATAAAAAATTATCAAATTAAAAAATTGTAATTGAAACTAAGGCATAGGGGCAATAAACACCACATCAAGAAAGGGAAAAAGAGGAGTCAGATCATTTGGATTATCCCCCCACCAATCACTGTGAATAAAATCAACACTAGTCTCAAGTTAGGTATACCATCTCCTCTAACCCTTTTCTTCATCTTGTTCTTCCTTTCTTGGTTGTGCATGCACTAGAGAAACAACCAAGTCTAGTTGTGGAAATTGTACACACCTAAAATTAAAATGGTGCCACATTTAAAAAAATAAATCAGATGATGATGCCAAAAACCTTTGAACAAATAATAAAATGCTTAGATCCTTTCCCTTGCCATTTCCCCTTTTTATTGCTTTCTAAACTTTCCCAAAATGTCAAATTTACAAAATGATGGGCTCTAAACTTCCCAAATTTTGAATTTCATGTGGGATGGTAGAACCACCATGACAGTTTTGAAACTATTGGTCTACTTAATGTTAAGGTTTCACCACCATGTTTGGGACTCCAAAATTCAACTCATAAAATACATGCTTTTTAATTTATTTCTTAATTGTTGCTCTACTTCTAATCCAATTCCTTATTTAACATCTAGTCATCTTATTTAACTTTTAGTCATCACATTTAACTTCCAATTTCCCTAGTTAAACTCCTTATGACTTCAATCGAATATCCATTACCCCCCTTTTTTTTAACAAATAGCCACGCTTATGATGAAATATGGATTGGAAGATTGAAAAACTAGAGTTTATTGGAAAATTTGTAAAAAGATCGAGAAGATACAGTTTACCCTATGTTATTTTCTTAAAAACTCAACCATAAACCTGCTACAATTTTTCCTTTCACCCTTATTAAACTTTGATTGGAAAGTTAATGAATGAACAACTTACACTCTATCATTTTTAGAGCTAGCAAAAATACTGTTGCATTTTATCTTCAAAATTTGATTTTACATGCATTACCTTGCATCCTTCTTGATGGTAAAGACATCCCTAGATTAAATTGACAAATTAAAATGAATGTAGTTACATGAGGATTGAAGATCAACAACCTAAAAAATGCTTCCAATTTGTCATCCACACTTGATAGTTTGGATGTTTCTTTTTTTTAGTTTTACTGATCTTTTCTTAGATTAAAATTATTCATTTGAAATTTATCAATGAATTAAAAACCAAGCAAAAAGAAAATATATTTCATGTGCATTTATTCTATGTGCATTTTACTAAATGTTAAAATTATGATTTGGGTTACCCTCTGTCAAATGAATGGACTATAGAAGTCTCAAGGAAGATTTATTCATAATCTTTACCCTTGTTTCTTCATTCCGCATAAGCTTCTAGATAACTGATTCATTTGTCTCTGAGTTTATTGTTTGTATTTATATTTCTTCGAACTTCTATATCATTTGTAAAATCCTTGATCTCATTTCTTGTCAATAAAATTACACCTTAAATAAATATAGAATATTATAGCAGTCATAACTCCATTTGCATTTAACATTCATATTTACATGCTTATTTGATCATTTAATTTTTATTTTATAACCATTTAGGAAAATAAAAAATGCATAACTATAAAATGACAATTAGTTTATTTCCATCTTTGCATTCTCTTTTTAGAAAAGAACAAAAATAGAAATCAATCATTTACATTTCTAAAAATGTATTTTAATTAGTTTTATTTTTCATAGAAAATTGAAACTTACAAAAAGAATCCAACTTATCATTCATTTCAATGTTGATTCATTCTTGGTTGTGCGTCTTCCAGTAATTAAAAAAATGAAAAACAACCTTATATTTATAACACCTAGTTAGTTTACATTTACATTCATAAAACATTGAAAATACAAAAACAAATGTTTTACATTCCATTTCTAGCATTGCATTTTAATTAGTTTCATTTTCATAAACATTCACAAAGAACAAAAAGTGTAGTCATCCGTTTGCATTTCCCACATTATATTTTAATTGTATGCACACATTGAAAAATATAAAAGAAAATAAAAATATTGGTTTTGCTTGCATTCATCTTGTATTTAATTAGGTAATTAAAGAAATAAGAAAATTTTATTTGAAAAAAGTGGTAGATTTTCTTGTGTTTTGTTACATGCAAATTTGTCTATTTACTTTCAGTTGAACATGTTATTAGTTTATTTATTTATTTAACACTTTCTATCCTGCAAGACATTAACTAGAAGCCTACACACAAAATATTTAAAAATTCAAATCAACTTTTAAATTAAATATCATTCAATGTTATGCATTATGATATCCTTAGATGATGCTCTTAGAACAACTGCATCCACATAGAATAAGATATTTCCCAGGAGCACTCCTCATTTAGGTATAAATCATGCTAGGTGATATTAAGTTTGGGATTTGTCTAAAATTATTTTTCTATACCCCACTTCCACATATTATAATTATTTATTTTAGGATTTAGATACACAAACTAGGTTAGTGAAAGCACAACATACCAGATAAATCCATCGATTAACTTGTCAATTAGTTAACCAATACATCTGATTCAAATTTATATCCTTGGGTCTAGCCTCTTCTCATTTGTACTCTTTAGCACATGATGTTTCTTGGGAAAGACCAACCTAATTGATCCAAACATATCTAAATAGTAATTAAACCTAATTTCTCTCCATTCAAAGAGAGTAATATTGATCAAAAGTTATACTAGCTAGTCCTTATGGAATTTGGTTATTCTAGACCTCTTATCGATAGAAAAATTGATCCATTAAATAAACATTAAAAATTAGTAGAGGGATGATAGTATAGAAGAGCATACCTATTTAGACATATAATTCATAATCTTGATAAGGCATCTCTACCAATTACATAAGCTCATTCATTTCTACAAGCTCAACCTAATCAAATCATGCAAACAAATCACTAACCATATATCTCATTGTTTATTTTTAGTTGTCTCAGCATGACCCTAGGAAGTGTAGACACTAAATTTGAATTATATATCACCTCAGTATGGTACACTTGGAAAATACCTAGCATGGTTGTACCCTTTAATTCTAAGACCTTTCTACTACCAAAAGTCTCATGTTCACTATCTCATGTGCCTAAATTGCTTATCTCTTAGTTTGACCACTCTTATTCTAATGACCATGCCTTCTATACTATGAGAAATTCTATAAACTTGACCATTATCCTTCTCTACTAGTTTTGACATGCAACTATTTTAAAATGGACACTTGTGTCAACATAGGTTTTTGATTGGGATGCAAGTGTTTGGGACCTATCACCAATTGCAAGGCAACATAGCTCCCCCGACCTTGATTCACTTTGAAGGCTACTTCTTAGTATACACAACCCATGCACAACTACAAAACCTTTTTAATATTATTTGATCATTATAAGAATTGTGCCATTAAAATAAGACTAGTCAGACTAATATATAGTTCAAGGGGCATACAATAGAAAATATGCAATACTTATAGATGCAATAATGGTCTTAAATTGAGAGGAATAATCAATGTCTATCTGACTTCAAGATCACAGGGACTATTATCAAATCACCAAAAAACTTAAGACATTTATGACGCAAAGGATTCAAGCACAAAACTATGTGTTGTGCATATTTATTACCTAGTTAATATTAGATTATTGAGTCTGATTAACATTAATTATCAACCTAGAATAATTTTTCCAATTATATAAGATCAAACATATGTTACTTAAGGTGATCTTGGGTATAAATTTGAACGTTGATTCTTATGCTCTAATTGTATCCTAAGGGTCGGCTTAAGTGATTTAGTGAGATATATTTTTAAAATGGGTTGGTATATATATAATATCAACCCTCATTCATTCCTCACATAGTAAATACCTAGAACTCACAAGGCAAATTACAAAGAGTACTCAATCAAGCATTTGATTGAGCAAATCTACCATATTCATCACTCTTTCCATATCAGGCATAAGAGTAGTATCCTTACATGTATGACCCATTTTTTCTAGGTTAAAAATTACATAACTCTATATACATTATCACACATTACATCCTTATTCACACACAAGACAACTCATAGAGGAGAACTACATAACTTTGAGGCCCTGTTCAGAGTATTGGCTATATAGGTAATACCTAGTGATAGAGGGGTCCTTGGGACATCTCAACACCATATACCCACTGGTCCATTTTTCCCACAGTCACTCCAAGGGTGAATAATTTAGGGTTTGATCATTTGATAAAGAGTGACATACCATGCAAGCGATATAAACACATCAAAAGAAAGGTGATAGAAAACCCATAAGGTTTCAAGTGGTTGCATCTAAATCTAGTCACTATTTTATACTAGACACTTACGTCTAACTCAGACACCAACATCAATGTAACTATCTAGATCCAAAATAAGTGTCTGAAGCCATAGAGTACAAAATTATAGAATCTAATGATTATTCTAGAATTTTGATTTAGTTCACTTCCAACCTATTTCAACCCATATTTGCATATGGATAATAAACGAACTAAGTAATCTTGTTTTCAATTTATTGTAATATCAAGCAATAGCTATACCTTATATTTTTGGCATATCTCAATATTATAAATTTAGAATATTGTTTATCTAAGTTTATGAATTAGTTGGCCTGCTATAGATCTATTTATCACCCTTGTGTTAATTCATTTCTTCATTCTTAACCCTATAAGTACCCTTATACCAAAAATCATTTTAGGCTTAAATATAGAGTCAAGGTTGTTGGAGAGTTATTAAATATTAATACTTAATAAAAAATAAGAGCTGAATGGATGCATTTTTGTAAGTTACAAGAGATGAAATTATTAATCATGCTAAGGCTAAGGATTCCTCACCTAGTGATGGTGAATCCTTAGGTGGTACTACAACTCATTCTATAGCAATAACCCTCCCCTTAAACACATCATTGCTTCATAATTTTAATGGGGGCATGAGTTATGTGTTCACACCATTATTTCCTAAAACAAATCCTAATATTGCTACATTCTCCATAGGAAACATTAACACTTAAACCAAATATATCAACTCAAACTATGGGTACATATCCTTTGACTTTGACTTGAAGGTTAAATTTAAAATGTTTGAGTAGATTTAAAAGTTGACTTTAGTTGACTTGGAAGTGTTGACTTTGAATATTTGACTTGATTTTGAAAAGTTTGACTGATTTGGATTCGATTTGAAATTGGATTCGGTTCAAAATGGACTTGATTTTGATTTGTTTTCAAATGGGCAACATAAAAATACAATATTGACAAGGTGTTATTTCAATCAAACAACATGATGTTTAGAATGGGATAAAAATGACTTGAAATTTGGGTAGTGCAATGCTTTATCACACCAATGTGTACTAAAAAAGTTTGGACTTGCGATAATTTGACTTGTTTGAGGTATAAAGTATCACACACAAAACTAGCTATATGATAATAAACAAGTAATTACATCCACACAAGACAACCTTAACTTAGTGGTAAAATTATTTGTAGCCAAGTGGTCTTAATCTATGTTTAAACAATGATTTATATATGGTCCTCGATATACCTTGTGATATATGGGGCTCAAAAGTCCAGGGAATAATAATAATAATAATAATAATAATAATAATAATAATAATAATAATAATAATAATAATAATAATAATAATAATAATAATAATAATAATAATAATAATAATAATAATAATAATGGTTAGTTTATGGTAGGGTCTAGCCCCTTTGTGACCACTTTAGTCATAAGATCTTAGTGAGGTGCTACTATAAATTGAACTCTAAGGGTGATGTCTGATAGTTTAGCATCAAGGATACCTTGTTTTCACAAAACCTTTTATGGGGATTTTTTCTATGCTTTTACAAAAAAATTGCTCAATCTATATCCTCTACCAAAAAACATAGTTGGTACATATGTTGGGGGATGAAATCCCATATGTCACGCCCTAAGGACTCATAGATGGTGGTGAATTCCACCTTTGCGCATCCAAAATAAAAGGGAAGGTTCACTATTTTTGATCCTCAGGATCCCACAAGTGGTCAAGAGGAGAGGATACTCTAGTTTCACTTTGGGAAAAGGTAAAAGTAGCTTATGTATTAATTATCACCCAGGGTCCCACAAGTGGGCAAGGGGAGAGAATACACATAATAAGCCACTGAAAAACACAACAAATAAATAAACACTCAAATAGAAGAAAACATAAGTATTTTAAAGCACCCAATTCAAATGTTAGTTCATTGTTAAGTACCAAAGTGAAATGTGTTTGTTTTTTAGATAAACCACTTCTTTCACAGTCGATACCTGTAGAAAATATTTTAGTGTTTGGATTGGTGGTCTTCGACAAGAAAATATATGTTAAAATTTTGATTGTTTAGGTCTTGAGAAACTGTCACAGGGTGATTCCATCATTTAGTAGGGTGAATTTGTTGATTCTAGAACCAATATGATTGATCTATAGACATTAAGCACATAAAGTAGAAAATTGGTAATTTCACTGATTAGCCTGGTGATTCCATGGATTAACAGGGCAATATCACTATTTGATAGGCTAATTCCATTGATTTCATTAAAAAATATACATAATGTAAACATAGATGATTTCACTAGCTAAATTGTCAATTATGTTGTTTTTAATGCAATACCACTAAAAATATAGAAACTCTAGACATAACAAAAAGTTACCAAGGTGTTTTACATCAATAAGCAAGTCGATCTCATCATTTTTCAAGTCAACTCTACCATTTCAGTTTACGAATATAATGTTTCTATAAACCCATAGTCTTGCATGAAATATAAGAATGTTTTCATCATTTTGTAGAGTGATTCTATTGATTCTAAGATTAATTCTGCCATTTACTTGAAAAGCATACCAAAATAGAATCAAAGAATAAGCGATATCACCAATTACGAGGTCGATATCACCATTCATAAGTAGCAATTCTACCAATTAGTTGAACATTTCCATCACTAACTTGAGAACACAAATTAGATAAATTTAGAAGACAGAGGATAAATTAGGATCAATCTTGAACTAATTTTGCAATTATAAAGATGTTATGATGTTTCAAAGGAGAATATGGGGTGTTGGTCCCACTGGGCATTCCATATGCAAGACACAATTACAAATAGTTAATTTTTGTTAGTATGAAATCAAAATCAAATTGAAAAGCATACAACTAAGCCTAAGCATATGTCATATGATTTGGCAAGGTCAAGAAATAACATAAACAAGCTAAATGGAATACAAATAACACAATTATACCTTCCCCTTTGGATGTCTATGTCTTGCTAGAATCAATAATGTCCCCTTTTTCTAAATTAAAATAATATCATTATTAAAATAAATAGTATTATTAAAAATTAAAATATAAAATAATGATATGTTCAAGTTGCCAAAAAGGTAAATATGTCGGCAACAAGTATTTTAACTTGAGTTGTGACTTAAGAAGGGGACCTTTTTAAAAAATAACCCTTAAATGAATTATAAGAAAAAGGTACTTTTAAATATCTGATTTTCCCTCTCCAAGTGGATTGCCCCATTTTGGGAAAGATATTTGGAGGGAAAAGGATATAAAAAGGGAAAGGAGGTTCATTGCAATGGCATGTTATGTTGATAAATTGAATTTATGAGTTTAAACATGAAAACACTTGGCTTGCACCATTTGGAGATGGAAACCATTATTGGGATTGAAGTTGAGGACAAACCCCTTCAACATTTAGCTGGGTCAACTTCATTCAAAGGTTGTATCAGATATCATTGGACAGTTTGAGGTGTTTTAGACACCATTGTAGGATTTTTATCACTTGAGAGGTTGACGACTTGCTTTTGGAGGTTGGTGACTAGGGTTTGAGACCCAAACAAGACAACAATCAACATTTACAAGTATTGAAGACCCCTTTTCTAGGGATGTGTGGAGGTACATTCAAAAAATAATTATTCCCACCTATGGTGACCTCCTTGTGTTGCTAGTTTTGATGGTTTGTAGGGATATTCCAGCTTGAAATACACTTGGGAATATTGCATAAATATTATGATATTTTATTGCTATTTTTAATATAATTTTCCAGCTATTTGATCAAAAAAATTCAACAAAAATAATATATTTATTTTGTTGTTATTATCTGAATATTTTTACGAATATTTGGCAATGAATGATTGGTATTGTGCCTTATTTATTCATCTACAACATTTTCAATTTATTAGCTAGGGTTTGGAATATTTAATTTATTAATTTTTAATTTTTGAATTAGGGTTTAAAGTGAGAAAATTAGAAAATATTTGTTGCTAGTTAGGGTTTACTATTAATTCTAGATTTGCATCATTTGTCCAATTTGGGGACATTACATAATCCAAGTTTGGATGAGCCCAAATATAATGCTTGAGGGTATTTGGCAATGCCATGAATTCACTTGGATGACATTTCCCTTGCATTATGGATGATTGGATGAGTAATGTGAATAAATAGTTGAAGCTCTTTTTAGGATTTGATAGCATAAATTTAACACCAAAAATCTTGTCTACAATGGAGAATGGCTCCTCCATTTATAGACTTAGTGAATGAATATGGACTGTCCATCTCAAAGTGAGATGGAGGGTGGAGAATGAATCCTCACCTTCATAAATGTGAGAGGTTGAGATCGTAAGAGGTCCAATTTATGAAGACACACAGTGTGGAAGAATTTGGATGGTGTGTAAGAGGGACGTAAGTTTGTCATAAACAAACCTTACTCACACACCATCCATTTCTCATTTAATTGCCTTAACAAGTGGGAGATTTAATGATTTTTTAATTGACAACTTTTTATGTGATGAGGATATTAGGAAATACTTGATTTTAAAATATGTATGATGTGTGTATTCCACGTAACCTTATTTTTAGAAGAATTCCTCATTTTTTATCATTTTTGTTATCTAATTGTTATCTGGTGCATATGCAGGACTATGGTTTGATATTTTTAGGTCTTCCACATGGCATAATGACACATAAAGATTCACATTCACTCATTAGAAGAAATGACACAAGTCCAAATTGATAGATCCAAAGTACAGTCATCTATGACATGGTCGTAGTAGCCAAACAAGGCCAAATGCATCCTTGTCCACCTCTTGCAGACTTGTCCTAACAAACTATGAATCATTGTTTTTAATATATCCTTGTGTAAGTCAATTTAACATAGTTGCACTTACAAAAATTTTACATAATCAGATCTATTACTATTTTCAGGGAGACTCTATAACCCTAACCTAATTTACTATTTTTAGCAAGTTTATTATTTCAACAAATTTTGTAGATTATTGTATTTCATAGTAGATAAATATATATGAACATTTTTATTTCAATAATTTTATTCAAATTAGTTTAAGTCATTTCTTAAATTAAAAGGGTTAAACACAAAGTTAATAAAATATTAAAAATAAGGTGGAAAGTGAAGAAAGAGGGGTATGCAAAAATTGAAAACAAATTCATTAATACATTGATATGTAGTATTTAAATCATAAGAATCAAGAATATAAAGTAGGACTTATTATGGACCCCCCACCATGGACAACTAAATCTTAATTTTAATAAGGTTGTAAGTTTGCAAACCTTGAATTTGTGCGTAGAGGTGGATTATTCCAAGACCACAATGGATAGCTAATATTGATCTTCTTCATAGATATTGTGACACCAACAATCAAATGAGCCTAATCACTTACCTATTTATAAATGAACAAATTCATAATTGGAAAACTTGGCACACATTAGTGACATCTAATGACTACGCTGAAAGGAAAAATGTATGAGAGATGGACATGTCTACCCAATTTAAAATATAGTATAATAAATTGTGTCGAGACCATATAAACGGTCCCTGTCACAAGACAAGTACAAGGTGGATGTGGTGCTTGTACAAAGATACTTATAATTTCAAACTTTGTATGCCACCATAATAACTCAATAACACTATTTTTGTATTATTTACTAATACATAGACAAATTTGCATAACATGTGTACAATAATATGAAATAAATGCCATGGGGCCATTTTTCAAATGCCTACACTTTGATAAAGAGGTTGATAATTTTTTGATAATTTTTTTAGAGATTAAGTGTAGGGGACTCATTTCTAGAAGGTCAACCATTCTAATATATATTAATTTTTGTTTAAATAGATTTAGAGGAGATTTTATGGAATTGAGAAGTGTTACTTTTTATTTTAATAAAAGATATTTAATATACAAGTTAAGTACCACCTTATTATCTTTATACTTAAAAAATCTTTAAAATATCTTAAAAATATATTTCTATATAATCTCCCTCTCATAATTTATATTAATGAAACAACATTTATAAGTAAAAATTATGCAATTTTTTTAATTTAAATATGAAAAAGAGTAAAGATACTTTTGGAAAATAAAATGTTAAAGTTTCTAATATTGTCTAAAAAAACTGCAAATATAGCATTTTCACTTAGAAAAAATTTGAATATAAAAAAGAAAAATTCAACAAAATCAATGACAAATATAATTATATAATTGAATGATACTTTATCAAGTCTTACAAACCAATTTAATAACGTAACTCTAATAAACATATCAATATATAAATTGATTCATGTAGTACTACTTTTTTAAAGAAGTAAATTAATATTAATTCCCAACACCTAAGTTGTTTTTATGTAAGAACTAAAAACTTATTAAAATAAAAATAATACAAAATAAAAAATTGTAATGATCTTCTAAAACCTTTCCTTAAATGAAACTTTAAAAAAAATAACCTACAAATATTAATAATATTAATATTAATATTAAAACAAAATTGTAAGGGCTTCCCAACACCACCTCTATTTACAAAGGATTACAAGTAAATGGATTCAAGTTTAATTATGTACCACTAAATACTGCAGGGTAGTTCTTGTAATTTTTTTATTAAAAAAAACAAAAAACTGTCTTAACTCTGTTACAACAAAAATATCTGTCAAAGATAAAGTGGGAGTAGTTTAAAAAAAATAGTAACTTTTTTTTAATTTAATACATTCAAAATTGAACGTCAATAATGCATTGAATTGTAAAATGCCATTCTACATAACTTTCTGTACAAAATTCAAATAATAGTGCTGCTGGGGAATGGTGTATTTAAACACAATCAAATGAGTTAGGAAAGAATCCAGTTTGGGATTTTGGTGCCAATTTACAAGAAAAATAGACGGTATGTATTTAGCAGCCTTTTTCCTTAGAAAAATGATGTTCCATTTATAACTGTTTGGTGATGAAACCAAACCAGAAATTCTTGATCTTGCCTTAGAAGTCTTCAAATCTTCAAATTAAGTGTCCTTAAGAACTGACAAAAAGAAATTTGTGCTAAATACTCTTTAAAAGATATTTTGTATAGAATGAATTGTTCCAAATGTTTGAATTTCTAAATGCCCCTGGTTATCCAGAGTGGCAGAACCTAGAAGAAATCAAGTTGCCACTCGCTAGGATCATGACCTGGGTAGTTGGGCGTGTCATCAAGCCATATGTAGATGCAAACAACCTACAGGTCGAGGGTGACTATCTATGGTCTACACAAGTTGAGGGCGGCTATATATATATAATCAAGCACAACCAGCAACATACCTAGAGTCGGCATTCGTCACATTTTTCTCAAGCATCTTCATTCTCTGACAGACACTCTTCCCACAAGCAGAATCTACTTACACCATGCTATAAGTACCTTCCAAATCTTCCTCAACTACTGGTGGTGGCTGGTTGAGATCATAAAGTGGCTCTCTCACATTCCTCGACTGGCCTTGCAATAGCTTGAGTTGTCTCTCTATTGAGATCACAGTGCTTGCTTGTGTCTGTGGAAGTTTTTCAGCAGTCCAATGGCATCTCGTGTGCCCACCAAGAGATTGATCTGATGGGAAGATCTTGTGGCACATACAACACTGATGCCTCTCGCCCTTCTTGAATGCTATTGCTGGCTCAAGGTCTAGCTCGTGAGTCAAGTGACTCAGATTACCTCTCTTTTCCTCCTCTTCCATTGCAGGTGAAGAATCCATATAATACTCTATCATCGATTCACTGCTGCCCTCTTCATTCACATTGGTTATTACAAAACAACCCTTGACCTTCCTGTGAATTGCACCCAATTCAGCAGGTCTACTGGTTTTATCAGTCCTCTTTTTCATCTTCTCCAAACCTAAATCATTTTCGCCTGCTTCCAGATCCTCACTGCTTCCCTGAGATTCAAATTTCTTAGTTTTAGAATGATTGGCTGAGTCCTCTGTCAGCTGTATCTCAACAGGTCTATTAACCTTATATTTATCATTGGTGTTAGCAGCACCAGAAACAAGCATGACAAGGAAATGGGCAGTTTCTGTTTCATTCTCCAGCTCCTTACTATTGTCCACCTCTGATGGGCTGGAGTAGATCTAATTGGTCTTTTCCTACCTCTTTTTGCAGTGACAGACCAAGTAAGCAGGCTGCAGGAGTCTGGCTGATGAGCAACCTTCATTGACTTCTTGCTTTCTCTATCACTCTCATAATCTGATGCCGCCTCTTCTTCCTCTTTCTCCTTCGGATCTTTTGATCCCTTGAAGCTCTGCCTAGAGTCGGAGAAGAGGCCAGAGCTTGGATCAGCAGCAGCATGAACAACAATATCACCACCTGTGGTATTGTACTGAGAATCATCATCAGTAGAATTAGTATCATCATTGGGGGGCCGAATTCGTCTCAAGTTCCATTCAGGGTGGCACCTCATATGATCAAACAATGATGTGGATGAGCGGTACTCCTTCCAACACTGACCACAGGCTATGTTGTTATTAGCAGTCAATTCCATGTAGAAATCCTTATCTGTCAGCCTCCTGCTACGCTTGGGATTCCTTCTAAGCGTGCGTAGAGACACCATCTTGTAATCACTCAATTCCTCCTGTCCAACATCCATGCTCGTATTTTTCACTGCGTTCTAGTCCTCTTCCTCTTCCTCTTCCTCTTCCCCTTGAGTAGTTTCAGCTCTGACCCAATTGAAATTCCCATTGTATCTACTTGTGGGTACCTTGGATTTTTTGACCCAAATATCTGTTGATGAACAATCACCCATAGAAACATTTCCTCTGCTAGAGGACTGCCCATTTGACCCACCAGCCCCATGGAGTCTCACATGACCACCCAGGGCCTTCCCTGAGCTGAAGACCTTACTGCAAAATCTACAAACATGACAATGGCTGCTGCCGTGAGTATTGTCGCCATGTCTGGTGGACTTAGAAACCACCACAGAATTCCTTGATTCACCAGTCTCAGAAGCAGCAGCAGCAGAGCTCTTGAACTTGGAAAACACCACAGAATTCTCCATATCCACCTCATAATCAGTCTCCCCCATCACCGACTCCTCACGGGATTGGGATCGGGTTTGGAACTTTTTCCTATTCACAGACAATCTTGCAGCTGTGAGTATTATTCCCCAGAGTCTCCTTCCAAGTCTCTTGCATGCTCGGAATTGAGGTCAGTTCAATCAACCGTTTCACACGCTTCCACCATTTGGTTAGCAATTTAAGCCATGCTCTCTCTATTTTATGAGCATCCTAAGTCACACTCTTATTGTTTTACAACTTCAAACATTCTCCTTCTCATAATCCTCCATTGAGTTGAGATGCCAAAAATTTAAAAAAATTTAAATATTTTAAAATTTCCAAAAAGAAAAATAGGCTTACAATCTCCATAAGAGATATAAAGCTACAAAATTTAAAAACATTTGTCTTGTTTTAAATTTAGTCGCAATCTATAATCCAATCATTTTTGGTCTTAAACCATTACTGAGATGTGTCCTTCACAAATTTACCCTACTAGCACAGACTCATTATTGGTTCCAATTATTTTATCCACCTAGAGATGTGTCGTTCCTTTGCGTGTATCCAATTTAAATATATAATTGAGGGTTGAAAGGAGATTTTTTATTTGTAGTATTTATTGAGTTAAAAAAATTGTTTGTCTTAGATAAAATTTATGACAGAATGAGAATTACAAAACCGTCATAATCAGTCAATGCCAAAATAGGACCAAGTAATACAACTACAACATTTAAGAGATCTGCTGATTGGTTGTTAAACTAATCTTGTAGTGGATTTGATTGTTAATTTTACGTTTGGCTTCAATTTTATAGCTTTGGATTTTCTCCAAATTGATGGGGCTCTTTATCTTTTTGTATTTCCTCATTAAATATTAGTTATACCTTTTTGGGAGACTAGGTTTCCTATTGTGCCTCAAAATTAGTTTAAGCTTCGATCAAAAACTGATATCTATCCAAAAAAAAAACACAAACCAAGCAAGAACTAATACAAATTGAAGTAGTAAAAGGCCAAAAAACATAGAGACCATCCAAACCAACTGAGAGTAAAAAATAGGTATCAAGCTATATCCCTCTGGGAGTGGCCTCCCAATTCTCCTTTACCACCAAAGAGCCAACCAGGCTACTACTAGCACCATTCAACACCACCCCTTCCTATGGCATTGTTCCAACACCCCTAAGATCACATCAACACTGGACTCAATCGCACTCCTCAACACCAAGCCCAATCCAATCCCAATAGTCATTGCCTCTACATTCCCCAGTTGAGTTTTCCTGATGACCAAATCTTGCATAGGAGGTGGTAAACCCCTGCCACCCTAAAGAACTTGGCCAAAAGATGAGCAAAATTCCACACCTGTATAGAGAAATAAAGAGCTAACACCATCCCCAGTGATGGGAGGGCCCCCCTTATAGCCGTAATGTTCACCATTGAGATACGCCTTCTCAAATTCTTTGGTGCCCTAGTGACCGCTTGAATTTGTTCCACAAAGGCCAAGCATTTTTCCAAATGAACCTCCAACTCCCTGAACATAGAAAGGGGTATAAAGTTAGTTGTTTCCCTACTTAAATATAGGATATTGACTTGGTTTTTGAAATGGAAACCTACAATAGTTTATGCCAACCCCACTCGATAATGGGGCATAATCAACCCTTTTGCCATTGACTTAACAAGTTCTCTATCTTCCATGACTAACATAAAATTACCAAAAAAGAGTGATGTCAAGTTTGAATTCAGTCTGACCCTATGTGACATTTTTAGAAAGACAACTCACCATTATTTTGAAGCATCCAAGATGTAGCTAGATTGCACCATAAAAACATGCTTAATTCTAATGTCACTAACTGATCCTTCAAAATACATCTCAATGCTCCACTCCCACCCTAAATAATGGCTCACTTAGGGCTAGCTACATGAATCAGTATATTGATCCAAATGCCCAGGCCAGTCAGTGAAGATCTTCTCAACAACTACAAATATCCCAAATGCAAAGCACATAAGCAAGGCAAATGGGCAATGATTGACAAAATTAATCTCAACTTACAATGAGCCATCCACTCAATCAAACTTTTAATATTGAGTGAAACATAACCATAAATGATTAGAACTGCCAAAATGAAACATCATCCAAATATACCATAATACACTCCATACAAAGGCCCAAATGTCTAGCAATTAGATGCAAAGGGGGGATCCATAAGCCATGCTCCTCAAGAGTTATCACTAAAAAAGTCTTCAACCTGATCAATACCTTAATTTGCCAAAAAATCCATTTTGGAAATCACTTCACGGTAATAATAATTAGTTTCTTAGAGTGAAAAAGAACTCAGATTATCCCAAGCTTGCCCCAAGATATTTTCAATGTGCCACACACATGTATTTATGTTACGTAGAGTTTGGATTAAGACCATCAAGTCCCCTTTGATAATCACTTTAGAGATGCCACACTGAACCACCAAATTAATCCCCAAAAATAGCGTTTGGGTCCTTGCTTCATTGTTAGTCCCATCAATTAATTTAAAAGAAGCTACCCATATCAAAGAACTAGTTCAATCCCATATGATACACCCTACCCTCGAGGATTCAAGATTGCCCTAGGACACCCTATCTAAATTAAATTTGAAGACCCTTAGGGGAGGAAAAATATAATCTACATCATTCACCCTATAAGCCCTATTACCAGATACCCTAACCCATTAACAAGGGAGCTTTTAGCAGAGGCCAACTAGAAAGTATTTGCTTGTCCTAACTTGAAAGAAAGATATCACATCTTTTGGAGTGAGTTGATCTAGATTTAGACATCGCAATCTCAACCCTTTGTAAGATTTCACTTAGCTAACAAGATTTATTTTCAAAATTCTTTGATTCTTTCTTTCCACAAAGTCCAAATTAGAATTGGTAGGAAAGCCACCCAAAGATTGGCAAATGCACTCTTCAAATGACCCCTAGGCTAGAAAAGGAAAGCCTCCAAGAGAGATCTTAGACTAGCCCAATTCAGACCTAACCTAGCACATAGCTAATTTGAACATTAACAATGAAGGCACATCAAAATGGGAGATGATTAACATCTTTTTCAATTGAGAAACACATGCAACACTGAGATGGACCTTCGAACCCAATCTTCCAAAGTCTATCAAAAATGAGAATCTTATTTTGGGTTGCTAACCATGCGAAGGCACTAGCCTTAGGGAAGCCAACCTTGTTCCAACACAACATCTTTTACCAGTCAGAAGAAACATCCTCACAGGCAGACATCTTGTAACCCAAGTTAATTAAATAACTGCTAGATTTGACACCAATCTAGGTGGTAAAGTATTTTTTTGCATTAATGAATATTTTCCTTTTTGCCAAAATGCTAGACAAAATTTCCTTCTACCCATCCAGAATGTGAATGTCCTCAAACCTTTTCCATTTCCATTTGATTATCCCAACCCATGGGTGAGGTTCTATATAATCATACATCTTGCTTTCCCAGATATCAGATAGAGGGGTTTCACCTCTTCCAAACCTAAAACTTCTTGGATTGGATTGTGGCCATTCCATGAATCTCCCTAACAATTAGCTATACACTCATTGTTAATTATCTAAGAAACATGGTTTACAATGATAGGGTTACATTTTAAAATGAAATTTCAGAGGTGAGATCCCTTGAGAGGGTTTTGCATATAGATGATATTGACTGAGTCAAAATTACCAAAATACTTGTGTTGCAGAAGCTTATTCCATAAAGCCCATGGTTCAGACACATTACCCCAAACCAACTTAGCCCCCAGTGTAGACACGTAAAATCGAACACTTCATGTTGATTTAATCATCCATAACTATCCCTAATCATCCCTAGTTTTCTCTAATTCTAATTCATCATTATTCATCATCATCATTATTCATGGTTTATTATTCACATATTTATTAAGTTAATCAATTCAAATTAATTAATTAATCATTCTTTAATAATAAATTCTATAGATTTTGAATATTCACAATTTCTATAAATCTATAAATCTAATTATCCTCACCTCATGAGGTCAACTTCTAATCCATTTTTATTTCCAACTTTAAAAGATGTCCTAGGCTCTGCCTATTCCCTAATATTGGAATTTTATAATATTATCTTACCCTCTTTTCAGTTTAATAATTCACCTCATATTCCACTCAATCTCACTTACCAATTTTATATTATATCTTCCTCCCAAATGAATTTTATATTTATTTGTGAGTCCAACATGTTCTCTAATCTAATTTTTAAGTCAAGATTCCCATTTTGAATTAAAAATTATCTTTTATTCTCATCCCTTGATTCTCATCTCAAGATGGATGGTTCATGTTCATTTTAAAAGTCTATAAATTAGAGTTTCTTCCTCCAACTTATACAATTTTCTTCATCCTAATCTTATTATGCCAAAATTCCTCTAGTAATATCCAATATTTGCAAGGTTATTATGCCAAAATAACCTTAGAATCTTCAAGCTTCTTCATGCAAATAATTTTTTCTAGATTCTACAAGAAGTTTCATCACTTTCTCATGCCAAGTCACAACAATCAAAGTGAAAAAGGAGAGATGCTGCCCTCAAGGAACAAGCATTTTCAAAGACTTCTAGCTCACAAATTGAGTTCAACATCTACACATCAATTTTCAAGCAAATCTTCTAAAGAGGTATAAACATTGTTTTTATCTTCTATCATGAATTTATTGCTTGTTAATCATCTAGCTCAACCTAGGGATTAGACTTGAGAAGTTATATCTTTACCTTGTTTTTGATTTATTCACTAATAATTGACTAATCTCTATTGGATTTATAATCTCCATAATGTCATGCCTGGTGAGACTTGTTTGCATAACCCACACTTCATTTTAATTATTTTTTTGATAATTTTATTTGAAAAAAGTTCATAAACATGTATATGAAAATAGATATAACTTTAACTATGTTTATTATTTCTTTTTAAAGTTTTGCAGGGTAGTGTAGTTTTATTTTATGTAACACTTGTAAATTTTTTGTGGCAATCTGATTTATAGTTTAGAATATATTAGTATTTTACTCATTGTCATTTTTAAGGATAAAAATAGCCATGAAAATGGATATAACATTTGATATATTTGTTATTTGTTTCTAATTTTTTTATAGGTGGTGTGCATTTGTATTATGAACTTTTTGTCCAAATTGCATCAAAATAATTCTTATATATTATTAGATATCATCATTCTATTAACTATCATTTTTTTTTAATTTGGTTGTTCTCCTAACTTCTTATGTTTATTAGATATCATCATTTTACTAACTTGTTATGTACTTTCTAACTCATTGAATTTTTTTTGTTTGTTATTTTTAATGTTCTTATTATTATAGGTTAGATTTTCCTAAAGACCATGAAAAACCAATACTAATTGGTTTGATGTAGGTCCTTGGCCAAATAATGTTGTTTAAATTCAAACAAATAATTCTATTTTGCATTTTAATTTGGGCAATGAAAATGAATTCACATTTCAATTTGGTTATAATTTTTTTTTTCATTTTCATGTTCTTTAATTTGTTGCAAGTTTTTCTTGTTATTTGATTATCTTGTGAATCATTTTGTGTGTATGCTCTCCCCTTCTTAGTTGACTCAGAAATGCAAAGTGTCAAGTCATTTTATTCTGAAGATTCATTAGTCTAAATGATACCTTCCATGCTTTTATTTTAGGATTTCAAATTGGGATTTCATCACCTTTTTGTAATCTTAATAAGGCACAATGTTTGAGAATTGATACCCCAACATACGTACCAGCCCCATACATTTTACAAGGTATATTAATGCAAGAAAAGTATCATTAGAGCCAAGCGTGATTCCCCAAGGAGAATCTAAAGAAGGTAAGGGGAAACCCTAAACCAAGCCATCAAACATATTTTTTGAAGAATCTAATTCTAGGAGCACTACTACTTAGAAGATAAGGTTGGCATGGACGTGGTGGGGACAAGATAGCTCCTGTGGATTGCCCAATTTGGATTATTCTTTGATATATTTTTATGCCCACGTACCACCTATTATAGGCTTATATAGGGACAATATAGATAGTCCATTGTAAAAAAAATTAGATGCCTCTTTTGTTGTGAATCATACATTGACGCAAGGGTGTAAAGGTAACAACCCTTGAAGTTTTCCTTTATCATACAAACCTTGAGAGAGAAAGGGGGGTCTAAAAACCCTAACAATAATTACAATAATTTTTTTAATGAATTTTAAACTTTATAATACTCTCTCAAGGCAAGTATTTCAAAAGGTTCAATAGATGTGATGCAAAATTGCATCAATTATTAAAATTTATTTGTAATGCTTGTGTTTTGATGTTTGATTGTTGTGTTGAAATCTTGTTCACACTAAGAGCAATTCAAGACCAATGTCTAAATTATCATCTAAACCCTGCCATTATGCCATCCATTTGGTACTAAACCTAGTCCTAGTCCCAATCTAAACACCAATTTTAAACCAATTTCAAAATCAATGTCCAATTTCTTGTCAAACTTGTGCCATTATGTTGTTCAATTTAGTCCAAACCAAATTGCAAGTTCAAGTGTCAATTCTGATTTTATTTCTAAGTTCTGATTGCAAACTCTAAGTTCCAAGTTCAAAACCATGTTCCTAATTTTAGTTTGATTTTTGCCAATATTAATCCCTTTTAGGAATTAATATCTAAACCAAGTTTGGATCTTTATTTAAATTTCAAGACCAAATTTCCAATTCTTGTGTCAATCTTTACACATTTTAAGGTCTTAAAAATGCTTCAAACCAATCAAGTTTTCTTTATTTACAAGGTCAAGTTTCTAAGGTCAAACCTTCCAAATCAAGACCAAAAATCTGAGTCCTTATCTAAACCATATCGATGTGCCATCCATTTGGTTCCAAATATAGTTCTATTTCCAATCAAAGGTCAAACTATGATGCCAATTCCAAATTCAAAGTTCCAATTCCTATGTCAAACTGTGCCAAGTTCTAATTCTAATTCAAATTATGTCAAAGTCCACTCCTTTTATAAATCTTAGAGTTAAACCAAGTTTGAATTTTGATTTAACATTTTAAATCCAAAGTTCAAATTCTTGTCTAAATTATGCCATCCATGTGGTTTCAAACATAGTGCTAGTTCCAATGCCAAGTCTAATCTTAATACCAGTTCCAAATCTAATGTGCCAATTCCTGTGCCAGATTGTGCCAAAGTTAACATTGATAGATCTAGTATATTTGACATTGCATTAACATATCCAACTTGAACATTTAATGTTTATCAAAGTCAAATTCAACTTCAAATTTTGTACCAAACTACTTATGTGCCAAACCATTCAAATCCAAAGCTAGTTCATCTTGAAACACGCACCAAAGCAATTTTGTACCATTTTGAACCAATTATATACCATTACAATACAATATTGTATTATTCTAGTTCAAATCTGAATCAATTTCATGATAATTCAAACCATTTCTTGTCTTTCCATTCAATCTCCCGCACTTATCGATTGGGAATGATGGATGACATGACTTTGTCATTCCATTCAATCTCCCGCACTTATCGATTGGGAATGACAAAGTCATGTCATCCATCCTTTTTTTCATTTGAATCATATCTATGCTAGTTGTCCCTTTTTGGGGCAATATCTGATCAAGACCATTTAGACCAATTCTAGCTTATGTCAATCTACTCTTTTTAGGGAATTTTTCAATCTATGCCAATTCACCCTATTTGGGGCCAATCAAATCAATACCATTTCAACCAATTCTAATATGTGCCAATTCACCTTGTTTGGGGCCAATCAAATCAAGACCAATTTGACCAATTCTATTATGATAATTCACCTTATTTGGGGCCAATGAAATCAAGACCATTTTGACCACTTCTAACCTATGCCAATTCACCTTATTTGGGGCCAATCAAATCAATACCATTTCAACCTATTCAATTATTTGTCAATTCACCCTTCTTTGGGCCTATTCTAATTTTTTCCAAGACCACCCTTTTTGTGGCCAATTTCCTTCCAATCAATTTCCCCTTTCATGTATCCTTGCTTAGGGACATTAGTCCAAAATTCATTTGAGTCATGATGTCTCAAGACCCTCCACCTATTCTATTATCACCCATATTATGTCAAAGTGCAATAGATCAACTCACTCAGCTTAGTCAACAACTAGAATAATTGATTCTACTTTGATAATTTCAAAACCCAAGTTGGTGTTACAGCCAAAACACATTCGATCGACTATTCTACATCAACCATAACTCCTAAATATGCCATCTAATATAAATCATGAATAAAAATAATTCGATCAACAACTATCGAACAACAAGGATGAATATCTTATTAGATTGTGGTAAATGGGTGATAAACTTCCAAATGGATTTATTAGAGAGGAATTATCTATTTTATTATAGCTCCTATAGATACACCACTACAAATCCAATAGTCCAAACCTATTATACCATTGCCCATCCAAGGACCAAATCTATTAAAAATCCAAGTGTGTCCAAGTCTTATAGCTACTCGATCAGAATATGTCATGATCCCCTTCTCAATCATGATCAGATACATCCACTTCTAAATCAAGCTCAAGATAATCAAACTTTTGATGACATTTTTATCAAATCACCCATATTTGATCAAATCCAAAACATTTATGATCCACCTATATTTGATGAAGGACCTCTATTTGATGAAACACTAACCTTATATGGGCCCATCTTTGATGAGCCCATTATTATTAAGCCAGAGACCATTATTCAATTGTTATCAAATGTTCCTCATTTCCAAACATTGCTTCCTCCTAAAGTCTTCATTTTCAAGCAAAAGGTGAACAAAGTACTTGTGGACAACATTACATCAGAATTAGGTTCTATTTTATAATTAATATCAGAGTTGGGTTTTATTTTAGAACCAATATAAGATTTAGCATTAGTAGAAGAATAAATTTTAGTCTCAACATCAGGGTCAAATCCTCTTGGTTCAAAATCAAAAAATATTGATGCATGCTACAACATTGGCTCCACATTTTCAACATATCCAATTAAAAGCTTTTGTAATTCTTCCACAGTTTTCAAGGATGTTTCCTTCAACATCAAAATAATTTCTCCTAGTATCCTCTATGATAATTATGTTGCCTTTTCTCCTTTTATCATCATTACACGTGCCTTTACCATTAGTCAACCTAGCCATTATATTGAAATTTTGCCTCCCGCAAATGTCTATTGGGACCGATAGAATCACACATTATCGAACTGCATCCATGGTGACATTTTAGTGGCAGAATTATTGGGAAAGTAAGACATTATCAAAGAAAAATAGAAATCTCCTAGTAAAACCTTGTTTAAGGTACCAGGGGACAATCAAAATCTAAAAGCAACATCTTCTAGTGAAACCTTATTTGAGGCACTAGATAATAATTAAAATCAAAAGTCAAAATTTGAAACCTTGCTTAAGGCACTAAGGGACAATCAAAATAAGTTATCAACATCCCTTAGTGAAACCTTATTCAAGGCACTATTGGACAATTCAAATCATAAAAATCATGAATAATTTGTTGGTGAAAACCTTTAAGAGGCACAAATAATGGAGCAAATAAATTATACATCATGTGATGAATACATTATTGAAGTTTATATTGGCTCCACCAAAACCAAATACAAGTCAAATCCAAAATCAACAACATTGTGTATGACTAAAAATCTCAATTTTCAATTATCCACCAATCATTATACATTCCATTCACAACCTATTTTTCATTATTTAACCAGATCATTTATCCCATTACTACCCTTATTCATACTTCTTGGCAACACTCTTTTTCAAAAAGGCTATGAAGACTTCTTGTTTAAATGTTTGAAAGAAACAAAATCAAAAATTAATGAAGATCACAACATCAGTGTAGTTTACAACACCAATAGGATTTAGATAGAGTAGCTATTTTAAGCAGGTATTGGTTATATAGCAAAGGGTATATATTACGCATCTTGTAATCTTTTATTGAGTTGAGATGCTAAAACAATAAAAAAAATCAAAAGATAAAGAGAAATAATTCATCCAACAATGAAAACCATGCCTATGACACCTTAGACAAGTACCATGATGAAAACTAGGTTTCTAGCATCATGTAAATAATTTTTGTTTACAACTACCTTGACACTGGGGGGCATCCCTATTTACATTATAGACCATTTCTATTCTCTTAACATTTCAAGCCATTTTAGCCATTTAAAACTATTGAATCCAACCCATCTTATTGTGACCATTAGTCTTCCCATCTTGACCTTGTTATGGAAGTAGAAGGTATATTGAAACTGATTTAGGAAACATTTTGGCCTATTACCCACATGATACTTTGATGATTGGACACATTTGTATCTCACATGACATGGTCCTTGGAGATTCATAATCCTTTACCTCATTATCATTCACTATTTTTCAACCTTTGCCAAATCCCATGCCATTTATTTTATCAAGTGCCATTCTTATTTTCCATTCTACTATTGATTTGTAGTTCAAACCCTATGGGTGGAACTACATTGAGCTGAGGTCCATTTAGACTATGTAGGTAGTGCTCAATTTTTGAGGTTAGTTAGATCACCCCTTATCCCATGTTCTTTCCCTTTCACAAGTTATTTTAGTCTATTGATTCATATCTCGAACTCTATGGGTTGAATCACATTGCCCTGAGGTCCACTTGGATTATGTGGGCAATGCTCAATATCTAAGGTTAGCTTGGTCACCCCTTTCCCATGCTCTCACCATTTTGTGAGCTTGTTTCTTTTTAGGATCTTACCATTTTAAAAGCTATTTTAGTCTATTGATTTATAGTTCAAACCCTACAGGTGGAACTACATTGACTTGAGGTCCATTTAGACTATATAGGTAGCACTCGATTTTTGAGGTTAATTCAATCATCCCTTTCTTATGCTCTTGCCATTTTGTAAGTAACCATTATCTAACACTCTCACCATTTTTTGAGATTATTTATTTACAAGCTCTTTCCCTTTTGAAATCTATTTTAGGCTATTAATTCATAGTTCGAACCTGTATGGGTGGGACTATAGTGACTTGAGGCCCATTTGAACTATCAAGGCAATGCTCTATTTTTGAGGCCAACTCAGTCACCCCTTATCCTAGGTTATTTCAATTTTGTAAGCTATTTGGTCTATTGATATGTAGTTCAAACCCTATGGGTGGAACTACATTGACCTAAGGTCCATTTGGACTATGTAAGCAGCACTCAATTTTTAAGGTCAGCTCAATCACCCCTTTCCCATGCTTTCACCATTTTATGAGTAATTTAAGCCATGCTCTCTCTCATTTGTAATCATCCTAAGTCACAATCTTATTGGTTTACAAGTTCAAACATTTTGCATCTCATAATCTTCAATTGAGTTGAGATGTCAAAAATCTAAAAACATTCAAATATTTTAAAATTCTTAAAAATAAAAATAGGCTTACAATCTCCATAAGAGATATAAAGCCATAAAATTCAACAACATTTATCATGTTCTAAGTCTAGTCTCAATCTTTAATCCAATCATTTTCAATCTTAAACCATTGTCGAGATGTGTCCTTCCCAAATCTACCCTACTGGGGCAGACTCATTATTGGTTCTAATTATTTTAGGCACCTGGAGATGTGTCCTTTGCATGCATCTTTGCTTCGGGGTACCATCCATTTATCATTATCATTGAGCCTTCACATGTGGATTTGGACTTAATTAAAAAACAACAAGATAATTTTTGTTGCTTTTATTTTGAAGTTTGTGTGTGTGTTTGCTTGTTTATTTCTTATTTTTGTTGTTTCCTTGACTCAGTTCATTGTGCCATTAGGGTCATCATCATGCTTCTTCTTATCACGTTGTTGTATTTGAGTCAATCCATTGGAATTTGTCAACATTGGAATCATGGTTTTTATCATTGGTGTGTTGTTGTCAATTGTTTATTAGATCAGGGGTCAGTGCTTATGCACATTATAATTCAATCATCATTGTGTTTTATATCATGGTGCATACTATTTCGTGTTACAAAAAAAATATAGATCTATTAGTCTACTCAACAATGATATAACACAAAATCTCTTTGTTTACCAAATCTTCATCAACTAGACCCTATGGCTAATTTATATGCTCCTCATGAGACATCTAAGCATATACAAAAAGTCATGATCATTTTATTAAACTTCTTCCAATCTAATTACATCATTCTTCAATCATTATCTTGTTCTTCTAATTATCATTTATCTTATCACTTTGACCATTCATAGGTGCATAGTTTTTTGTGTCTTCTTCATATTTGGAAAGTCATTATACCATTGTAACTTTTTTTTGTCTCTCTTCTCATTTTTAATCTGTGTGATAGGTAAAATCCTTGAGTTATGCTTGCCAATCAATTAGTTAACCATTTATATCATTTAACAATAAAATCCATCATATTGGGGAAAATCAGTTGGAACTATCAATGAATTCATCTACTCTATTGGGGTGATTAATCTCTATTTGTACCATCCTCTTCAAGACCTTGTAGCATCATTCCTCCCTACTGGAGAAAATTCTTATAATTCCAAGCCCTCAAGTTTTCACCATATTTGGGGTTGCTTAAAGTGTGCTACTTATTTTGGGATGCATCCTTCCCACTTCCTCCCATCTTAGGGCCAATTTAATTATATTATTTTCAAACATTGGAAATCAAAGCATGAAAATATTAGCTCAAGTGGCTTAATTTTGTCCATGGGTTAATATCTTCTCCCATTTTAACTTCTTCCTCTCTTTTTTGAAAGCCTATCCACATCATACATGCACTCTCGAGGGGGCATCATGGGTCACTAATTATTTCTTTATCTAATACTTTATTGAATTTTTCATTCTTTGAAAAGTCATTACTTCAACTCTCACAATGACTTATCAAAGAGGAACAAAATGTAGACACTTTGTGTTGATTTTAAAAAATTCATAACTATCCCTAGTTTTATCTAATTCTAAATCATCATTACTAATCATCATTATTATTCATGGTTTAATACTCACATCTTATTAAGTTAATTAATTCAAATTAATTAACTAATTCTATAAATCTATAAATCTAATTATCCTCACCTCATGAGGTCATCTTCCACTTCATTCTCTTTTCCAACTTTCAAAGATGCCCTAAGATCTACCTGTCCCCCATAATTAAAATTTTATAATATTATCTTACTCATCTTTTTAATTTAATAATCTACCTCGTATTCCACTCAATCCCACTTATCAATTTTATATTATATCTTCCTCCCAAATGAACTTTATCTTCATTTATGAGTCCTACATGTTCTCCACTCCTATTTTTAAGTCAAGGCTCCCAATTTGAATTAAAAATTATCTTTTATTCTCATCTCTTGATTCTCGTCTCAAGATGAATGGTTCACATTAATTCTAAATGTATACAAATTAGAGATTATTCCTCCAATTTAGACAAGCTTCTTCATCTTAATCTTACTATGCCAAAATTCCTCTAGTAAGATCCAATATTTACAAGGTTATCATACAAAAATACTTTAGAAGCTTCAAGCTTCTTCATGCAAATAAACTTTGGTAAATTATAAAAGAATGTTTATCACTCTCTCATTCCAAGCCACAATAATCAAGGTGAACAAGGAGAGATGATGCCCACAAGGAACTAACATTGACAAAAACTTCTATCTCACAAGATGAGCTCAACATCTACAAATCATTTTTTAAGCAAATATTTTAAGGAGGTATAAGCATTGTTCTTATCTTATATTATATTTTTATTGCTTGTTAATTATAGAGCTCAATCTAGGGATTAGACTTGAGAAGTTGTCTTTAATTTATTTTTGATTTACTCACTAACAATTAACTAATCTTTCTTGGATTTCTTATCTACACCCAGAGCTAAATTTTGTAAGGTAAGATTCTTAATACCCACCCCTAAACTAACTTGAAAAATACATACTATATCCCATTTCAACAAGAAAAATTTATTTTTCTCTACTATTGCTTGCCACAAAAATATTTTATGATTCAATTAATTTCTTTAAGCACCTTGATAGGGGGGATATAACTGAAATTATATAGATAAGGAAAATGTTGAGAACTAGTTTGATCAATGTTATTCTTCCTCCCAAAGATAACCATCTTGCCTTACATGTCTCCAACAAAGCTCAAAAATATGAAAGAAGGTCTTCCCACAGTCTAACATTACCAGTCCCACCAAAGAGAGGGACCCCAAAATCCTTGGATGGGACACTAACAATCTTGAAATTCAGAATATTAAGCATGTGAGCTTGGACCACCCTTTACAAATTCATAAAATAAATTTCCAACTTGGTTTCACTCACTAGTTGGCCCAAAGTCATCTCATAGCTGAGAAAAATGTGCTTCATCCTAACTGTCTCCTAAAAATTAGCAAAGCTAAAGAGCAGTGTGTCATCAAAAAATAATTTGTGCATGAATCTGTCCACTCCATTAGCTAATTGGATACCTTTCAAGATACCTTCAACAAATTACCCTAAAATGGCCTAGCTAAGAGCTTATACCATAATGATGAAAATAAAAGGGGACAAAGGGTCCCCTTGCCTTAACCCTCTAAATACTTCAAAGAATATTGATGTTTATCCATTAATTAAGACCAAGAACTGATGACTAGAAATGCAACTAAAGATCCAATTGCACCATTATCTATCAAAGCCATTTTTTTTCCATAACTTTGATAAAAAATATCCAATTGACTCTATCATAATCTTTACTGATATATAATTTCACAATCATACCTTTTTGATGGGAACCAAAAAGGGAATGTATCACTTCATGAGTAATTATAATCCCTTCCTAGATTTGTTTTCCTAGAACAAATCCCCCTACTCACTATAAATTAGGGAATTAGGAATGGGCTTAACTCTGATTGTAATTACTTTGGGTATGATTTTGTAGATGGTATTACACAAGGATATAGGCTTGAAATCATTGAATGTGGCTAGCATCTCCCCTTTTAGAATTAGAGAGATAAAGGTGTTATTAGTATCTAGAGCAAATTTTTGTTTCCAACAGGATTCATTCACCATATTCACTGCATCATCGCCTATAATGTCCCAAATATCCTAGAAAAAAACTACTGGAAGTCCATTAGGCCCATGAGATTTATCTCTACCCATAGAGAAACCACCGACTGGATCTCTTCATCAAGAGAAAAGAACCATTAACTTCACATTCTATTGGTTTGAAACCAATTTAGCGATGTGGTTCAAGATGATGGATTATGCACTTAGGGAGGGAGGCTTAGTGCAATAAAGCAAACCTTCAAATAATCCTATTGCCTCTTTTTTAATCTTGAGTTAAATTCTAATAAGACTCCACCCCTAGAGGAAATATTTAAAATATAATTTGTTGATCTCCTTACCCAGGTAGAGTTGTGGAAAAACCTTATGTTCTTATCCCCCTTTTTAAGCCACAATTCCCACTAATTTTATTTCCAACACACTTCCTCTCTTAGATGGAGCTCAAATAATTCTACCAAGAGGGATTTATCTAATTCATATAGTTTTGCATTCATACCTAATGCCATTAAAATTTGGTTGATGGTTTCCAACTCCAATTCCACTCTATCAATTTCTTTGAAGATATTTTTGAAGCTCACTTGATTCCAAGATTTTAGGCATGACTTAATGTGGATAAGTTTTTAACTCATAAGAAACATCTTAGTACCCATAAAGGGGGTGCTTTATTCCATAAATATTTAACTAGGTCATGTATTTAATGATCACATAGCCACATGATTTCAAATTTGAAGGGACAAAGAAGAGGAGCCTTATCTTCTACAATTCAAAGTTCAATTGGGGCATGATCTAAACCCAAAACATGTAAAATATTACTTTATAGAATCCAATACTTTTTTAGACATTTTGGGGAGATGAAAAACTGATCCAACCATTATATAATGTTACAAAAACCTTTCCATCAATTTTTCCAAGAGAATAATTCATTTTTAAGAACCATATCCATCAGTTCAGCTGATTTAACGAATCTAAAAAAATTCTTTTGAGATAGAGTACATCACCCCCAATCACCTCTCTTTTCTGTGCCATCAAAAATGGCATTGAAATCTCCACCAAGAATACATTATTCATTCTTGAAAATAAATAGTATATACCTCCCACACTCATTGTTAATGAATATATTTTAATGATTGGAAACATCATATAAGGGATTGAAAATCCAATGGGTAAAGCTCAAGTCATAAAAACCCTATAAGTAAAACTACTAAAATGGGGAGCAAATTTCCTAACACGTCAAATCAAAGAATTTTTTGATGAGGTCATCCAAAATGGCTTCTTGACAGAGTGGATAACTAGCCTAACCATACCCCTATTAAAAGAAGATATGTAAATAATCCCCCAAATTATCAAACTATCATAATCAATCCTATTTTTACAAAGATATTCAGGAATATGTTAGATCATAGGATTGACAAATGGATGGAAAAAAAAGGAAAAAGAGCAGAAGGGCAAGTAGGGTTTAGATATAAATACTCAACTATTGATCACTTTGTCACACTTAGACAACTAGTTGAAAAAGTTTGGGATAAAAATGATCATGCATATTTTTTATTTGTATACTTTAAAAAGACACTTGATATGGTTCCAAGGAAAAAATTATGGAGTATAATGGAGGAGCTAGGGGTACGAATGCACTATATAGAAATAATTCATAGGTTATATGAGCAAGTCAAGGATAAAATCAAAATGCATGCAAGGTTTTTTGAATGTTTCAAGAGTGGTATAGGCATCAAAAAAGGCTACCCTATATCCACAACTTTATTTGGGCTATACATTAACAAAATAGAATATTGGATAAACATTTTTTGAGGGGAAGGATTCAATTGGCCAAATATGTGGTGAAACTCTTATTTTATGTCACTGACCTAATTATAATGGAAAAGGAAATCCAAGATCTAAGAGAACATATTTAGGCCTTATAACTCTTTTTTAAATAAGTATGGATGTAGGTGAATGTTGATAGAACTAAAATTGTGATTTTCTTAGTGAAAAAGAGGAAGCAACATCTCAACTTTTAGTTTATAGAAGAATCTCTAGAAGTGGTGTCTTAATGCAAATATTGTGGCCTTGAATTTTAAAACAAGCTCAATCAGGGCAAATGCAGGATGAAAAGAATACAAGGAGGTTGGAGAGCTCTCTATGCACTAAAAAATAGGTGTAGGAATGCTAAGTTATGGGACTATACCACTGAGGTCCTATTTGGGTTACTTGTTACATAGGTGGTGTTGTATGATTGTGAGGTATGGGCTAGTGGCATGACAACTTTAAAATGGAGACACATAGAAAGGATCCAAAAGTGGATAATGACAAATAATTTTAGAATTAAGGTTTTGTTTCCCTATGAAATCATTTGTTTAAAAATAGGGACTTCCCTATTAGAGGAAATTATTATGCCCATGTTACTTTATTACCTTTAAAAAAAAACATGAAGACTGACAAGTGGCCTAGGATGGAAAGAGATGAAGAGTTGCATAGGCAAAAGAATATATGGAGGAAATCTAAATTCAAATGGATAAGTAAATATCACATCAACTTGAATGAATGCCCATTCCTTAACAAAGACATACAAAATTATGCGAATGAAAAGTTTAGATTAATAATGAGGAAGATGAAAACAAGCAGGAAATGAAAACACTACATTATACAGTTAAATTTGACTTATGAGCATTACAAGAAATATTATATATGGGTTGAAATTAAAAGCAGGGAAAATATCCACATCGCTCAAATAAGGACTAGCTCCCATAGGCTCATATGTGATTTAAGTAGATGGACATTACCTATGTAATAATGGTATGAGAAGGTTTGTGTTTTATGCACCACAGGGGTGGTCTAAATAGATGAGCATTTCATCCTTGAATGTTTGAGGTACACAAACATTCAAGCCAAACATGTGGAAACATTAAGATTTGGATCCATGGTAAAACTATTTAAATAGGTCAGAATAAAAGGGTTGAGGGAGATGTTACCTCAAATCAACAAAAGGAGGAACAATATTTTAAAGGACATCATTGGGCCCACAAGTATTTCAATGACTGGAGCAATCAATGTAATTGACGGTCCCATAGATCATTTGTTCTCATGGACCTAATTGAAAACATTTCATTTCATTTCAACACTTTTTTTCTTGTAAAAATGCTAACTAGCTTGTTCTTTAATATAGGTCAATACTAACACACTGGGAGTTTAATCTCCTCCAATACTAAAACCCAACACAAAAATTAGGTGAACACTAAAATTGGATGAAATTCTTGGAGTACATAACAATGTAGATTCATTCCAAATAATTTGGAATGAATCTCTACCATCCAGTTATTTGTAGCAACTTAGACACTTCAATTAACATAAAAGTAAAGGTTTATAACAAAATATATATCAATAAAAATAATTTCATAAGCCCAAGGGCATAAAAAATTATTAAAGTAACAAATTGTAATTGAAACTAAGGCATAGGGGCAATAAAGACAACATCAAGAAATGGAAAAGGAGGAGGAGGCCGATCATTTTGATTATCCCCCCCACCAATCACTATGAGTAAAATCAACACTAGTCTCAAGTTAGGTCTACCATCTCCTCTAACCCTTTTCTTCATCTTGTTCTTCCTTTATTGGTTGTGCGTGCACTATAGAAATAACCAAGTCTAGCTGTGGAAACTGTACACACCTAAAATTAACATGGTACCACATTTAAAAAAATAAATCAGATGATGATGCCAAAAACCTTTGAAAAAATAATAAAATGCTTAGATCCTTTCCCTTGCCATTTCCCCTTTTTATTGCTTTCTAAACTTTCCCCAAATGTCAAATTTGCAAAATGATGGGCTCTAAACTTACCATATTTTAAATTTCATGTGGAATGGTAGAACCACCATGACAATTTTGAAACTATTTCTTTGCTTAATGTTAAGGTTTCACCACCATGTTTGGGACTCCCAAATTCAACTCATAAAATACATGCTTTTAAAATTATTTCTTAATTGTCGCTCTACTTTTAACCAACTTCCTTAGTTAACATCTAATCATCTTATTTAACTTTTAGTCATCACATTTAACTTCCAATTGCCCTAGTTAAACTCTTTATGACTCCAATTGAATATCCATTACCCCCTTTTTTTTTACAAATAACCATGTTTATGATGAAATATGGATTGTAAGATTGAAAAACTAGAGTTTATTGGAAAATTTGCAAAAATATCGAGAAGATACAGTTTGCACTATGTTATTTTCTTAAAAACCCAACCATAAACCTGCTACAATTTTTCCTTTCACCCTTATTAAACTTTGATTGGAAAGTTAATGAATGAACAACTTACACTCTATCATTTTTAGAGCTAGCAAATATACTATTGCATTTTGCCTTCAAAACTTGATTTTATATGCATTACCTTGCATCCTTCTTGATGGTAAAGACATCCCTAGATTAAATTGACAAATTAAAATAAATGTAGTTACGTGAGAATTGAATATCAACAACCTAAAAAATACTTCCAATTTGTCATCCACACTTGACAGGTTGGATGTTTCCTTTTTTTAGTTTTACTGATCTTTTCTTAGATTAAAATGATTCATTTGAAATTTATCAATGAATTAAAAACCAATCAAAAAGAAAATATATTTCATGTGCATTTATTCTATGTGCATTTTACTAAATGTTAAAATTATGATTTGGATTACCCTTTGTGAAATCAATGGACTATAGAAGTCTCAAGGAAGATTTATTCATAATCTTTACCCTTGCTTCTTCATTCCACATAAGCTTATAGATAAATGATTCATTTGTCTCTGAGTTTATTGTTTGTATTTATATTTCTTCAAACTTCTATATCATTTGTAAAATCCTTGATCTGATTTCTTGTCAATAAAATTACA
Organism: Torreya grandis; assembly: GCA_037957365.1. Classification (NCBI taxonomy): domain Eukaryota; kingdom Viridiplantae; phylum Streptophyta; class Pinopsida; order Cupressales; family Taxaceae; genus Torreya; species Torreya grandis. Next base: position 1,831,581 of record JARHVA010000819.1, on the reverse strand, counting down.
CCTTAAATAAATATAGAATATTAGAGCAGTCATAACTCCATTTGCATTTAACATTCATATTTACATGTTTATTTGATCATTTCATTTTTTATTTTACAAATATTTAGGAAAATACAAAATGCATAACTATAAAATGACAGTTAGTTTATTTCCATCATTGCATTCTCTATTCAGAAAAGAACAAAAATAGAAATCAATCGTTTACATTTCTAAAAATGTATTTTAATTAGTTTTATTTTTCATAGAAAATAGAAACTTACAAAAAGAATCCAACTTATCATTCATTTCAATGTTTAATTCATTCTTGGTTGTGCATCTTCTAGTCATTAGAAATATGAAAAACAACCTTATATTTCTAACACCTAGTTAATTTACATTTACATTCATAAAACATTGAAAATACAAAAACAAATGTTTTAATTTCCATTTCTAGCGTTGCATTTTAATTAGTTTCATTTTCATAAACATTCACAAAGAACAAAAAGTGTAGTCATTTGTTTGCATTTCCAACATTATATTTTAATTGTATGCATGCATTGAAAAATATAAAAGAAAAGAAAAATATTTGTTCTACTTGAATTCATCGTGTATTTAATTAGGTAATTAAATAAACAAGAATATATTATTTGAAAAGAAATGGTAGATTTTCTTGTGCTTTGTTACATGCAAATTTGTCTGTTTACTTTCAGTTAAACATGTTTTTAGTTTATTTATTTATTTAACACTTTCTATTCCGCAAGACATTAACTAGAAGCCCACACACAGAACATTTAAAAATTCAAATCAAATTTTAAATTAAATATCATTCAATGTTATGCATTATGATATCCTTTGATGATGCTCCTACAATAACTGCATCCACATATAATAAGATATTTCCCAGGAGCATTCCTCGTTTAGGTATAAATCATGCCAAGTGATATTAAGTTTGGGATTTGTCTAAAATTATTTTTCTAAACCCCACTTCCACATATTATAATTATTTATTTTAGGATCTAGATAAAAAAAAATAGGTTAGTGAATTCACGACATGCTAGATAAATCCACCGATTAACTTGTCAATTAGTTAAACAATACATCTGATTCAAATTTATATCCTTGGGTCTAGCCTCTTCTCATTTGTCCTCTTTAGCACATGATGTTTCTTGGGCAAGACCAACCTAATTGAGCCAAACATATCTAAATAGTAATTAAACCTGATTTCTCTCCATTCAAAGAGAGTAATATTGATCAAAAGTTATATTAGCTAGTCCTTCTGGAATTTGGTTATTCTAGACCTCTTATCGATAGACAATTTGATCCATTAAATAAACATTAAAAATTAGTAGAAGGATGATAGTATATAAGAGCATACCTATTTAGACATATAATTCATAATCTTGATAAGGCATCTCTACCAATTACATAAGCTCATCAATTTCTACAAGCTCAACCTAATCAAATCATGCAAACAAATCACTAACCATATTTCTCATTATTTATTTTTAGTTGTCTCAACATGACCCTAGGAAGTGTAGACACTAAATTTGAATTATATATCACCTCAGTATGTTACACTTGGAAAATACCTATCATGGTTGTACCCTTTAATTCTAAGACCTTTCTACTACCAAAAGTCTCATGTTCACTATCTCTTGTGCCTAAATTGCTTATCTCTTAGTCTGACCACTGTTATTCTAATGAACATGCCTTCTATACTATGAGAAATTCTCTAAACTTGACCATTATCCTTCTCTACTAGTTTTGACATGTAACTATTTTAAAATGGACATAGGTGTCGACATAGGTGTCTGACTATTTTAAAATGGACACTTTCTATTTTTGGCATATCTCAATATTATAAATTTAGAATATTGTTTATCTAAGTTTATGAATTAGTTGGTCTGTTATAGATCTGTTTATCACCCTTGTTCTTATTCATTTTCGCATTCTTAACCCTATAAGTACCCTTATACCAAAAATCATTTTAGGCTTAAACATTTGGTGAACCCGACCTTTGATTTTAAAACCTTAACATTGACCGAGGGATTTTTTTCTTTTTATTAACCAATATCGTGCCAATAGGTATTTGCAAACAACATGGCTTAACACTTATAAAGTCTGATAGGGTTGTCACCCAATTAGATAAATCTAGAGTCAAGGTTGTTGGAGAGTTATTAAATGTTCATACTTAATAAAAATAAGAGATTAATGGATGTGTTTTTGTATGTTACAAGAGATGAAATTATTAATCATGCTAAGGCTAAGGATTCCTCACCTAGTGATGGTGAATCCTTAGGTGGTACTACAACTCATTCTATAGCAATAACCCTCCCCTTGAACACATCATCACTTCATACTTTTAATGGGGGCATGAGTTATGTGTTCACACCATTATTTCCTAAAACAAATACTAATATTGCTACATTCTCCATGGGAAACATTAACACTTAAACCAAATATATCAACTCAAACTATGGGTACATATCCTTTGACTTTGACTTGAAGGTTAAATTTAAAATGTTTGACTAGATTTAAAAGTTGACTTTAGTTGACTTGGAAGAGTTGATTTGGAAGAGTTGACTTGATTTTGAAAAGTGTGACTAATTTGGATTTGATTTGAAATTGGATTTGGTTCAAAATGGACTTGATTTTGATTTGTTTTGAAATGGGAAACATAACAATACAATATTGACAAGGTGTTATTTCAATAAAACAACATGATGTTTAGATTGGGATAAAAATGACTTGAAATTTGGGTAGTGTAATGCTTTATCACACCAATGTGTACTAAAAAAGTTTGGACTTGGGATAATTTGACTTGTTTTAGGTATAAAGTATCACACACAAAACTAGTTATATGATAACAAACAAGTAATTACATCCACACAAGACAACCTTAACTTAGTGGTAAAATGGGTGTATAATGTGACTATAGCCCACGTATCTACCTCACAAGAAGTAGGAACATGTTAATCATTTAACCCTCACCTTAAGATGTATGTCATGATATCTTCGGGGAGGTTGGCTTCCCTCACACTACAAATTATTTGCAGCCAAGTGGTCTTAATCTATGTTTAAACAATGATTTATAGATGGTCCCCAATATAACTTGTGATATATGGTTCTCAAAATTCCAAGGAATAATAATAATAATGATAATGTGTAGTTTACAGGAGGGTCTAGCCCCTTTGTGACCACTTTAGTCATAAGATCTTAGTGAGGTGCTACTAGAAATTGAACTCTGAGGGTGATGTTTGATAGTTTAGCATCAAGGATAAACCCCTTTTTTTCACAAAACCTTTTATGGGGAATTTTTCTATGGTTTTAAAAAAATTTCACTCAATCTATATCCTCTACCAAAAAACATAGTTGGTACATACATTGGGGGATGAAATCCCATATGTCACGACCTAAGGACTCATAGATGGTGGTGAATTCCACCTTTACGCAACCAAAAGAAAAGGGAAGGTTCACTATTTTTGATCCTCGGGATCCCACAAGTGGGCAAGAGGAGAGGATACTCTAGTTTCACTTTGGGAAAAGGTAAAAGTAGCCTATGTGTTAATTATCACCCAGGGTCCCACAAGTGGGCAAGGGGAGAGCATACACATAATAAGCCACTAACAAACACAACAAATAAATAAACACTCAAGTAGAAGAAAACACAAGTATTTTAATGCACCCAATTCAAATGTTAGTTCATTGTTAAGTACCAAAGTGAAATGTGTTTGTTTTTTAGATAAACCACTTCTTTGACAATCGATACCTGTAGAAAATAATTAAGTGTTTGGATTGGTGGTCTTTGACAAGCAAACATATGTTGAAATTTTGATTGTTTAGGTCTTGGGAAACTGTCACAGGTTGATTCCATCATTTAGTAGGGTGAATTTGTTGATTCTGGAACCAGTATCATTGATCTATAGACATAAAGCACATAAAGCAGGAAATTGGTAATTCCACTGATTAGCCTAGTGATTCCACAGAATAATGGGGCAATATCATTGTTTGATAGGGCAATTCCATTGATTTCATAATAAAATATACATAATGAAAACATAGATGATTTCACTAAGTTGTCAAATATGTTGTTTTTAATGCAATATCACTAAAAATATAGAAACTGTAGACATAACAAAAAGTTACCAAGGTGTTTTACGTCAATAAGCAAGTCGATCTCATCATTTTGCAAGTCAATTCTACCATTTTAGTTTACGAATACAATGTTTTGTATAAACCCATAGTCTTGCATGAAACATAAGAATGTTTTCGTCATTTTGTAGAGTGATTCCGCTGATTCTAAGATTGATTCAAAAAATAGAATCAAAGAATAAGTGATATCACCAATTACGAGGTTGATATCACCATTCATAAGTAGCAATTCTACCAATTAGCTGATCATTTCCATCACTAACTTGAGAACGCAAATTAGATAAATTTAGAAGATAGAGGATAAATTAGGATCAATCTTAAACTAATTTTGCAATTATAAAGATGTTATGTTGTTTCAAAGGAGAATATGGGGTGTTGGTCCCACCGGGCATTCTATATTCAAGACACAATTATAAATAGTTAATTTTCATTAGTATGAAATCAAAATCAAATTGAAAAGCATACAATTAAGCCTAAGTATATGTCATATGATTTGACAAGGTCAAGAAATAACATAAACTAGCTAAATGGAATACAAATAACACAATTATACCTTCCCCTTTGGATGTCTATGTCTAGCTAGAATCTATAATGTCCCCTTTTTCTAAATTAAAATAATATCATTATTAAAATAAATAGTATTTTTAAAAACTTAAAATATAAAATAATGATATGTTCAAGTTTCCAAAAAGTTGAATATGTCAGCAACAAGTATTTTAACTTGAGTTGTGACTTAAGAAGGGGACCTTTTTAAAAAATAACCCTTAAGTGAATTATTAGGAAAAGGTAATTTTAAATATCTAATTTTCCCTCTCCAAGTGGAGTGCCCCATTTTGGGAAAGATATTTGGAGGGAAAAGTATATAAAAAGGGAAAGGAGGTTCATTGCAATGGCATGTTATGTTGATAAATTGAATTTATGAGTTTAAACATGAAAATGCTTGGCTTGCACCATTTGGAGATGGAAACCATTATCGAGACTGAAGTTGAGGATGAAATCCTTCAACATTTAGCTAGGTCAACCTCATTCAGAGGTTGTATCAGATATCATTGGATAGTTTGAGGTGTTTTAGACACCATTGTAGGATTTTTATCACTTGAGAGGTTGACGACTTTCTTTTGGAGGTTGGTGACTAGGGTTTGAGACCCAAACAAGAAAACAATCAACATTTACAAGTATTGAAGACCCCTTTTCTAGGGCTGTGTGGAGGTACATTCAAAAAATAATTATTCCCACCTATGGTGACCTCCTTGTGTTGTTGGTTTTGAAGGTTTGTAGGGATATTCCAGCTTGAAATACACTTGGGAATATTGCATAAATATTATGATATTTTATTGCTATTTTTAATATAATTTTCCAGCTATTTGATCAAAAAAATTCAACAAAAATAAGATATTTATTTTGTTGTTATTATTTGAATATTTTTACGAGTATTTGGCAATGAATGAGTGGTATTGTGCCCTATTTATTCATCTACAACGTTTTGAATTTATTGGCTAGGGTTTGGAATATTTAATTTATTAATTTGTAATTTTTGAATTAGGGTTTAAAGTGAAAAAATTAGAAAATATTTGTTGCTAGTTAGGGTTTACTATTAGTTCCAGATTTGCATCATTTGTCCAATTTGGGGACATTACATAATCCAAGTTTGGATGAGTCCAACTATAATACTTGAGGGTATTTGGCAATGCCATGAATTCACTTGAATGACATCTCCCCTTGCATTATGGATTATTGGATGAGTAATGTGAATAAATAGTTGAAGCTCTTTTGAGGATTTGATAGCATAAATTTAACACCAAAAATATTGTCTACAATGGAGAATGGCTCCTCCATTTATAGATTTAGTGAATGAATATGGATCGTCCATCTCAAAGTGAGATGGAGGGTGGAGAATGAATCCTCACCTTCATAAATGTGAGAGGTTGAGATTGTAAGAGGTCCAATTTATGAAGACACAGAGTGTGGAAGAATTTGGATGGAGTGTGTAAGAGGGATGTAAGATATGTCATAAACAAACCTTACTCACACACCATCCATTTCTCATTTAATTGCCTTGGCAAGTGGGAGATTTAATGAATTTTTAATTGACAACTTGTTATGTGATGAGGATATTAGGAAATACTTGCTTTTAAAATATGTATGATGTGTGTATTCCATGTAACCTTATTTTTAGAAGAGTTCCTCATTTTTTTTATCATTTTTGTTATCTAATTGTTATCTGGTGCATATGCAAGACTATGGTTTGATATTTGTAGGTCTTCCACGTGACTTAATGACACATAAAGATCCACATTCACTCATTAGAAGCAATGACACGTCCAAATTGATAGATCCAAAGTACAATCATCTATGACATGGTTGTAGTAGCCAAACAAGGCCATAGTGCATCCTTGTCCACCTCTTACTATTTTGAGGGACACTCTATAACCCTAACCTAATTTACTATTTTTAGCAAGTTTATTATTTCAACAAATTTTGTAGATTATTGTATTTCATAGTAGATAAATATATATATGAACATTTTTATTTCAATAATTTAATTCAAATTAGTTTAAGTCATTTCTTAAATTAAAAGAGTTAAACACAAAGTTAACAAAATATTAAAAATAAGGTGGAAAATGAAAAAAGGGGGTTATGCAAAAATTGGAAACAAATTCATTAATACATTGATGCATAGTGTTTAAATCATAGGAATCAAGAATATAAAGTAGGACTTATTATGGACCCCCCACCATGGACAACTAAATCTTAATTTTAATAAGGTTGTAATTTTGCAAACCTTGAATTTGTGCGTGGAGGTGGATTATTCCAAGACCACAATGGATAGCTAAAATTGATCTTCTTTATAGATATTGTGACACCAACAATCAAATGAGCCTAATCACTTGCCTATTTATAAATGAACAAATTCATAATTGGAAAACTTGGCACACATGAGTGATGTCTAATGACTACGCTGAAAGGAAAAATGTATGAAAGATGGACATGTCTACTCAATTTAAAACATAGTATAATAAATTGTGTCGAGACCATATAAACGGTTCTTGTCATAAGACAAGTACAAAGTGGATGTGGTGCTTGTACAAAGATACTGGAAGATAATTTCAAGCTTTGTATGCCACCATAATGACTCAATAACACTAATTTTTGTATTTTCAAATGCCTACACTTTGATAAAGAGGTTGATATTGTTTTGATAATTTTTTTAGAGATTTAGTGTAGGGGACTCATTTCTAGAAGGTCAACCATTCTAATATATATTAATTTTTGCTTAAATAATTTAGAGGAGATTTTATGGAATTGAGAAGTGTTACTTTTTATTTTAATAAAAGATATTTAATATACAAGTTAAGTACCACCTTATATTTTTATACTTAAAACCTCTTTAAAATATATTTTTATATAATGAGAGATATAACTCACTTTCAGAATTTATATTAATGAGACAAAATTTATAGGTAAAAATAATGCAATTTTTTTAAATTTAAATATGAAAAAGAATAAAGATACTTTTAGAAAAAAAATGTCAAAGTTTCTGGTATTGTCTAAAAAAACTGCAAATATAGCATTTTCACTTGGAAAAAGTTTGAATAAAAAAAAATAATTCAACAAAAACAATGACAAATATAATTATATAATTGAATGATACTTTATCAAGTCATACAAACCAATTTAACAACGTAACTCTAATAAACATATCAATATATAAATTGATTCATGTAGTACTACTTTTTTAAGAAGTAAATTAATATTAATTCTCAACACCTAATTTATTTTGTGTGGGAACTAAAAAATTATTAAAATAAAAATGATACAAAATAAAAAATTGTAATGATCTTCTAAAACCTTTCCTTAAATAAAATTTATTTAAAAAAAAAAAAAAAAACTACAAATATTACACTCACGAACACTGATTAGTAATATTAATAATAAAACAAAATTGTAAGGGCTTCCCAACACCATCCCTACTTACAAAGGATTACAAGTAAATGGATTCAAGTTTAATTATGTACCACTAAATACCAGCAAGCTGGCAGGGTAGTTCTTGTAATTTTTTTATTAAAAAAACAAAAAATTGTCTTAACTCTGTTACAACAAAAGTATCTGTCAAAGATAAAGTGGGAGTAGTTTACAAGCAGCCCCAATCAACTGACTCAAAAAATAGTAACTTCTTTTTATTTAATACATTCAAAATTGAACATGTCAAGAATGCATTGAATTGTAAAATGTCATTCTACTTAACTTTCTGTACAAAATTCAAATAATAGTGCTTTCATCCTGTAAAATCCTTCAGGCTCCTGGGGAATGGTGTATTCTACAACAATACAAGTATCAAACACAATCAAATGAGTTAGGAAAGAATCCAGTTTGGGATTTTGGTGCCAATTTACATTTACAAGAAAAATAGACGGTATGTATTTAGCAGCCTTTTCCCTTAGAAAAATGATGTTCCATTTATAACTGTTTGGTGATGAAACCAAACCAGAAATTCTTGATCTTGCCTTAGAAGTCTTCAAATCTTCAAATTAAGTGTCCTTAAGAACTGACAAAAAGAAATTTGTGCTAAATACCCTTTAAAAGATATTTTGTATAGAATTAATTGTTCCAAATGTTTGAATTTCTAGATGCCCCTGGTTATCCAGAGTGGCAGGACTTAGAAGAAATCAAGTTGTCACTTGCTAGGATCATGACCTGGGTAGTTGGGCGTGTCATCAAGCCATATGTAGATGCAAACAACCTACAGGTCGAGGGTGACTATCTATGGTCTATACAAGTTGAGGGCGGCTATATATATAATCAAGCACAACCAGCAACATACCTAGAGTCGGCATTCGTCACATTTTTCTCAAGCGTCTTCATTCTCTGACAGACACTCTTCCCACAAGCAGAATCTACTTACACCATGCTATAAGCACCTTCCAAATCTTCCTCAACTACTGGTGGTGGCTGGTTGAGATCATAAAGTGGCTCTCTCACATTCCTTGATTGGCCTTGCAATAGCTTGAGTTGTCTCTCTATTGAGATCACAGTGCTTGCTTGTGTCTGTGGAAGTTCTTCAGCAGTCCAATGGCATCTCGTGTGCCCACCAAGAGATTGATCTGATGGGAAGATCTTGTGGCACATACAACACTGATGCCTCTCGCCCTTCTTGAATGCTATTGCTGGCTCAAGGTCTAGCTCTTGAATCAAGTGACTCAGATTACCTCTCTTTTCCTCCTCTTTCCTTGCAGGTGAAGAATCCATATAATACTCTATCATCGATTCACTGCTGCCCTCTTCATTCACATTGGTTATTGCAAAACAACCCTTGACCTTCCTGTGAATTGCACCCAATTCAGCAGGTCTACTGGTTTTATCAGTCCTCTTTTTCATCTTCTCCAAACCCAAATCATTTTCGCCTGCTTCCAGATCCTCACTGCTTCCCTGAGATTCAAATTTCTTAGTTTTAGAATGATTGGCTGAGTCCTCTGTCAGCTGTATCTCAACAGGTCTATTAACCTTATATTTATCATTGGTGTTAGCAGCACCAGAGGCAAGCATGACAAGGAAATGGGCAGTTTCTGTTTCATTCTCCAGCTCCTTACTATTGTCCACCTCTGATTCTTCTTCTTCCCTCTGATGGGCTGGAGTAGATCTAATTGGTCTTTTCCTACCTCTTTTTGCAGTGACAGACCAAGTAAGGAGGCTGCAGGAGTCTGGCTGATGAGCTACCTTCATTAACTTCTTGCTTTCTCTATCACTCTCATAATCTGATGCCGCCTCTTCTTCCTCTTTCTCCTTCGGATCTTTTGATCCCTTGAAGCTCTGCCTAGAGTCGGAGGAGAGGCCAGAGCTTGGATCAGCAGCAGCATGAGCAACAATATCACCACCTGTGGTATTGTACTGAGAATCATCATCAGTAGAATTGGTATCATCATTGGGGGGCCGAATTCGCCTCGAGTTCCATTCAGGGTGGCACCTCATATGATCAAACAATGATGTGGATGAGCAGTACTCCTTACGACACTGACCACAGGCTATGGTGTTATTAGCAGTCAATTCCATGTAGAAATCCTTATCTGTCAGCCTCCTGCTACGCTTGGGATTCCTTCTAAGGGTGCGCAGAGACACCATCTTGTAATCACTCAATTCCTCCTGTCCAACATCCATGCTCGTATTTTTCACTGCGTTGTAGTTCTCTTCCTCTTCCTCTTCCTTTTCCCCTTGAGTAGTTTCAGCTCTGACCCAATTGAAATTCCCATTGGATCTACTTGTGGGTACCTTGGCTTTTTTGACCCAAATATCTGTGGATGAACAATCACCTCTAGAAACATTTCCTCTGCTAGAGGACTGCCCATTTGACCTACCAGCCCCATGGATTCTCACATGACCACCCAGGGCCTTCCCTGAGCTGAAGACCTTACTGCAAAATCTACAAACATGACAATGGCTGGTGCCGTGAGTATTGTCGCCATGTCTGGTGGACTTAGAAACCACCGCAGAATTCCTTGATTGACCACGCTCAGAAGCAGCAGCAGCAGAGCTCTTGAACTTGGAAAACACCACAGAATTCTCCATATCCACCTCATAATCAGTCTCCCCCATCACCGACTCCTCACGGGATTGGGATAGGGTTTGGAACTTTTTCCTATTCACAGACAATCTTGCAGCTGTGAATATTATTTTAAAAAAATGTGTCACGGATCCAATAAATGAATATACCGGGGCGGCGAGCGTGGGAAGCTTGGCTGTCCTGTTCCAAATTTGTCGGCCTATAACGCACTCACTGACAAACCCACCTCAGGATCATAACGACCCTAACTACCCTATGATCCATCCTTGATATTCTAAATTTTGATAAAAATCTTTATTTTGATAAAAATCTGAACCATGTGTTTGTTAAAAGATTTATAAAATTACATTCTGGCTGGTAGTAGGCTTGGTATGTTATTGAGTATTTCTTTGTTTTAAATTAGCAGTTTAAAATTTACATCTTCGAGAATGTAAATATGAATTTGAATCAGAAATTTAAACGTCGTAAGAATTATTTTGAAATAAAATTTTAAATAGAAATAATAAAAAATTATAATTAATTTTATTATAAAAAATAAAATTTATAAAACTATTAAATTTAGAAGAGGTCATAAATTTTATGAATAATACTGATTTTGATTTTTTTAAAAACAAGTCCTCTTTGTTGGAGCCATATCGGTGTGATATATTCGCCCCTCCTTGCCCCCTCCCCTCAAAAACAAAAATGAAGTCTCAACCCTTCCCAACTCACCCTAGCCACATCCACGAGGCCATAACATGGGAGAGTAACTTGAAGTATCACTGAAAAAGATTAATGAAATTTGAGCAGTTTGATGTTGTTTGTCATTTTGTTTTTGCCCATTGAATTTTATTTTGGATAAGTTTATAACATATTTTATATTTTTGAGTAATTTAATTAATATGTATATTGATAGATAATTGAGGGTTGAAAGGAGATTTCTATTCATAGTATATATTGAGTAAAAAAAATTGTTTGTGTTAGATAAAATTTATGAGGGAACAAGAATTACAAAACCATTATAATCGGTTAATGTCAAAACAAGACCAAGTAATACAACTACGATATGTAACTCTGGGTTATGTTTTAAGAGATCTGCTAATTGGTTGTTAAACCAAACTTGTAGTTGATTTGGTTGTTAATTTTAGGTTTGGTTTCAATTTTATAGCTTTGGATTTTCTCCAAATTGATAGAGCTGTTTAGCTTTTTGTATTTCCTCATTTAATATTGGTTATACCTTTTTGGGAGACTAGGCCCCTGTTGTGCCCTAGAACTAGTTTAAGCTCCGATCAAAAGTTGATATCTACCCCCCCAAAAAAAACACAAACCAAGTAAGAACAAGTACAAATTGAACTAGTAGAAGGCCAAAAAACTTAGAGACCATCCAAACCAGCTGAGAGCAAAAAAAGGGGTGTCGAGCTATATCCCCTCGAGAGTGGCCTCCCAATTATCCTCTACCATCAAAGAGCCAACTGGGCCACTACTAGCACCATTCACCACCACCCCTTCCTGCGGTACTGCTCCCAGCACCCCGTAGACCACATCAACACTAGACTCCATCACACTCCTCGACACCAAGCCCAATCCAGTCCTAGTAACTACTAACTCTGCATTCCCCAGCTGAGTTTTCCTGACGACCAAATCTTACACAAGAGGTGGCAAACCCCTACCACCCCTAAAGAACCTGTCCAGAAGATGAGCAACATTCCACACTTGGGTAGAAGAAGGAAGAGCTAACACCATCCCTGGTGACGGGAGGCCCCCCCTCATGGCCACAACATCCACCATCGAGATACGCCTTCCCGAATGCTTTGGTGCCCTAGTGACCGCCTAAATTTATTCCACAAAGGTCAAACATTTTTCTAAACGAACCTCCAACTCTTTGAAAATAGAAAGGGGTATAAAGTTAGTTATTTCTCTACCTGAAAATAGGAGATCAACTTGTTTTTTGAAAGGGAAACCTACAATAGCTTCTGCCAACCCCACTTGATATTGAGGCCTAATCAACCCCTTTGCCACCGAATTAACAAGTTCTCTATCTTCCACGACTAACATAAAATTACCAAAAAAGAGTGATGTTAGTTCTGAATTCACTTTGACCCTATGTGACATTTTCAGAAAGACATAACTCACCATTATTTTGATAACGTCCAAAATTTGGCTAGATTGTACCATAAAAACATGCTTAATTCTAACATCACTCACCGAGCCTACAAAATACATCTTGATGCTCCACTCCCACCCTCAATAATGGCTTGCTTAGAGCTAGCTACATGAATCGATCCATTGATCCAAATGTCCAGGGCAGTCAGTGAGGATCTTCTCAATAGCTATGAATTTCCCAATTACAAAACACATAAGCAAGATAAATGGGCAATAAACGACAACCTTAATCTCAACTTGTCATGAGCCATCCACTCAATCAAGCTCATAATAATGAGTGGGACATAACCATAAATGATTAGAGCCACCAAAATGAAACATCATCCAAATATACCATGATACACTCCATACAAAAGCCCAAATGTCTAGCAATTAGATGCAAAGGGGGGAGCCATAAGCCACACTTCTCAAGAGTTGTCACTAACAAAAGTCTTCAACCTGATCAATACCTTGATGTGTCAAAAAATCCATTTTGGAATTCACTTCATGATAACAATGATTAGTTTCCTAGAGTGAAAAGAACTTAGATTATCCTAGGCCTACCCTAAGATATTTTCAATGTGCCACACACATTCATGTCTATTACATAGAGCTTAGATTAAGACCATTGAGTCCCCTTTGATAATCACTTTAGAGATGCCACACTGAACCACCAAATTGATCCCTAGAGATAGTGTTTGGCCTTTGCTTCATTGTTGGTCCCATCAATTAACTTGAAAGAAGCTAACTGGATCAAAGAACCAATGCAATCCCATATGATACACCCTGCCCTCGAGGCTCCAAGATTGCCCCAAGATGCCCTATCAAAATTGAGTTTGAAGACTCTTAAGGGAGGCATAATCTAATCTGCATTATTCACCTTACAAGCCCTATTACCAGATACCCTGACCCATTAACAGGGGAACTTTTAGCAGAGGCTAACTAGTAAGGATTTGCTTGTCCCAACTTGAAAGAAAGCCACCACACCTTTTGGTGTGAGTTGATCCAGCTTCAAACATCACAATCTCAGCCCTTCATAAGATTTCACTTAGCTAACGAGATTTATTTTTAAAAATTATTTGATTCTTTCTTTCCACAAAGTCCAAATTAGAATGGCTAGGCAACCCACCTAAAGATTGGCAAAGGCACTCTTCAGATGACGCCTAGACTAGGAAGAGAAAGCCTCCAAGAGAGATATCAAACTAGCCCAACTCAACCCTAGCCTAACACATAAGCAATTCAAACATTTAACAATGAAGGGATTTCAAAATAGGAGATGATTAACATCTTCTTCAATTGAGAAACACATGCATCACTGAGATGGACCTTCAAACCCAATCTTCCAAAGTTTATCAAAAGTGAGAATACTATTTTGGGTTGTTAACCATGTGAAGCCACCACCTTAGGAAAACCAACCTTATTTAAACACAAAGCCAACCTTATTCCAACACAACATCTTTGATCAGTCAAAATAAGCATCCTCACACACCTTGCTTTCCCAGTTATCAGATAGAAGGGTTTTCGCCTCTTCCAAACTTGGAACTTCTTGGATTAGATTGTGGCCATTCCATGACTCTCCCCAAAAATCAGTTATGAACCCATTATTGATTATCTAAGAAATATGGTTTACAATGATAGGGTATCTTAGAATGAAATTATGAAGGTGCAAGCCCTTGGGAGGGTTCTACACATAGATGATATTGGCAGAGTCAAAATTATGAAAATACTTGTGTTGCAAAAGCTTATTCCACAAAACCCAAAGTTGAGACACCATGCCCCAAATCATCTTAGCCTTCAGTGTAAACACTTAAAATTAGACACTTTATGTTTATTTTAATCATCTATAATTATCCCTAATCATCCCTAGTTTTCTCTAATTCTAATTCATTGTTACTATTCATCATCATTCTTCATGGTTTATTATTCACATCTTTATTAAGTTAATTAATTTAGATTAATTAACTAATCGTTCCTTAATAAGAAATTCTATGGATTTTGAATATTCACAGTTTTTATAAATCTATAAATTTAATTATCCTCACTTCATGAGGTCATCTTTCACTCCATTCTCCTTTCCAACTTTCAAAGATGTCTTAGGCTCCACCTGTCCCCCATTATTGGAATTTTATAATATTATCTTACTCATCTTTCTAATTAAATAATCTACCTCATAGTCCACTTAATCTCACTTACCAATTTTATATTATATCTTCCTCCCAAATGAATTTTATATTCATTTGTGAGTCCCACATGTTCTCCACTCCAATTTTTAAATCAAGATTCCCATTTTGAATTAAAACTCATCTTTTATTCTCATCTCAATATGGATGATTCACATTCATTTTAAAAGTCTATAAATTAGAGGTTCTTCCTCTAATTTATACAATTTTATTCATCCTAATCTTACTATGCCAAAATTCCTCTAGTAAGATCTAATATTTACAATATTATTATGCCAAAATAGCCTTAGAAGCTTCAAGCTTCTTCGTGCAAAGAAACTCTACTAGATTCTACAAGAAGTTTCATCATTTTCTCATGCCAAGTCATAATAATGAAGGTGAACAAGGAGAGATGTTGCCCACAAGTAACTAGTATTGCCAAAGACTTCTAGCTCACAAACCGAGCTCAACATCTACACATTAATTTTCAAGGAAATCTTCTAAGAAGGTATAAACATTGTTTTTATCTTTTATTGTGCATTTATTGCTTGTTAATCATATAACTCAACATAGAGATTAGACTTGAGAAGTTATGTGTTTAACTTGTTTTTGATTTATTCACTAAAAATTGATTAATCTCCCTTGGATTTATGATCAACATAATAGCATGTTCAGTGGGACTCATTTGCACAACTCACACTTCATTTTAATTATTTTTTTGATAATTTTATTTGCAGAAAGTTCATAAACATGGACATGAAAATAGATATAATTTTAACTGTGTTTATTTTTTATTTCTAAATTTTTGTAAGGTAGTGCAGTTGTATTTTATCTAACACTTGTAAATTTTTTGTAGCAATCTAACTTATAGTTTAGAAGATATTAGTATTTTACTCTTCAGTTTATATGATCAAAATGGACATAAAAATGGCTATAAATTTTGATCTATTTATTATTTGTTTCTTATATTTTTACAAGTAGTGCACATTTGTCTTATGAACATTCTGTCCAAAATTCATCAAAATATTGCTTATATGTTATTAAATATCATCATTTTACTAATTGCCATTTTTAAAAAAATTTAGTTGTTCTCGTAACTTATGTTTGCAAGTTTATTTGTTTTATGTACTTTATAACTTATTGATTTTTTTTTGTTTTTTGTTTTTAATGTTCTTAGTTTTGGAGGTTATAGTTTCTTAAAGACCACAAAAAAACAAACAAATAAACTACTAATTGGTTTGATGCAAGACCTTGGCCAAAGAGTGGTGTTTAGATTCAAACAAATTATTTTATTTCACATTTTAATTTGGGAAATCAAAATGAATTCACTTTTCAATTAGGGTATAACAAAATTTATTCATTTTCATGTTCTTTAATTTGTTGCAAGTTTTGCTTGTTGTTTGATTGTCTTGTGAATCATTTTATACATATGCTCTCCCCTTTTTTTGGTGATTTAGAAACACAAAATGTCAAGTCATTTTATCCTAAAGATTCATTATTCCAAATGATACCTGCCATATTTTTATTTTAAGATTTTAATTGGGATTTCATCACCTTCTTACAAGACTCACATGGCATGATGATCGGGAATTAACACCCCAAATTATGTACCAACCCCGTACATCTGATGGGATATATAAATGGAAGACAACTATTGTTAGGACCAAGCATGATTCCTTGGGAAGAATCTTGTGAAGGTAAGGGGAAACCCTACACCAAGCCATCAGGTAACATCTTTAAAGAATCTAATTTTGCCAGTGTTGCTACTTAGAAGATAAGGCTAGCATGATCACGGTGGGGATAAAACCCCTCCTGTAGATTGCTTGATTTGGTTTTCTTCTTTGATGGATTTTTTTGCCCATGTACCGCATATTATAGGTTTATATAGGGACCATCTAGATAGTTCATTATAAAAAAATTTAGATGCCTATTTTTCCATGGATTTTATATTAATACATGGGTACAGAGGTAACAACCCTTAAAGTTCATCTTTATCATACGAACCTTGAGAGAGAGTGGGGGCCTAAAAACCCAACCAATAATTACAATAATTTATTCAATTAACTTTAAAATTTATTATCCTTTCTCAAGGCAAGTGTTTCAAAAGGTTCAATGGATGTGATGTAAACTTGCATCAATTATTAAAAATTCCTTTTAATGTTTGTGTGTTGATGTTTGATTGTTGTGTTGAAATCGTATTCACACTCAAGACCAATTCAAAACCAATGTCCAAATTCTCATCTAAACCATGCCATTATGTTGTCTATTTGGTACTAAACCTAGTCCTAGTCCCAATCCAAAGACCAATTTCAAAATCAATGTCCATTTTCTTGTCTAACTTGTGCCATTATGCTATTTAATTTAGTCCAAATTGAAGTGCAAGTTCAAGTGTCAATTCTTATTTTCTCTCTAAGTTCCAATTGCAAACTCTAAGTTCCAAGTTCAAAACCATGTTCCTAATTTTAGTTTGATTTGTGCCAAGATTAATCCCTTTTAGAAATTAATATCTAAACCAAGTTTGGATCTTGACTTAACATTTCAAGACCAAATTTCTAGTTCTTGTGCCAATAATTACACATTATAAGATCCTAAAAATGCCTCAAATCAATCAAGTTTCCTTTATTTATTTACAAGGTCAAGTTTTCAAGGTCAAATCTTCCAAATCAAGACAAAAAATATGAGTCCTTTTCTAAACCATGTCAATGTGTCATCTATTTGGTTCCAAACCTAGTTTTAGTTCCAATCCAAGGTCAAACTACAACACCAATTCCAAATTCAAAGTTCTAATTCCGATGCCAAATTGTGCCAAGTTCTAATTCTAATTCAAATTGTGTCAAATTCCACTCCTTTTAGAAATCTAAGGGTTAAACCAAGTTTGAATTTTTATTCAACATTTCAAATCCAAAGTTCAAATTCTTATCTAAATTGTGTCATCCATGTGGTTCCAAACATAGTTCTAGTTTTAATGCCAAGTCTAATCCTAATACCAGTTCGAGAGCCAAAGTATCAATTCCTGTGCCAAACTATGCCAAAGTTAACATTGATAGAACTATTCCATTTGATATTTACATTGACATATATAATTTAAACATTCAATGTCTAACAAAGTTAAATTCAACTTCAAAATTTGTACCAAACTAGTTCTGTGCCAAGCCATTCAAAGCCAAAGTTAATTCATTTTGAACCATGTACCAAACCAATTATGTACCATTGCAATATAATTTTATACCATTATAGTTCAAATATGAATCAATTTCATGATAATTCAAACCATTTCTTATCTTTCCATTTAATCTCCCACACCTATCAGTTAGGAATGATAAAATCATGTCATCCATTCTTTATTTTATTTGAATAATATCTATACCAATTCACCCTTTGGGGTAAGATCCAATCAAGAACATTTAGACCAATTCTAGCTTATATCAATCTACCCTTTTTGGGAAAATTGCCAATTTGTGCCAATTCGCCTTATTTGGGGATAATCAAATCAATACCATTTCAACCAATTCACCCTGTTTGGGACCAATCAAATCAAGACCATTTTGACCAATTCTAATATGTGTCAATTCACCCTATTTGGGGCCAATTAAATCAAGACCATTTTGATCCATTCTAACCTATGCCAATTCACCATGTTTGGGGCCAATCAAATCAATACCATTTCAACCTATTCAATAATGTGCCAATTCACCCTTCTTTGGGCCTATTCTAATTTGTGCCAAGACCACCCTTTTTGGGGTAAATTTTCTTCCAATCCATTCCCCCTTGCATGTATCCTTGCTTAGGGGCATTAATCCAATGTTCATCTGAGTCATGGCATCTTGTGACCCTCCACCTTTTCTATTATCACCCATATTATGTCAAAGTATGATAGATCAACTCACTTAGCTTAGTCAACAACTAGACTACTCTACTTCTACTTTGAAAATTTCAAAACCCAAGCTAGTCTTACAACTGCAACACATTCAACCAACTATTCTACATCAATCGTACCTCCCAAATATGTCATCTGGTATAGATCATGAATAAGAATAATTCGGTCAACAACTGTTTGACAACAAGGATGAATATCTTGTTAGATTGTAGTAAATGGGTGATAAACTTCCATATGGATTTCTTATAGAGGACTTACACTATTTAATTAGAGATTCTAAAGATACACCACAACAAATCCAACAGTCCAAACCTATCATGCCATTGCCCCTCTAAGGGCCATTGTCTATTAAAAATCCAAGTGTGTCCAAGTATTATAGCTACTTGATCAGAATATGTCATGATCCCCTTCCCAATCATGATTAGATACATCCACTTCCAAAGCAAGCTCAAGATAATCAAACTATTGATTATATTTGTGTCGAATCACCCATTTTTGATCAAATCTAAAACATTGATGATCCACCTATATTTGATGAAGGACCTCTATTTGATGAAATACTAACCTTTGATGGGCCCATATTTGATGAGACTATTATTATTAAGCCAGAGACCATTATTCAACTATTGTCAAATGTTACTCATTTCTAAACATTCCTTCCTCCTAAAGTCTTTATTTCTAAGTGAAAGGTGAACAAGGTACTTATGGAAAACATTAAATCAAAATCAAGTTTCATTTCAGAATCAATATCAGATTTGGGTTCCATTTTGGAACCAATATTAGATTTAACATTAGTAGAAGAATTAACGACAATCTCAACATCAGGGTTAGATCCTCTTGAGTTAGGATCAGCTTCAAAATCAAAAAATATTGATGCATGTTACAACATTGGCTACACATTTCTAACATATCCAATTAAAAGCATTTGTGATTCTTCCATAATTCACAACCTATTTTCCATTATTCAACCAGATCATTTATCCTATTCCTAGCCTTACTCATCCTTCCTGGCAACACTCTTTTTTAAAGAGGTTACGAAGACATCTTGTTTAGAGGTTAGAAATAAGTAGATTCAATAATTAATGAAGATCACAAAAACATCAGTGCATTCACAACACCAACATGATTCAAATAGAGTAGTTATTTCGAGCACGTATTAGTTAGATAAAAAAGGGTTTACATTACACATCTCATAATCCTTCATTGAGTTGAGATGCTAAAATAATTAAAAAGAAAGAAAATTAAAAAAATCAACAGAGAAAGAGAAATAATTCATCCAATGATTAAAACCATGCCTATGAGGCCTTAGACAAGTACCATAATGAAAACCAGGTTTCTAACATCATGTGTAAATAAGTGTTGTCTACAAGTACCTTAAGACTTGGGGGCAACCCTATTTACATTATTGACCATTTCCATTCTCTTACAATTTCAATACATTTTAGCCATTTAATCCTATTCAACCTAGCCCATTGTATTATGACCATTAGTCTTCCCATCTTAACCTTATTATGAAAGTGGAAGGTATATTGAGACTTATTTGGGAATTTTTTTGGCCTATTACCCACATGATACTTTGATGACTAGACACATTTGTCTCTTACGTGACATGGTCTTTGGAGATTCCTATTCCTTTACCTTATTATCATTCATTATTATCCAGCCTTTGCCAAATCCTATGCCATTTATTTTATCACGTGCCATTCCTATTTTACACCCTACTATTTGATTCATATTTCAAACTTTATGGGTGGAACTACATTGACCTGAGGTCCATTTGGACTATGTAGGTAGTGCTCAGTTTTTAAGGTTAGCTTGATCACCCCTTATATCAGGTTCTTGCCCTTTTGTAATCTATTTTATTCTATTGATTCGTAGTTTGAACCCTATGGGTTGAACTACATTGACCTGAGGTCCATTTGGACTATGTAGGCAATACTCAATTTTTAAGGTCATCTTGGTCGCCCCTTTCCCATGCTCTCACCATCTTGTGAGCTTGTTTCTTTCCAAGCTCTTACCCTTTTACAAGATATTTTAGGCTATTGATTCATAGTTCAAACCATAAGGGTGGAACTACATTGACATGAGGTCCATTTGGATTATGTAGGTAGTGCTCAATTTCTGAGGTTAGTGCAGTCACCCCTTTTTTATGCTCTCACCATTTTTTGAGTAACCATCATCTAATGCTCACACCATTTTGTGAGTTTATTTTTTCCAAGATCTTACCCTTTTGCAAGTTATTTTTGGCTATTGATTTGTAGTTTGAATCCTATGGGTAGAACTACAATGACTTGAGGTCTATATGGACTATGTAGGTAGTGCTTAGTTTATGAGGTCATCTTGATCACCCCTTATCCTAGGCTCTTTCCTTTTTACAAGTTATGTTAATCTATTGATCTATAGTTTAACTACTATGGGTGGAACTACATTGCCCTGAGGTTCATATGGACTATGTAGGCAACACTCAATATTTGAGGTCAGTTCAATTAACCCTTTCCAATGCTTCCACCATTTTTTGAGCAATTTAAGCCATGCGCTCTCCATTTTATGAGCATCTTAAGTCACATTCTTATTGTATTACTACAAGTTCAAACATTCTACATCTCATAATCCTCCATTGAGTTGAGATGCCAAAAATTTAAAAACATATAAATATTTTAAAATTCCCATAAATAAAAATAGGCTTACAATTTCCATAAGAGATATAAAGCTACAAAATTCAAAAACATTTGTCTTGTTTTAAATCTAGTCACTATCCTTAATCCAATCATTTTTGGTCCTAAACCATTACTGAGATGTGTCCTTCCCAAATTTACCCTACTGGGGTAGACTCATTATTGGTTCCAATTATTTTATCCACCTGGAGATATGTCTTTCCTTTGCATGTATCCTTTCTTTGGGGCATTGTCCATTTATCATATATATTGATCCTTCATGTGTAGATTTGGACCTGGTTAAAAAACAACAATATTATTTCTTTTGCTTTTATTTTCAATTTTGTGTGTGTGTGTGTGCGTTTGCTTGTTTATTTATTTTTTCTGTTGTTTCCTTCAAGGCCATAGCATGGGAAAGTAACTTGAAGTATCACTAAAAAAGATTAATGAAATTTGAGCAGTTTGATGTTGTTTGTCATTTTGTTTTTGCCAATTGAATATTATTTTTGATAAGTTAATAACACATTTTATATTTTTGATTATATATATATATATATATATATATATATATATATATATATATAATTGAGGGTTGAAAGGATATTTTTTATTTGTAGTATTTATTGAGTTAAAAAATTTGTTTGTCTTAGATAAAATGTATGAGAGAATGAGAATTACAAAACTGTCATAATTGGTCAATGCTAAAATAGGACCAAGTAATACAACTATGACATTTCAGTCTGGGTTGTCATGTTTTAAGAGATATGTTGATTGGTTGTTAAATGAATCTTGTAATTGATTTGGTTGTTAATTTTACATTTGGTTTCAATTTTATAGCTTTGGATTTTATCCAAATTGATGGGGCTCTTTAGCTTTTTGTATTTCCTCATTAAATATTAGTTATACCTTTTTGGGAGACTAGGTTTTCTATTGTACCTCAAAATTGGTTTAAGCTTCAGTCAAAAACTGATATCCATAAAAAAAAAACACAAACCAAGAAAGAACTAGTACAAATTGAACTAGTAGAAGGCCAAAAAACTTAGAGACCATCCAAACTAACTGAGAGCAAAAAAAGTGTATCAATCTATATCTCTCTAGGAATGGCGTCCTAATTCTCATTTACCACCAAAGAGCTAACAAGGCTACTAATAGTATCATTCACCACCACCCCTTCCTATGGTGTTGCTCCCAACACCCCTAAGACCACATCAACATTGGACTCAATCACACTCCTCAACACCAAGCCCAATCCAGTCCCAATAGTTGTTACCTCTGCATTCCCCAATTGAGTTTTCTTGATGAGCAAATCTTGCATAAGAGGTGGTAAACCCCTACCACCTTAAAGAACCTAGCCATAAGATGAGCAACATTCCACACCTAGATAGAGAAATAAAGATCAAACACCATCCCCAGTGATGGGAGGGCCCCCATCATAGCTACAATGTTCACCATCAAGATACGCCTTCTCAAATGCTCTAGTGCCCTAGTGATCACTTGAGTTTTTTCCATAAAGGCCAAGCATTTTTCCAAATGAACCTCCAATTCCTTGAACATAGAAAGGTGTATAAAGTTAGTTGTTTCCCTACTTAAATATAGGATATTGACTTGGTTTTTGAATTGGAAACCTACAATAGCTTATGCCGACCCCACTCGATAATGGGGCATAATCAACCCTTTTGCCACTAACTTAACAAGTTCTCTATCTTCCATGACTAACATAAAATTACCAAAAAAGAGTGATGCTAGGTTTGAATTCACTTTGACCCTATGTGACATTTATAGAAAGACATAAACCACCATTATTATGAAGCATCCAAGATTTGGCCAGATTGCACCACAAAAACATGCTTAATTCTAATGCCACTCACTGATCCTTCAAAATGCATCTCGATGCTCCACTCCCACCCCAAGTAATGGCTCACTTAGGGATAATTGCATGAATTGATCTATTGATCCAAATGCCTAGGCCAGTCAGTGAGGATCTTCTCAACAACTACAAATGTCCCAAATGCAAAGCACACAAGCAAGGCAAATGGGCAATGAATGAAAACCTTTATCTTGACTTGCCACAAGCCATCCACTCAATTGAGCTTATAATATTGAGTGAAACAAACCATAAATGATTAGAGATACCAAAATGAAATGTCATCCAAATATACCACAATACACTCCATATAAAGGCCTAAAAGTCTAGCAATTAGATGCAAAGGGGGGAGCCATAAGCCATGTTCCTCAAGAGTTATCACTAAAAAAGTCTTCAACCTGATCAATACCTTGATTTGACAAAAAATCCATTTTGGAATTCACTTCACGGTAATAATAATTAGTTTCTTAGAGTGAAAAAGAACTCAAATTGTCCTAGGCTTGCCCCAAGATATTTTCAATGTGTGACACACATGCATTTATGTTACGTAGAGCTTGGATTAAGACCATCAAGTCCCATTTGATAATTAATGTAGAGATGCCACATTGAACCACCAAATTAATCCCCAAAAATAGTGATTAGGTCCTTGATTCATTGTTAGTCCCATCAATTAATTTGAAAGAAGCTACCCAGATCAAAGAACTAGTGCAATCCCATATGATACACCTTACCCTCGAGGCTTCAAGATTTCCCTAGGACACCCTATCAAAATTGAATTTGAAGACCCTTAGGGAAGGCAAAATCTAATCTACATTATTCACCCTATAAGCCCTATTACCAGATACCCTGACCCTTTAACAGGGGAGATTTTAGCAGAGGCCAACAAGCAAATATTTGCTTGTCCCAACTTGAAAAAAAGCTATCACACCTTTTGGAGTGAGTCGATCTAGATTCAAACATCATAATCTTAACCTTTTGTAATATTTCACTTAGCTAACAAGATTTATTTTCAAAAATTATTTGATTCTTTATTTCCACAAAGTCCAAATTAGAATTGGTAGGAAAGCCACCCAAGGATTGGCAAAGGCACTCTTCAGATGACCCCTAGGCTAGAAAGAGAAAGCCTCTAAGAGAGATCTTGGACTAGCCCAACTTAGTCCTAGCCTAACACATAACTAATTAAAACATTTAACAATGAAGGCACATCAAAATGGGATATTATTAACATCTTCTTCAGCTGAGAAACACATGCAACTCTGAGATGGACCCTCAAACCCAATCTTCTAAAGTTTATTAAAAGTGATAATCTTATTTTGGGTTGCTAATCATGTGAAGGCACTAGCCTTAGGTAAGCCAACCTTGTTCCAACACAACATCTTCTACCAGTAAAAATAAACATACTCATAACAGACATCTTTTAACCCAAGTTAATTAAATAACTGCTAGATTTAGAACCAATCCAAAGGATAAAGTCATTTTTTGCATTAATGAATATTTTCTTTTTTGTCAAACTACTAGATAAAATTTCCTTCTACCTATCTAGAATGTGAATGTCCTCAAACGTTTTTCATTTCCATTTGATCATCCCAACCCATGGGTGAGGTTATATATAATCACACATCTTGCTTTCCCAGATATTTGCATTAACATATCCAATTTGAACATTTAATGTCTATCAAAGTCAAATTCAACTTCAAATTCTGTACCAAACTACTTCTGTGCCAAACCATTCAAATCCAAATCTAGTTCATCTTAAAACACACACCAAATAAATTTTATACCATTTTGAACCAATTATATACCATTGCAATACAATTTTGTATCATTCTAGTTCAAATCTGAATCAATTTCATGATAATTCAAACCATTTCTTGTCTTTCCATTCAATCTCCCGCACTTATCGATTGGGAATGACAAAGTCATGTCATCCATCCTTTTTTTCATTTGAATCATATCTATGCTAGTTGTCCCTTTTTGGGGCAATATCTGATCAAGACCATTTAGACCAATTCTAGCTTATGTCAATCTACTCTTTTTAGGGAATTTTTCAATCTATGCCAATTCACCCTATTTGGGGCCAATCAAATCAATACCATTTCAACCAATTCTAATATGTGCCAATTCACCCTATTTGGGGCCAATCAAATCAAGACCAATTTGATGAATTCCATTTTGATAATTCACCCTATTTGGGGCCAATCAAATCGAGACCATTTTGACCAATTCTATCATGTGCCAATTCACCTTTTTTAGGGCCAATCAAATCAATACCATTTCAACCTATTCAATTATGTTCCAATTCACCCTTCTTTGGGCCTATTCTAATTTGTGCCAAGACTACTCTTTTTGTGGCCAATTTCCTTCCAATCCATTTCCCCTTTCATGTATCCCTGCTTAGGGACATTATTTCAAAATTCATTTGAGTCATGACGTCTCGTGACCCTCCACCTATTCTATTATCACCCATATTAAGTCAAAGTGCAATAGATCAACTCACTCAGATTAGTCAACAACTAGAATAATTTGATTATACTTTAATACTTTCAAAACCCAAGCTGGTCTTATAGCCACAACACATTCGATCGACTATTCTACATCAACCATACCTCCCAAATATGCCATCTAATACAAATCATGAATAAAAATAATTAGATCAACAACTATTTGATAAGAAGGATGAATATCTTATTATATTATGGTAAATGGGTGCTAAACTTCCAAATGGATTTATTATAGAAGACTTATGCTATTTGATTAGAGCTCCTAAAGATACACCACTACAAATCCAATAGTCCAGACCTATTATACCATTGCCTCTCCAAGGGCCAATATCTATTAAAAATCCAAGTGTGTCCAAGTCTTCTAGTTACTCGATTAGAATATGTCATGATCCCTTTCTCAATCATGATCAGATACATCCACTTCTAAAGCAAGCTCAAGATAATCAAACTTTTGATGACATTTTTATCGAATCACCCATATTTGATCAAATCCAAAACATTTATGATCCACCTATATTTGATGAAGGACCTCTATTTGATGAAATACTAACCTTCTACGGGCCCATCTTTGATGAGCCCATTATTATTCATCCAAAGACCATTATTCAACCATTGTCAAATGTTCCTCATTACCAAACATTCCTTCCTCTTAAAGTCTTCATTTTCAAGCAAAAGGTGAACAAAGTACTTGTGGACAACATTACATCAAAATTAGGTTCCATTTTAGAATGAATATTAGAGTTGGGTTCTATTTTGGAACCAATATAAGATTTAGCATTAGTAGAAGAATCAATGCCAGTCTGAACATCAGAGTCAGATCCTCTTGAGTCAAAATCAAAAAATATTGATGCATGTTACACTATTGGCTCCACATTTCCAATATATCTAATTAAAAGCATTTGTAATTCTTTCATAGTTTTTAAAGATGTTTCCTTCAACATCAACATAATTTTTCCTAGTATCCTCTATGATAATTGTGTTACCTTTTATCCTTTTATCACCATTACACATGCCTTTACCATTAGTCAACCTAGCTATTATATTAAAATTTTGCCTCCCACAAATGTCTATTGGGACCGACAGAATCACACATTATCAAACTGCATCCATGGTGACATTTTAGTGGTAGAATTTTTGGGGAAGTAAGACATTATCAAAGAAAAATATAAATCTCCTATTAAAACCTTGTTCAAGTCGCTAAGGGACAATCAAAGTCTAAAAACAACATCTTCTAGTGAAACGTTGTTTGAGGCACTAGTTAATAATCAAAATCAAAAGTCAAAATCCTTTAGCAAAACCTTGCTTAAGGCACTAAGGGAAAATAAAAATGAGTTATTACCATCCCTTAGTGAAACCTTATTCAAGGCACTATTGGACAACTCAAATCATAAAAATCAAGAATAATTTGTTCGTGAAAACCTTTGAGAGGCACCAATAATGGAGCAAATCAATTATACATCATGTGATGAATACATTATTAAAGTTTATACTGGCTCCACCAAAACCAAAGATAAGTCAAATCTAAAATCAACAACATTCTGTGTGACTAAAATTCTCAATTTTTAATTATCCACCAATCATTATACATTCCATTCACAACCTATTTTTCATTATTTAACCAGATCACTTATCCCATTACTACCCTTATTCATACTTCCTGGCAATACTCTTTTTAAAAAAAGGCTATGAAGACATCTTTTTTAGATGTTTGAAAGAAGCAAAATCAATAATTAATGAAGATCACAACAACATCAATGTAGTTTACAACACCAACATGATTCATATAGAGTAGCTATTTTAAGAAGGTATTGGTTATACAACAAAGGGTATACATTACACATCTTGTAATCTTTTATTGAGTTGAGATGCTAAAATAAAAAATAAAATAAAATATATATATATATATATATATATATATCAAAAGAGAAAGAGAAATAATTCATCCAATGGTGAAAACCATATCTATGACACCTTAGACAAGTACCATGATGAAAAACAAGTTTCTAGCATTGTGTAAATAATTTTGTTTACAACTACCTTGACACTTGGGGGCATCCCTATTTACATTATAGACCATTTTCATTCTCTTACCATTTCAAGCCATTTTAGCCATTTAAAACTATTCAACCCAACCCATCTTATTGTAACCATTAGTCTTCCCATCTTAACCTTGTTATGGAAGTGGAAGGTATATTGAGACTTATTTGGGAAATATTTTGGCCTATTACCCACATGATACTTTGATGACTGGACACATTTGTATCTCACATGACATGGTCCTTGGAGATTCATAGTCCTTTGCCTCATTATCATTCACTATTATTCAGCCTTTGCCAAATCTTATGCCATTTATTTTATCAAGTGCCATTCTTATTTTCCATTCTACTATTGATTTGTATTTCAAACCCTATGGGTGGAACTACAATGACCTGAGGTCCATTTGGACTATGTAGTTAATGCTTAATTTTTGAGGTTAGTTTGATCACCCCTTATCCTAGCTTCTTGCCCTTTCATAATTTATTTTAGTCTATTGATTTGTAGTTCAAACTCTATGGGTTGAATTACATTGCCCTGAGGCCCACTTGGACTATGTGGGCAACACTCAATTTCTAATGTTAGCTTGGTCACCCATTTCCCATGCTCTCACCATTTTGTGAGCTTGTTTCTTTCCAGGCTCTTATCATTTTACAAGCTATTTTAGTATGTTGATTTGTATTTCAAACCCTATGGGTAGAACTACATTGACTTGAGGTCCATTTAGACTATATAGGCAGTGCTCAATTTTTGAGGTTAGTTCAGTCATCCCTTTCTTACGCTCTTTCCATTTTGTAAGTAACCATTATCTAACACTCTCACCATTTTGTGAGATTATTTATTTACAAGATCTTTCCCTTTTGCAATCTATTTTAGGCTATTAATTCGTAGTTTGAATCGTAGGGTAGAACTACAGTGACTTGAGGTCCATTTAAACTATCAAGGTAGTGCTCAATTTTTGAGGCCAACTCAGTCACCCCTTATCCTAAGCCCTTTCAATTTGTAAGCTATTTTAGTCTATTGATATGTAGTTCAAACCCTATGGGTGGAACTACATTGACATAAGGTCCATTTGGACTATGTAAGCAACACTCAGGTTTTAAGGTTAGCTCAATCACCCCTTTCCCATGCTCTCACCATTTTATGAGTAATTTAAGCCATGCTCTCTCTATTTTGTAAGCATCCTAAGTCACACTCTTATTGTTTTAAAAGTTCAAACATTTTGCATCTCATAATCCTCAATTGAGTTGAGATGTCAAAAATCTAAAAACATTCAAATATTTTAAAATTCCTAAAAATAAAAATAGGCTTACAATCTCCATAAGAGATATAAAGCCACAGAATTCAAAAAACATTTGTCTTGTTCTAAATCTAGTGCCAATTCTTAATATAATCATTTTTAGTCCTAAACCATTGTTGGGATGTGTCCTTCCCAAATCTACCCTACTGAGGCAGACTCATTATTGGTTCTAATTATTTATAGCCACCTGGAGATTTGTCCTTCTTTGCATGTATCCTTTCTTGTGGGCACCATCCATTTATCATTCTCATTGAGCCTTCACATGTAGATTTGGACTTGGTTAAAAAATAAAAAGATAATTTATGTTGCTTTTATTTTCAAGTTTGTTTTACTGATCTTTTCTTAGATTAAAATTATTCATTTAAAATTTATCAAAGAATTAAAAACCAAACAAAAATAAAATATATTTCATGTGCATTTATTTTGTGTGTGTTTTACTAAATGTTAAAATTATGATTTAGATTACCCTCTGTCAAATTAGTGGACTATAGAAGTCTCAAGGAAGATTTATTCATAATCTTTACCCTTGCTTTTTCATTCCACATAAGCTTCTCGTTAATTGATTCATTTATCTCTGAGTTTATTGTTTGTGTTTTTATTTCTTCAAACTTCTATATCATTTGTAAAATACTCAATCTGATTTCTTATCAATAAAACTACACCTTAAATAAATATAGAATATTATAGCAGTCATAACTCCATTTGCATTTATCATTCGTATTTACATGCTTAGTTTATCATTTCATTTTTTATTTTACAACCATTCAGGAAAATAAAAAATGCATAATTTTAAAACAAAAGTTAGTTAGTTTGCATTCTCTATTCAGAAAAGAACAAAAATAGAAATCAATTGTTTACATTTCTAACAATGTATTTTAATTAGTTTTATTTTACATAAAAAATAGAAACTTACAAAAAGAATCCAACTTATCATTCATTTCAATGTTTAATTCATTCTTGGTTGTGCATCTTCCAGTCATTAAAAATATGAAAAACAACCTTATATTTCTAACACCTAGTTAGTTTACATTTACATTCATAAAACATTGAAAATACAAAAACAAATGTTTTACTTTCCATTTCTAGCATTGCATTTTAATTAGTTTCATTTTCATAAACATTCACAAAGAACAAAAAGTGCAGTCATTCATTTGCGTTTCCAACATTAATTTTAATTGTATGCATGCATTGAAAAATATAAAAGAAAAGAAAAATATTGGTTCTTCTTGCATTCATCTTATATTTAATTAGGTAATTAAATAAACAAGAATATTTTATTTGAAAAGAAATGGTAGATTTTCTTGTGCTTCATTACATGCAAATTTATCTATTTACTTTCAGTTGAACATGTTTTTAGTTTATTTATTTATTTAACACTTTCTATTCTACAAGATAAACTAGAAGTCCACACACAGAACATTTAATAATTCAAATCAAATTTTAAATTAAATATCATTCAATGTTATGAATTATGATATCCTTAGATGATGCTCCCAAAATAATTGCATCCACATAGAATAAGATATTTCCCAGTAGCACTTGTTCTCATTCATGCATAAATCATGCAAAGTGATATTAAATTTGATATTTGTCTAAAATTATTTTTCTCTACCCCACTTCCACATATTATAATTATTTATTTTAGGATCTAGATAAACAAACTAGGTTAGTGAAAGCACAACATGCCAAATAAATCCACCGATTAACTTGTCAATTAGTTAACCAATGCTTCTGATTCAAATTTATATCCTTGGGTCTAGCCTCTTCTCATTTGTCCTCTTTAGCACATGATGTTTCTTAGGCAAGACCAACCTAATTGAGCTAAACATATCTAAATAGTAATTAAACCTGATTTCTCTCCATTCAAAGAGAGTAATATTGATTAAAAGTTATACTACCTAGTCCTTCTGGAATTTGGTTATTCTTGTCCTCTTATCGATAGATAATTTAATCCATTAAATAAATATTAAAAAGTAATAGAGGGATACTAGTATAGAAGACCATACCTATTTAGACATATAATTCATAATCTTGATAAGGCATCTCTACCAATTACACAAGCTCATCCATTTATATGAGTTCAACCTAATCAACTCATGCAGATAAATCACTAACCATATTTCCCATTATTTATTTTTAGTTGTCTTAGCATGTCCCTAGGAAGTGTAGACACTAAATTTGAATTATATATCACCTTGGTATGATACACTTGGAAAATACCTATCATGGTTGTACCCTTTAATTCTAAGACCTTTTCACTACCAAAAGTATCATGTTCACTATCTCTTGTGCCTAAATTGCTTATCTCTTAGTCTGACCACTATTATTCTAATGACCATGCCTTCTATACTATGAAAAATGCTCTAAACTTGACCATTATACTTCTCTACTAGTTTTGACATGTAACTATTTTGTAGCTTCCCAAACACTTGTATCCCAGTCAGATAGCTATGTCGACACAAGTGTCTATTTTCAAATTAAGTATCCAATGCCCAAAACTCATCTAATTTATAAATGAAATGTATCCTAAAGGTCAGCTTAAGTGATTTAGTGAGATATATTTTCAAAATGGGTTGGTATATATATAATATCAGCCCTAATTCATTTCTCACATAGTAAATACCTAAAACTCACAAGGTAACTTATGAAGAACACTCAATCAAGAATTCAAGTGAGAAAATCTACCATATTCATCCCTGTTTCCATATCAAGAATAAGAGTAGTATCCTTACATGTATGACCCATTTTTTATAAGTTACAAGTTACATAACTCTATATATGTTATCACACATTGCATCCTTATTCATACACAAGCCAACTCATAGAGGAGAACTACATAATTTTGAGGCCTTGTTCAGAGTATTCACTATATAGGCAGTACCCATTGATATAGGGGTCCTTGGGGCATCTCGACACCATATACCCACTGACCTAGTTTTCCCACAGTCACTTTAAGGGTGAATAATTTATGATTTGATCATTTGATAAAGAGTGACATACCATGTAAGTGATATAAACACATCAAAATAAAGGTGATACAAAACCCAGAAGGTTTCAAGTGGTCGCATCTAGATCTAGTCACTATTCTATACTGGACACGTATGTCTAACACAGACACTGACATCAATACAACCATCCAGATCCAAATTAAATATTTGAAGCCATAGAGTACAAAATTCTAAAATTTAATGATTATTCTAGAATTTTGATTTAGTCCACTTCTAACCTATTTCAACCCATATTTGCATATGCATAATAAACCAACTAAGTAATCTTGTTTTCAATTTATTGTAATATCAATCAATATATGTACTTTTTATTTCTAGAATATCTCAATATTATAAATTTAGAATATTGTTTATCTATGTTTCTGAATTAGTTGGTCTGCTATAGATCTATTTATCACCCTTATGCTTATTCATTTCTACATTCTTAACCCTATAAGTACCCTTATACCAAAAATCATTTTAGGCTTAAACATTTGGTGAACCCGACCTTTGATTTTAAAACCTTAACATTGATCAAGGACTTTTTTTCTTTTTATTATCCTATATCATGCCAACAGGTATTTGCAAACAACTTGGCTTAACACTTATAAAGTCTGATAGGGTTGTCACCCAATTAGATAAATCTAGAGTCAAGGTTGTTGGAGAGTTATTAAATGTTCATACTTAATAAAAATAAGAGATTAATGGATGTGTTTTTGTATGTTACAAGAGATGAAATTATTAATCATGCTAAGGCTAAGGATTCCTCACCTAGTGATGGTGAATCCTTAGGTGGTACTACAACTCATTATATAGCAATAACCCTCCCCTTGAACACATCATCGCTTCATAATTTTAATGGGGGAATGAGTTATGTGTTCATGCCATTATTTACTAAAATGAATCATAATATTGCTACATTCTCCATAGGAAACATTAACACTTAAACCAAATATATCAACTCAAACTATGGGTACATATCCTTTGGTGACTTCTCAAACTTTAAACCTTAGTGATCAAAATGTGCAAGATCTTGTCAAAACTATACTATTTTTTCAAGCTAAGGTCAAAAATATTGGAAAAAAATCTATGAAATCACCTTATGTTATTGATTCACAAGAGGTTTTTCATAACCCTCTTAAACTTGAAATATCTTTTCACCCATTGCCAACTAGTTTTGTTTCATCTAAGTTCACATTTTCTGATGGTAAGGGTGATCTTGAACAACATATTTAATATTTTTATGTGACATGCCTTGATTTTTCCTCCAATGATATTTTTTTGACTAAAATATTTCCAAGGAGACTCAAAGACTATGCCCTAAGGTGGTTTTTTGACTTATCAAACCAAATCAATAAAATCATTCAAACCTCTTATAGATTAGTTTTTGGCACTGTTGACTATTTTGACCAAGAGTCAAAATATGTCAACCCCATATAGTTTAAAACTTTTATAGGGGCCTATTAGGATGTAATAAGGTGTGTCATGTTTAATTTTATGTAATTTAATTATCTATTAATCTTTATCATAATCAAATCTAGTCCTAAGTCATTTTATGTCACTTAAGGGTCATATTTGAGTAATTAATAGAGGTTGTATGGTTTATCTTTGTAGAAAAGTGTTCCTAACTATCCATAAATGTCCTTCATGTTATTACCTTATAAAAAATGATAATACCTAACTAAAAATTGTAGATACTATATTGAAATAAGAAGAAAAGTGATAGTTTTGGCAATTTTAGTTAATTGTACAACTTCTACTAAAGTGTGGCATGTGTGGTAGGATCCTATAGTGACTCTTCAAATCCCCTAAACTCATATAAATGCTTTATCAGCTTTGGAAGTCCAAAAAATGGCACAAAACAATCTCTTTTCCATCGCTCCACTAGGCATGCAGAAATGACCAATCAATTTTGGTCTAGTATGGATACCAAAATATGAGTCAAGTCAAATGCTCTTGTGGGATGTTAGTACAATTGGTATAATTAATATTCATAGTAGGATTTGGGAGACTAGTTTCTCATGCTTTATGAACCATTGTTTAGAAGTTGACTACCTCTTTCTTCATGTTTTTTTCCACACCATGCAAGTTTTCTCCTTATTTGAAATAATCCATATAAACCAAGTACTTCAAGTGGAAATGGAGAGTGAAGAAAATATTTTAATGTGGTTATTAATAAATTTGGCACATGTGGTATATAAAATAAGAGCACAAGTACTTCATCTTGCCAGTGAGAGCACTATTGCTATGTTGCAAACATGTTTTCACCATTTATAAAGGTTTCTTGTCCTTGTAGTGGTTTAAAAAGAAGGTAATATGTTGTATTTCATGTTTCCCATGTATTGGAAACCACCTATCCTTTCAAGTTCAATTTCAAAATGTCTCTCATGAATAGTGCAATCAAACATAGTACACAATCAAACTTTCAAACAAGTGTTCACTTACAAGTAGGTCAAAGGACCTTCGCATAGTTATGATGATGTGATAAAGGCAATAAAAAGTGGTGATAACCTTGATTGAGGTATATAAAAATAGTTTAAACCATTTATATTGCTTGAGATTGGTTGAAGTATCTAATTCTCTAATACATATACATTATGCCCTGTATACCACTGCATGTGCACCTATAGGTTCCCCACATAAGATTGAGCATGTGGAATGAAAGTGTTTAAGACTAATATGAAGTCTCATTAGGTGGAGAGGATCAATTTGAAGACTTTAAAGAGGACTAAGATTGGTGGTTTAACCAACATACTATACACACTACCCATATCTCACTTTCACTACCCTGTGTCACACCTACATATACATGGTCTCCACAAAGATCTAAGAAGATTGAATGTAGAGGTTGAAACTTGTTTGGAACTTCCTTAAGGTTTTGAAGTGTTAAGGGTGACATGAAAATAATTTTAAGCCATGGAGAGGAAAATAGACTTGATAATCATGCTCATAAGTTGATGAAATTGACTTTAGGGACACATTAGCTTAATCCCTCTAAAAAAGGGTCTTGTCCATACTTGGTGCCATCATGTGGTAGTGTGACATGAGGTTTAGATATATCCAAATGATTCCATCATGAAGTTAAAACATAGGGGTGATGCCTTGAGTATTTTTTTTGGTTATTTGGTCAAATTAGTATGGTGCTAGAAGACTCCCATTCCATGCATTCTTTCACTATAGAAGGCCAGTATTCTCTACAGTGCTTTGAGCTTAAAATGACCCTGTGATGCAACAAGTGCATGATAGTTTCATAGCTCATGAAAAGTGTCATATAATTTGATTTTAAGGTAGCATAGAAGACTCCAAGGGAGATCAAAGCATGAGTAGTCAAATTGAGGGGCACAACACCACCTACAGTTCCCCTTTGGTTCACATAATGATAACTATAACTTAAATGTAGTATAATAATTGGTTGAAGTAAGTAGTTGGATATTGAAAATTTTTAAATCACATTGGTTTGAGTCCAAACCAATATTAAGTTAGTTAAAAGACTCAGATGAGGTATTATAACATGAAAGTAATGCCAAACACAAAATTTCACCTATAGGCTTTCCCTATTTTTGAGTGGAAACACGGTGTACTATCTGTAGATTATGCCTAAAGTTTGGAAAGATGTGAAGAGATAATATTATTTGTGAGTGTTGATATGTGTGAGATAAATTTAATAATGATGTTATCCATGTCACTTTATGATAATCACAAATAAATAGAGTATGAAGGTTTCTAAAGTACACCTTTAACCATACTTGCAAATATTACATAGTCAATGTTACACAGAGCCTATTTTAAAGTTTTGGAATATTTTAAGGTGTTATAAGTGTGACCCAACCATTAAAATTGGTAAAAAGTATCTCCATAACTTTATCAAGCCTATCATATACTTATATTTCTTGAGGCAACATGGGAAGTGCCCTTTATTATGTCTCAGACATAGAACACTCCCAAGAGGATAAATCCTATAGGCTCAATATGAAAAGGATAAGGAAATGAATTAGAGACTATTAAAACATTGAAAAAATATGTATAAGGATGTGTTAAACATGAATAGACACATTGGATTCATCAAAATAATAAAAAATACTCAGAGGTGTTCATGAGTAACTGTGTGTAGACTAGGCCTAATAAGCCCTAACCAAGCTTAAAAGCCCTAAGTAGATGTAGCCTCACTTATAACACAAAGTTAACCTTGCATATAATTGGAGGACCTCCATGGAAAGATATAAGGTGTGTGATAACCTTTATTTTTTAGAGGAGGACATAGAGTGATCATTTCTTGGCTCAAGAACATGACAGTGTGCATAGAAAGTAAAGAAGAGCTCGAAAAGGCAACTTTAGAAGCTCATAATAGTATGAATACCTAGTGTGGGAGATTAAAGAGATAAGATAGGTTGGAAAGGGTCATAATAAAGGATCTAGTATAATTTATTCAGGGTTTTGATGTCACAATTTTATGAACTATCTTTGAGGGATAAAACTACCTAAAACCCTCTAAAACCCTTGCTAATGACCTGATGGAGAAAACAAAGAAGGGGAGGAATCTAAGAGGGATATTTTGACTTGGAAATGATATTGTAATTATAGGGGAATTCCACAGGCTCCTTCTCATTATGTTGACTTACATCTTATTTGTATGGGCATGGTACAAAATGGCTTTTTTGATAATTTTTGATGTTTTGTAGGTACATAAGGGTTTCAAAGGATGAAGATCACTTTGGGAGATATAATGAGACCTATTATAAATCATCATATAAATTTATTTATTCAAAAAATAAAATAAGTACCTTTTTAATCACCTTAATTTTATCCAATCCAAACTAGCATAGTGAATAGAGAGTGATCACCAAGTGAGAAGGTGATAAATCCAATTGGGAAGACTTTTAAGGTCTTTTTAATGAATCTAAGGATAGGTGGCCTCTTATAAAGTGTCACATCATCCATTTTATGGATTGGATTTAGAAACTAAAGACCACCTTGGTGCCAAGTGTGAAGGATGAGTGAAAAAAGGGTGATTATGACTATATATAGTAAGAACACTTATCCAAAAGAATAATGATGATTAGGGACACATACAATGTATGTTATAGACTATTTATAACCCACCTTAATAGTTAAATGATGTCATATACCCATATTGTTTTAGTTAATTTCAACTTATTATATTATAAAGGGAAAAGAAGAAAATAAGTACAGGTATGGTTGAAAAACCTATTTGATTGTGTGCACATGGAATTAAAAGATTATGAAGAGCTCATCTTTGGATTGGGAGGATGACCTAAAAATAAACAATTATTATTATTTTTTTTAAGATAGGTAGATGAGTGGATTGCCTAGTGATAGCTAGGTCCTTGAAGTGAGAGCTTCTTTAGGGGCTGTCAATCCACACATTTTAAATAATTAAGTTTATAAATAGAAAAGAAAGTACTTGCATCAATAATAAAAAGGTATTAAAATTGAATACAAGAAATGATTGATTAAGAAAAAGACTAAAAATGATTAAAATAGTAATAAGCTAATTAATACTAGTGTTAACTGATTAGGGTCTACTTTAGAAAATTAGGCAGGGGTCTGTGAACAGGCAAGGACATAGAAAATCAGATTTGACTAGGGGTAGGTAGGTGGAAATAGTTTGCTAGAATTTACTACCATAGTGACCATCAATGGTTATATTGATCATCGATAGTTAAGGTGACCATTGGTGGTTGAGATAACCATAGATTATTACTATGTGTAGATCTGGGTTAACAAATGGTTGGTTGATGGGACCACAAAGTGAGATTTCAATAGATGGGTTATTGTTGGGTTAAATGCAAAAAGAAAATAAAAATAATTGAATGCTGAAA
The DNA here is from genome assembly GCA_037957365.1 of Torreya grandis. Taxonomy (NCBI): domain Eukaryota; kingdom Viridiplantae; phylum Streptophyta; class Pinopsida; order Cupressales; family Taxaceae; genus Torreya; species Torreya grandis. Next base: position 1,793,557 of record JARHVA010000819.1, on the reverse strand, counting down.
ATAAAGTAATTATTTTTCACAAAGATGATCAAGTGATTGGTTGAGGCAGTTGACTCATTGGTGGAGTTTGACATGATTATGATAGAGTAACGATACTTAGTGCTTTGGCAGAGCTATGAAAATAAGTTGGCGCTTTGATGTAGTAGCTAGTTTACTAGGTTGATAATGATGATTGACCTATAAAATAGAGAATTATAGATGCATAAGCTATTGATAATAATTATAGATGATCTCACCTTCCTGATCTTATTTTTTTATGGGTAAGGCAAAAGAGTTGCAGTAAGATGTGAACTAGGCTTCCTAATTTTAATTTATACATGCAATGGTTCACAACTAGATTTAGATAAGTTATTTTTAGAAAATCAAGGTAGATGGGCTTGAATGTTGGTGGTTAAGGAGGTTAACCCTGATCATCAGTGGTCAAGGGGACTGTCAATGGTTAACTTGACCATTGGTTGAGGGTGAAGGGTAGAAATAGGTAAAAGGTTGGTTTAAGCTAGTTTAATCAAATTGACTTGGGTTAGGTTTGATTAGAGGTCAAAAGGATAAATTGGTCTAAAAGGGGTTCTAAGGTAGTCTATGGGTATTTTGACACTCAGGATTGTAGTGTGCAGATTTTTGGTGTCTACATTTTGCCCCTTTTTGTTATATTACTTTGAATCAACAAACTACAAAACAAAAATGGATTGCTAGTCGAAGGTCTACTGATTTCCCTAAGTATGAGAGGAAGTGTTTCCCCTTAAACCAAGAGTCGATGAGGTAAAATGAAATTAGGTACGTGTTTGATAAGGTAGATGAAGGTGGTGATGAAGGTAGATGATAGGCTGGGCACTAAAACATAAACAAATGCATAAAGTGTGATAAAATGTGCGATAACCAAGATCATGCATAGACTAGGTTGCTATAGTTGATAACAATAAAGGTTGATGTTAGGAGGATAATGGATAAGTGGATCATGTGAATGCATATAGGCATGATAGCTAGGTGCACTTGCAAGTCTCCAAAGTGATGTATGTATTTTTGTGGGTATCCAAGGTAGGAAGTTCTCTTGATGAAAACACAAATTGGTCAAGTTTCATAGGTATTTGAGGTAGGAACTATTCTTGTTGATGCAGGAAATTGCACCTGGGCCAAGGAGGCCTAGCTCCTGCCTTCTCCTCGCAACATGGAAACTCTCCTCTCGCCTATGGGACCGGTGAAGCTAGAGGAGAGAGTCTCTAGATAAGGGCTAGCTCCCTTTGATGCATCGTGTTGTTTCCAGCAAAAGTTAACAGGTGTGTGTATATATATATATATAAAGGGGGGGATGAAAAGAGAGAGAGATTGCAGGAAAAACAAACCTACACTAAAGAGGTGATGCACCAAAATAAAGTTTGACCTTTACACATCCACTCTCAAAACCAAACAAATACAGACATACTCTACACATTTGGCAGAAAGGACCAGGCTGCAAAAGACTAGCAGGGAGGCTTCAATGGAAAATCTAGAACATAGATCACCCAAGGTGTTGTGAAACACACACTTATGAAGAAATTTCATCTGCTCCTTCACTCCCAAATACTGCTCTTCTCCTGTCAGCTGCAATAATGGTGCCTTGTAGACAATAGGTTTACTGGTGTTGAACCTGTGAGAGCATCAAAAGACAATGATTGGACACAAGCAAACATTCAATGCATACTTCGAAACATCTATCCAAATGGAGGTAAAGACTGCATTTTATTTGATTTAGGTGAAATTTTGCAGAGCTGCACTCTTTACAAATGTGGAAGATAATTACAAAATGACCAAGTTCACAATATATAGGAGAAGCAAGGAGGCCATTTGGCATTCCTTTTACAAGTGGCATACGCGTCCCTTCATGGGAAGAACAAGTCACTCAAGGAATTAAATGGACTGTGTGCTTTGTCCCCTTGAAATCTGCTTTTGTCAAGGTTAATACGTGATTTGCCTTCTCATTTAATGAAAAATAGAGAAAACTAGTTGCTTTACCAACCACTTGCATCCCAAATGATCAATTCGCTAGCACTATTTCACCTACTGGAGTCATTTCTTAGATTAGCACCAATTGGACTGACTGCTTACTCATTCATTGCTTGTCGCTATGCTTGTTTATCTTCCACACCATCAGGCAATAAATTACCCTATTTATGCCACTTGGATTGCTTGATTGCTCCATGCCTCGTCATTCCTCTTATTAATTGGAATTTGTCTTTTCTAGCCACTTGGCTCCTTGGGCGAACATACTGGTGGGTCGCTACATTCTGAGCTCTTCCTTGTCCATGTTTGGCACTTGCCATATTTTAAAACCCAATGGCTAAACCATTTCATTAAGTTTGATGTGCCCTAGGATGTCCCCCTGTCCTTCACTTTGTTTTTGGGTCCACGTTGGCAGTCGGGTCCATGCTGGCAGTCATCTATGGCTTCCCTTCCTTTGTCTTTTCCTTGGCACACCCTCCCAGGTCGCGTTTGGCTTAGACTATTTCCCTGGGCTTTGTATGGTATTTGAAGTGCACCCGAATTCCTTCCATGCAAATGTTAAGAGCTTGCCCTCTAAAAGGGATTTTGACCTAAAGACTGCCCTTTCCTTTTGCCTGAAGCCTTTTATATATGTGGGGCTTAGTCAATTTTAAACCAAATGGACTTTGAACTGAACTTTGAATTGAACCCATATTCTTCTTTGAAGCACCTATTATGCTTAAAGTGTTTGAACTTGGACTAAGGCCGAAATAATGAACTAGATGCTGAACCAAAGAACCAAGTCTGTGACCAAAATCTTGAACTGAGCTGGAACAAGGCCATTAGACTATGTAACCCAAAAATGATTGTTTTCAAATAGCAAGGGGAGAAGGTGACTGAAATTTTGATGTGGGCAAAAATTGGTCAACAGATGGTGACTCATAGGGAAAGCATGCCTGCCATGCTTAGAACCCAGTTGCCTTAAAAATCCATTGGGCACGGAGTCAGATTGTAGCTATGAAAGAGATTAGCAATAGCCTTGAAAGATCTAAGAATCAAATATGAAGCCTTTACCCCACATGTAAAGGGAAACACACAAGGCTAAAAAACACTACTTGTGCAACTGCACTTAGGGAAAGTGGGAAAGAAACTAAAAACAAACTATTATGTATAGCTAACTGGGAATGTTTGCCTCCCTCCTGGATCGAAAGGAAAATTCCTTAAGTCCCCTTCCTAGAGAAAATACTTATGGTGGCAGGGAAGTAGCTGAAGGAAAAGGAGATTTGGTGACTTGCTCCTCTTGCCAGTCACCTGATTTGGCTGGAATCCGAGTGGGTCAGATTCAAACATGCTTCCAATATATATGTATTTTGATTGTCCTTGGAAGCCTGTTAAATGTTGGTCCCTGATATTGGTGCTCCTCACCAAGAAATCAATGGCTTTTGGCTCATCACCATAAGCCTCTTGATATGCGCAATTCTTCTGCAATATATCATGGTCTGATTTGTTTTCCTTCACCTCACTAAAAACTCTGTTAGATTCGTCCTCTACTTCTTCTTGGTCTTCTTGAGGAAAGTTCACTGTTGTGATGTCTGAAATGGACTCACAAAAAGATTGCTCATCCCACAGAACATCATTTCTCTGTTTAAAACTCTCTTCTTCAAGGTATTCCTCTAGGAAGATAGGGCTCTCCTTTTCCTCCTAAAAAATTAGGACCTCTAGATTTTGAAAAATATCCCCCTAATTTTCTTCTAACTCAGATTCTTCAATGTAGTCGACCTCATCATCAAAACAACAAGGAAGTTCATCAAACAGAGGGGAAGAGAGCTTACCATGCATTTGCTCCTCTTTGAATTGCTGGAACATCTGCATATATGCAAGACCTGCATCTTCTCCATTGCTGATAAGGTCTCCACAAGGAGTATCAATGATGATTTCTTCTTTGTTGTCGCTCATAACAACCTCTTGAAGACTTGTAGATTGGATTTTCTACTCCTCACCTACCTCTTACAAAGCAGGTTCTTCTTTGAGAAGGGACGAAGTGGAGAAAACATGTGGAAGAGGATGTAGTCCTTGAGCTAGAATCAAATGATTCTCCTCTCTCCACTTGATTAGCACTTCATCAATATCAGGAATGGCCTGATAACTCTCTTGGAAATGTGTAGGTGGGGTGTGTTTAGGCATGGAATGTGCTGTTTGGTCTAAACTGTCCACCACACATTGGCTGAGGAGTTTCTCTTTGGATTCTAATTCTGCTATTCTTTTGGCCAGATCTTCTTGGAAAAGCTTTTCCTAGAGGTCTCCAGCATTATCATGAGCAGGCGCAGCTTTAGCTCCTTCAAGGTTTTGAGAAAAACCTTACTCTTCTTCTTCTATTCTGTCCCATGATTCCACTATTTTCCCCCAATGCAGGATCTCTGAAATAGAATTTTGCTCCTACAAACAGGGAGCAACTTTGTTTTCCACAAGGTCCTGAGGCTCCTCTGTAAGGTCTAGAAGTTTTAACTCTCTTTCAAGGAGAAGCTTTATCCTAACCTCTAAATCCTCAATTTGTTTGGCTAGGTTGTCCTGAAAGAGTCTTTCTTGGAGGTCACCAACATGATCCTCTTCAAAGCTCTGAGCTGGTCCTTGGCATTCCTTCCTCCAACTTAGAATTTGCACATTATGCTGGAAAACTTGGGGAGGCTGAGGAATGCAAGGAAAACACTGTTGGTGCATTAGAGGAGGGACGTACTGGCTGGTGGTACTATTCTCAATGGGAGATTCATAGTATGAGGAATTTAGAAGATTCATCTCCATGGGAGGCTATTCTAATGTCTTCTGATGTTTGAAAGCTAGGTGCATGGGATTGGGAGTAACTATATTGGATGAGCTGGAATGGGCAAGTGCAATCTAATAAAATAGATTTGGTGCAAAAGAGGGGGCCTTTTTCAGATGAGGAAGGGGCACGCAAGGTTGGCTGCCTTGGATAGATGGATTTCTCCATTTTGTTACCTCCTCCTCCATGGATTGCAAGGCCTGTGCTTGCCTAAACAAACACTCTTCTTTATATATTAGCTCCTACTGATATTTGTACTGCTCTTCCAGCCTATCGATTTCCATTATTTGCTTCTCAAATTTCCAGCGCCATTTTCTTTATAGTTGCAAAGCAACTAGGAGAGCTGCTTGAGGGGATTGCATAAATATTTTGAGTCTGATCATAATCATACGAAGGAAAACAAGACCCATGATTTTGTGCAAAAGGATTATACATACAAGAATTTTTTTGAATGGCACCAGGCTGCTTAACCAGTGGATTTAACTTAGAGTCACCAAAAGCTAAAGATTAAATGATCTGTTGTAACAAGACCAGCATCAATCCTTAAACTTTACTTCGTTATCAAACTGTGTCCCACTGGGCATGCCAGAACTGTTGATGTGCACGTTGCTATATTAGTGGTTCTTCTGCTATAACAGGATCAATGACTAACCCTGCAACTTTACTAAGTAAAAAACTTATGGTCCCATCGGGCATGCCAAAATTGTTGACGTAAGAAATTGCACCCAGGGTAAGGAGGCCTAGTTCCTGCCTTCTCCTCACAACATGGAAACTCTCCTCTCACATGTGGGACTGGCAAAGCTAGAGGAGAGAGTCTCTAGATAAGGGATAGCTCCCTTTGATGCATTGTGTTGCTTCCAGCAAAAGTTAACAGGTATATATATATATATGTGTGTGTGTATATATATATATATGTATATATATATAGATATAAAGGGGGGGATGAAAAGAGAGAGAGAGATTGCAGGAAAAAAAGACCTACTCTAAAGAGGTGATGCACCAAAATAAAGGTTGACCTTTACACATCCACTCTCAGAACCAGACAAATACAGACATACTCTACACATTTGCCAGAAAGGACCAGGCTGCAAAAGACTGGTAGGGAGGCTTCAATGGAAAATTTAGAACAGAGATCACCCAAGGTGCTGTGAAACACACACTTATGAAGTAATTTCATTTGCTCCTTTACTCCAAAATACTACTCTTATGCTGTCAGCTGCAACAATGGCACCTTGTAGACAACAGGTCTGCTGGTGTTGAACCTATGAGAGCATCAGAAGACAATGACTGGACACAAGCAAACATTCAACGCATACTCTGAAACATCTATCCAAATGGAGGTAAAGACTACATTTTATTTGATTCAGGTGAAATTTTGTAGAGCTGCGCTCTTTACAAATGTGGAAGATAATTACAAAATGACCAAGTTTGAAATATATAGGAGAAGTAAGGAGGGCATTTGGCATTCCTTTTACAAGTGGCATACACATCCCTTCATGGGAAGAACAAGTCGCTCAAGGAATTAAATGGACTATGTGCTTTGTCCCCTTGAAATCTGCTTTTGTCAAGGTTAATACGCGATTTGCCTTCTCATTTAATGAAAAATAGAGAAAATCAATTGCTTTACCAGCCACTTGCATCCCAAATGATCAATTCACTGGCACTATTTCACCTACTAGAGTTGCTTCTCAGATTAGCACCAGTTAGACTGACTGCTTACTCATTCATTGCTTGTCACTCTTCTTGTTTATCTTCCATGCCATCAGGCAATAAATTACCCTGTTTATGCCACTTGGACTGGTTGACTGCTCCATGCCTCATCATTCCTCTTTTCACTTGGAATTTGTCTTTTCTGGCCGCTTGGCTCCTTGGGTGAACATACTAGCGGGTCGCTACATTCTGAGCTCTTCCTTGTCCATGTTTGGTGTTTTCCATATTTTAAAACCCAATGGCTAAAACATTTCATTAAGTTTGACGTGCCTTGGGATGTCCCCGTGTCCTTCGCTTTGTCTTTGGGTCCACGTTGGCAGTCAGGTCCATGCTGGTAGTCATCTGTGGCTTCCCTTCCTTTGTCTTTTCCTTGGGACACCCTCTCGGTTCGCATTTGGCTTAGACTATTTCCCTGGGCTTTGTATTGTATTTGAAGTGCGCTTGAATTCCTTCCATGCAAATGTTAAGAGCTTGCCCTCCGAAAGGGATTTTGACCTAAAGACTGCCCTTTCCTTTTGCCTGAAGCCTTTTATATATGCGGGGCTTAGTCAATTTTAAACCAAATGGACTTTGAACTAAACTTTGAGCTGAACCCAAATCTTCCTTGAAGCACCTGTTATGCTTAAAGTGTTTGAACTTGGACTAAGGCCGAAACAATGAACTAGATGCTGAACCAAAGAACTAGGTCTGTGACCAAAGTGTTGAACTAAGCTAGAACAAGGCCATTGGACTGTGTAACTTGGAAATGATTGGTTTCAAATAGAAAGGGGAGAAGGTGACTAAAATTTTGTTGTGGGCAAAAATTGGTCAACAAATGGTGACTCACAGGGAAATCATGCCTGCCATGCTTAGAACCCAGTTTCCTTGAAAATCCATTGGGCACAGAGTCAGATTACAACTATGAAAGAGATTAGCAATAGCCTCGAAAGATTTGAGAATCAAATATGAAGCCTTTACCCTACACGCAAAGGAAAACACACAAGGCTAAAAACACTACTTGTGCAACTGCACTTAGGGAAAGTGGGAAAGAAACTAAAAACAAACTATTATGTACAGCTAACTAGGAATGTTCGCCTCCCTTCTAGATCGAAAGGAAAATTCCTTAAGTCCCCTTCCTGGTGAAAAGACTTATGGTGGCAGGCAAGTAGCTGAAGGAAAAGGAAATTTGGTGACTTGCTCCTCTTGTCGGTCACCTGATTTGGCTGGAATCTGAGTGGGTCAGATTCAAACATGCCTCCAATATATATGTGTTATACTTGTCCTTAGAATCCTACTGAATGTTGGTCCCTGATATTGGTGCTCCTCACCAAGAAATCAATGGCTATTGGCTCATCGCCATAAGCCTCTTGATCTACGCAATTCTTCTGCAATATATCATGGTCTGATTTGTTTTCCTTTGCCTCGCTGAAAACTCTATCAGATTCATCCTTTGCTTCTTCTTGGCCTTCTTGAGGAAAGTTCACTACTATGATGTCTGAAATGGACTCACAAAAAGATTTCTCATCCCACAGAACATCATTTTTCTGTTTAAAACTCTCTTCTTCAAGGTATTCCTCCAGGAAGACAGGCATCTCCTTTTCCTCCTAAAAAATCAAGACCTCTAGATTTTAAAAAATATCCCCCTAACTTTATTCTAACTCAGGATCTTCAATGTAGTCAACCTCATTATCAAAATAGCAAGGAAATTCATCAAACAGAGGGGAAGAGAGCTTACCATGCATTTGTTCCTCTTCAAATTGCTGGAACATCTACATATATGCAAGAATTGCATCTTCTCCATTGCTGATAAGGTCTCCATAAGGAGTATCAATGACGATTTCTTCTTCATTGTCACTCATAACAGCCTCTTGAAGACTTGCAGATTGGATTTTCTGCTCCTCATCTACCTCTTGCAAAATAGGTTCTTCTTTGAGAAGGGGCAAAGTCGAGAAAACATGTGGAAGAGGAAGCAGTCCTTGAGCTAGAATCAAATGATTCCCCTCTCTCCACTTGATCAACACTTCATCAATATCAGGGATGGCCTGATAACTCTCTTGGAAATGTGTGGTGGGGTGTGTTTAGGCATGGAATGTGTTGTTTGGTCTAAACCATCCACCACACATTGGCTGAGGAGTTTCTCTTTGGATTCCAATTATGTTATTCTTCTGGACAGATCTTCTTGGAAAAGCTTTTTCTGGAGGTCTCTAGCATTATCATGAGTAGGTGCAGCTTCAGCTCCTTCAAGGTTTTGAGAAAAACCTTGCTCTTCTTCTTCTATTTTGTCCCATGATTCCATTATTTTCCCCCAATGTAGGATCTCTAAAATAGAATTTTGCTCCTACGAACAGGCAGCAACTTTGTTTTCCACAAGGTCCTGAGGCTCCTCTGCAAGGTCTGGAAGTTTTAACTCTCTTTCAAGGAGGAGCTTCATCCTGGCCTCTAAATCCTCAATCTATTTGTCTAGGTTGTCCTGAAAGAGTCTTTCTTGGAGGTCACCAACATGATCCTCTTCAAAGCTCTGAGCTGGTCCTTGGCATTCCTTCCTCCAACTCAGAATTTGCACATTATGCTGGAAAACTTGGGGAGGCTGAGGAATGCAAGGAAAACACTATTGGTGCATTGGAGGAGGGATGTGATGGCTAGTGGTACTATTCTCAATGGGAGATTCGTAGTATGAGGAATTTAGAAGATTCATCTCCATGGGAGGCTGTTCTGATGTCTTCTGATGTTGGAAAGCCAAGCACATGGGATTGGGAGTAGCTGTATTGGATTAGCTAGAATGAGGTAGTGCAATTTGATAAAATAGATTTGGTGCAAAAGAGGGGGCCTTTTTCAGATGAGGAAGGGGTGCACAAGGCTGGCTGCCTTGGATAGATGGATTTCTCCATTTTGTTACCTCCTCCTCCATGGATTTCAAGGCTTGTGCTTGCCTAAACAAACACTCTTCTTTATACATCAGCTCCTGCTGATATCTGTACTACTCTTCCAGCCTATCAATTTCCATTATCTACTTCTCAAATTCCAGTGCCATTTCCTTTATAGTTGCAGAGCAATTAGGAGAGCTGCTTGAGGGGATTACATAAATATTTTGAGTCTATTCATAATCATACGAAGGAAAACAAGACCCATGATTTTGTGCAAAAGGATTATACATACAAGAAATTTTTTGAATGGCACCAGGCTGCTTAACTAGTGGATTTAACTCAGAGTCACCAGAAGCTGAAGATTATATGATCTGCTATATCAGGACCAGCATCAGTCCTTAAACTTTATTTCATTATCAAACTGTGTCTCACCAGGCGTGCCAGAATTATTGATGTGCATGGTGCTGTATTAGTGGTTCTTCTGCTGTAACAGGATCAATGACTAACCCTGCAACTTTACTGAGTAAAAAACTTGTGGTCCCATCGGGCATGCCAAAACTGTTGACACAGGAAATTGCACCTGGGGGAAGGAGGCCTAGCTCTTGCCTTCTCCTCACAATATGGAAACTCTCCTCTCACCTGTCGGACTGGCGAAGCTGGAGGAGAGAGTCTTTAGATAAGGGCTAGCTCCCTTTGATGCATCGTGTTGTTTCCAGCAAAAGTTATCAGGAATATATTTATAGATATAAAGGGGGGATGAAAAGAGAGAGACATTGTAGGAAAAACAAACCTACTCTAAAGAGGCAATGCACCAAAATAAAGGTTGACCTTTACACATCCACTCTCAGAACTAGAAAAATACAGACATACTCTACACATTTGCCAGAAAGGATGAGGCTGCAAAAGACTGGCAGGGAGGCTTCAATGGAAAATCCAGAACAGAGATCACCCAAGGTGCTGTGAAACACACACTTATGAAGTAATTTAATTTGCTCCTTCACTCCCAAACACTGCTCTTCTATTGTCAGCTGCAACAATGGTGCCTTGTAGACAATAGGTCTGCTGGTGTTGAACCTGTGAGAGCATCAAAATACAATGACTGGACACAAGCAAACATTCAACGCATACTCTAAAACATCTATCCAAATGGAGGTAAAGACTGCATTTTATTTGATTGAGGTGAAATTTTGTAGAGCTGCACTCTTTACAAATGTGGAAGATAATTACAAAATGACCAAGTTTGTAATATATAGGAGAAGCAAGGAGGCCATTTGGCATTCCTTTTACAAGTGGCATACGTGTCCCTTCATGGGAAGAACAAGTCACTCAAGGAATTAAATGGACTGTGCACTTTGTCCCTTGAAATCTTCTTTTGTCAAGGTTAATACATGATTTGCCTTCTCATTTAATGAAAAATAGAGAAAACTAGTTTCTTTACTAGCCACTTGCATCCCAAATGATCAATTTGCTGGCACTATTTCACCTATTAGAGTCACTTCTCAGATTAGCACCAATTGGACTGACTGCTTACTCATTCCTTGCTTATCGCTCTGCTTGTTTATCTTCCATGCCATCAGGCAATAAATTACCCTATTTATGCCACTTGGACTGCTTGACTACTCCATGCTTCATCATTCCTCTTGTCGCTTGGAATTTGTCTTTTCTGGTTACTTGGCTCCTTGGGCAAACATACTGGCAGGTCGCTACATTCTGAGCTCTTCCTTGTCCATGTTTGGCACTTGCCATGTTTAAAAACCCAATGGCTAAACCATTTCATTAAGTTTGATGTGCCCTGGGACATCCCCGTGTCCTTCGCTTTGTCTTTGGGTCCACATTGGCAGCTGAGTCCATGTTAGCAGTCATATGTGGCTTCCCTTCCTTTGTCTTTTCCTTGGCACACCCTCACGGGTCGCGTTTGGCTTAGAATATTTCCCTGGGCTTTGTATTGTATTTAAAGCGTGCCTGAATTCCTTCCATGCAAATGTTAAGAGCTTGCCCTCCGAAAGGGCTTTTGACCTGAAAACTGCCCTTTCCTTTTGCCTGAAGCCTTTTATATATGCGGGGCTTAGTCATTTTTAAACCAAATGGACTTTGAACTGAACCCAAATTCTTCCTTGAAGTGCATGTTATGCTTAAAGTGTTTGAACTTGGACTAAGGCCGAAACAATTAACTAGATGCCGAACCAAAGAACCAGGTCTATGACCAAAGTGTTGAACTGAGCTGGAACAAGGCCATTGGACTGTGTAATCCAGAAATGATTGTTTTCAAATAGCAAGGGGAGAAGGTGACTGAAATTTTGCTGTGGGCAAAAATTGGTCAATAGTTCTTGAAAAGACACAAGTGGGTCAGGTAAGTGTGAGGTGGTACAAGTTCATCAACATCCAATGCTATTGCTATGATCAAAGGACCAAAAAAAAAGTGTCATAAAATACATGCCAGATGGTCTAAAATGGACCTGTATGCACCTAAAATCACTCGCTTCATTAATGTCACTAATATTCCTATTAGTCGATACTAATTTTGCTTAACCAATTTTATTTCTCTAATTTATCCTATTTCTAGCCATATATCTAATATCCCACTTCAATATTCCTTCATTCACTAACATTATTTATCTCATTACCTCATTGATTCTTCAAAATATCCCTCTTATCCTAATCTAATCCTACTTATCTATTATATGGGAATTTAAAATTCTCATAACCCCTCATACCCACCTACTAACCTACATCCTAGCCTTCCCTATATCCCTATGTCCTTGATCCTCACCTAATACCCCATCTAACCCCCACCTAATCCTCCATTGTCTCTAAGATAATGGAGAAGTCTCTAGAATTGGAAACTTCCTTTCGAGTCTCTAGAAACCTCTATTTCTAGAGGATTCCCAAGGAATTTAATATTCCCTGATAATTTCTAACCATTGATCTCATTTTTCCATATTAAAATAATAACCCTTGATTTTCCCTCCTAAAATCTATATAAGCAACCCTTCTCCTCTATAGAAGGCAATCTAAGAAGCCCATACCAAAACTAATGACAAAATGATTCTAGAAATCTTATAGCAAAATCCATGTCCAAACATCTATTGAATCCTCCATCAACAATCTAACATCAAGCGATCATGGAGTGAATCTAAGTCGAATCATCAATTTTTAAATCTTGAAAGGAGGTAATATAAAACAAGGGATTTGATAAGCTCTTTTATCATTCTAATTTGTTTTATAAATCCTTCTTATTATGTAGTTTGCATTTTGAGTTGGATTTACCTTATTTAAATTCATATAGAGCTCAAAATCTTACTACATTTTCACAACCACGGTGGGACTAACCTCCCTTATTTAGGCTAATACTCTTACTGTAAGTTTTTTAAGTTAATTAAATACTAATTGTACATCAAATCAAGGTTATATTTTCACTTTTTAATGCATTCTAGGCAAGTAGTGAGATTGCACTGTTAGTGGCAATATTACAGTCATGGCATCATTAGTTGGAATAGCGATATCATCAAATATAGATGTTATAGGTTAGGTGTCTAATAAGGTTTTAGGTTTTGATAATACCATGACTCTACCAGTCATGAAATTTCCCTATTAGTTGTGGCATTGATGTTTTTAGTGGTGATATTGTGTATACCCCATAATAATCTTTAGATTTTGAAGCTGCCTGTACTGACTCTTTGCTTTTCTTTAGGAGTGTTATTTATCTATGTGTAGGACAAAAAAAGGTTCCTTGAAATTTAGGATATGTAGACATATTATATAATCTCATGAATCCATAAATAGAGAGGTTATTTTGGTAATAGAAAAATTGTAGATTCCAGTAGCGGTATTGTTTAAATTAATAACTGGGTCTATATTATTGTTTGTCTTTGATAACATTTTGTCCTTGTAGGTTGTTTGTCTCTTGTTATTAAGTCTATCTGTAGGGAAGAAGGAGGAATCATCCTAATTTTAGGAGGAATAATTGTATACCTATTTGAAAAATCTATGACTCCCTCAGTGGTAGGATTGACATGGTAATAGTGGGGTTATTGTTCTCACTAGCAATATTGCATATTCATTAAAAAAACTAGTAAAAGACTACCCTATTTCTTTTATATTTTCATTTATAGGGCTCTCAAGTTTTGATAGCGAGGAGGAAAATGTATATAAGTTCTAAGTCTGAAATTATCCCCTTTTTTACTAATAAGTGTTCTTAAGTATTCCTCCATATAGTCAATTTGACCTCCATCTAAAGACAATCAACTTATATGGGGTATTTTTTGTCTTATAGAGTCTTGATAAAACACAAGATTAAGAAGATTGTCTAGAGACATATCCTATAGGTTGGGTTAACCCCATCTTGCAATACCATGATTATATCAATCACAGAATTGACCTACAAATAGCGGTATTACCAGCTAGAGTCATGGTTTTACAGTATAGTATAGTTAGGTCTATTATTAGATTTTAATAGTATTTTCATTATAAATAATTGTATTTAAAAAAATAAATCACTATAATTATTATTATAATTATAAATAATTTTATTTAAAAAAATAGAGAACACACATAGATTATTTTCTTTAGCCTTACAATATCACTATTAGGACCAATTATTTAGTAGCAGCTTTGTCAATCAAAATAGTGGTATTGTCTGACAATCATGGTCCTGTAGATAACTATATCAGTTAGTTTACAAACCCACCAATAACTACTTGTGGTATTGACCTCTCAGTCATGGGATTATGAATTGTAGTCACAAGATTTCCCTATGTACTCATGAGATTGCAAAAACTTGAGTGGATAACCATTTATTTACACGTTCCTTGAGGATTTTAGAACCCCAATTAGATATTTAACCTTTGTGATTGAAGGGAGGGGTGCCACTTTGTCATTTTTTTGATTTAGATTCCATTATATTTAAAAATCATTGATTTAGATAGATCATTGTCTTCCTTAGTTGCTTGTAAATACGTGTTTGTTTGTTTTGTGTATTTTGTTGCTTGCTGATTTGTAAATAATATTTCATATCATGAAAAAGCTCACATAGGTAACTAGAGTGGTTAATTAATTATATCATGCATCTACCTATTTTTAAGCCCTCCCTTAGGATAATACGTGACGTGGATTTCATCATCACACATGTGGCTTAGTCTATAGGAGTTAGTGTCATGGATTTCACCACTACATTCTAACCAAAACTCCATATTCTAGTGCAGTATAAATATAAGGAGAGTTGTTATTATGGCCTAAATAGAATTCCCCGTAAAGGCTTCCATGGAGTGAGGGGCGATCAAGCTCATATACACAGGGTAGTTAGACAATATCCTACATGGATTTGGGCCCCAACATACCATTACATATATCAAGGGATCCCCTAGATCCTTTTATAAACCTTAGAGTAATGGACTACAATCGCAATAGGTGTTTCAATGTAGGCATCAGTAATAAAACCAAAGTAACCATCAAGTGAAAGTAAGGTCGAGAGGGTTCGATCAGTTCTATAATGGGTCACCAGCCTATAGTATATCCATTAGATGGTGTGGGCATCACATTACACTCCCATGTAGTTTACTAAGTAGGGATGTACTTTGTGCATGTTATTTTTGTGTTATGCCTATACCCATTTTGTTTGTTAACTCAGTTGGACACACCCATACTTTTTGTGTGCATACCTTAAAAAACCTATAGGATCACTTCCATTATCCCATCATTATTTCTTCATCTCATTCTTTCATCTCATCATTATCTCATCTTGACTATCCATATCACATCATCTCTCTTTATCTTATTTTTCACTCCATAACATTTACCTTAGTCCACATCCTTTTCATTTCTTATCACTTTCCAAATTCATCCTAATATCATCTTTTCTTCCTTGATAATTTTTATATTTTGACCATCATAACCCTCCTCCCGTAATCATACTATATCATTCCATTATTCTAAACTTTGTTAATAGTGCCTCTTGTTTCTACACCCATCCCCTAACACTTAGCATCCACTACATTTTTGTCATATCCCTTTTGACCATCACACATCCCCATATCCTTTTATCCATAACATTTTCACTTTCTCATTCTACCCACACCTCATAGGATCCATCTCACTTTGCACCATCATATTTTCACATCCTTCCTTGTGCATTTTAGTTAAATATGTATCATACTTCCTTCCATCCTATAAGCATTCTCTCATCTATATCCATTCCATAGTATTTAATATCCACTTCTATTTCATATCCTTGTATATTTTACCACATCTTATTCACTTCATAACCCATTCCTTCCCCATTTTCCTTATATTGACCATCCTATATATATCTCATGGCATCCAACACATAGTGTTTATCCACTTTTTATCTATTCTCTTCATCATCTATTTCATTTATATTTTCATCTCATATCTATATCCACCTTGCTATCCACACACATCATATTGTACCTAGTATTGACCTCCATCTATAATCTCATATAATTATCATCTTTCCTATTTTTTTAAAGATTAGTTTATAGCATCCCCCTTTACATCATACCCACCTTCCATCACATCTTATTATTTTATGGCCATAATCCATTTTTTTACACCAATCATCTACTTATCTACCCATCTTATACTTTATCATATCATCCACTCACTTACTTTATCCTCATAGTTAATCTATTAATTGATAATGTACCATTTTATCCTTACATCATAATATTTTGTTATAATCCATTTCTCACATCTATTGTTCATCCCTCCACCCCATCTTATCTTTACATCATCCCATCTCCTTGAAACTTCCTTACCCACATCATCCACTTATCCCAATTCCATCCATATTATCCTCACATTATCCTAACAATCCAACACTTATATTTATTACCAAACTGCCTATCTTATCATTATATCTATATAATCCATCCTTCACATCTAGTTATTTATTCCACCTATATTATTATTATATCATCTTATCCTCTTCTAATTACTTTATCCACATAGTCTAGCATTACCAACATTATCCATTCACCCACCTATCTTGTCACCACTTTATCCCATACTCTTATAATTAGTTTAATCTTCTTAATCCATCTTTCATATCAATTAACTATTTATTTTATCTCCATATCACCCTATCTATTATAATTCCACCTTGCACAACTATCATTCACATTATTCGTATATTATCCTATGTCCTCATAATCCATGATTTACATTAAAACCACCTAACATACCCATATAATCCATTTATTTTATACTTGTGACATCATACCTCATAATTCATATAGCTCATATTTCATCCATCCACCTTAATCTCATATTAACTGACCCCTTTCATATTCCCTATAGTCTATTTCTCACATTTACTATCTCATCCCCTTATAAATTGTTCATATATATAGTCTATCTCCCCTTCATTTATCCATCCTCCCATCCTATTATATCCTCATAATCCATTTCATCCTAATTAGTCTATCCACATAGTCTGTCTTTCACAAACTATTATCTATTGAGTTCACCCTAAGAGTTCATTCATCCCATCATGGTCACCAAAATGTGCACCAAATTTGGGAGTCTTGAAATATTATCAAAATGAAAATAACAACCCAAAATATAATGACACTAATAGGAATGGATAAATAAGATAAATTAGAGTCAATAAAGCATTCTTACCATCCTCTTTACCTTCTCATAGCTCCATTCCAGGATTCAATATTGTGTGATTGAACTTGAAAATCTTGATTTGTTGGATTGCTTGTGATATTCTCGACAATGTCTTCCAAAAGGATATGGATGTGGATAATGGCTTTGATGGATGCTTGAAAGAGAGCTTAATGGATTGCAAGGAGATTTTTCATTAGTTGGAGTGTGAAGGGAAGGTTTATTTTTATAGGAAAATGGAGTGAAGATCTATGGTCCAAATTCAAATTTGGGCCATTAAGATCTATGGTTAGGGAACTTCCATGGTATTTTTAATTCCATGGAAATCTCTAAAATAGGACAATTCTAAAGAAAGGAGATAAGTTTGGGAAGAATTATATAATCCTCCAATTCTAGAAATCTCCCTATAGGGTTTAGGGGTTTAGGAAGGGCTAGTGTAGGGTGGTAGGTAGGTAGTTATCTTATTTTTTAATTTAAAATTGGATAGTGGGTTTAGGGAGTAGGTTAGTAGGCAATGGGGTTTACTAAAGGTTAAATGATAAGATTAATTGGTCTTAGGATGGGATAAAGGTTATATGGGATATAGGAATGGGGTATGGATCATAGGCTAATGGTTAATATAACTAGGAAATATGAGAATTAAGTTAAATTAGCAAAAATCAATAAAATTAGTGGGGAAAACATATTTTATTGCATATAAACCAATGATAAGATGACAAGGTGGTCAAGTGGGTTATGAATTGCTAAGCCTATGAGTATATCTGGGTGTTAAGGCTAGTGGGATTACCGTGGGTAAGGTTCACATAGATAAAGTTCCCCATTGGTTTCATATGATGGAGGGGGAATTTTATTGAATTAAGTTCAAGAGGTGGTGCAAATAATGTGGAGTGGTTCAAGGGTGCATTGGGTGAATTGGAGGTAAGAGACATCACCTGGAGGCCTTAAGTCTAATTTCTAGTATGGCTTAGCTACAGGAGGTAGATACTCTCCCTTTAGAGCTATAGATGGATACTTGGTAGGTAGGATGGGGAGGTGGAGCTCATACCATTTTATAGGGTGAGGAGGTTTTTTGGCCTTGTATAGGGCATTTTGGGTGTATTCCCTAGGTACAAGTGAGAGGATTTAGAGTTATTATTACCAGAGCCACACCTTGTGCCTACTTTTCTAGACTACAAGAAGCTGATAGCTAGGTCACAAATAGATGATGTCGGGTTTATCAAGCACATGGAATGTTACTAACCTATATATATATATATATATATATATATATATATATATATATATATATATATATATAATGGTAGTTATTGGTAGGGATGATAGAGGTGTGAGGCTGGTGGCCATAGATTCGATTGGCTCTAATAGATAGGAAAGAATGGTGGTATCTACTACACAGGCATAGGTATAGGTATTATAGAGGTAGGTGACCACCTTATAGGGTCAAGTTACTACCTTATAGGGTCAAGTTGCTACTCTCATAGGCGACAAGGACTAGGCATGATCTTCACTCACCTTGGTTACATAAGAGAGAGGCTCTCTAAGGTAAAAAGGAGGAGGAGAAATTACAACATAGATAGGACCATTTAACCCCATCCCCATGGTATAATAGCTAGATATTATGGAGGATCTATGGTATTACAAGGCCATAGTTTTGACATGGTGTCTATAAGAACCCCGATGGGGTGAGTATAGAGCTAGCTTGGTAGGTGGTGCTAGTAGGTGACACCAAGGTAGTGGGTAACATCTAGGATTGGGTAGATAGGTACATATAGGGGATTGGTAGGTACAATAGGTGGGTAGGCACCAAAATCTAGTGGTGCTCCAAGAGACAATGGTGCCCCTGAGGCATAGATAGGATATGACTAGATTATGACATGTGTATATCATTTTGATTCTGGCCTACGAGCTGATGTAGTGAGATGTACATTTTGAGAGAGAGAAATGTTGATCTATTGTTTGTACACATTATGCTATTTGACTCATGAGATATAAATATATGATCTTTGTTTATGCTCATGTTCATGGTTTATGGTTTGCGTTGATGTTTAATGCTTATGGTGTGATGTTATATTGCTTATGGATTATGCTTATGTTCATGGATGCTAGACACTAATGTAGACTTACCTAGCTAGGCATGAGATGGATTTGAATTATGATTATGCTTATGACATGCTAAATTTTAATGAGTATATGCTTCATTATTTATATTTTAGACATGTGGTGAAAAATGGTTGATTATTTTAATAACTTATGGATGTTATGATTTTATTATGCTTATTATGGATGTGATTATGATTATGATGTTGCTTATGACACACATGGATATGCCTACTATGATTATAGTTGTTATTAACTTGCTTAAGGTAATACACATGAGGTAACTACCAACACTAGATGAGAGAAAAAATAATATAATCAAGAGACATACACCTTAATGAAAATATCAACTTGTCATGACCAAATAAGAAGAGGGCATGATGCTTCTTTGTTGACAAGGACTAAAATAGAATCGACATTGGATTGGCTTAATGAACATAAGCCCTTCAAATGCTTTGCATTAACATTTGTTATTTAGTTAAAAAGGTGTCTTGGTCACATAATGTTAATTAATCTAAAAAATCCCTTACGTATGTTATATAAAGGGGGAATGGATGGAAATGGAACCTTCTTGTGAGACTAGCATGCCTCTTCTATAGGCATTTGAAGAGTCAATATAAACAAGTCTATGCCAAATTGTGTAGACTGATCAATACATGAAGTCTACTTGTGAAAACTGATTATGGTTTCTACCTTATTATGTTGCTTGAGAGCCAATTTTGGCTTTTGAGATTAGTTTGATTTTATTGTGATTGTGAGAATGGGTCTATTGTTTTGTTGTTATATATGGGAAGCTAATCGATGTGGGAAGCTTCCAATAAATTACTATGATTTTGAAAAATGCTTTACTAATCCATCCTTCAAGGGAGTGGTCTAAGTTAATGTGCTTTGTTCAAGGCTATTTGATAACTGCCCTTCAAAGGAGTAGTCTACCTTATATTTTTGTAATTTTAGATATGGTTATGTAACTATCTTTTGAGGGAGCAGTCTGCGAATGCTAAGAATGACCCATGATTGCTATTGGTGTGGATTTTACTTTTTATTTTTTTGATTTTTCTTTGATTGTGATTGACATAGACTTACTTATATAGGCTTAAGGGTTCACCTTTATGAAGGCAAAACTAAAATCACAAGAAGGTTAAGTGTAAAGAGGTTTAGGTGACAACAATCATGGGGATCCATCCCGTGAAGGGGTGGAAAGTACCATGAGAACCATGCCATGGGTAGTCATGGTAACCATTGTTAAAGATAAGGCTATGATGGTAATAGATAATCACATGATTCAATTTTAATCAGTTACCCCTAAAATAGCTAGATGGAATGTTGGTGGATAGCAAGGGATGAGCTTAAGTTAAACAAAATGTGAACTTGATCCTTCTTAACAAAAGAGTGGATGTAGATGCAAAGCATTGAGGGGATTAATATTGGGGTGGCCTTTAAGAGAAGACAACTAGTAAGCTTTTGATTCATACTTATGGGTTATAATATAAGGTCCAAGCTAATTAAAGAAAACTTGCCCCACTTACTTTTCTCTATAATAGTGACATGATAATTTTTTTTTAGGATGAGGTCTATGATGTTGAATTACCACACTCTAAGGTGATTGTTATAGGCACACTTGATGCACTCTTGATAGACATGGATATGGTTAAGGGATGCTAAATGTTGCTCATTAAATATCTCAAGCTGGGATAAGCAGTGTTGTCGATAATTAATCTAAAAAATGAGATCTTGTAAAGATATGTGAAGATATGGCATTTGGAATTGAAGAGGCAAGATGACCTCCACTTGAAACATAAGATAGAAAGGGGTAGTGATTGTAAGGGTCCTAATGCTAGTAAGATATGCCCATAAGGCAAAGGGGATGTGTAAATACCAATCTTGACTAGATGTATTGACCATTTTAGTTAACATGTTGTTAATAGTTTTGTTAGAGGCCTTGGCCTATCCATTCACTTGAGGGTGATAGGGTGAGGAGAAACTTAACTTAATTTTGAATGCATCACATAGGCCTTAGACTTGTTTGTTCTTAAAATATTTACCATTATTGGTGATAATCTTATGAGAAACACCAAAGTGGTAGATGATGTGATGGTTGATAAAAATGATAATCTTTTCTTCTTTAGTCGAGACTAGAGGAATAGCCTTTACCCACTTGGTAAAATATTCAGTCACAGTGATGATAGAATGGTGCCATTGCGAGGAGTGGGGATTAATTTCACCAATGAGGTCTAGACCCCATTATGAAAAGGAACAAAAATTAGTGGAAATATGAAGGCTATGGATAGGCACATGATGTATATTAGCATGTTATTGACACTTAACACACTTTTTCACGTAATCACAATAGTCTTGGTTAAAGGTAGGCCAGTAATAGCCTAGGTGAAGGATGCACTTAGCTACAATGAGACCACTAAAGTGTCCCATGTAGATTCTATCATGAATTTCCTTAATAGCATGAGAGGCTTCTCGACTACTTGAGCAATAGAAGAGAAGACCATCAAAGCTACATTTATGAAGGATACCCACTAGAATGGTGTAGTGGGAGGTATTCTGGATAAACATTCTTTGAGCATTCCTAGAAAGGCTAGAAAGAATGATGGTAAGATTCAAATAGTCAAAGGTTTTTTGATACCAAAGGTCAGGTTGGGTCTCCTCCTCATTAAACATGGTAAGAAAATATAGTTTGATATAGGAAGGCTAGGTAAGTCTATGGATAATGACATATAACTTTGAATCTAAGGGTACAGATGGTATTTGAGAGGTAAGGGAAGCCATGGTTTTAATAAAATTATTAGTAGATCATGGGGTTGATTATATGTGGTAGCGTTCAAAGGATGCTAAAGTTCATCAACTAGTTGTTTGTACTATTTCAAGACATCATTCTTACACTGGTAAGAACCATTGACTTGATTAACCATAAGTTGGGAGTCACTAAAGATGTTGATTATTTTAACTCCTAGGGCTAAGGCAGTCCAAATACCTATCACTAGGGCTTCGTACTCAACTATATTATTGGTATATTCAAAATCAAGTTTTAAGGACAAATGAAGAGGCTCATTATCAAATGAGATAAGGATGATACCCACTCCCCCACTACGTTGACACTTTGACCCATCAAAGAACATGGTGACTTGATAGGTAAAATCCATCTAAGAGAGGGTCACGATGGACTCATCAGGGAACTCAAAAGGAGGAGGTTGGCTATCTACTAAAGGTGCATTATCTAATTGGTCAGCAATAAATTACCCTTTAATTAACTTTTGCTGAAGGAACCTAAGGTCAAACTCTGCTAAGAGCATGACCCACTTAGCCATACACTGGTTTTAGTATGGTTTGGATTGTGTTACCCTTGCATTTACCATTAATGATTTTTCATATTTCTTCCTCAAGCAAGCATTGATATATCATTTTCCTTTATTGGTAAATTTGTTCACTCTTTGAGTCATCCCTTTGTTATTATAAATCATTCGCTTGTTGTCTTGGTTTGCAAAGGAATTTGTTATCTTGAACCACTGAACTTGAACCTTTTTCAAAATTCAATGGTTCATAGGTTCAAAATTTATTGTTCTATATTATTGAAAAGCCACTCACCTTTGGTTCACCATGAGAAATTTTGTTAAAAACATGTCTTTATGTTGATTCTTGTTTATTCCCTTAAAACTTTCATTGAGTCAAAATCTGCGAGTATAAAAGAACTGACATAAACTGAGCTTGAACATGTGTACTCTTTTGGTTGGGATACAAAAGTTCATTGTGTGTGGAAGTATAAAAGTTGGAAATAAATATGGGGAGAATTAACCAAAAGAGAATATATTTAGAACATTTTATAAAGTGAAAAGTTTTAATTCATGAAAATCAAGGGTAATGATTATACATTAAGGTCGAGTGTGGAGATCACTTGTAATTAATGCATGTGTCAGAATTTATGTCATATCAAGGGAATTCAACATTAATGTATTGATTTATTAATTATTTTATCAAATTTTGTACCATTATCAAATAATGAGTAGGCTAATTTGGCAAAATAAAACACATAAGGTGCCATAAAAGGAGGATAGCACTAGAGGTATCCGATTTTCTTTCTCAGTTTGATAGAGAATTCAAATCTAGTAAAAAGATTTTTAAAATTAGAGGTTGAAAAGGATTCTACCTCCAAAAAATCTAAGAAAACCCTTGTAAGCAATTAGCCTAACTGCACCACCAGGTCAAAAGCTAAGAATAGGAAGAAAAAAGAATCTTTAGAAAAAGTGATTATGGATCTGAGTGTTGAAGAAGACTCAGATAGGATGATAAGTGATCAAGGCCCTACTTCATCAATGGTAGAGGGAACTGATACAAATCATCACCTTGGAATCACCTTGGATTCTACCAATTTAATAGAATTACTAGATACCCCTTCAAAGTAACTTATTCCTGATAATGAAACCTTGGTTACTACACCTCAGTGGTTACATAATTCAATTAATGAGAAAAGGAAAATAGTTTCATTTTATTTACCATTAGAGGACATGGTTAGTAGATGTTTAGGGAAATATCCTAAATCTAAAAATCTAAAAATCACTTCCAAGGTAGACATTGATCCTAACACAAGAAATTAGAGTGCAAAGATAGCTCAACCAGTGATGAATGATGAAGTTCAAAATCCTACATCACAGGATTATACAGTGGAAAGAATAAACCTTAGAGTTGCATCAAGAGCTACAGATGTAAATTGTCTTGAAACATCCATCAAGAAAATAGTAAATCGAACATGGCAGGATGAAAGAGATAAGAAGGAACTGAAATAGGAATTAAGCTCAATGGCCAAATACATTGATGCCATTCATAATCTAGGTCCTCAGTCCATTTCTTAGTTTCCCCTATCTTTTGATCCAAAATCTCCAATTAATCAGAAAACGCTTGATCAAATACATAGAAGTAAGATGGTAACGGAAGTATTCGATGATTGGTTAGATGGGATAATCCAAGAAGGCACCAAATATATTAATGGTTTGAATAATATATATGATGAAACTCTGATTACCATTGAATATTTGAAGATAAAAAACATCTTATTGGAGAAAGATGAAATAAAATGGATAGCTACAGTTAACCAAATGATTGAAATCTAGAAGTATGGTGTGATAAATTTTTTATCAAAGAAGAATGTGGCAAATTTGAATGATAGGACATTATATGTATGCAAAAAGAATCTTGAATGGAGAAACTCAGTGTCAAAATAGGGGTAGATAGAACTTATAAAGATGATTAAAGTGATAAATGAATATATTCAATCTCAGCATCATGATTTAGAATGTATTAATATAAAGTATTTGAAAAATGATAGAAAACCTGAGGAAGATATCAATACTGTGATACAATCATTTAAAGAAAAGATTAGTTTTTTCAAAGAAAATGAAAATATTGTAATAGATGCTTTATATAGGGTCTCAAAAGTGGAATCATTACTTCATCTTTGCGTGAAAGTACTTACAGAGCATGCATAAAAAGTGGCTAATATTTAAAAGATTAAGGAGGTATAGAAACAATGAATTAAACATATTGGAGTTCCTAATTCTCTACTAATCCAATAATTTATTGCTACATTTAAGGAATGGAAAATGCAACGTGTCTTTTCTATGGAGTAAAACAAATTATAAGATTCTAATGCACCTCCTTAGTAGTGATCATGCCATTTTTAAGCTTTCTATTTTTAAGTTAGATACTTTATCGGAAGGTTATATCTTTTAAATTAGTTTTAAAAACTAAATCCTAGTAAGGGTTAGAGTTTGTTTAACTCTAAGTTTAAAGAATAGTTACAAGTGAAAAACTATATATATGTTTTAAATGGGAGATGTAAAGGGTCTAGAAAGTTGGAATTTAGCTGAACTTTGCTTTTATAATGTGATGGATGTTTCCCTCTATATTTCATCTGTGAATGAAAGAAACAAATAGTTACTACAGATGTAAATATGTGCATTTGAGTGAATGAAGACAAGTTTCTATGTGAATTCATTCTTTAAATGTGGTAATTGCTTTTCTACTGAGAGTCTTATCATATACATTTTATCAATTTTTATTGGTTCACAAAATCCAGTGGTATATATACTTGATCATTGTTATATATGGAATCTATGTGTTCTATCATTTAATAGTTTCATAGAAAGAAAATATTAAATTTATAGCATAGTGATGTATGGATGTTAGTTTGCCTTAAATGCTTTCTGGTTAAAAGTATATTCAAATGCTAGTGTAGTTTTTATTCATTAAAGATCTTTAAAAAGTAAGTTGTACCTTAATCCTGAGGGAAATTATTTATGATAATTTACCCAACTATTGTTTACTTATTTATTTTGAAAATAATAGGTTAAAGGGTCAAAATAAACATTATCAGAATAGGATAAATCTGTCAACCAATAGATTTTTGGTTACTCCATTGGGGATGATCGAATCATTATTTACGATTAGTTGCCCTAATATGAAGCAAGATGGTGCTTCCCCATGAGAACATACTTCCTATTTTACAACCTAATATTGGTTTCCAATATGATCAAGAATAAATAATCAGTCAATTAAATACCCTTGCATGATGCACTTATCAAAATATTGATGATTATAGAAGAGCAAGTCGAGTATTAGAAAGAGAAAAAGAATTGGATGACAATTTAAGATTATTGTTGCTTAGGCAAAGAAGGAGACAAACTAAAAATATAATTATAAATTAAGTCCTTGAAGTCTCAAGAGGTCAAAAATAACTATTAATTAATAGTTGGTTATTTAATTATGATTTAAAAAGCTAGAGTTTATAAGATTTACAAGATCTTTGAGAAGAGAAGGAATTGATGATCCTACTTTTCAAGCACTGCTAAACCTAAATTTTTCTTCTAATCCTACTCCTATTAAAAGAGATAGAATTAGACCTACTAACCCTCCTAAACCCTTGGCATCCCCTATTTTTCAAGCTTTAACTCTCTCCATCATTATCATCCCTTCTACCATAAACTTTTTACTGATGGCCCAGCCTTGGGGAGTGGTCATAAGACCTCTAAATATTGGAGCTAATCTAAATCCTCTGCCCAAAAATGTGAGAGATTTTTTTCCTAAATTTAATGGAAATGGAAAGGAATCACCAAATGAACATTTGAATGCCTTTGTTGTAGCATGTGGTGTATTAAGTGTGCAACATCAAGATGTGGCTATAAGACTCTTTATATAAACTTTAATTGATACTGGCAACACAATGGATCTATCACTTACCTGATACTACTATTACAAATTGGG
The DNA here is from genome assembly GCA_037957365.1 of Torreya grandis. Lineage (NCBI taxonomy): Eukaryota > Viridiplantae > Streptophyta > Pinopsida > Cupressales > Taxaceae > Torreya > Torreya grandis. The sequence continues at coordinate 1,767,244 of JARHVA010000819.1, read as the reverse complement.
ATAATATGAAAGATAAATTCAAAAGTAGGTTCAAAAGTGCAAGAGATGAACATTCTCTCCTTGCTTAATTAACTCAAGTTAAGAAATAAATACATGAGCCTATGAGAGAATTTATATCCAAATACAGGATTCCAATTACTAAAAGGCTGACTCCAAATAATCAAAAATGCTTTTTTTTTAATCAACTCTATGCCTTTTTTTATTATTTTTCACCTAAAAAGAGGTGGAGTTACCACTTTAGTGGTTGCATAAACAATGATAGTTGGATTAGAAGATGATCTTATCATGGCTAAAAAATGGAAAAAAGAAGTTCATACACCTAATGTTCAATCCTCATCCCCTACAGATCTTATGGTTCAAAGGTTAGTTAGTGATATGATCACTCTGAAAACATAAATGCCTAAAGCTAGTATGTCATTCTAATAACCATATTAGGATGTCAACTAATGGATAAATACCAGTAAGGCATTCCAACTTACACCAACACAACCAAGGTTAGCTATTGAAGCCCCCCCTAGAAAAGGGAACATGTGTGCCTTTCATTTGACTACTCATCATGATGGAAATTCTTGCCCATAGATGCTTAAATGGATGCTATTAAATATATGTTGGGAGAAACTACTGAGGAAGAAAAGAACTCTGAGGAACCTAGTGACTCTGAAATACACTTTTTAGATTATGATTTTGACTCAGAAAGAGGTGGTGAAGTATTGGTTACTCTTGAGGATCATTCATGTGCTATGCTGACCCAAATTCAAAAGAATTAAAAATATCCAAACATTCAATATTCTTAAGGAATGCCTATCAAAATTAAGAAACCTCTCACTAGAACTCCTGACACTGGTTCAAAAGTTCAAGATGTTTAATTATTACGAAGATCTGATCATGAAACTTCTTTTGATATTATTGAATTTCGTAAGATGTCAAGAATTCAAATATCTCCTAATGAATAACTTAAGTTAAATCCTAAAGAGCTTGATAAATTGGTGAAATACGTTAAAGGTGATCATTCACAAACTGAATCCAATAGTCGATAAAATATTAATGCTGAGTCATCAATTGCTGAACTATGTGATTCTCCACCTAAATCACCTACATACATGCTTTAAATGGCCATCAATGCATATAATGATACATATAATTTGTTTTATATGAAACTTAACCCATTTTATTTTTGCTTATTTATAAATTTTCATAAACTTAGTAATTGTATTATAGACTTAGGTGCTTCTGATAACATCATGCCCTCTTCCATAGCTAAAGCCTTGGGTTTATCCCTTACAAAAAATTTGGTAAGTGCTATTATATGGATGGAAAGTAGATTCCTATACTTGGGAAAATTAAAGATGCACAGGTTACTCTTACAGCTTACCTTAATAAAAGATTAAAGTTGATTATTTTAGTGGCATACATCCCTAACAGTTATGGAATACTATTGAGCAAAACTTTTTGTAAAGATCTATGTGGGGAAATTAAAATGGATTGGTTAGAGGCCACAATTATAGTGGGAAAATGGAAAGTAAAACTAGATCTTAAAACTAAATGTAAGTTTACTATGTTCCCTTTTGATGATCCTAAATCTCAAAAATTATTTTAGGAATGCGAATTTGGTAATTTTTTTCTAAGGATGTGAAAGAAGGATATATTTCAAAATACACTCATTCAGATGATCTATTGATCATGGAATTTGATGGTAGTTGCACCTCTACTGGCTCTAGAGTAGGAGTAGTTCTCATTTTCCCTAAAGGTAAAATTTTTCCTTACTCCTTTAAGTTAGAGTTTAAAAATACTAATAATACCGCAGAGTACAAAGCTCTATTACTCAAACTAAATGAAGCCAAAGGAAATGGAATAAAAATACTTAGAGTAAAAAGAGATACAAAACTAATTGTTAAATAGGTAAGAAGGATTTTTACTATTAAGAATGAAAGACTGAGACATTATAGAAACGAAGTTTGGGATGAAATAGAACATTTTGATGCCTTCTCTATTGAGTCAATTCCAAGAGATTAGAACACACAGATAGATTCTTTGGCAATATTAACTTCTCTTCTTCTTCCTCATCTTGATTTCAAAGAAAACTCATATAGAATAGAGTTGATCTATCATCCCAATGTCCCAGATAATGCTGAATACTTGCAAGTTTTTGAAAATGATTGACAAATTAAAAATTTCTTGGAAAGTGCTGAGATATTTGTGGGGACCTATTTTGAAGGATCTAAAATAGAGTGTAAATAATTAGTCTTGATCCTAGAATTAATTCAAATGAGGGAGTAATTAAATTAAAAGGAAACAAGATTCCTAGAGGGTTGGTTTGTCTTAAACATTGTTCAGTCGACAAGATGAATACATCAAAGGCAAACATGCTCAGGCTCCTAATAAATTGGGAGATTGTGAAAAGGTAAATATTGGAAAAAAAATTATCCTAAAGGGGTTTCCATTAGTAAATACTACTCACCAAAAGAGAGATGTGATTTAATCAATTTGATAACTAAATATAAAGATGTCTTTGCTTGGTGTTATGATGAATTCAAAAAATTTAAAAGTGGTCAATTTCAGCATCATATTCCTTTAAAATCAAATGCAACTCCATTCAGGTAGAAATTAAGAAAGTACAACCTAAAATTTATAGATGCCATTTATAAAGAAGTTGATAAAATGTTAAAATCTGGGATTATCTACCCAATTCATCACTCTACTTGGGTGGAAAATATTATCCTGGTGCATAAGAAAAATGGAGAAATAAGGATTTATGTTGATTTTAGGAACTTAAATCAAGCCAACCTAAAATATAATTATGACTTAACCATGATGGATCACATTTTTCAAATATTTTATATATCATAGATGATGTCCATGTTAGATGAGTTCTTTGGTTATAATCAAATAGGTGTGGCTGAAGAAGATCATCATGAAACCGCTTTCACAATGCCATGGGGAACTTTCACCTATGGTTGTATGCATTTTGGTTTGATCAATGTTGGTGCAATTTTTTAGTGAGAAATGAACTCATATTTTAAAGACCTGATAGATAAAGTTATTGTTCTTTATATTGATGATTTGACTATTTTCTTTAAAAAGAGAGAAAATCATCTAAGAGATCTTGAGACTATTTTGCAAAGATGTAGAGACCATGGAATATATCTTAATCTAAAAAAGTCAGTATTCTATGTGATAGAAGGTAAGTTATTGGGGCATTTAGTTTTGATAGAAAAAAATAAGATTGACCCAAAGAGAGTTAAAATAATTTAGCAGTTAAGCCTTCCCTCAAATAGAACTAAAGTTAAATCTTTTTTTGGACATGTTAATTTCCTCATAAGATTCATTCCCAATTTTGCTGAGATTAAAAAACATATTATAGGAATGATGAGTGGAAAACAAGAATTCAAGTGGAATAAAGCTACTAAGAAGGCTTTTGAAAATGTTAAAGAAGTGATTGCACATGCATCTACTCTGATAAATCATAATTTCCAAAATGATTTTATTATTTATTGCTATGCTTTAGAACACACCATGTTTGGTATTTTTCTATATAAAAATGAATTGAATATGGAATATCCAATAGCCTTCACGAGTTTTCCTCTTAAGAAACATGAACTTAAATATTCATTGATTGAAAAATAAGCTTTTGCTGTAGTAAAAGCTGTCAAACAATTTAGGTACTATATACTTCATTCTCATTCAATTGTATTTGTACCAAACTCAGATGTCAAGAGCATTATAACTCAACAGGATGTGGGGATGAATAATAAATCATCATGGGTTGTTAATATTCAAGAATATGACTTGGATATCAAGCCAACTAAATTAATTCAAGGCCAAGGCATGTGTAGAATGATCACTAAAAATAAAGAAGAAAAAGAGGAGGAACTTCCCACTATCTTGTTAGTGAGTTTATGATATCCATGGTTTGTAGATGTGGCTCATTAAATTAATTATGGAGATTGTCCCAACCACTTATCCCTGCAATAAAAAAGGAACCTAATATTAAAAACAATAAAATATGTCATCTCAGATGATGTCTTGTACAAAAAGGGACTAGATGGAACTTTTCTAAGATGTGTAGATAAAGAAAAACATAAGATTTTGAAGGTTATCCATGATGAATCTTGAAGTGGACATTTCTATTCCTTAGTTATAACCTTCAAAAATTTTAGGAATTGTTATTATTAGCTTGGCATATTTTAAGATGCATATAGATGGGTGGCTAATTGTGAGAAGTGCAAGATATTTTTAAGAAAATCATAACTTGCGACATTACCTTTAAGGCCAATTATGATTGAAGATATTTTCAATCAATGGGGCTTAGACTTCATTGGACTCATTTCACCTTCTTTGAGTGCTAGACATACACATATTTTGACAGCCATAGACTATTTTACAAAATGGGTGGAGGCGATCCCTACGAAGAGAACCAACTCAAAAGTTGTGTGTGATTTTCTTAAAGAAAATATACTAGTGCACTTTGGTGTTCCTCAAAAAATAATGGCAAATAATGCTACTAGATTTTCTTCAGCTGAACTCATCTCATTTTGTTATGATCATAGTATCTCTCTTTCTAATTCATTAGACTATTTTCCTCAAGGGAATGGTCAAGCTAAGTCCAGTAACAAAAAATTAATAGCCATCATGAGAAAATTGGTGAGTGATAATCATAGAGATTGGCATAAAAATTTATATGAAGCACTTTGGGCTGATAGGGTAACCCCAAAAAAAGCAATAAGAATGGCACCTTTTGAGCTAGTTTATTAAATAGGAGCTCAATTATCATTACCTCTTAAACTATACATAACCAAATTGCAAAAGCTCATTGAAGATCAATATTTTTAAGATTATTTGGAAAAGAGGATTATGTATTTAACCAAAATTGAGGAAGAAAGGAATGAACTGGTTGATCATATTACTGCTCATCAACCCAGAGTTAAGAAAATCTTCGATCAAAAAATGAGACCCAAAAAATTCATGAAAGAAGATGAAGTGATTTTATGGGATAAGAGAAGAGAACCTAAAGGAGCACATGGTAAGTTTGATTCACTCTGGAAGGGGCCATTCAAAATTCATTAGGTACTCAGCCCTAATTCTTTCAAATTAAAATATCCAAATGAATTTGTTCTACCCCTATCTTATAATGGACATGACCTTAAGTTGCATCAATTATAAAATAGGTGCCCCCTATTTTGTACATATTTATTTTATTTTTGATTAGTTTGTGTGAAATCAAAGATTCTGAGTTCTTTACATTCTGTCATAAAATGCAATCCCCAGTCAGAGCCAATTGTTACCCTTGTATTTACCCTTATTCAATTTCTCATAATTATTCCTCGAGAAAGAATTGATATATCATTTTCATTTATTTTTAAATTTTTACACTCTTCAAGTCATCCCTTTATTATTAGAAATTATTTGCTTGTTGTCTTGGTTTGCGAAAGAATTTGTTATCTTGAACCACAGAACTTGAACCTTTTTCAAAATTTGACAGTTTATAGCTTCAAAGTTCACTATTCTATATTCTTGAAAATCCACTCACCTTTGGTTCATCATGAGAAATTTTATTAAAAACATGTCTTTATGTTGATTCTTGTTTATTCCCTTAAAACTTTCATTGAGTCAAAATTTATGAGTATAAAAGAATCGGTAGAAACTGAGCTTGAACCCATGTACTCTTTTGGTTGGGATACAAAATTTAATTGTGTGTGGAAGTATAAAAGTGAGAAATAAATATGGGGATAATTAACTAGAATATAATATATTTAGAACATTTTATAAAGTGAAAAATTTTAATGCATGAAAATCAAGGGTAATGATTATACATTAAGGTCGAGTGTGGAGATCACTTGGAATTAATGCATGTGTCAAATTTACATCATATCAAGGGAATTAAACATGAATGTATTGATTTATTAATTATTTGTCTTGATTTTGTGCCCTTATCAAATAATGAGTAGGTTAATTTAGTAAAATAAAACAATCAAGGTTCTATGAAAGGAGGACAACGCTAGAGGTATCAGATTTTCTTGCTCAATTTGATAAAAATTTAGATCTCATAAAAGGTGTTTAAAAATCAAAGATTAAAAAGGATTATATCTCCAAAAATTATAAAAAACCCTTGTAACTAATTTGCCTAACTGCACCACTAGGTCAAAAGCTAAGAATAGGAAGAAGAAAGAATCTCTAGAAAAAGTGATTGTGGATCTGAGTGCTGAAGAAGACTCAAATAGGATGATAAGTGATCAAGGTCTTGATTCATCAATGGTAGAGGGAAATAATACAAATCAATTGGTGGGAATCACCTTGGATTCTACCAATTCAATAGAATTACTGGATACCCCTTCAAAGCAACTTATTCCTATAAGGAAACCCTGATTACTACACCTCGATGGTTATTAAATTCAATTAACGAGAAAAGGAAAATAGTTCCATTTTATTTATGATTAGAAGACATGGTCAATGGATGTTTAGGAAAATATCCTAAATATAAAAATATAAAAATCACTTCCAAGGTAGACATTGATCCTAATACAAGAAATTAGAGTGCAAAAATAGCTTGACCAGTGACGAATGATGAAGTTCAAAATCCCATAGCATAGGATTATACAGTGGAAAGAATAAACCTTGGAGTTGTATCAATAGATATAGATGTACATCATCTTGAAACATCCACCAATAAAATAGTAAATCAAACATGGTAGGATGAAAGAGATAAGAAAGAACTGAAATAGGCATTACGCTCGATGGTTGAATACATTGATGCCATTCATAATCTAGGTCCTCAGTCCATTTCTCTATTTCCCCTATCTTTTGATCTAAAATATCCAATTAATCAACAAATGCTTGATCAAATACATAGAATTAAGATTGTAATGAAAGTATTTGATGATTGGTTAGATGGGATAATCCAAGAAGGCACCAAATATATTAATGGTTTGAAGAATTTATATGATGAAAATCTTATTACCATTGAAGATTTGAAGATATAGAACATATTATGAGAGAAAGATGGAAAAAAATGGACAGTTGCAATTAACTAAATGATTAAATCTATAAGTATGGTGTGATAAAAAATTTATCAGAGAGGAATATGGCAAATTTGAATGAGAGGACATTATATGTATGTAGAAAGAATCTTGAATGGAGAAAATTAGTTTCAAAATAGGGGTAGATAGAAATTCTAAAGTTGATTAAAGAGGTAACCAAATTTACTCAGTCTTTCCATCATGATTTATAATGTATTAATGTAAAGTATTTGAAAGATGATGGCAAACTCGAGGAAGATATCAATCCTATGATACAATCATTTAAAGAAAAGATTAGTTTCATAGAAAAAATGAAAATATTATAATAGATGATTTTTCTATAGTGTCAAAAGTGGAATCATTACTTCATCTTTGCATCAAAGCACTTACAGAGCATGAAAAAAGTGGATATTCAAAAGATTAAGGAGGTCTAGAAATAATGAATTAAACATATTGGATTTCCTAATTCTCTGATAATCATAGAATTTGTTATTGTATTTAAGGAATGGAAAATGCAATGTGTCTCTTCTATGGATCAAAGAAAATCAGAAGATTCCAATTTGCCTCCTCAGTAGTGATCATGCCATTTTCAATCTTTCTATTTTTAAGTTAGATACTTTACCTGAAGGTTCTATCTTTTAAATCAGTTTTGAAAACTAAATCCTACTAAGGGTTAGAGTTTGTTTAACTCTGAGTTTAAAGAATAGTTACAAGTGAAAAACTATATATATGTTTTAAATGGGAGATGTAAAGGGTCTAAAAAGTTGGAATTTGGCTAAACTTTGATTTTATAATGTGATATTTCCCTATATATTTCATCTGTGATTGAAAGAAACAAATAGTTACTGTATACTTAAATCTATGCATTTGAGTGGATGAAGATGAGTTTATATGTGAATTCATGCTTTAAATGTGGTAATTGTTTTTATACTAAGAGTCTTATGATATACATTTTATCAATTGTTATTGGTTCACAAAATCTAGTGGTATATATATACTTGATCATTGTTATATATGGAATCTATGTGTTCTATCATTGAATAGTTTCATAGAAAGAAAATATTACATTCATAACATATTGATGTATGGATGTTAGTCTACCTTAAATGATTTTTGGTTAAAATTATATTCAAATGTTAGTGTAGTTTTTATTTATTGAAGATATTTAAAAAAGGAGTTGTACCTTAATTCAGAGCGAAATTATTTATGATAATTTACCCAATTGTTGTTTACTTATTTGTTCTAAAAATAATAGGTTAAAGGGGCAAAATAAACATTATTAGAATAGGACAAATTTGTCAACCAATAGAGTGCATGTACTTGAGTGGGTTGGTTTTATGGTTAATAAGGTAGTGGCAAAGTTTGGTGGCCATGAAGACTACGGCCAAGCAAAGTTTCTTAATATGGGTATATCAAGTCTCATATTCAACAAGCATGTGGTTAATGTACTAGATGACTTGCTCTTTGTGTTGTTAATTTTGGTGAGCCAATATTCCCCCTAGGGAGTGGTTAGTGGTAGAGATATAAAGGTGGGTCATCCTTGGGAGGAGTTAGGATAGGTGGAGATAAAAGGTACTTTTTGAGTGAATCAAAGAACTTTTAATAGTCACTATTCCACTTAAAAGAGACATCTTTCTTAAGAAGGTGGTGGAAGGGTTGGAATAAATTAGAAAGTTGTAAGATAAAGTGATGACTGGATTAGAGCTTCCCTTACAAATTATGGAGTTGCATGAGGTTGGTTGGAGGGAGCATATCAAGGATGGCTTTGATCTTGGTAGGATTGACTTCGATTCCATAAAGGGAGATAATAAAGTGAATAAAATTTCCTGATAAGACCCTCAAAAATCACTTCTTGGGGTTAAAGTAGACATGGTAATTAATGAAGAGTTCAAAGATGATCTTGAGAATGGCTAAATGATCCTTTTAGCGTTTGGATTTTTTGAGAAGGGTATCCACATAGTCCTCTATAATAAACCTTAGAATTGCATCAAGAGCTACAGATGTAAATTGTCTTGAAACATCCATCAAGAAAATAGTAAATCGAACATGGCAGGATGAAAGAGATAAGAAGGAACTGAAATAGGAATTAAGCTCAATGGCCAAATACATTGATGCCATTCATAATCTAGGTCCTCAGTCCATTTCTTAGTTTCCCCTATCTTTTGATCCAAAATCTCCAATTAATCAAAAAACGCTTGATCAAATACATAGAAGTAAGATGGTAACGGAAGTATTCGATGATTGGTTAGATGGGATAATCCAAGAAGGCACCAAATATATTAATGGTTTGAATAATATATATGATGAAACTCTGATTACCATTGAATATTTGAAGATAAAAAACATCTTATTGGAGAAAGATGAAATAAAATGGATAGCTACAGTTAACCAAATGATTGAAATCTAGAAGTATGGTGTGATAAATTTTTTATCAAAGAAGAATGTGGCAAATTTGAATGATAGGACATTATATGTATGCAAAAAGAATCTTGAATGGAGAAACTCAGTGTCAAAATAGGGGTAGATAGAACTTATAAAGATGATTAAAGTGATAAATGAATATATTCAATCTCAGCATCATGATTTAGAATGTATTAATATAAAGTATTTGAAAAATGATAGAAAACCTGAGGAAGATATCAATACTGTGATACAATCATTTAAAGAAAAGATTAGTTTTTTCAAAGAAAATGAAAATATTGTAATAGATGCTTTATATAGGGTCTCAAAAGTGGAATCATTACTTCATCTTTGCGTGAAAGTACTTACAGAGCATGCATAAAAAGTGGCTAATATTTAAAAGATTAAGGAGGTATAGAAACAATGAATTAAACATATTGGAGTTCCTAATTCTCTACTAATCCAATAATTTATTGCTACATTTAAGGAATGGAAAATGCAACGTGTCTTTTCTATGGAGTAAAACAAATTATAAGATTCTAATGCACCTCCTTAGTAGTGATCATGCCATTTTTAAGCTTTCTATTTTTAAGTTAGATACTTTATCGGAAGGTTATATCTTTTAAATTAGTTTTAAAAACTAAATCCTAGTAAGGGTTAGAGTTTGTTTAACTCTAAGTTTAAAGAATAGTTACAAGTGAAAAACTATATATATGTTTTAAATGGGAGATGTAAAGGGTCTAGAAAGTTGGAATTTAGCTGAACTTTGCTTTTATAATGTGATGGATGTTTCCCTCTATATTTCATCTGTGAATGAAAGAAACAAATAGTTACTACAGATGTAAATATGTGCATTTGAGTGAATGAAGACAAGTTTCTATGTGAATTCATTCTTTAAATGTGGTAATTGCTTTTCTACTGAGAGTCTTATCATATACATTTTATCAATTTTTATTGGTTCACAAAATCCAGTGGTATATATACTTGATCATTGTTATATATGGAATCTATGTGTTCTATCATTTAATAGTTTCATAGAAAGAAAATATTAAATTTATAGCATAGTGATGTATGGATGTTAGTTTGCCTTAAATGCTTTCTGGTTAAAAGTATATTCAAATGCTAGTGTAGTTTTTATTCATTAAAGATCTTTAAAAAGTAAGTTGTACCTTAATCCTGAGGGAAATTATTTATGATAATTTACCCAACTATTGTTTACTTATTTATTTTGAAAATAATAGGTTAAAGGGTCAAAATAAACATTATCAGAATAGGATAAATCTGTCAACCAATAGATTTTTGGTTACTCCATTGGGGATGATCGAATCATTATTTACGATTAGTTGCCCTAATATGAAGCAAGATGGTGCTTCCCCATGAGAACATACTTCCTATTTTACAACCTAATATTGGTTTCCAATATGATCAAGAATAAATAATCAGTCAATTAAATACCCTTGCATGATGCACTTATCAAAATATTGATGATTATAGAAGAGCAAGTCGAGTATTAGAAAGAGAAAAAGAATTGGATGACAATTTAAGATTATTGTTGCTTAGGCAAAGAAGGAGACAAACTAAAAATATAATTATAAATTAAGTCCTTGAAGTCTCAAGAGGTCAAAAATAACTATTAATTAATAGTTGGTTATTTAATTATGATTTAAAAAGCTAGAGTTTATAAGATTTACAAGATCTTTGAGAAGAGAAGGAATTGATGATCCTACTTTTCAAGCACTGCTAAACCTAAATTTTTCTTCTAATCCTACTCCTATTAAAAGAGATAGAATTAGACCTACTAACCCTCCTAAACCCTTGGCATCCCCTATTTTTCAAGCTTTAACTCTCTCCATCATTATCATCCCTTCTACCATAAACTTTTTACTGATGGCCCAGCCTTGGGGAGTGGTCATAAGACCTCTAAATATTGGAGCTAATCTAAATCCTCTGCCCAAAAATGTGAGAGATTTTTTTCCTAAATTTAATGGAAATGGAAAGGAATCACCAAATGAACATTTGAATGCCTTTGTTGTAGCATGTGGTGTATTAAGTGTGCAACATCAAGATGTGGCTATAAGACTCTTTATATAAACTTTAATTGATACTGGCAACACAATGGATCTATCACTTACCTGATACTACTATTACAAATTGGGATAATATGAAAGATAAATTCAAAAGTAGGTTCAAAAGTGCAAGAGATGAACATTCTCTCCTTGCTTAATTAACTCAAGTTAAGAAATAAATACATGAGCCTATGAGAGAATTTATATCCAAATACAGGATTCCAATTACTAAAAGGCTGACTCCAAATAATCAAAAATGCTTTTTTTTTAATCAACTCTATGCCTTTTTTTATTATTTTTCACCTAAAAAGAGGTGGAGTTACCACTTTAGTGGTTGCATAAACAATGATAGTTGGATTAGAAGATGATCTTATCATGGCTAAAAAATGGAAAAAAGAAGTTCATACACCTAATGTTCAATCCTCATCCCCTACAGATCTTATGGTTCAAAGGTTAGTTAGTGATATGATCACTCTGAAAACATAAATGCCTAAAGCTAGTATGTCATTCTAATAACCATATTAGGATGTCAACTAATGGATAAATACCAGTAAGGCATTCCAACTTACACCAACACAACCAAGGTTAGCTATTGAAGCCCCCCCTAGAAAAGGGAACATGTGTGCCTTTCATTTGACTACTCATCATGATGGAAATTCTTGCCCATAGATGCTTAAATGGATGCTATTAAATATATGTTGGGAGAAACTACTGAGGAAGAAAAGAACTCTGAGGAACCTAGTGACTCTGAAATACACTTTTTAGATTATGATTTTGACTCAGAAAGAGGTGGTGAAGTATTGGTTACTCTTGAGGATCATTCATGTGCTATGCTGACCCAAATTCAAAAGAATTAAAAATATCCAAACATTCAATATTCTTAAGGAATGCCTATCAAAATTAAGAAACCTCTCACTAGAACTCCTGACACTGGTTCAAAAGTTCAAGATGTTTAATTATTACGAAGATCTGATCATGAAACTTCTTTTGATATTATTGAATTTCGTAAGATGTCAAGAATTCAAATATCTCCTAATGAATAACTTAAGTTAAATCCTAAAGAGCTTGATAAATTGGTGAAATACGTTAAAGGTGATCATTCACAAACTGAATCCAATAGTCGATAAAATATTAATGCTGAGTCATCAATTGCTGAACTATGTGATTCTCCACCTAAATCACCTACATACATGCTTTAAATGGCCATCAATGCATATAATGATACATATAATTTGTTTTATATGAAACTTAACCCATTTTATTTTTGCTTATTTATAAATTTTCATAAACTTAGTAATTGTATTATAGACTTAGGTGCTTCTGATAACATCATGCCCTCTTCCATAGCTAAAGCCTTGGGTTTATCCCTTACAAAAAATTTGGTAAGTGCTATTATATGGATGGAAAGTAGATTCCTATACTTGGGAAAATTAAAGATGCACAGGTTACTCTTACAGCTTACCTTAATAAAAGATTAAAGTTGATTATTTTAGTGGCATACATCCCTAACAGTTATGGAATACTATTGAGCAAAACTTTTTGTAAAGATCTATGTGGGGAAATTAAAATGGATTGGTTAGAGGCCACAATTATAGTGGGAAAATGGAAAGTAAAACTAGATCTTAAAACTAAATGTAAGTTTACTATGTTCCCTTTTGATGATCCTAAATCTCAAAAATTATTTTAGGAATGCGAATTTGGTAATTTTTTTCTAAGGATGTGAAAGAAGGATATATTTCAAAATACACTCATTCAGATGATCTATTGATCATGGAATTTGATGGTAGTTGCACCTCTACTGGCTCTAGAGTAGGAGTAGTTCTCATTTTCCCTAAAGGTAAAATTTTTCCTTACTCCTTTAAGTTAGAGTTTAAAAATACTAATAATACCGCAGAGTACAAAGCTCTATTACTCAAACTAAATGAAGCCAAAGGAAATGGAATAAAAATACTTAGAGTAAAAAGAGATACAAAACTAATTGTTAAATAGGTAAGAAGGATTTTTACTATTAAGAATGAAAGACTGAGACATTATAGAAACGAAGTTTGGGATGAAATAGAACATTTTGATGCCTTCTCTATTGAGTCAATTCCAAGAGATTAGAACACACAGATAGATTCTTTGGCAATATTAACTTCTCTTCTTCTTCCTCATCTTGATTTCAAAGAAAACTCATATAGAATAGAGTTGATCTATCATCCCAATGTCCCAGATAATGCTGAATACTTGCAAGTTTTTGAAAATGATTGACAAATTAAAAATTTCTTGGAAAGTGCTGAGATATTTGTGGGGACCTATTTTGAAGGATCTAAAATAGAGTGTAAATAATTAGTCTTGATCCTAGAATTAATTCAAATGAGGGAGTAATTAAATTAAAAGGAAACAAGATTCCTAGAGGGTTGGTTTGTCTTAAACATTGTTCAGTCGACAAGATGAATACATCAAAGGCAAACATGCTCAGGATCCTAATAAATTGGGAGATTGTGAAAAGGTAAATATTGGAAAAAAAAATTATCCTAAAGGGGTTTCCATTAGTAAATACTACTCACCAAAAGAGAGATGTGATTTAATCAATTTGATAACTAAATATAAAGATGTCTTTGCTTGGTGTTATGATGAATTCAAAAAATTTAAAAGTGGTCAATTTCAGCATCATATTCCTTTAAAATCAAATGCAACTCCATTCAGGTAGAAATTAAGAAAGTACAACCTAAAATTTATAGATGCCATTTATAAAGAAGTTGATAAAATGTTAAAATCTGGGATTATCTACCCAATTCATCACTCTACTTGGGTGGAAAATATTATCCTGGTGCATAAGAAAAATGGAGAAATAAGGATTTATGTTGATTTTAGGAACTTAAATCAAGCCAACCTAAAATATAATTATGACTTAACCATGATGGATCACATTTTTCAAATATTTTATATATCATAGATGATGTCCATGTTAGATGAGTTCTTTGGTTATAATCAAATAGGTGTGGCTGAAGAAGATCATCATGAAACCGCTTTCACAATGCCATGGGGAACTTTCACCTATGGTTGTATGCATTTTGGTTTGATCAATGTTGGTGCAATTTTTTAGTGAGAAATGAACTCATATTTTAAAGACCTGATAGATAAAGTTATTGTTCTTTATATTGATGATTTGACTATTTTCTTTAAAAAGAGAGAAAATCATCTAAGAGATCTTGAGACTATTTTGCAAAGATGTAGAGACCATGGAATATATCTTAATCTAAAAAAGTCAGTATTCTATGTGATAGAAGGTAAGTTATTGGGGCATTTAGTTTTGATAGAAAAAAATAAGATTGACCCAAAGAGAGTTAAAATAATTTAGCAGTTAAGCCTTCCCTCAAATAGAACTAAAGTTAAATCTTTTTTTGGACATGTTAATTTCCTCATAAGATTCATTCCCAATTTTGCTGAGATTAAAAAACATATTATAGGAATGATGAGTGGAAAACAAGAATTCAAGTGGAATAAAGCTACTAAGAAGGCTTTTGAAAATGTTAAAGAAGTGATTGCACATGCATCTACTCTGATAAATCATAATTTCCAAAATGATTTTATTATTTATTGCTATGCTTTAGAACACA
Source organism: Torreya grandis (assembly GCA_037957365.1). Lineage (NCBI taxonomy): Eukaryota > Viridiplantae > Streptophyta > Pinopsida > Cupressales > Taxaceae > Torreya > Torreya grandis. The sequence continues at coordinate 1,752,163 of JARHVA010000819.1, read as the reverse complement.
CCATGTTTGGTATTTTTCTATATAAAAATGAATTGAATATGGAATATCCAATAGCCTTCACGAGTTTTCCTCTTAAGAAACATGAACTTAAATATTCATTGATTGAAAAATAAGCTTTTGCTGTAGTAAAAGCTGTCAAACAATTTAGGTACTATATACTTCATTCTCATTCAATTGTATTTGTACCAAACTCAGATGTCAAGAGCATTATAACTCAACAGGATGTGGGGATGAATAATAAATCATCATGGGTTGTTAATATTCAAGAATATGACTTGGATATCAAGCCAACTAAATTAATTCAAGGCCAAGGCATGTGTAGAATGATCACTAAAAATAAAGAAGAAAAAGAGGAGGAACTTCCCACTATCTTGTTAGTGAGTTTATGATATCCATGGTTTGTAGATGTGGCTCATTAAATTAATTATGGAGATTGTCCCAACCACTTATCCCTGCAATAAAAAAGGAACCTAATATTAAAAACAATAAAATATGTCATCTCAGATGATGTCTTGTACAAAAAGGGACTAGATGGAACTTTTCTAAGATGTGTAGATAAAGAAAAACATAAGATTTTGAAGGTTATCCATGATGAATCTTGAAGTGGACATTTCTATTCCTTAGTTATAACCTTCAAAAATTTTAGGAATTGTTATTATTAGCTTGGCATATTTTAAGATGCATATAGATGGGTGGCTAATTGTGAGAAGTGCAAGATATTTTTAAGAAAATCATAACTTGCGACATTACCTTTAAGGCCAATTATGATTGAAGATCTTTTCAATCAATGGGGCTTAGACTTCATTGGACTCATTTCACCTTCTTTGAGTGCTAGACATACACATATTTTGACAGCCATAGACTATTTTACAAAATGGGTGGAGGCGATCCCTACGAAGAGAACCAACTCAAAAGTTGTGTGTGATTTTCTTAAAGAAAATATACTAGTGCACTTTGGTGTTCCTCAAAAAATAATGGCAAATAATGCTACTAGATTTTCTTCAGCTGAACTCATCTCATTTTGTTATGATCATAGTATCTCTCTTTCTAATTCATTAGACTATTTTCCTCAAGGGAATGGTCAAGCTAAGTCCAGTAACAAAAAATTAATAGCCATCATGAGAAAATTGGTGAGTGATAATCATAGAGATTGGCATAAAAATTTATATGAAGCACTTTGGGCTGATAGGGTAACCCCAAAAAAAGCAATAAGAATGGCACCTTTTGAGCTAGTTTATTAAATAGGAGCTCAATTATCATTACCTCTTAAACTATACATAACCAAATTGCAAAAGCTCATTGAAGATCAATATTTTTAAGATTATTTGGAAAAGAGGATTATGTATTTAACCAAAATTGAGGAAGAAAGGAATGAACTGGTTGATCATATTACTGCTCATCAACCCAGAGTTAAGAAAATCTTCGATCAAAAAATGAGACCCAAAAAATTCATGAAAGAAGATGAAGTGATTTTATGGGATAAGAGAAGAGAACCTAAAGGAGCACATGGTAAGTTTGATTCACTCTGGAAGGGGCCATTCAAAATTCATTAGGTACTCAGCCCTAATTCTTTCAAATTAAAATATCCAAATGAATTTGTTCTACCCCTATCTTATAATGGACATGACCTTAAGTTGCATCAATTATAAAATAGGTGCCCCCTATTTTGTACATATTTATTTTATTTTTGATTAGTTTGTGTGAAATCAAAGATTCTGAGTTCTTTACATTCTGTCATAAAATGCAATCCCCAGTCAGAGCCAATTGTTACCCTTGTATTTACCCTTATTCAATTTCTCATAATTATTCCTCGAGAAAGAATTGATATATCATTTTCATTTATTTTTAAATTTTTACACTCTTCAAGTCATCCCTTTATTATTAGAAATTATTTGCTTGTTGTCTTGGTTTGCGAAAGAATTTGTTATCTTGAACCACAGAACTTGAACCTTTTTCAAAATTTGACAGTTTATAGCTTCAAAGTTCACTATTCTATATTCTTGAAAATCCACTCACCTTTGGTTCATCATGAGAAATTTTATTAAAAACATGTCTTTATGTTGATTCTTGTTTATTCCCTTAAAACTTTCATTGAGTCAAAATTTATGAGTATAAAAGAATCGGTAGAAACTGAGCTTGAACCCATGTACTCTTTTGGTTGGGATACAAAATTTAATTGTGTGTGGAAGTATAAAAGTGAGAAATAAATATGGGGATAATTAACTAGAATATAATATATTTAGAACATTTTATAAAGTGAAAAATTTTAATGCATGAAAATCAAGGGTAATGATTATACATTAAGGTCGAGTGTGGAGATCACTTGGAATTAATGCATGTGTCAAATTTACATCATATCAAGGGAATTAAACATGAATGTATTGATTTATTAATTATTTGTCTTGATTTTGTGCCCTTATCAAATAATGAGTAGGTTAATTTAGTAAAATAAAACAATCAAGGTTCTATGAAAGGAGGACAACGCTAGAGGTATCAGATTTTCTTGCTCAATTTGATAAAAATTTAGATCTCATAAAAGGTGTTTAAAAATCAAAGATTAAAAAGGATTATATCTCCAAAAAGTATAAAAAACCCTTGTAACTAATTTGCCTAACTGCACCACTAGGTCAAAAGCTAAGAATAGGAAGAAGAAAGAATCTCTAGAAAAAGTGATTGTGGATCTGAGTGCTGAAGAAGACTCAAATAGGATGATAAGTGATCAAGGTCTTGATTCATCAATGGTAGAGGGAAATAATACAAATCAATTGGTGGGAATCACCTTGGATTCTACCAATTCAATAGAATTACTGGATACCCCTTCAAAGCAACTTATTCCTATAAGGAAACCCTGATTACTACACCTCGATGGTTATAAAATTCAATTAAAGAGAAAAGGAAAATAGTTCCATTTTATTTATGATTAGAAGACATGGTCAATGGATGTTTAGGAAAATATCCTAAATATGAAAATATAAAAATCACTTCCAAGGTAGACATTGATCCTAATACAAGAAATTAGAGTGCAAAAATAGCTTGACCAGTGACGAATGATGAAGTTCAAAATCCCATAGCATAGGATTATACAGTGGAAAGAATAAACCTTGGAGTTGTATCAATAGATATAGATGTACATCATCTTGAAACATCCACCAATAAAATAGTAAATCAAACATGGTAGGATGAAAGAGATAAGAAAGAACTGAAATAGGCATTACGCTCGATGGTTGAATACATTGATGCCATTCATAATCTCGGTCCTCAGTCCATTTCTCTATTTCCCCTATCTTTTGATCTAAAATATCCAATTAATCAACAAATGCTTGATCAAATACATAGAATTAAGATTGTAATGAAAGTATTTGATGATTGGTTAGATGGGATAATCCAAGAAGGCACCAAATATATTAATGGTTTGAAGAATTTATATGATGAAAATCTTATTACCATTGAAGATTTGAAGATATAGAACATCTTATGAGAGAAAGATGGAAAAAAATGGACAGTTGCAATTAACCAAATGATTAAATCTATAAGTATGGTGTGATAAAAAATTTATCAGAGAGGAATATGGCAAATTTGAATGAGAGGACATTATATGTATGTAGAAAGAATCTTGAATGGAGAAAATTAGTTTCAAAATAGGGGTAGATAGAAATTCTAAAGTTGATTAAAGAGGTAACCAAATTTACTCAGTCTTTCCATCATGATTTATAATGTATTAATGTAAAGTATTTGAAAGATGATGGCAAACTCGAGGAAGATATCAATCCTATGATACAATCATTTAAAGAAAAGATTAGTTTCATAGAAAAAATGAAAATCTTATAATAGATGATTTTTCTATAGTGTCAAAAGTGGAATCATTACTTCATCTTTGCATCAAAGCACTTACAGAGCATGAAAAAAGTGGATATTCAAAAGATTAAGGAGGTCTAGAAATAATGAATTAAACATATTGGATTTCCTAATTCTCTGATAATCATAGAATTTGTTATTGTATTTAAGGAATGGAAAATGCAATGTGTCTCTTCTATGGATCAAAGAAAATCAGAAGATTCCAATTTGCCTCCTCAGTAGTGATCATGCCATTTTCAATCTTTCTATTTTTAAGTTAGATACTTTACCTGAAGATTCTATCTTTTAAATCAGTTTTGAAAACTAAATCCTACTAAGGGTTAGAGTTTGTTTAACTCTGAGTTTAAAGAATAGTTACAAGTGAAAAACTATATATATGTTTTAAATGGGAGATGTAAAGGGTCTAAAAAGTTGGAATTTTGCTAAACTTTGATTTTATAATGTGATATTTCCCTATATATTTCATCTGTGATTGAAAGAAACAAATAGTTACTGTATACTTAAATCTATGCATTTGAGTGGATGAAGATGAGTTTATATGTGAATTCATGCTTTAAATGTGGTAATTGTTTTTATACTAAGAGTCTTATGATATACATTTTATCAATTGTTATTGGTTCACAAAATCTAGTGGTATATATATACTTGATCATTGTTATATATGGAATCTATGTGTTCTATCATTGAATAGTTTCATAGAAAGAAAATATTACATTCATAACATATTGATGTATGGATGTTAGTCTACCTTAAATGATTTTTGGTTAAAATTATATTCAAATGTTAGTGTAGTTTTTATTTATTGAAGATATTTAAAAAAGGAGTTGTACCTTAATTCAGAGCGAAATTATTTATGATAATTTACCCAATTGTTGTTTACTTATTTGTTCTAAAAATAATAGGTTAAAGGGGCAAAATAAACATTATTAGAATAGGACAAATTTGTCAACCAATAGAGTGCATGTACTTGAGTGGGTTGGTTTTATGGTTAATAAGGTAGTGGCAAAGTTTGGTGGCCATGAAGACTACGGCCAAGCAAAGTTTCTTAATATGGGTATATCAAGTCTCATATTCAACAAGCATGTGGTTAATGTACTAGATGACTTGCTCTTTATGTTGTTAATTTTGGTGAGCCAATATTCCCCCTAGGGAGTGGTTAGTGGTAGAGATATAAAGGTGGGTCATCCTTGGGAGGAGTTAGGATAGGTGGAGATAAAAGGTACTTTTTGAGTGAATCAAAGACCTTTTAATAGTCACTATTCCACTTAAAAGAGACATCTTTCTTAAGAAGGTGGTGGAAGGGTTGGAATAAATTAGAAAGTTGTAAGATAAAGTGATGACTGGATTAGAGCTTCCCTTACAAATTATGGAGTTGCATGAGGTTGGTTGGAGGGAGCATATCAAGGATGGCTTTGATCTTGGTAGGATTGACTTCGATTCCATAAAGGGAGATAATAAAGTGAATAAAATTTCCTGATAAGACCCTCAAAAATCACTTCTTGGGGTTAAAGTAGACATGGTAATTAATGAAGAGTTCAAAGATGATCTTGAGAATGGCTAAATGATCCTTTTAGCGTTTGGATATTTTGAGAAGGGTATCCACATAGTCCTCTATAATCTTATGGATAAGGTCATGAAAGATATACATCATGGCATATTGGTAGGTCATACCAATGTTATTTAACTTGAAAGGCATGACTCTATAGTAGAAGGTCCCCTATGGGGTGGTAAAGGTAGTCTTGTGTTGATCTTCGGGGGAAATTAGAATTTGATTATAACCTAAGAACTCATCTATGAGAGATAATATCTCATGGTTGGTTGTAATATCAACTAGCTAGTCGATGCTCAATAGAAGAAAGTCATCTTTTGGGAAAGTGAGCTTGAGGTCATGAAAGTCCACAAAATACATAATCCCCTTATGGATTTGGTGATAGGCATGACATTTGAGACCCACTGAGGATAGTTAATGGGTTGAATGAAGTTGATAGATAGAATATGCTAAAGTTCTTCTTTGTTGCAAAGGGATATACGAGGGTGCATGCATTGAAGTTTTTGATTAACAAGTTTGGCATCATAGTGAGTGACTATGTTATGGGTAAAAATGGTGAGGTCAATTCTAGGCATATCACTATAAGACCAAGCAAAAGTTATGCTATGGTCTCAGAGGAAAGAGGTTAAGTCTCAAAGTTCCTTAGCATTCAATGATTAGCCAATTTTGACAATGTGAGAGTTATCTAGAGTGCCCAAGGTGATATTTATGGTAGATTCATTCAGCATGGTTGAGGTCTCAAGAGGAAGGTATTTGTGGATGGAAAATATAGCATACCAAGGTAGGTGAGAATGGAATCATCATCCTAGCATTAAATAGTGTTAATGGTAGGAGAGTTATTCCTTATCATCTTAGGATGGATCAAAGGGTTGGTTATGGTTGCCCCTTCCTTTTGATAAGTTAGGAGTCTCAGGATGATCATGTTGACAAAAAAAATTTAGGTGGGATGATGTCATCATCCTCACACACAAGTGGAGGAGTGGTTAGGGAAGAAGGTGTGTCTTCTTTAGGAATGGTGATGATAGGTAGTTTGGATTACTTCTTGTTGGGTAGGATGAAACCCAAGCCATGATTCTCATGAGGGTTCCTGATATCAATGGAGACCAAATCATGTGGGCCATGTTCATACCACCCAAGACTAAATCCTTTCCAAGTACACCTATGGAGGTATGTTTTGACAAAACTCAACTTGTCTAGATAGGAAAATTTAGAGGTGAATGGTCAAGGCGAGGAAGAGGTAGTAGAAGTGTTAATAAGTTTTTCAAGTCCCTGATAAATTAAATGGGTTTAAAAATGGGGATATCTATAGGAAATAGTGGCTCCAAAATTAGGTTCATACCCAGGTTGGTGGTGAAGTTTCCTATACTCTTGGGGAGTAGGGAAAGCATTAAGAGCTAGGAGGCAGTATTCCCTTAGTGAAAGGTGATGGAATGTTTATTCCAAAGGGTCTGAGGTGGGGATCTAATCGAATGAGATGGATGAGATAGTTGATGCCTCGTTGGTAAGAGGCAAGGCTTCCTTTTTCATGGTGGAGGTCTTTTCTTAGGTTAATGAGGGTATGCTAGACAAGGGTAAGAGGACATCATTGGGTTGGTAGGTCATGTTGCATGTTGAAAAAGGAATTGGGTCAACTTGGATGGTGATGACCTATCCTTCATGCTCAAACTTAATGCAATGATGAAGGGTAGAGGGGATGCAACCCATGGAGTGAATCCAAGGTCATCCTAATAAAACATTGTATTGAATTTCTCCTTCCACTACATAGAAAAGTTTAGGTAGTGTACAGGGTCCTATATAGATATGGAGGACAATAGTTCCCAAGGTAGTGGCCATGGCATCATTAAATCACTAAAGGATGGATGAGGGTTTTGATATGACATTATCTGGTAGGTTGAGTTGGTTATAGGCATGGGAGGAGATGATGTTAATACTAGCTTCCCCATCAATCATGACCTATTTGATGTGGGTTTGGTTGATGTAAGTAGTGATAAAGAGAGGGGGATTTGGGTCATCTAGATGGATGGAAGGTATTTACAAATCCTTGAAGATAAAAAGGTTAGAAATTTGAAGGGTGCCAACAAAGGTTACTAAAGGTTGGGGATCTTCAAGCTGAACCTAAATGGATTGCAAAGCCTCTATTAGTGCTTAACGGTGGTGCAGGGAGGTAGAGATCAACTCATAGAAGCTCATCTTCATTATGGTTTGGTGAATTTGCTTGAGGATAACTCTCTTGATGGATTTTGAGGGGTTAGATTGGGAGACACCTAAAATAAGCATTTTGGGTTTGGTCAAAGATGGGGATGGATGGGTTTGGGTTGGTTAGGAGGTTTTAGGTAGATATGTCCATGAAATGGACATCTTAGCCTTCCCCTTATCCTTCTAATATGATCTCGTGACCATGTTGATAGTATATATATAAGGAGTTGGGGTAGGAGTTTGGGTAGACTCATCTTCACTCTGAGGTGAGAGTGGAGGAGTGGGTAAATGTTGGGTAGGTATGGTTATTGGTGGGATTGATAGAGGGATCATGAGAGGCTCATCTGTTAATAGATCATCCTCATTATAAGGCTGGTAGATAATGGTTTAGAGAGATTTGTAGTTTTCCTTATCATGCTCGGGTGTCTTATGATAAGAACACACTTGGTGGTCATTGTAGCAAACATGTTTTGAAGCAAGAGGGTTAAATGACCTAATGGGAGATAAGGATAAATAAGAGGTTGTTATAACCTATGAAGAATGGTCGAGTAGGATTTAGCTAAATGTGGTAAAGGTTTAGTGGTGGTTATTGAGGTGGAAGGTTATTTGAAAGAAAGTTTGGTGATAGGTGCTTTAGGTAAGGTGGTGTGATTGGTTGATGGTTTTCGTTTTGACAAGGAGGTTGATGATCTAGAGGTGGAAGATTGCAAGGCAAGAAGCCTAGGTATTGTTGGTGTGATGAAGAGAGGTACATTAGAAAATAATTGTGAAGGTGTAACCAAAAGAGGTAGAGGGGTTTTTGGTAGAGATAATGGGCTTCCTACACAAGGTAGAGGGATGAGGTCCCAAAATGGAGGGCAAGGTTGAGGGAGGTAAAATTTCAAGCTTTGAGCCTTTAAGTGGTTTTATTTCCTTGGTTGCTTTGGTTTGGCACTTGGTTGGTTGGTTAAAGAGGTTAGGTCCACTTTCATGGATGGTTGACTAAGGCATGGTGTAGAGAAGTCACCAAGACTTTTGGTTGATTTGGTTATGGTGATAGAAGAGGGTTTGGTTATTTAGGTGTGGGTTGACTTAGGTAGTTGAGGGTGGGTTGTTTTGGTAGAGGATTTGTGTGATTGGGTAGGGGTATTGGTTAGTTGGGTAGAGGTTTTGGTTGGTAGGGTAGATATGGCAATAAGTTGGTTAATAGAGGTGAGGGGTTGGTCTACCAAATAAAGTGTTAGATGCTCTGGTCTAGTAATGTAAGGGAGGCCTAGTTGCTGCCAAAAGATAGCCTAATCTAATATGGGTTTGGAAATAAACTCCAATTTGCAGACTAGTATAGAGAATGGTTTATATATTGGTGTGGTTCCTTGGGTAGTGGGTTCAAAGGATATACCCATTGGTTGGGAAAGAGAGATGGTAACCTTGTCCTCTTACTCAATGAAAGGATGTAAGGTTGAGATAGGTGGCTCCTTCATGGGAGGAGTGGACATGGGGACTTACTCCTTGGGAATGTTTTTTGAGGAGGGTGAGTTGATTAATAGTTAAATGTAAAGGTAAGGAGGTGATGGTTGGTTGTTCTAGTATATTAGTTGAAAGGGTGGTTAAGGAATCCACTATCTGAATATGTGGAAAGGGAGAAGATGGTATTTCCTCAGTTTGGGTTTTTGAAGGAAGAGAAGGTGACTCCACTACCTCAGTTAGTAGAGGAAGAAAAAAATTGAGTGATTGGGTAGTGGGTGGTTTGGTAATGAGTGCATCAAGAACCATATTGACCATATGGGCATCATGAGAACACTCAACTTGGTTACTCTCATTCTTGGTAAGAGCCTAGTTTTGGAAAGGTTTCTTGAATATATTAAGGGCTTGGTTTAATGGTGCATTGGGGTTGTCTAATGCAAGCTCCCCCTTATCAATGAGGGATTGGACACGGCTCTTAAAGGTATTACACCTACTAACATCATGTCTAATTATCTAATAGAAGGCACATATATAATTTTCATTATAGCACCTAGGTGTAAGATGAGAGAAATCAAATTGTTGGGGGTTTGATAGGAGGAAGTTGAATGATATTAGTTTTTAATAACTTATATAAGATTAAAGCATAAGATTCATCAAGTAGAGTGAATTGATCTTGGTTTTTATAGTTTTGGTTCTTCATGTTTTTTTTTTTGAGGAACCATAGGAATTTGGTTGGTTAATAGATGGTGGAAGAGTAGCTTTAAGGACAACTACATCCATGGTTCCCTTGCCCCTAGTATTAGTATTTGACTAGTTATTCAGTTTGGAAGAAGAGGCCTCATTAGTTTTGGAGGTGTTCTTATTTTTAATTTTTAGCTTTCCTTCATCAATGGATCCATTATAACTTATGTGCCATGGTAAAAGCTTCATCAAAGGTTCAAAATCTTTAGACATATAGGGTATAAGAGATATTCTTGGAACATGCCTGAGCAAAGAGCTCTATGAGTTTGGGTTGAGGCAAGGAAAAGGAAAGTTGGTTATTTAAGCTTCTCCAATGAGCTAAAAAATTGAAAATGGATTCATCCTCAAATTGTTAGATAGAGTAAAAGTTGGTGATATAAAATTTCTTGGATATATTGATCAAAAAGTGGTCCAAAAAAGTTTGAGCCAATTGGGTGAAGGAGAAGAGGGAGTGTTTGGGTATAACACTACACCAATTCAATTTTGGACAAGATAGGGACATGGGAAAGGTGTGTAAAAAGAGGGCATCATCATAGGTAGTTAGATAACAAGCATGCCTAAATTCCCTAAGGTGATATTGGGGATCCTCCTTTGGAATTTATAGAACTTGGAAAGTTCCCATTGGGGAGGATATGGCCTAATAGGTAAAGATGGATGGATGGGCTCATTACAGATTTGGTCATATGATAGGATGTGATGACCACGAGAGATGGATGAATCTAAGGTGCTAATCTTGTCCATAAGCATCTTCATTAAGTTTATTTAAGTTTGTGCACCTATAAGGTTTTAAGATGTATACTATTATGGTGGTTGGGTGACATACTGATAGTGGGTAGAAGGTTAGGAAGCTTCCATATGTGGGTATGTGGATACCAATGGTTGGGTGGAAGCTACATAAGGGTAGATAGGTGTAGGTGGTTGGATAGTGGGTAGATGCACATTCCCTTATAGGTTAGGGATGTCTCCAAAGTTTATGCAAGGGGTGATTGTTAGATAAGAGCGGTAGTTGGGTTGGTGATCGATGGAAGGGTGGTGACCCTTATACTGATTGGTCGTAAGATGGAGGGTATGAACACCATAAGACTTTAAAGTGGGGTAGTGGTTGATGGTCTAGGGGTAGCTAAAGGAATGTTGGTAGTGTTTTAGGTAAGCACTCCCATAGTGGAGGGAGTGTAGGTGGCTAGAGGTTGTCTTGATCATAAGGTAGAGGAGTTGTTGGTAGGAGTGGAAGGTATAAGGGTGTTCATAGTTTGGGTTGGTTGGTTTTCTATAGGAGTTTTAAAGGGGTTATTATTAGATGAGGAAGCCTAAGTAGCCAATGGTTGGGTTATAACCATGGCAATAGAGGTGCTTCTCATGAGGTGGATAAGCATGCCATAAGGTGGATCTATGGGTGTGGCCAAAGTTAGGGTACAGTAAGACATGGTTGTAAGATAATGTTGTAGGGCCACGAGATTGTTATCTAAGAAGGTATAAAAATCTGCATCTCCTTGAAGAACCTCTTGAGGGAAGGTAGGTCTTCTTAAGGGATGAGGAAAAATTGATGGTTTAGAAACATAGTCCACAAATGAAGAGGTAGAATAGGTAGGTTGACTTGGTGATGAGTTTTGATATGCACGGTTCTTTTGCTGCTAGTGAGTGAGAACCATATGAGATAGGGGAGAGAGAAAGCACAAACAAGCTCACTACTTAAATAAAAAAGACAATAAATGATCAAATAAATCAAATCACACTCTAAAAGAGGCATCAAACCATAGAGTTTTTATTTATCTCACTTTTGAATTATGCCTTAAAAATTTTTGTGACGGAAATTGGTTTGTAGAGTAGGTATTAAAAAGGAAGTCTAGGGTTGGTTTCAGGTTGTGTTTAGGTGTTAAAAAAGAATCTATATTAGAATAAATATGTGGATTGGTATTGGGGCCTACCCCCTCACTTCACACACTACATTGATAATGGTGCCGGGTGTTTAGATAATATATATTGATATCCAAAGTTTATACTTAACTAGAGAGCTGAGTTGGTTCTCCCCTTGGTAATGACCTCCAAGTGGGATTTCTAGGAAAGGGTAAGGTTACCACTAGGTGATAAAATCTTAGTTGGGCCTTATATCAATTTTATTTTATGTTTAAATTATGAAATTGGTTAGGTTGAGTGTGTGTAATAAATATTGAAGCTGTGATAGATTGTTTTGCTTTTAAGTTAAGCTATGTGAACTAAACTTTCAAGCAGTCAATGTATGCAATTAATTTTAATCCCCAAAGAAAGTTTTGATTTCATTAATGAGCATAGAATATAGAGAATATGCAAGCAGATAAGAACCAAAGTAAAGACACAAAGGTCCCACTAGGTGTGCCAGAATATTTTTGTGAGTTATAGTTTATTATTTCAGAAAGAGAAAAGAAGAAACTAAGTATGGGTATGGTCAAAAAACCTATTTGATTATGCAAACATGGAATTAAAAGATTATGAAGAGATCATCTTTGGCTTGGGAGGATGACCTATAAATAAGAAAGAAATAAAGCAAGTTTATTTGTTAGATAGAAAGTTGAGTGGATTGCCTAGCGATAGCTAGGTTTTGAAAGTGAGATCTTCCTTAAGGGCTATCAATCCACACATTTTAAACAATTAAGTTTATAAATAAGAAAGAAATTACTTACATCAATAATCAAAAGGTATTAAAATTTAAAACAAGAAATGATTGCTTAAGAAAAATAATAAAAATGATTAAAATAGCAATAAGCTAATTAATACTAGTGCTAGGTGATGAGGGTTTGCTTTAAAAAATTAGGCAAGGGTCTATGAATAGGCAAGGACATAGATAAATTAGATTTTATTGGGTGTAGGTAGGTGGAAATAACTTGCTATAATTTATTTCCATAGTGACTATTGGTAGTTGTAATGAACATCAATGATTGGATAGATCATCGGTGGTTGAGACAACCATCGATGGTTACTATGTATAGATCTAGGTTGATAAATAGCTGGTTGATGGGATCAAAAAGTGAGATTCTAAGAGATGGATTGTTGCTAGGATGAATGAAAAAAGAAAATATAGTAATTAAATGCTGAAAAGAAAGTACTTGTAAAAATATGATTGGGTGATTGGTTGAGGTGGTTGACTCATTGGTGGAGTCTAATGTGATTTTGACAGAATAATGGTACTTGGTGATTTGGTGGAGCTATGGCAAAAAGTTGGATCTCTAATGTAGTCACTAGTTTTTTGGGTTTTTGATGATTATTGACTTACAAAAAAGATAATTTTGGATGCACAAACTCTTGATATCAATTATGGATTATCTCACCTTCCTACTCTTTTCTTCTTATAGGTAAGGCAATAGAGTTATAATAAGACATGAATTGGGCTTCCTAATTTTAATTTACAAATGCAATGGTTTACGATTGGATTTAGGTTAGTTATTTTTAGAAAATAAAGGTGGATGGGATTACATATTGGTGGTTAAAGAGGTGAACCCTGACTATCAATGGTTAGGGTGACCATCGATTGGCAACGTGACCATTGATAATTGAGGGTGAAGGGTAAAAATAGGTAAAAGGTTAGTTTAAGCTAGTTTAATCAAATTGACTTATTTTAGATTTGGATAGAGGTTGAAAGGATAAATTTATCTAAAGGGGGATTTAAGGTAGTCTACGGGTATTTAAACACTTGAGATCATAGTGTGCATATTTTTGGTGTCTACACCTAGTTTGCTATGGAGCATTCAAGGAAGGCCAAATGATGAAGGCAGTTTCCAAATAAGTAATTGAAGAGTCCCACATTAGAATTTAATAGTTTCATGCCTTAGAGGGATATTTTTCCAAAGAGACCTTACATGGTCTATCTCATACTTCATTCCTCTACAAATGTAACTCCTCTCAGCTTGACACCTATTTTTGTGACTCTTGAGCTTCATTATATTCACTCCTCTCTCAAATTTTATAATTAATAGGCATTTTGGCTCTTGTTTCATATACCACATCATGTATGGTGAATCCATACTTGTTTTATGTTGTAATTTGACTTTGAATAATATAAAAAATCTAGTTTTGAGTTCATAAACATCTTGTCTAAGTGTGCAAAGTGATGAATGGTGAGGTCTAGTTATAATATCCTATCCTTACTTCCCCTTATCCTTTCATGTATAATTCAAGAAGTTTCCCATTATAATAGGTCATATAAAGTGTAACAAGGGTGTTTGGATCCCTTCAACTGTGAAAGTGTCCTTAGAGTCTACAATTTGCCCTCTGGTTCACCTACCTTGAGTTGTCTTATGTATACCACCTCTATATTAAAATACTTTGTAGGTCTTGATTCTTAGTGAAAGAAGTATGACGATCTTGTGTAAATGCTTATGGTGTATCACCCCCTTATAATAGATTTATTTCATGTATATTTCTACCACTTTCCCATAAGTAATTAGTTAGTTTAGGTGATAAGCACTTCAAGGCCAATTCGAGCATTTAGCCCTTAAACCTAGAGGTCTATCTCTACCATAGGTAATCCACAGGCCTAGAGGTATTTCCATGTTACTCAAATATTAGATTAGGCCTGAACAACCTCCTCTAGGGTGCAAGATTTAGTGATAATAGTTTTGGCATGCCTGGTGGGACCAAGGTCCAAGAGAGTGGAAATATTTATGGTGTGTCTTTCCTTTAATCAGCTTTTAAAAGCAAACAAGATAGCACTGATGGCAACTCCAAATGAAAATTTCTAGTTGTAAGCATCTTAGGTATCTTTTGTTGAAGGTTTTGATCAGTCCTTATATTTTATTTGACCAATGAGGTTGATATGAATAGCTTTGATGAACATCCATACCATGCATCTCCCTATCAACCATGCTATGAACCATGTTATAACCCTCAATAGCCCTATCAAAGTTGATACTAATCCTATGAGCCATGGAAGCCCTATGGCCATCCATATCTTTCTAAAAAAGGACATCATGTTATTGGACAATCCAATAAGGAAGGATATCAAGAAACCTATCAATAAGTGCCTTCTTATTAGACCCAATACAACCCCTACCAACCATACCATGATGCCTATCAACCTCAAGAGGATTCTTATCAATATTATCATGAGGAATTAGATTATCTATTGATTATACATTAAGATACTACAAGATAAAATATGAACTCCTATTACTACAAATATAAGCTCATCAATATCCACATTATCACATTCTTCCTCCTTCATTAACCCCATCTCATATAAAATATTTGCTGGCACTCATACCAAACCTTCTAAATACTAAAAAATGGATGGGAACATGGGATGATGAGTCTGATGTGCTCCCTAACCATCTGATGGAATGGTTACTAGGTGTTTCCCAAGGGTGTATATATGTGTTGGAGATGGTTAAAGAGGAAATTTAATGGGAGATCAAAATACAACTATACTTGGAAAATAAGTGTTCCTAATGCTCCATAAATAGACTAAATATATGGGAAGATAGAGATTAAAAGTGAGCCTACATCTATTGAAGAGCCTCAAGGAGGATATGATCAAGGTGAAACCTTTGTTGAAGTAGATGTATTTCTTTTTAACCAACCCAACTTGTCACTTCCCCATGAGCTTACTGAAGAAGTCTTTTTTCCCAAAGCCATTCAAAAACCCTGTACCACACCTCATACTACATATCCAAACCATGAACCCATCCATCACCCTCCTACATCATCCCTTCTTAAAAAAGATCCCATTTTGAGGGAAGCAAGTGAAGAGGAACAAGATCAAGTCACAACTAGTAAAGAGGACACTTCAAGTGATTATGAAGAAGAAATCACCATAGGGACTCCCCTTGGTGAACACAAATGCAATTACATCTATTGAGTGAAGAGAAGAATGTTGAAGGTCATATTGAAGCTATCCATACATAATTTGGTCATGGTATGAAAGGAGAAGTGTTTGAGAAACACTATATATCTGATCAATTGGTTGATGTCCATGATGAAACAACCCTTGAACATAACAATCATGAGGAGGAAGATCTATGGAAAAAGTTTCATGCAATAAATTAGGAGTTTGAATAGCTAAGTGAGTCAAACTCTTTTCCTAATAAGTACATACCTAATAATAGGATTGTTGATGATGTTATTAAACATGAAAGAGAACATCCAAGTGAACAAGAACATGAAGATCATCCTCAAATCATTTTCATGAAGTCTATAGCCATGAAAGAATCAAATGAGAACAAGGCAAAAGATGTTTTTCTTGAGGAGAACTAAATTACTCAACTTGATGTTGAATTACCCTCAGATGCATTAGAGCATAAGGAAGACTAGATTCATGACCTCATACATTAAGAAGAGAAAGTTGAAGAGGTGGTGGATCTCAAAGATAAAGAGAACAAAGATGATTAGTAGTATAAATTGAAACTTTTTCAAGAGCTTGAATAAATTTTCCAAGTTGAGGGCCAAGTACATGATAAGGTAGGGCAAAAGTTTTCCATTGAAGACAATGACCAAGATTGGGTGAACTATGTAAAGATCCTTGATGAGCTTGAAGAACTTATGTCTAAAAATAAACCTGATCTTATTGAGAGCACCATGGAAGTCAAGAAGGTATGCCTTGTTGAATAACCATTGAAGGTTGTATTTGGGGATTACTATGAGAAGGTTGAGGCTATTAAGATGCAAGAATAATTCATCTCCATAGGTGATCTCTATGTAGTTATTTTTATTTCATTGAGCATCATGTTAAGGAGGTTAGAAAACACCATGAAGAAGATGAAAGGGTCAAAAAGAAACATGCCTCATTCACTTCTTCATTTCATGGAGTAGGAAAGGTTTCAAACTTCCCCTTTGATCTAGGAAGAATGGTTTCTTTCAGGTTAGTTTGGATTTGAGTTATTTTGTTTGAGTTTTGTGTAGGTTTTGCATAAGTGATCATGAAGCACAAGTGTGTGCTATGTTTTTCTATGTCTTGTTCTTGTTGTTTCTTATGTTTTGGTCTATTTTAAAAGGCAAATTCAGTGTCATATCTGTGTATAGGTGAATCCATGGCCTAATGGATAGGATTAGGCTATTTATCTTGGCATAACAAGCATACCACCCCTAGGAAATTACCAAGAATGCTGACTATTTTAACCACAAGTCAAAATAGGTCAACCCCCTATAGTTCAAAACATGTATAGGGGATAATTAGGATGTAATAGGGTGTGTCATGTTCAATTTGATGTCATTTAATGACTTATTAATCTTGGTCATAATAAAATTGAGTCTAAAGTCATTTTATGTCACTTAAGGGTCATATTTGAGTAATTAATGGAGGTTGTATGGTTTTCCTAAGTAGACAAGTGTTCCTAAATATTTGTCAAAATAATTCATTTTAGTCCCTTATCAATAATGTTACTCCCTATCTAAAACTTATAGATACTACATTG